>JAMZAV010000391.1:0-610191 GCA_024449915.1 Sweltsa coloradensis
TTTTTTTCATAAAACCATACACTCTGGTTCACTTCTCTAATAACTTTTCTTTAGTCCTCGTACGCTTATATGAGGCTTTTGGTCGATATATAGTGGTCGAATACAAAATGTGATACAGATTTTTCCTTTGGTGACGAAATAGGAAATTTTCCGCTCTTTTATAAAAAGAATGATCTAACAAAATCCGACGGTAGCTCTGGACGGCAGCCCGCCCAAAGTTAAAAAAAAAAAAAAAATTTTAGAACAAGCAGAAAAACGGAGTGAAACGGGATTAGGAAAATGGTAAATTGTGATAATGAGGTATTCCTTTCGTGGACTTATTAGAAATTATTCCAAAAGATTCTAATAGTAGGTTTGGGCCCCAGGACTGTCAGGGGTAGGCCTAGGTAAATTATTCCATTTTTGAGGATTGGCAGAGATCGGTATATATTTGGATTATAACATTCGGAAATTTGAAGATCTTCACAAAAACACTACTTTTGAAAATGGGGCATATTTTGGCTCCAGGGCTAACCGAAGTGGGAAAAGTCCAAACGGACAAATGAACAGAAATATGGTGCAATTTTGACTAGGACAAAAGTACATTTTCCGTTCTTTCATAAAAACACAATTTAGCAAAAATCGGGTTGTAATATTGGGCCTCATGGCAAACCAAAGTGGGAAAAGTAAAAACTTACAAATTAGCTGAATTTTTGTGTAATTGTGACTAGAATAATCGAAAAAATTCGTCTCCAACACAAAAAAAAACAACTTTAAAAGATTCGGGCGGTAATTTTGGGCCCGAGGGCTAATCAAAGTGACTTTTTACACTTTGGTTAGTTCTGAGGCTGAAAATTACAGACGAATTATTAAAAGTTTTTTTTAAAGAACTGAATATTTACTATTGTTCTAGTCCAAATTATTTCATTATTCTGGTAATTTGTACGTTTTGACTTTTTTCATTTTGGTCAGCCCTGGGGCTCAAAATTACCGCCCGATTCTTTTTAAGTGGTGTTTTTGTGAAAGAATGGAAATTTTACGAATATCCTAGTCATAATTACACCAAAATTCTGCTAATTTGTTATTTTTTTTACTTTTCCCAATGTGGTTAGCTCTCAGGCCCAAAATTACAACCCTATTTTAAAAAAATTGTGTTTTTACGAAAGAACGGAAAATTTACTTTTGTACTAGTCCAATTTGCACCATAATTCTGTTCATTTGTAAGTTTTTACTTTTCTAACTTTGGTTAGCCCTGTGGATAAAAATTACCGACCGATTTACAAAAACTGCGTTTTTGCGAAAGAGCGTAACATTTCCGAATGTTCTAGTCCAAATATACAGCGTTCTTCTGCCAATCTTCAAAAATTGAAAATTTTACCTACCCCTGACAGCCCTGGGGCCCAAACCTACTATTATAATCTTTTGGAATGCCGTTTTTATGAAAGAATGGACAATTTTCATCTATCCAAGTTCCAATTTGCATCTTTATTTTTTTGCGCAAACGTTTAACTTTATCCTCATTTTGGGCAGCCCTGTGGTCCAAATTTTATGTCCGATGTTTAAAAAATGATATTTATGTGAAAAATTAGGTGACACCCAAGTGAAAAATCGATATCGAAAATGTAATCAAACAAAAAAAACTTAGAAATAATTCTGTACGAAGAGAAACCTCTACAGAAACCAGGTGGAAAAATAACGTACGGTAGAGGTAGAGTTCAGTAAAAAGTTACGTGCAAGTAGTAGAGTTCAGTAAAAAGTGCTATCGGTTTTCGATATTGTTCCGCTTCCGCGTTCACATCACAGTCGTCAGCGATTGACTTCGCAACTAGGGGATTAGGGGTAACACAATAAGGTTTATTCCACTTCCAGAGTTGACTCCCATTTCCCATCCACCCGCCAGTGTTATCATCCGTAATGCGATCGTTTCCAGGTCGCTAAACACCAAGATATTGAAATGAAATCTTGGCCAGCAGGCAAGATGGCAGCGCCAACTTACAGAGTACTTGTCGAAAACAGACGGCTGATGTATTACCTTACTCCGCGCCCATTACTAACAGAGTTGCGTCTACATCTAAGTGGAGTATCAATGTCCCAGTCAGGCCCTGACAACTTGATCGCGTCTGACACTTACGGCGTGCACTCAGGTGCTGAAACGGTTGGTAATATCATTGACAAATTTTGCATGAATGTTAATAAAGTACTTTTATATTGATATCCGTAATTGGTTGCACAAAATAAGCCTTATAAAGATCCATTGCGCGACATAGTCCAAAACGTGAAAAAAGAGAAAACCAAAACATGGATTCCAATTCTGGAAATTACCACCAAACCGTTTGTCTTACTATAAAACCAAATGAACCTGCGTGTTCACATTGATGAAAACGTTGATATCCAATATGCAAATTAAAAGTTTTAAAATGTGTACATTTGGAATAAATTCCTGAAGTTGAACAAAATGGAGTATATTTCGGTGATTACATTAATTTGTAATCAACTAGAAAGCTTCGCAAACGCTTTTTCAGGCGCGTTGATGGATGAGCGTAGTTTTTTTAAACGAAAAAAGCGTAAAATTGCGATTTTCATAAGAAATTATTTTTCGATTATGCTCAAAATTCACACCAATGTATTAATTCATATAATTAGGGTCTGTGAAAAAATCATTACAATCGGATGAAGCATGTAATTGTTATAAGTCGAAGAAATGTTTAAAAATCGAAAAATCGTTAAGTTGCGATTTTCATAAGAAATAATTTTTCGATTGCGCTCAAATTTCACAAGAATATATTAATTCATAAAATTAAGGTTCTGTGAAACAATCATTACAATCGGATAAAGCATGTAGGTGTTATAAGTCGAAGAATTTTGTTAAAAATAAAAATAAAATCGTAAATTGCGATTTTTACGAGAAATAATTTTTCGACTGCGCTCAAAAACGTGGCAGTTCTAAGTTCAGAGATTTCGAAGGCCTCCAGAAAATTTCATCGCAATTGGAGTATGGGTTTAGCCGGAATCGTGTTAACAAACAGTCAAAAATACAAAAAAAGGGGGAAAAACATTCCGGATTTTTTTCTCCAGTGTAGTGAAATGGAATCTTCGCTTCGCTCGCTACGCTCATCCAAAAAAATTACGGCTGGTCGACACCCTGTAGCTTTACTAGGAAGCTTCGCAAACGCTTTTTCAGGCGCGTTGTTGGATGAGCGTATTTTTTTAAAAACGAAAAAATGCGTAAAATTGCGATTTACATGAGAAATAATTTTTCGATTACGCTCAAATTTCACATGAATATATTAATTCATAAAATTAAGGTTCTGTGAAAAAATCATTACAAACGGATGAAGCATGTAGGTGTTATAAGTCGAAGAAATGTTAAAAAAGTCGAAAAAAAATCGTAAAATTGCGATTTTTATGAGAAATAATTTTTCGATTGCGCTCAAAAACGTGGCTAAGTTCAGAGATTTCGAAGGCCGCCAGAAAATTTTATCGCAATTGGAGTATCGGTTTAGCCGGAATCGTGTTAACAAATAGCCAAAAATACAGAAAAAAAACATTCCGGATTTTTTTCTCCATTGTAGTGAAATGGAATCTTCGCTTCGCTCGCTATACGCTCATCCAATTAATTTCACTCGGGAATACTTTGTTTTGTTCTTGCATCACTGTATTAACATTTAGTTAGCAAGCACTAAACAGGAACAATGGTGGTCCAATTTTATTTTGGTATTTCCTATATAGTCTTGAAACTTTAAATTACTGGGCCAGCTTTGAACATAGTTAATATTTCAACAAGATTTGTATTTAAGGCTATTCGACCGCGTTTTTCTATTTTCCGAAATATGCTTTCAAGTCAAAATATAGTGAATGGCTTTGAAACCTGTCTATTTTAGGAAATTAAAACTATTTTTTTCAAATTTTTCTGATCCGGTACACGGCCAATATCGGCTCCTCAAAATAATTTCAAACTTCAATTCGCTAGGGCACACCATTCAACGTAGGGTGTTGTGCTTTTGTGACATTCATTTTCAACTGGTTTTCTATAGACTGACTGCGAGAAAAAGATTTTTTAACGTCTTTCCTGCGAATTTTTTAGTTTGGCGAATTGTACCGATTTGTACCGCCAAACGAAAAAAATCGTAGGAACGACAATTGTTTAAAAAAATATTTTTTCTCTCAGTCAGCCTCTAGACAACTAGTTGAAAATTAATGTCACAAAAGCACAACACCCTACGTTGAATACCTGAATACCTACGTTGAACGCCCTGGCGAATTGAAGTTTGAAATTATTTTGAGGTGGCGATATTGGCCGTGTACCGGATCAGAAAAATTTGAAAAAAACAGTTTTGATTTTCTAAAATAACCAGGTTTCAAAGCCATTCACTTTATTTTGACTTGGTAGCATATTTGGGAAAATACAAAAACGCGGTCGAATAGCCTTAATGGATTCACTAAACACAATCTTAGTACAGGCGTATTCCTAGTTTTAATTTTACATAGTTTCATTTGCCCCAGTCACCGAGTCTTACTGCAGGAATAAAATGTTTGTAAATAATAGTTTTCATATTCAATTGCAATTTTTTACAAAACTAATGTTTATTAATGTTGAGCGAACAATCGAAACTTGAACTCGAACTTAAAAGAGCAGGGCGAGCTTGAAGGCATATTCTGGTGTTAGTGGGCACTGGAAAATGCCGCCTGCAGCACATTTACAACCCAAAATTGTAAAATCATTTATTTTGAATTTAAAACCTCAAAATGTAATCGGGCTAGCTTTGGAATACATACCTATTCCAGAACAAGCATACAACAAACAGATGTTATCACATGTTCACCTATGCAGGCCCACATCTGATGATGTGATGTGATGACAGTTCAGAAACATAATTTTGCTATCCTTACGTTAAAAGGCTTATTGTACACTTATCTTAAAATTTTCAAGTCAAACCTATCAACGACTATTTACATGTTACATTCACGAATATTTGCAGAATAGCTGTTGTTAGGGTAGCCAAAAAGTTTCTTTCGGGTCAAATATTGTAAATGATACAATAAATAAATAGGATGTACCACTAAATTTGGAGCAATGATTGTTGTGAAGGGAATGTCCAGTCCAGGGTTGTTTAAGTGGACAGGACCTCGGTATAGTGGCCTATGTTGGTGGAAGGAGAAGCTTGAGAGAGGCCCTGGAGGTGGGACTTTAGAAGTGTCGCTCAAAATATTCGAAAATTAGCCGTCCAATACACGGTCGCACTTGCCTCGTGCGGCTGTGACTACACTATGTACTGCAGAAGCTCCGAAAGCGCGCGTCTCAGTCAGCGTAGCGCCAGATCATTCACACATGCAGCTACTCGGCTCGGGCTCACTCGTCGAACGAGTTAGAAGAACAAGATGATGTTAGCTGCTCCAGGAGGGTAGGGTGGCTGAGTTAATTACATTAAACCATATTTTGTTCAGACTCATATATTATATTAAAGGTAAAATCTAATCATGTACCGTTCATTATTAGGAATTACAAAAATGGCAATTGTATGCTGTGAATGAAGAAAGATTCATAAAACTTCCTGACAAAAAACTAAGTGGATTGAAACCCACGTCCGTAATAGGTACCCGGTACCAGTACCGCCTTACCGGCATATAATGTAAAATACGTTGCTGAATGACCTCATGAGATACTTGGCAACTGCATTTGAACAAAGCATTGTAAAATTGCTTTGTAAGTATTCATTTTATAATTCAATTGTGGGCGTTTATTGCGTTAGTTACGAAAGTACCATTTTATGTATTATGTATCCATTTAATTTAGGCGATCATTTATTGGATAAATGTGCAAATCCACCTCCTGATGTAATTAAGCCCAGTGACTTGCCCCCCCCCCCCGAAATCCCAGCGTAAATATTATATTCTGCATATCATCTTTTCATTTTTTAATAAAATAAAAATCTTCAAAAATACGCATTTTCAAAACAAAACTATCTTGAGTTAAATTTTAGTCCCACATTTCCGTAGTAAATACGCACATTACATTTCTTATACATTTCGACAGTCACCTTAGAAAAACTAATATGTTTGCCTGTATGCTTCGTCATTTCATAAAAAAAATTGGTTGAAATTTACTAAAATGGGCCACTTCACGTTCATTTTTTTAGTTTTTATATTGTTAGTTAAAAGATTGTTTACAGAGTCCGAGTGCAGTTAAAACATGACGATATAACTGTAGTATGGTGATTTTTTTTCGCCTTCGGCGGAAGGGCCTCTGACGGCTGGGGTTCGTTTTGCCCCGGACCCCAGCTGCCACCCACAAATTCAGCTAATAAATTCCCCCCCCCCCCCCACCCCGCTAACTTTCAAAACGTTCCTACGCGCTTGATCAAGAGATTGATAAATAATTGAACAATCATCGACCTTTAAAATTTGTTAGCATTCTATTTATCTTCCTCTCCCCATGATGTCATGATGTCCAGGGGCGCCGACTTCGTGGGTGCTCAGGGGCTGAAGCACCACTCGTATTGTTTGAAGAGGTGCGCATCTTTAAAATAAAACTTGAAGCACCAACAGATTTATAAATAATTAGTCAATCATTCACCCTTCAAAAAAGCTAGAATTTTATTTTTCGTCCTCTACCCATGATGTCAATGTCATGATGTTCTAACACCGATTTACAACATTAGTTTCAAGTTTCAACACGCTGTTTTATGGTATTGCTAGGCATAGACGACTATGAGTTGTATGACTAACACAACACTCGACGAACTAGTTTGTTTTGTGCAAGTGAAATGAAGAAATGAATAAATAAATAAATAAATAAATAAATAAATAAATAAATAAATAAATAAATAAATAAATAAATAAATAAATAAATAAATGAATGAATAAATAAATAAATAAATAAATAAATAAATAAATAAATAAATAAATAAATAAATTAAATAAATTAATTAATAACCTTCTGTTTTGACACATGTATTTTATTTTGATTGACGCACAACTAACTATAAAGGCATATACCATCCATCTAAACACAACAAATATTCAGAAAACCTCCTGTTTAGTGTGAGTGTGACAGTAACGAGATATATTGTTAGATAATGAGTGTGACAGCTCCCAGACCCGATCTCACTACTACCATTGAGTATAGAACCTCTCAATGCTACTACCACGGACCGCCAAGCGACAAGGTCATTGCGAGCGAGTTCCGTGCGTTACTTGCCATGTGATTGTGAAGTGTCGAGTTATTTATTGCTCAAGTGGCAACGTGTTCGTTCATGCAACCATTTTTTGTCGCCTGTTTTTTTTTAAAGAGATTTGCTATTATTTTGTTTATCAATGCAGCATCTCGAAGAAATATTATTAACAGAACATTAACTCAATTACACTCGCCTCCCTTCAAGGATCGCTTTTAGGCCCTGAGTAACTGTTTTAATGCCTGCTAAGATAAATAACAGTCGGTAATCTGTGCGGTACAAAGCGACTTTCGGCTTTTGAGTTCGATTGCATTGCGTGACTGTTTTAATGTTAAGAAAACAATTAATGAGTGATCGGGGCTCGAACAAGTTTGAGGGAATATATCTTCAAGTTTGATAATTACGTTTGAACATTTGAACATTGTCTCTTTTTCTGTTTCATCAAGGTTGATATATTTTTATTAGGACTAACCGTATTTCATAAGGTACTAATGATTCTCGTTCACCGTTTGTTTTTACAACGCTTATATTAGCTTCATGTGTTTGTCTGTCTGTCTGTCTATCTGTCTATCTGTCTATCTGGACGGAATCTTATAACCGATATTTCACCCACTTCCCAATGTCCGATCAAGCTGAAATGTTTCACACATACGTATTCTTAATGACAATAGATGAATAAATCAACAGATTCACTAATTAATCAATTAATTCAGCGTAATAATAATTAAAGTTTTATATGGGAATCGATGTTCTCACCCACTTCCCAATGTCCGATCGAGCTGAAATTTTTCACACATACGTATTCTTGATGACAATAGATGAATACATTAACAGATTCACTAATTAATCAATTTATTCATCGTAATTAATTAACCAAACAAAGTTCATATGGGAAATTAGTCACAGCTAGTAAGGATGGGCCAACCAGATGCAGAAATTCGGACACGTCCAGTGAGCACATATTCGATTACAACATTCGTTAAGATTAAAAAGTATAAAATAATATTACATGAAAAAAAGGGTTAAATGTACTAAAAAGTAAAAAATAAATTTTCGACCAACAAATTTCTGCCTTACTCGGAAATTAAAAGCGTTGGGCGCTTAGGGTATTGACATAGATTACAGAATTTTGTTTTTCATGGAAGGAAAGCGCCCAACGCTTTTAATTTCCGAGTAAGGCAGAAATTTGTTGGGCGAACATTTATTTTTTACTTTTTAGTACATTTAACTCTAAGCTTTGTTTTAAAAAAATTATTTTTTTCATGTAATATTATTATTTACTACAATTCAGAAAATAAAAAAGTCCGCCCCAACCGGGAATCGAACCACGGATCTCCCGCAATCCAGACAGGCGTCTTAACCACTAGACCATCAGGACGGGTACATTTTAAGCTCTGAATTGTAGTTGCATTATACATCTGAATGGATGCAACAGTAATGCAACGAATATCTGCTGCCTTTGAACTGACCACCAAACATTAATTATAATGTCATTACCTTTACGCAGGTATGAGCGAGGGTTTATTTCTCGATTTGTTTAGTCGGGAAACACTCCCGTAGGTGTAGTTGATATTATTTACTACAATTCAGCGGACTTTTTTAATTTCTGAATTGTAGTAAATAATATCAATTACACCTACGGGAGTGTTTCCCGACTAAACAAATCGAGAAATAAACTATCGTTTGTTTGTAATTACAACGGTTTTGATTGTCACAATAAAAAAGGTTTGAGCCAGCTTTATGTACGATGCATGGCCTTGAGAATATTTTTTTATTGTCACGAGAGATTGGCTTGCCGCTGGAGGGGCGTTAATCTGTAGACTGATTTATTGCGTTTATCAGCAAGAACTACTTCAGATACTCAGCGTAGGTACCACGTTTCTCTAGAAAGGTACTAACAAAATATAGAATAATACGTTTACAAAGTCATGTGGACAGAGGGCATACTGCTTGTACGGAATTTGATTTTCTTGCGTAAATGTAGGTAGGCCTCTTTTGATTGATTATTTCTGAGTGTAGTTGCCACAATGTTTTCACTGTTTGTATATGATTATAGTAACACTATCATACACCAGTAATAAAAGATATATGACTTACAAAATATATGCCGACTGCAAAGTTCAGTTGGTTGCAGTTGCAGCATTCATTCCGATCGCCCGGACAGCTGAAGACCGGGGATCTATCCCCATCCCAGTGGATACAATGTTTATGTTTAAGATACTAGGCCTATATCCAAGGCTTAAACTCATGGGATTTCAGATTGATTATACAGTCGTTGATTAAATTAAACACAAAATGATTCCAACACGGAACCAAATTTTCATTTTTAACTTGCCATGCGCATAACAAACCGAGTATACTATTATTGTGACGTGGATCCTCAGCTCGCGCGAAGAAGAAACGCGCGTATAGAACAATCATACGGGCTCGAATCCAAAACAAGTCAATTTCAATTTGAATCTTTGAATAATAGTTTTTCAAGTATCATACTCACAAATTTTGGGTTAAATTTATAAAAGTAAATCTGGTTTCACATCATCCGTGAGGCGTGATCCATAATATGAACAGTCAGAAGAGATCGTTAACCGTTGCAAATCATACTATAATTTAGCATTGCATTCATCGAACTTAGGCTCGTTTAAGACTATGCTATGTACGTTTCTCATTAGGCTAGTTGCTACAAAAATATAAATCTGTTAATTCAAGCCAAACCTTACGTAGGTACCACAATTTGTCTTACAGTTGCCGTGTTCTATAGCAAACACGTATTAGGCCTATGCATTGTGGTGTTCTGCATTAGTTAAACAGTTTCACTCATGGCCAATCAAATCGTTTTTTCGAACATAAATAACCCCCCTGTCACTCAAAAAGTCGTATCGCCAGAGTGCGCCACTTGCTGGGGCTGAAAAGGCCTAAAATAGCGGCAAAACATGCATTCGTAGTTCAGTAGTTTAGCGGTAACTACACACACGATTTTGATAATTTTTTTTTTATTTTGAAGATAAATGTTGAAATTAGGACTTGTGTGATGTACATTTTCCATAAAAAGTTTTGTAATTTTTTTATAAAGCTCTAAAGTGAAGGTAAATTTTCAAAATAAAGTCCAAGTTCGCAATTTTTTATAAGACCATATTACATGCAAATTCGAAAATCGACATCACACAAGTTCTAGTAAATTTAATCATGAATAGAGTAAAAAAAAATTTATGCCGATATGACAATTGTGGACCGAGTTCCAACTGAAATGCGGGGACACTGCATCGCGCCGATATTATAGCTACTCCTGTGCAACCTTAAGGCTCTACTGGACCCTGTATTATTTCGGTGTGTTGCAGTGGTTTCGTACTTCCATCGTATCTAACGACACAATTGAGATATCTTTATAATTTTTTTTTTTATTCTACTCAGTAAAGACGTCCAATGAACGTGTGTTGAGTACTTTTTCCAATATTGCCCTTGTTTTTTAAATAAATTTTGTTAACTTTTGGGGAATATTTTAACATTTACCCTTTTTTCGCGAATTTTTTTAGGCGTTACCAAGCACTTTTTGGAAAAAGTACTCAACACACGTGTAAATAGACACCTTTAACTAGCATTCCTAAAAATCTGAGAATTTTTGGACAAGGGGTGTCCGCTGTACAATGGAAGTACGAAAGCATGTTTCGGCGCTATTTAGGCTTTTTTGACTCCAGCAAGTGGCGCAACCTAGCGACACGAAGCTTTTTCACCACTTTGAGTGACAGGTCATATAATTTTGTTAATAACTTGTTCTGATTGGCTGCATGACTTTGCTCGTGAAGTACTGCAGGACACCATTTGAATCATTATGCATAGATCTGCGCTATAGAATGCTATGCTTGGCGTCAATGTTATTGCACTCTTACAGACATTTGTTCGATACCGGAACATCCCAAATATCAATTTATTATATGTACAGGGACCAGTATTATTTTTTGAGTTCGATCCCCAGTCGTGAAAATTTTTGTTTATTATATCACAACACAACATAATTAAACAATTATTAATACATCCAGCCACGGCGCGTTATTACATTTATGCATCTCTGAGGCTTTCAAGTTTTACTGCACGTGAATGAAGTAAGATAATTTTTAGTGTATCGCCCAATGAAAGCGTGTGATGTACTAATATGAAGTTGAGGCGGAAGTGAGGGGGGGGGAGGAGGGTTCATGGCAACAAGTCCATTTGTTTGGGTACGAACATAAACATCTCTAATAGGTGAAAAAAATGGGTTGAAGCACGCGGAAAACCACTTTCCATGATGATAACAAACCGTTATCTAAATACAGTATTTTATTCGACTTTATTTGGCAATTTCAATTAACATTGTATATATTATAATGGTTTTAAAACAGTGTTACCACCGGGGATTGAACCACGGCTGTCAAATTAAGATGAGATAAGTCGTAACAAAGTGGCTTTATTGTTGGCTATTGCTTGAATATTAAATTTTGGTAGATGAAATTATATTTTTTATTTCAACCACGGCACGGGACCATTTTTATTTGAAGTTAAGAAAATTAATAATAAAATGGGGTGAGAGCATCTGCCCAGACATCAGAGGTTCGGGGTTCAATCCCCGGTGGAGGCACCTTTTTTAATTTATATCTATGATAAGACTACCATCATAACAGCGTCATAGTCGCCAACTATAAATAATATCTGGACATCAAGCAAAAGCAAAGCGCTCTGATGTGAATTCGCCTTTGGTTCACTTGCACCCACGATGTTATGAAAAGTTCTCTTACTTACTCTAACTCTAACTCTTCTGGAAGGAAACAGGAATTAACGAGTTATGCCAAAAAGAATTTAAAAAATCAATCTGTGTTCCAAAAATATAAACGAAATTAAAATCGTATTTCCTCATTTTATCTGGATAAGTTATCTGCCTACTATACTACTTATATTTGAAGATTGCACAACTGTAGACCGATGACAGCCACCGATTCGTAAATTACCAGTGTCAAGCGGACACCAGACGTTCATTTCGTTTCGTAACATGCAGTGACCTTGTAACCGACGCAATTCTGTCACATCGAGATATAGGCAAATCTGGTTTATTTTCATTCAATTATTTTTCGTGACTCTGTGCTAGTTTATCATACTTGAGAAAGTGTGTGATCTCCCATGAAAAATAAGCTATAAGAAGTGTGTGGTGTAGGGTTAATGTTGAAAAAAACAATTGGTCACATGTGTGTTTATTATAGAATACGGTAATTGTAAGACATTTCGTGTTGTGTGTGTAATAATATTTGACTTGGGTCGATGGTTTTATTTATATGTTTAACCTTGGCTTCATAGTAGGCGACTATGACGCTGTTATGTTAGTACTTTAGACAGAAATTAAAAAGTGACTACCCCGGGGGTTTGAACCCGGGCCGGGGCCTTAGCTGTCCGGGCTTGTCTTACCAACTGAGCTATGCAGCCACCAATTTTAAATCTGTCTAATTCTTGGTCTGTTTTGTACATTTGTAGAGCAGCACTGAAAAAAAACTAGAGAATACAAACCATCTCTATAACCCTAGAGTTGGGATATACCATGATCTAGGGGATATACGATTAACCTTGGCTTTATAAGTAGGCGACTTTGATTCTGTTATGTTAGTACTTTAGACAAAAATTAAAAAAGTGACTACACCAGGGTTTGAACCCGGGACCTTAGCTGTCCGTACATGTAATGTACAAAATAGACCAAGAATTAGACAGTTTTAAATTGGTGGCTGCATAGCTCAGTTGGTAAGAGCATAGCCCGGACAGCTAAGGTCCCGGGTTCAAACCCCGGTGTAGTCACTTTTTGAATTATATATAAATATATATACTCGTAAATATAATGTATTAGAGTCGACATATATTATTTTCGTTGGAAAACAATGCTAAAACGTAGTCTAACGGTAATGTATTATATGGTCTACTATTAGTATTTTTGTATTAGGCCGTATTTACTTTTTTAATGGAACTTAATATTTGTGTGGATTTAATAAAATAAAACATAACTAATAAATTTTCCGCTCGAGATAGGGGGACCATTTCACGCAGTGATTGTGGTTTGTTGTAATGTGCATATAAAAAATATGAGTAGGGCTCAGTTTTGGAATTATTTTGTGTTCGATTCTACATGACCATCCATTATTTCGATGGCGCGTGTTTCAGTAGATCCATTGTATTGACACACGCACACATCCACACGATTGACATGTTCGTATAATTTTGTTTAGCCCTGAGAAGTGCATTGGTGGGTTATCATGAAACAGAAATTAAAAATTGTCTCCACAAGGTATATTATAGATCTCAGGATTTTCACTCTCCGGGCGGATTCCAACCAACTTAGCATTATAGAGACGACGTACCTATTTAGTATGTATTTTGCTAATTACAGAATTTGTTAATTGAATATAAGTGAAAACATTGTACGCACTGCACTAGAAATAAAAACTAAAATAGGCTTGCATCCCGGCATTCGCCTAAGGGCTCAAGAATTCCCGGATGAAACTTTCAGCTAGGATTGCTGGTGACGGGATTCAACCGTTTCCTTCCAAATCAGAGTCTCACGCGTTATGCATGAGCTACCTCTAACGGTTATTCGGTCAAAGCAAGCCATGCAGGGTTCGACAAATGCTATGTCAGAGATGCTGGAGACATGTCGAAATATTTGTGGTCTGGAAAATTTGTTCCAAACGGACACAACAGAGAGGCGTGTTTTCGTGTAATATGCATTTGCCGCCTCGAGTGATCCAATAACACATTGCCAATGCCCGGCGATGAGTCATTCAACACTTTAATAAGACAATTTTTTACGCACTTCTACCGACCTTCCGAGGATGTTTTATAGTATGTCAATGCAAGGCCGAAGGGAATAATGCCAGAGCGTTGATTCCATGTAGTAATAATACAGTGTTTTCTATAATCCAAATGGGCTTGGTTCGAGCTCTCATGCACTCATTGGCTCATTACAGCAAAACGGTCACACCCGGGAATCGAAATCGAAAGCTGAATTGAAGTTGTACTTCAACATTTACACAATGGTTGACACATCAAATGAAGGCAGCAATGTTCATTCTGTATCAATGATGTACTTCGTTACGTATTTTACTTAGCGAGAAAATATGGTGTTTGCTTTAAAATTTTTATGCATTCTTGAATAGAGAAAATAATGTGAAAGGTTATTTCAAATATCCCGAGAAATAATAATATAATAACGCAAGTTAGCAAACATAAAAATATACTTCGAAAGAAATTCATTACCGTTTCATAATTTCAACACACATTACATTGGTGTTCCTTCTCCTTTCACAATTATTTTTTCACTTCATTAATTAACATACGTGCCTTGCCGTCGTTGTAGCTTACGTGCATTACATTGGATGTCATTGGGTACAGCTATTGGGTATAGGTAATAGGTATTGAAGAAATATATTTGAATGAATTTAATGTATAGGTATATCATGGAAATAGTTTGTACGAATATTAAATATTTATGTTTCTTATTAGGCCGCCACCTACAGAACAAATGTCATAATCAAAAGGCCGGAGAATAGTTGACTTTTTTCATCTTTCCGTTTAATGCAGTCAGAAAAAAATCGGAAGCATAAACTCAATGATAGGTACTATTGTTGTACACTATACATACTGTACTTTTATGGATACGGACTTGATAGAAGAAAATGTGACGAGTTTCAATCGTAGCAAATGTCAAATGAATAATAAAAAACAGCACTTTCTTCAGAAGCCATTTCAAATTCCCATTCTTATATACCAGTCATCAATGGATCAGTGCATGGTTGCATCAGGAGGTGGCTTTGCACAGCTAGCTAAAATATCATCCTGATTAAATGTATGCACAACCATATTAATATTTTGGTATACTTATGTACGTAGCTATAGCGCAATAAACGGCACGTTACACGTACCCACGCATAATAAATTGTAATAATAAGTAGATTAAAATATGTACCAATCATGCCTCAAGTATGTCTTGTGGTCTTAAATCAGCGTTTCGAATATACATATACTTCTTACGGGCGTGTTTCGATTCCACAGTTTTCAGTCGGTAAGATTTATACACTTTTTTCATTCATCACATACATTAATAACCAATTTGGAATTTCCTGATCATAAAATTTACTCAATCACCCTAGATCTAGCACCCTCTGTTGTAACTCGTCCACGGAGCGAGACTGCGAACGATGTGAAATAATAGTGCTTCGCGCCTCGCGGGCCGTAGACCGGACTCACGGCGCCGCACCGTATCGCGGAGCTTCAGCAGTACATCGTGCAGCCACAGACGTACATTGCAACTGCGGCCGTCTATTGGACGGCTATTTTTCGAATATTCTGAGTGACATTTGCGAAATCCCACCTCCAGTGCCTTTTCAAGCTCCCATTATCACAACTTAGGCCTACAGGCCAAACTCCGGTTGACTCTTAAGAGACCTTAAATTAGTATTAACGAGTAGCGACTAGAGAAAACTTTGGAAAACTTTCAGTCAGGATTACCGGTAACAGGGTTAGAACCATCAACCTCCCAAATCAGAGTCCCACGCTTTGTTATAAATAAACTCGGCATTGTGTTCAGTTTCTACAAGTTTAGATTCTATAAATTGTTGTATAACCAGATAAAAATAACATACGATTTTGGACTTTTATTAAACCACATCCAAAAGTCTAAATAATAGGCAGCCTTAATTTCTGTTATCAACGGGGTAGTTCGGTAAGTAGCATGGGTGTCACCGGTCAATACCCACCACTCTCACAGAAGGTCTCCCAAATGTTTGTCTCCGTCCCAACTAATCTCACACTCGATGCCTTGCTAGTCGTCTGAAGAGACGAGTAAAGTTGTCATTAGAGCTGTGCAAATTAGTGAAAATGCACCCCCCCCCCGGGTACCTGTCGATCTTACAGTCAGGTACCCGAAATTAAAAAATTTGACGACCATGTGAGAGGGGTGCCCCCTCAGAGGCGCATTTACTTTATTTGGGGCCCTATAGGCGCTGAGGAATCACGCTGGGGGGAAGCCCCAGGATTTTTTTTCCAATTCTTGAGTGTGTTTGGATCATTTTAACTAGGGATCAGTGGTGTATTGGGGCCGGAACGCGCCGTCCGGTACTTTTTTGTGAGTCGGAACGACGTTCCTATTCTTTTTCTAGTATTTTAATGGTTCAAATGTGTTCACAAAATATACAAAATTGAATTTTTGTGCTAAAGCAAAAATTGTTAATTGAAATAATATTCACGATCTTTTCTTTTAGTCATTTGTAGACTAATTGGGCTACTTAGTGAAAGCTCTGTCACAACTCGCATTCAATCAAGCCTCACTATAGTCAAAGGGCATGTTATCTTCTTGGAAATATGTGGTGTGCTATATTTTCAGGGAAGGAGTTCGGTGTCAATTTTTGGATGAGCGAAGCGAAGACTAATTTCACTGACCCCTCCAAAAAAAAAAAATTAGCTTGGGTGTTGTTTTTTATTGTTTTTTTTGTTTGTTTATTTGTCTGTTTGTTCGCGCTCTACCGGGCAAACGGCATATGCAGTCTTGAAGAAAATTTGAGGGGACCTTCGAAATCTTTGAACTTGGATTTGCCACCTTTTTGGGTACAATCCAATATTTCTTATGATTATTGTACTGTTACGATTTTTTTCGATTTTTAATGGGGATATAGTCATGATATTTGGCCCGCGACCGGGCAAACGGCTACTCCGATCTTGATGAATCTTTATGGGAACATTTCAAATCACTGAAATTATATATGTTATGATTTTAGAAACATTTGAAGAAATAGTTTTCATAGAAATCGTACTTTTTCGATTTTCCCCGATTTTTAATACAATATTTTTGTGATATTTGGGCCGATAATCAACCATAAAAGCTCATCCATCAACGCAACTGGAAAAAGCATTAAAGAAGCGGCCTAGTATAATATAATGGTAGTATTCGTACAGCGCAATTTACATCATTGAGAAAAAAAAATTGAGTACTCAAAAGTCCCAGTCACACATTAGAGCTGAAAACATTATACACAGCTAAAGCACAATCAATAGAAACAATTGTAGAACGTTTATATGGGGCCACTAACAAGGTTTTTAGAACCGCATATTTTACTGCCAAATATAGGAAATAGAACTAAACATTTTTTCGCTTAATTACATCCTTGCAGTTATGAAGGTAAGTCATAAATGACATTTTTATTATTCATAAACGCAATACTCAACGTCAACTGTATTAGTATTTAGTTTCTTACTGATAACTGTACCCCTTGGCTCTTTGGCAATATAACAAATTCTGCCAACCATATGCACGTGTTTTAAAAAAATCGGGCGTATGGTGCGTTCCGGCACTTTTTTTTTTAGCAATACACCACTGCTAGGGATGGGAAAAAGTGTTTAATTTCCTAAACGTTTGACCCCTTGAAATTTTCGTTTTTAAACGTTTAACGTTTTAAGCCCTATTTTCAAAAAAATAAAATATATATATATATATATAAATTTTAGGTGGGCGGAGGCCTAGGTCTTGTGGTTAGCGTATCTGCTTCCAATGCAGAAGGTCCAGGGTTCGATTCCCGTCAAAGTCAGAAGTTTTTTAACTTCTGGTTTGGACTTAAGTCCATCAGTTCTTGTCTTAGGAGTTTGTAAACGGTGACTTTGGAGCCGTCCTAGCAACGAAGCACATAATAAATTTCAGAGTTGTTCTGAATCGGCCTTGTTGATTCTGGCGTTGATTCGCGGGTGTTCGCACTGTCCATACCACTGATTGCTATATTTCCTATTAAAAATATCGATCTTTGGTTGGTTATCGCTCACTCGTCGATTGCGTCGGGGCCTGCAGGGTTGGCTTGGTCGCTTTGATTTAAAGTCCCCACTGAAAATCAGTTATATAACTGAGTGGGTAGACTCTAAATAAAATTTATTTATTTATTTTATTTATAAAAATAGTAATTTTGTATTTACGACCGGCCCACGAATAATTAACAACAGTTTTATTCTCACACTCGCATTTAATGACCCGGCACTTCCACCGTGTGTAACAGACAATAATAATACAGCCTGGGACCCGGCACCTCCACCAAAATTAGACACTTTTTGAGAAAGATCGGACTAATTTGTTAGCCTGTGTTTGTGTAGTGAAAGTGATAACAAAATAACATTTCATTCATTTTTATATTTTTACTTGTTTTTTACTATCACGTTTGCAGGATTATATAAAACTCTAAACGTTGAAACTTTACATGCGCGTTTAAACGCTTAAACGTTTAAATGACCGATCCCTAATTTTAACGAGTTTTAGGCACTCTACAAGTATCAAATTTTTTCCAAGAAAAGTGCCTATTTTACAAGTATAATATACTTAAAACCCATTAGACCATAACTATATAAATAAAAAATAAAACATTGATTGTCTCTGCTAGGCGTTTTCTTTGGCCCCATTACATAAGAAACAGTAATAATATGTACCGGTACATTACTACAATGCATGTACATTTTACCAAAGTGATTTGGTCAAAGATGATAATATTATGTAACTTAATTAAATAATGACAAGAAGATATATTGACAGTGACGAGCACAGAAAAACAATATGGAAATGGATTTATTTGCGGACCCTCTAGATCGAGGGGCCCTAGGCGCGCGCCTAGTGTGCCTAGGCCTAAAATCGCCACTGTCCCCTCTTAACCTGCCCACCCATATTCGTGTCTGGTTCTGACCAACATGGGACTTTCCTCCCCGTATCCCCTAGTGGTGCATTATGAGATTTATGACCTAATGGTTGATGCGCCCTTAATCCAAATAAACTGATAAAAAATTAATTTTCAAATAGGTTTGAAGCAAGTGACAAAAAATGTTACTACTGTCGGTAACGTCACTCACTCCACCGCTAATTAATAACAAACCACTTACTGCTGCCGCTGCGCACTGACGAGTGAAAGACTGACCAGCAGGAATTGAGCGGAATTTTGAGACAAAAAACAGTTATCCGAGTACTCAACGGCTCATTTTGTTACCCAGGTTATTATCAAAGGGCAGGTACCGGTTCACAGCCTTAGTTGTCATGCCCCCAGGGTGTTCAATGAGAAAATTAAAGTAATTACATATGGAATTTTCATAAACTAAATTCAAACAAAAATAATTTATTTTGATTGATTCGAAAATATTTTCATTCTTAAAATTAGGTTTTAACTTTTAAGTTTTTTTAAAATGCTGTAGGGAAAAAACGGAGCACTACGTCACCAGCCTTGATGATGCCAATCCGACAATCAAGTAATCAATTAGTAAACTTGCTTTCAGAGATTATCTCGGTTACAAAAGCATATTTATTATTTTGATATCTTGTTTGTTCTAATATGATAAAATTTACTCTTGAACATGTAAATATTGCAACACTAGTTTTTATCCATATATTTACTAAAAATCAGTAAAACAAAGTTTTGATAATAATTGGATGAGCGTAGCGAGTGAAGCGAAGATTCCATTTCACTACACTGGAGAAAAAAATCGGAATGTTTTTTTTTTCTTTTTTTCTTTTTTTTTCTGTATTTTTGTGTGTTTGTTAAAGGGGTATTTAACCGCTAAACTCAAAAAATATATTTCATTCAGGCTAACTAGTAATGAATTTAGCAATTAACAGAAAAATTATTGGGGCCACCATGACCCCCAAAAAATTGTCAAACATGACATTTTTCGAGCTAGGTCCCATCGGCAAAAATCTCCCATAAGAAATAACATGGGGACGATCTTTATGCCCCGTGACCTTGGATGATTTTGATCCAAAAAAATATTGGCCATTATTGACGTACTCGACAGCCTTTTCTGTAAATTCTCTATATTTTGTTTTGTAATTTGGGCAAGTAGTTCGGTCAAAATATGCTGATTACTAAGATGGGGTGTGATTTTGGAATGCATATTTTTGCGTGTTTGAGGGTATATTTGGGCACAGTTTCAAGACACGATGTTATAAAGGGGCATTTTAGATTGGTACTATGCTCTAGTATCTATGTGGACCAAAAAAGAAGCAGGTAAAAGCCGATTTAGAAAATTTTCCAAAACACCCATTTTCGCCAATTTCTGGATCAAAAAAATTAAAAAATTCGTGTTAAATCACAGTTACAAGATATAATTTTTTAAACGGTCATTTAAGTGTACTATTGTGCTATAGATCACGTGGTAAAAAATAATTTTTGGGGTTTTTAGCCCCTTTAACACGATTCACGCTAAACCGATTCTCCAATTGCGATGAAATTTTCTGGAGGCCTTCGAAATCTCTGAACTTAGAACTGCCACGTTTTTGAGCGCAATTGAAAAATTATTTCTCATCAAAATCGCAATTTTACGATTTTTTAAAATTTTTAAAACATTCTTCGAGATATAACACCTACATGCTTTATGCAATTGTAATGATATTTTCATAGAACTTTAATTTTATGAATTTATATATTTGTGGGAAATTGGAGCGCAATCGAAAAATAATTTCTCGTAAAAATCGCAATTTTACGCGTTTTTTGTTTAAAAAACATACGCTCATCCAACAACGCGCCTGAAAAAGCGTTTGCGAAGCTTCCTAGTACTTAAAATGGAACTTGAACAACAAACCATTGTTGTTTGAACAAAAGACTATCGCTATGAAGGAAATTTCACGGTTTATCTGGGGGGTGAAGAAAAAAGCATCCAACTAGCGCCATGGGCCCATCTGGAACAAATTTGTGAATATTTGGCATATCATATCACCCATCCTTTCCCATGTTATTTGTATTCTAAATTGCCCTGATTAATCGTATTAGTTGCAATGGATATTGAAAATCATGTAAAAATTTAAGAAATTTGTTCTGTAACGTCAGCAGTACTTATCTAGTAGCCAACACAGGACATTATGTCATATTTTATATTTTTACTAGGCACCTATTTTAAACTTGAGCCAGATTTGATTCGTACGTTTTCATTGGTAATCGATCCAGTTGTGGTTGGTCGAGGTCGTAAGGAATGCGATTATTTTGTTTGCCGAAATATGTTTATATGTTTGATTAGAGAAAATGTCATGAGATAGGCCTAGCTTAGGCATAAACACAACCAGATTATTCACTTTCACAAAATAATAACAATAGTATACTCAAAGATAACTTACTGCCTTATACTAAGAGCCTACCCCTTAGAGTCCTGTGCGTTTCCTTTTTATGTGAAATAATACCATTTAAAATCCATTTCTCCTAGATTGAAAATAATACACAATTCTATTTGCATTCTGAAATTTTGAAGATGGATACTTGGCTTTGCATTGCAAAGCCGTTCCGGAATTTATATCTCCATTTCTGTACGACATGGCAGTGCAGTCGGCCAAAATGTGAACAAATAAATTGCAGTCAAGTGCCCATCTTCAAAGTTACAAAATGCAAATAGAAGTGTGTATTATTTTTAATTGGAGAGAGATTTTAAATGGTATA
Organism: Sweltsa coloradensis; assembly: GCA_024449915.1. Classification (NCBI taxonomy): domain Eukaryota; kingdom Metazoa; phylum Arthropoda; class Insecta; order Plecoptera; family Chloroperlidae; genus Sweltsa; species Sweltsa coloradensis. Next base: position 21,593 of record JAMZAV010000391.1, read on the forward strand.
ATTAGATAAGTGAGCGCAGCAAACGTAGTCTTGAATAGGTCTTTGTCGTGATTAATTTCTGTTAAATGTTAAAAGTCTGTTTTCTGTCCGGACTCATACGGCCGAACGGCCAAATAGATTGAGCTGCAATTTTAAGCAGACATCCGTGACCAGGTAACTGAGAACTGCTAACAAAATGAGCAAAATCCATTGCGATTTAAACCTACAAGAAATAATTAGACGAACAAGTGAGCGTAGCGAAACGAAGCCTATAACGCTACTCGATCGGGCCTTGGTTGTGACTATTGTCTGTATGTTAAATGCTTGTATGTTTGTCTGTTCGGGCTCATCCGGCCGAACGGCCAAATAGATTGAGCTGAAATTTTAAACAGACATCCGTGACCAGGTAACTGAGAACTGCTAACAAAATCAGCTAGATCCATTGAATTTAAACCTACAAGCAATAATAAATTGAAAAATAGGTTGCCAATGTACATAATTATTTAATGATAATTGTTTTGATTTAGAAAAAATATTTTTTGTTTGTAATAAACCTGGCTGTGAAATGCCGTGCCAAGGTTTATCGAATGTTGCACATCAAGGTACCCTCAAATTTTGCTCGTAGATTGAGTAAACCTTGCAATATTTTTACGTATTTTGTACTGGCTATGTTTTCCATAGGATTGTCACAGATCATGGACTACACTGTGTTATATGCATTTCAAAACATGTTTAATAATTTTTAAAATACTATCCAGAAATTACAAAATCTTTCTTGACCAGGGGATTGAACCCACGTCTCCCACATTTCGGCTATATGGGCGCTTTAGCCAACTAGACTAGGGAAACGCCAAAGTTGTTGTTAGACGAGTGAGCGAGTCATGTGTTGAGTACCAGGCAACATTTGCATTTAAGTTTGATAATTATATTCGTACAAATAATAGGGTTTTTAAGTTTAGTTGGTATAGGCCTAAGGGCGCGTCAACAGTATGGCCATAATGCACCACTCTAGCAGTGGCGGCTCTTGAATTATATTGTGGGGGTGCTGCAAAAGAAATGGGACGTTTCCCTAAGTACCACCATAAGTACCAGTTGATGTAAACAGCAAAGCTCTCATGTTTTTGCATTTGAACTACTAATTTACCTAAATTAGAGTAACCTTTATCCGTGCATGTTTTATCGCCAACAAACAACAAACAAGGAATACAGAAAAGCTTGCTTGTTTGTTCATAACCACAGATCCATTTATTTTTTGTGTAAATATCTGCACGGAAATGTCGGCTATACGATGCTCCCTTACTTATTGCCTTCTACGTCATCACCAATAACGGCTTTAAGAATGGTTCTGACCAGCATGGGCCCCTCCTCCCCATAAACCCTAGGCTAGAGTGGGGCATTATGACCAAACGGGGAAAAAAAATCTTCATCTTAGTCTTTTCTTCAAGAGATAGATGATAAAAAATAACGATACTTTCAAGTTCAAAATCAATTGCACTAACACTTTCACCCATTATCGGTTAATTATCTGGCAAGTACACGCATAGGGGAAGAGATTACATCTCCCGATAAAGTCCGAGCGTGGGACGGGAACGGAACGTGAACAATGCCGATCTGCGGCGAGCGTTGCAAACGAGCCACAGTGAGATCAGTGCTGGCTAGAAGCAGCACCCGAACAGCCTTATTTCCGCTGCGAGGAACGAGGTGATTTAAATCAGTTTAACATGTGCAAAGTTGACTGCAGCGTCTCAAAGCTACAGCTCGCCGTATACGTGGAAATGAACCGCTACCGCTCGACGGAATTAACAGAAAATCACACAGCCAAACCAATTGTAAAATTGAATGTGTATAAAAAAAATGTGTGTATAAAAAAAAATATTTTTTTAAATAAGTAAATATTTATTTTATTTACTGTTTTACTAGGGGTAGCTGCAGCGTCGCAGCTCTAACCAGGGGCCACAACTGCACTCTAGCCTATGATAGGCTAGGTAGGTAGGGTAGCTAGGTAGGGTAGCTAGGTAGGTAGCTAGGTAAGGTAGGAGGAAGAAAAGTCATGTTACCGGGTATTTAACACATAGCTCACTCACTTGTTTAACAACGACTGTGGCGTTTCCCTAGTAAATTAAAAATTAGACTAAAATTTGTAGGTTTTATTTTAACAACAATGGTTTTGATTTTGAAGGTCATTTTTATTGAATCGTTTTTGTCAGGCTGTGATTGTATGCAGTGATCAAGGTGTATCGAATCTAGCACGCTCGAGGTACCCCAGTGCATTCCGCTCGCAGGTTGAGTAAACCTTGCAATCTTTACACGTATTTTGTACTGTCTATGTTTTCCATAGTATTGTATGCATTTCAAAACACGTATTATTTTAAAAAATACAATCCAGAAATTAAAAAAATCTTTCCCGACCAGGGGTTTAAACCTGAGTCTTCCACATTTCGGGTATAAGGGCACCGTAGCCAACTAGACTAGAAAAACGCTAAAGTCGTTGTTAGATGAGTGAGCCAGTCATGTGATGAGTACCCGGGTACATTTGCATTTAAGTTTGATAATAATTATAATATTGGTAAGGGTTTTGACTTTTGAGTTTAGTTGGAATAAGGGCACATCAACTGTAAGGCCATAATGCGCCACTCTAGCCTATGATATACTAGAGAGGCCTTAGGTAGGGGGAAGAAAGGGAATGTTACCGGGTATTCAACACATGGCTCACTCACTCGTCTAACAACGACTTTGGCGTTTTCCTAGTATTAATAAATGGTACAGGATGCACAGAATTCTTAGGAGAAACTCTCATAGGTAGGTTTTCCTTAAGCATACTATTGTTATTAGTTTGAGAAAGTGTATAATCTGGTTGTGTTTACACCTAAGCTAAGTCTATCTCATGACATTTTCTCTAATCAAACATAAACATATTTCGATAAACGAAATAATCGCATTCCTTACGACCTTGACCAACCACAATGGGATTGATTACCAAAGAAAAAGTACAAATCAAATCTGGCTCAAGTTTTAGAATTGGGGCCTAGTAAAAATATACTAGGAAGCTTCACAAACGCTTTTTCGAAGCGTTGTTGGATGAGCGTATGTTTTATTTAAACGAAAAAACCCGAAAAACTGCGATTTTCATGAGAAATTATTTTTCGATTGCACTTAAATTTCACACAAATATATACATTTAGGAAATTAAGGTTCTGTGGAAAAACCATTACAATCGAATAATGCATGTAGGTGTTATCAGATGAAGAATGTTTTAAAAATAAATAAAAAATCGTAACATTGCGATTTTCATAAGAAATAATTTTTAGATTGCGCTCAAATTTTACACCAATATATTAATTCATAAAATGAAGTTTCTGTGAAATATTCATTACAATCGGATTAAGAATGTAGGTGTTATTCGTCAAAGAATTTTTTAAATTAAAAAAAAATCGTAAAATTGCAATTTTAATGAGAAAAAAAATTTTGATTGCGCTAAAAAACGTGGCAGTTCTAAGTTCAGAGATTTCGAAGGCTTCCAGAAAATTTCATTGCAATTGGAGTATCGGTTTAGCCGGAATCGTGTTAAAAACACACAAAAATACAAACAGAAAAATAAGAAAAACGAAAAAAAATCGTAAAATTGCGATTTTCATGAGAAATAATCTTTTGATTGCGCTCAAAAACGTGGCAGTTCCAAGTCAAAAGATTTTGAAGGCCTCCAGAAAATTTCATCGAAATTGGAGTATCGGTTAAGCTGGAATCGTGTTAACAAACCCACAAAAATACGAACAGAAAAAAAAACAAGAAAATCGAAAAAAATCGTAAAATTGCAATTTTCATGAGAAATAATTTTTCGATCGATTTTTCGCACGTGGCAGTTCTAAGTTCAGAGATTTCAAAGGTCTCCAGAAAATTTCATCGCAATTGGAGTACATCGGTTTAGCCGGAATCGTGCTTAACAGACACACAATGATTTAAGATGTCACACTGCATTTGCAGTCTAGATGAACTATGGGAATTATTTTGCATTGTACAAACTATAATCGATTAATCGATTACCGGGTAACAAATTTAGTCGAGCATGCAGAGATTACATACTTTCTTGGTGTAGGTGCCGGTCCAGACTTAGCATTATTCGTGTGCTCGGATACAAGATTGGATGACTAGTACTTGGTCATGAGGTCGGTACAGATTTGACACACTTATGAAAGTAGGATTAGAATTCCATAGCAATAGCAAATATAATTTCAATATGTTTTGGGAAAATAACAATTTTAAACATTCAGTCACATTTTTTAAAAAGGCATGAATTGTCAATTCAATTCGGTTTGAAATTCTATGGAAGTTCAAAGTTCGATGGGCAACACCTCTGAAAGTTTGAGTTTGGTTCGAAGTTTAGAAAATCCAGATTCACACAAACATTTAACATTTCATAATAACCTAACAACTATACATACATCTAATGCTTTAATTAAATACTTTCAGGTTAAATACCGCAATAAAATAGCAATAGTGTAGTGTAGTGTAGTGTAGTGTAGTGTAGTAAAGTGTAGTGTAGTGAAGTGTAGTGTAGTGTAGTGTTACAATATTTCAATTGAGTACTAGTTATGAGTAAATTCAAAGGTGCCCGTAAGAACCTTCTTAGAATTGAATCGCTTTTTTGAGAAACCGAATAACTGAATAAGTCATGTAACCATTGTGCTGAATAAAACGCAAAAAACGTGCATTTTATACCCTGAAGTCAAATAATGTAGTTTTTTTGATGCAGTAATTTAGATGTGGCATAATTACATTGATTTTTGTTGATGTTGATATTTATGAGCACGTTGTTTCATAATGACGAGGGTGTTATTAGCGTGGACTTATTTGGTTTCTCAATTAAATGGGGTGGGGATATATAAAATTAGTAAAAATGATCATAAGTTTTTATGTTTGTTTATTATAGTAAACATAAAACTACATTTTTAAAAACTTTGTTTCATTAAAATTTCTCGTTAATGAGAGCAAATGACTCATTTTACTGAAAGTAACTTGTTCCGTTTCTCAAATCAATACAATTTATTCTTCAGAACGTATCGACTGACTTATTCGGTTTCTCAACTCAAAGGGAAAATTGACACCCTGTAATATACACAGGCATGGTCGAAAAATATTTTGTTTCTCTACTAATCGATAGGTCTTGAAATTCTGAAGAAAATGGCTATCTTAACTCATTCACACAATTTGGGTGACTTATTCGGTTTCTCAAATAACCGATTCAATTGTCGAGTGAGCATCTGCCGAAGAGGGATCTGCAGCTGCTAGACTCTTGTTTTAATGATGGTTACTGGTGTGTAATGGGTAGTTCCTTGCAACTCAGCAGAATATCCCAGAATACTATATAATTCCATCCTAATACCGGTAGGCTAATTCTTATTCAATTCAATATTACCGGGCAACAAAAGTGTGAAATTTGTGATAGTCCCGACAATACCTGAAATAAAAAATTCCAAATGGTATATATACCTACATTTTAAATCAGAGGGTGAACTTAGGGTATCTGTTTAAAGACACTTACTTATTGCAAAATAAATTTTCATATCTGCTAGCAGGTACAGTTTGTGTAACATCTGTAGTAAACCTGTTGGTCCACTGCGCAATGAATGAGCTTGTTAAGGTACTCACCGTGAGATATCTTCTTCGCTGACAGCTCGTGGGGTGGACGATTGGAGTGCTAGTGATGCGTTGAGGGAGTCATTATATGGCATGGGCGTCTCCAGGGAGGCTGAAAGCATAATAACAAAGTATTTTATATTATGTGTTGACAGATTTGGTTCAAATCAACCAAGTCACCAAGTGAATGCCCATCCATAGATGGTAATGGAAGGTCTCAAAAGAATCTTGCTACATTATGGATATGTCCACTTTCCTAATACGTAGTTCACCATCAATCATGTGGAGGACATTACGAGTCCTAAGGGGCTTGTTGACAGTTGAAAAACATATCCCAACTAGTACCTAATACAAAATCAATATTTGGATCTATGCTTAATATTTCTGAGGTGGGTACTGAACTTCATTCACAACATTATAGCTTAAACATATTATAGAACACAATCAGGGCTAAATACATACTTATAAATTTCTATTTCCAATTTCCTTTAGCAAATATGAGAGAAGGGTGCCCCAAAAAGACTATTGTGAAAATGAGTATTTATGACAAAGTGACAAGTGGGTTATACTTAACATAAGTATTCTGTTTCAACATTTGTACAGAATGTGTGAGTGGTAGGCAAACCTAAAGAATAAACTTAATAATATTATGTAGCATATCATAAAACACATAAATATGGAACATTACAATTTTTATTTATCGATAATTATATTGTATTTATAATACGTAATGAATAACTAGGGAAACGCCCAAAATCGTTGTTAAACCCAGTGAGTGAGCCATGTTGTATAATTAAAGGGAAACCCTACTCCCGGATTAGCCGGGACAGTCCCGTTTTTACCCTCGGTCCCGGCGTCCCGAAGGACTTTTTGAAAAGCACTGGAAAAGTCCCGAATTCCGATAATAGCTGATTAAGTACCGGATTTTATCGACTTTCCGAATGACTTTCCGTGCATTAACAATTGTGACCAAATGACGAATCGGACGTCCCCTGTTAAATCATGGAGTCACCATTTTCCATCGCGCACGGTGGCCGATCAGACATTAACGAGCATATGAAAAGTAAAAAACACCAAAAGTCACTCAACGCCGCTGCTGCAAGCAGCAAAATGACGTATTTCTTCAATACCAAAACTGCAGGTAAGGAAGAACTTATATTAGCGACAAAAGAAGGCGTGCATGCGTACCACAATGTGGCTCACAACCATAGTTTTCGATCAACAGATTGCACATCGCAATTAATTAAAAAACTATACGAGAAGAAATTCAGTTGTGCTCAAACCAAAACGGAAGCAATAGCGTGCAATGTTCTGGCCCCTGCTGTTATGGATGAACTTAAATGTGATTTAAAAAACTCCCATTTTGTGTCTGTTTCAACTGACACGTCCAATCATAATGATAAAAAACTTGTTCCTGTAATGGTGAAATATTTTCAGCCGCTAAAAGGTGTGAGTGTAAAACTTCTGGAGTTCAAGGACTTGCCCGGAGAAACATCGGACATAATTGCCGATCAAATTACCAGTGTTGTTAAAAATGCCGAACTTCTGAGAAAAGTCGTCGCATTTGGTTCAGACAACACTAACCCGTAACATATTCTAAAACACTTAAAACCACGTCAAAAACACGTATTTTTCAAAAAAATCGCCTGCGCCGCTGTTCCCCCCATTGTTTCGTTTATCCAGTCCCTTTTACCTTTTAGTAGTTTGTCCCGAATTTTATGATTTCAAATATGGTCACCCTATGTATAATACCCAGTATCATTCCCCATACTGGGCTAAATCCAGCCTTAGGTATATGGGAGGAAAGGGGATGTTCCCATTCCCGGGTACTCAACACTTGGCTCACTCACTCGTTTAAAAACGACTTTTGCGTTTCCCTAGTTTAAATTGAACATTCAAAATGCGAATCGTGTTCAAAACATATTAGCGTAAAACATTAACAAATTTCCAAGATAAAACAAAATCACCTTATTTTATTTCCCATTTAACACCCCTCAAAAGTAATATGTGGGTGTAATAATATTAAAAAGTTTGAACTGACGGGTATCGAACCCCAACCCTCCGTGCGGTAGGCTAAATGCTTACCACTAGGCCATGCCTGCCACATAGATTTCGTCCCGCAAGCTGCTACTAAACAAATACTATCGATATTAAAATTCACATTTTTATTTATTGTAGGATTAAATCGCAATGAATCTAGCTGATTTTGTTAACAGTTCTCAGTAAACTCGTACCGGATGTCTGTTTAAAATTTCAGCGAAATCTGTTCAGCGGTTCGGCTGATTTTCGACGTACAGACAGACACACAGAATCACAGAATGAGAGCCGTTTGAGTTGAATGGAGACACTCAGTCGCTCCGCTCCCTCGTTTAATTATACTAGGGAAACGCCAAAGTCGTTGTTAAACGAGTGAGAGACCTATGTGTTATAGTATCCGGTATCATTCCCCATACTGGGCTACATCGAGCCTTAGATGGGAGAAAAGGCGATGTTCCCGGGTACTCAACACATGGCTCACTCACTCGTTTAACAACGACTTTGGCGTTTCCCTAGTTATTTAAATTGAACATTTAAAATGCGAATCATGTTCAAAACGTATTAGCGTGAAACATTACCAAATTTCCAAGATAAAACAAAATCACCTAGGTTTTATTACCCATTTAACACCCCTCAAAAATAATATGTGGGTGTAAAAATATAAAAAGTTCGAGCTAATGGGTATCGAACCCCAACCCTCCGTGCGGTAGTCTAAATACTTACCAATAGGCCATGCAAGCCACGTAGTTATCGTCCCACTAGCTGCTACTAAACAAATGCTATAGATATTTTTAAAATCACATTTTAATTTATTGTAGGATTAAATCGTAATGAATCTAGCTGATTTTGTTAGCAGTTCTCAGTAAACTCGTACCGGATATCTGTTTAAAATATCAGCCCAATCTGTTAAGCGATTCGGCTGATTTTCGACGTACAGACAGACAGACAGACAGAATCACAATGAGAGCCGTTCGAGTTGAATGGAGACACTCGGTCGCTCCGCTCCCTCGTTTAATAAGTCAAGTGCACATTATTACTTTTCTCTGTGGCAGTATAGATAGACCTACCCTACCAGCAGGGCGATTCTCAAGGTCCGCAATTAAGTGTGAATTTAACACAGTTGCGCAATGTAACAGTGGATTTGCCAAGTTTCATCAACATCCAAGATGGTCATGGAAATGGAATAGTTGATTTGACATGGAATTACCCAAACAAAAAATAATTTTTGAAACAAAACCATTGTCGTTTAAAATAATTCCTACACATTAGCAGCCTATTTTTCAATTTATTATTTCTTGTGGGTTTAAATCGCAATGAATCTAGCTGAATTTGTTAGCAGTTCTCAGTAAACTCGTACCAGAAATCTGTTTAAAATTTAAGCGCAATCTGTTCAGCAATTTGGCTGATTTTCGACGTAGGCTACACACAGAATCACGGAAGTGCCATATTTCTTGAATTGTATCCTCAGTCGCTCCGCTCCCTCATCTAACTATTCACTATACACTCATTCAAACTCACTCAAACTCATTCAACTCCAAAAATTAAAAATGCTAATGAAAACATTTTAAAGTAACTGATAGTGTAGCAACTGTTTATAACGTATAGGGGGGTACACCCACTGCGGAACATTACAACCCACAACCCCTGGCCCTAGACACTAATACTCACATGGTGGTGGTGTATGTGAGTCGTCAGCTCTGATGGGCGGCGGGGGCGGCAGGTACGCCGTCTCTGGTTTGCCCACCAATAAGACCACTCGCTCATGTGTCGCCTTTAGCGTTGCTACGGCCTCTTCATGGGTTACGTTCTCGAGGTTTCGGTCCCCGTGCTGGAATCAACAAACTACATTAGAACTAGTATTTACCAAATCAAAAACAATTTGTCAGATAACTTAGCAAAATGCAAGTATTTGCAACGGTAATATAGTCGAAGAAATGCGCTCAAATTAGATTAGGTAGTCTTCATAACGACAAAAAATTTACATGTCACTTTTACAATAATCCTATTACAAATATACTACCCTCTGACAGACCCATACACTGATAAATGCAGTTGCCTTTGCTAAAGTAATACTAAGCCATCCTCCCTAGCGCACATGACAACGGGGGTTTGAAAGGGGAATAAAACCTCAAACCCACCAATAGTCCCCTTTTGCACCATATTGCCAAGTGAGTGCTTACTCAACGTGCCTGCTGTCAAAAAAGCCGTGAGGTGAGGGCCAACGAGACGAATGTCGATAGTATTATTGTGGAAATGTTGTTTTTCTGTGAAGTATGGTCTGTCAATCAATCTTTGGTGGCTCTGATTTTACGACCCAAAAAACCTGCATGAACAATCTCTTCACGAGTGCTAATGCGGGGCAACAGAAAAACACTCAAAACTGAATGGCAGCACGTCAGCTCTTTTTTCGAAAGTTGCTACGATGCCGCTCTCCCTACCCCTTCCAAGACAGAACAGCTGGCTTTAAAATTTGAATGCTACTCACTCATTATGGGGACGCAAAGTACTTCCCCCCTTGTTCACTTAATTGGGGAAGGGGAGAGGCTTCACTTGCTCACTTTTAAAAGAAAAACTAAGTCTAAAGACAAGATTAAATGGAATAGAAAATTAGTCCCAAATTCTTTTGGAAATATGCGATCTGTTGTTGATGGAAATACTACCATCGCGCCAACGAGACGACGCAATTTTACAACAAGTAACTGTGACTTTGTGTAGATAGCGATCGCGATTTACCGTTCAGATGGGCGATCAGCTGCAGTCCTTGAGATCAGTCAAGACGGATGGTTGGATGACCTCAAGCCAACATTTTACAGTGCCCATTAAAAAATCGTCTGATCGCCAAAACCAGCTTCATTCACATAGGCTCCTCCACTCTGGACCACTTCTTGATCTCTAATTTTCAACCAACCAATTATGAAAATTTAGGATATTGTTCAGCAATGATATGCACATGTCTCTATCAGACAACATGTCAAATATGTGTCTCCTACATAAGCTTGGCAAAGTACTACTAATTGTTTTAAAAAAAATACCAATATCTTCCAATATCTACCGCATATCTTTCCCAAACAACCCACTAAAAGAATAATCTTTGGGGTGAAAACTCGTGATCGAAAACTAATTGAGTTCCAGAATAAACCCCCAGATTCCGCTTTACAGCCTGGTATGCCAGAGCTCGTCCAGCAGTCTTAATTCTAGACTGTACCTCGTTTTGACACAGTTTGTATTGAAATCATATTTTCTTACAGTAAAACACAATTAAACATGGAAATAAGAACAACACCGAAAACTAATAACCAGACTTTGGGGTTGGGCGATAAACGTTCGTAAATATTGTTGTTCCGATAAAAACCTATTTCGTGTGAAACGAACATTTCATGCATATTAAAGCTACAGAACTTGAGTGTGAGAAATTGATTCGGCCACGGTAAAAATAAACAAATTACAAGTTTTTAGCCAGAGTTAGCGTCCTATATTTCACTATCACTTCACTAAACTATCAGGCGCTGGCATTCATTCTTGGCAACGCTTCACGAAAAAAATGCTAGCAGATGATCCTTTTTAAACCCTATAAGATATTGACGGTATTTCGATCGCATCAGTATTGAAAGTGGATGGGCGCCGTAGTCATCAACAATCAAGAACATACATCGTTCTGTGGGTGAACCAGCCCTGTCCTAATTAATTTGCATTGATGAGAAAGTACGATCTAAAATGGGTTCTCAGCACTATAGAGAAACGGGACGAGCGAGATGAAGAAACGTCGTGCCAATATTGAATAAAATCGTGAAACAAACATGCAATGCACAAGGAAACACTCTCAGGATGTATAACAACACAAGAGCAACAACTATGGCAATAAGCATCCTGCACGCAATTGAGTTTGAGAAGCATTGAGAAGACTAAGAAAGACGTGATAAGCGTTCATGTTTTTAGTTATCTCCGTCCGAATTGAATAAAACTACACATCTTGAGCGCTTGTCGCGAAGTGCATACGAGATGCTGACCTTAGTGTTAAGTGCGTGATTATTGTTTGATATTGTATGCACAGTGTAAAATATGAAGTAACAGATATTCCACTCCCACGTATCGTAGGCTGCGACTGAGATGTTAGGATAGGTGGAAAGCTACGTGTAAGAAATGTTCGGTTCGGACAGATTCGGCGGTGATACTCATCGCAACAATGAGAAAATCAAGGAACTATCAGTCACGATTACCGATGGCAAATCGACCGACGGCTTCCCGAATCACACTCAAGTGCATGGAGGGCGTTCATAGGCCGCCAGCCCAAAGCTAGGAGGATTCAGTGTAGGCCCAAAGCCGGCCAACCAAGAATGGGGCTCGAGTCTGGGCATTCTGGCTTCTGCTGATGTATTTCATCACCACTCATGGTCTCAAATGTCGACGAAATATCGACGAAATGTAAGAAAAACAACATTAGTCTGCTCACTAACAACTGAGACTGAGTCACTGTTGTGATGTCTGAAAATGTAATTAGTGATCATAGGTAGAATGTGACGTCACACCTTAGTGTTGTTTGAGCTTTGTTCCTGGACATGTTGCCTGTGTCTCGAGTATAGTGTTGGCTGTTGCCTGTGTCTCGAGTATAGTGTTGGTGCTGCCTGTGTCTCGAGTATAATGTTTGGCTGTTGCCTGGTGTCTCGAGTTAGTGATATCTGGTTGCCTTTTTCTCGATATCTGTTGGCTGTTTGCTGTGTCCCTCGAGTATAAGTTTTGGCTGTTGCCTGTGTCTCGAGTATAGTGGTTGTGCTGTTGCTATTTATCGAGTATAGTGTTAGATGTTGCCTGTGTCTCGAGTATAAAGTTTTTGGTGGTTTTTTGGGGGGGGGGGGGGGCCCCCCCCACCCCCCTCCCCCCCCCCCCCTGTTGCCTGTGTCCTGGATTATAGTGTTGGCTGTTGCCTGTGTCTCGAGTATAGTGTTGGCTGTTGCCTGTGTCTCGAGTATGTGTTACTTAGGCCTGTGTCTCGAGTAGATTGTTGGCTGTTGCCTGTGTCTCGAGTATAGTGGTATATGTTGCCTGTGTTCGAGTATAGTGTTTGGATGTTGCCTGGGCTTCGATTATAGTGTTGGCTGTTTGCTGTGTCTCGAGTATGTGTTGGTTGTTACCGTGTGTCTCGAGTCCAGTGTTTTCTGTTGCCTGTGTCTCGAGTATAGTGTTACTGTTGCCATTGTTCCCAAAACGAGTAAGTGTTGTCTGGTTGCCTGTTCTCAGTATAGTGTTGGCTGTTGCCTGTGGGCTCGAGTATAGTGTTTTGGCTGTTGCCCTGTGTTCTCGGTATAGTGTATGGCTGTTGCCGGTGTCTCGAGGATAGTGTTGGCTGTTGCCTGTGGCTCGAGTATAGTGTTACTGTTACCTGTGTCCTCCGATTATCAAGGTGTTGGCTGTTGCCTGTGTCTCGAGTATAGTGTTTGCTGTTGCCTGTGTCTCGGTCTAGTGTTGGCTGTTTGCCCTGTGTCTCGAGTATAGTGTTGGCTGTTGCCTGTGTCTCGAGTATAGTGTTGGCTGTTGCCTGTGTCACGAGTATAGTTTGGCTGCTGCTGTCTCGAGTATAGTGTTTGGTTGTTACCTGTGTCTCCTATTATAGTGTTGTTCTGTTGCCTGTATTCTCCGAGTATGTGTTTGGCTGTTGCCTGTGGTCTCGAGTATAGTGTTACTGTTGCAGTGTCACGAGTATAGTGTTACTGTTGCCTGTGTCACGAGTAATAGTGTTTACTGTTTGCCAGTGCCCTACGAGTAAAGTGTTTGTCCTGTTGCCTGTGTCTCGAGTAATAGTGTTGGCTGCTGCCTGTCTCGAGTATAGTGTTGGTTGTTACCTGTGTCTCGAGTATAGTGTTTGTCTGTTTGCCTGTTTCTCGATTATAGTGTTGGTGTTGCCTGTGCTCTCGAGTATGTGTTACCTGTTGCAAGTGTCACGAGTAGAGTGTTGGCTGTTGCTTGTGTCTCGAGTATAGTGTTGGCTGTTGCCTTGTCTCGAGTATAGTGTTGGCTGTTGCCTGTGTCTCGAGTATAGTGTTGGCTGTTGCCTGTGTCTCGAGTATAGTGTGGCTGTTGCTGTGTCCCTCGAGTTTAGTGTTTGGTTTGTTACCTGTGTCTCGAGTATCTGTTGGCTGCTTCCTGTGTCTCGAGTATAGTAGTTGGTTGTTACTTTGTCTCGATATAGGGGTTGGCTGTTGCCTGTGTCTCGAGTAAGTGTTGGTTGTTTACCTGTGTCTTGATAAAGTGTTGTCGTTATGCCTGTGTCCCGAGTATAGTGTTGCTGTTTGCCAGTGTCACGAGTAATAGTGTTACTGTTGCAGTGTCCACGAGTGAAAGTGTTTGTCTGTTGCCTTTGCTCGAGTATAGTGTGTTGGCTGTTGCTGTCTCTCTAAGTATAGTGTTGGTGTTACCTTTCCTCGATTATAGTGTTACTGTTGCCTTGTCTCGAGTATAGTGATCTCTGTTTGCCTGTGGTCTTGAGTAAATGTGTTGTTCTGTTGCCTGTGTCTCGAGTATAGTGTTGGTTGTTACCTTGTCTTGAATAAAGTGTTGTCGTTGGCCTGTGTCCTCGAGTATATTTTTTGGCTGTTTGCCTTTGTCTCGAGTATAGTGTGTGGCTGTTGCCTGTGGTCCTTCGGTATACGTGTTACTGTTGCCTTGGTCTCGATTATAGTGTTGGCTGTTACCTGTGTCTCGAGTATGTGTTGGTTGTTACCTGTGTCTTTGAGTAAAGTGTTGTCTGTTGCCTGTTTCTCGAGTATAGTGTTTGCTGTTGCCTGTGTCTCGAGTATAGTGTTGGTTGGTTTTTTGATTTTTTTTTTTTTTTGCCTGTGTCTTGAGTAAAGTGTTGGTTGTTACCTGTTTCTTGAGTAAAGTGTTTTGGTTGTTTTACCGTTGTCTCGAGTATATTGTTGGCTGTTGCTGTGTCTCGAGTATAGTGTTGTCTTGCGCTGTGTCTTCGAGTATAAGTGTTTACTTTGCCAGTGTCACGAGTAAAGTGTTGTCTGTTGCCTGTGTCTCGAGTATCAGGTGTTGTCTGTTGCCTGTCTCGAGTATAGTGGTTGGTTGTTTTACCTGTGGCTTGAGTAAAAGTGTTGTCTTGATTGCCTGTGTCTTCGAGTATAGTGTTGGCTGTTGCCAGTTCTCGAGTAAAGTGTAACTGTTGCCTGTGTCCTCGAGTATAGGTTGGCTGTGTGCCTGTGTTTCGAGGACTTGTTGGCTGGTGATGGCTGTTGCCTGTGTCTCGAGTAATAGTGTTGGCTTTTTGCCTGTGTTCGGAGTATATTTTATGGCCTGTTGCCTTTGTCTCGAGTAAAGTGTTGTCTGTTGCCTGTGTCTCGGTATAGTTTTTTTTGGGGTTGCTGGTTGCCTGTTCTCGGGAGTATAGTGTTGTGTTCCTGGTCTTGCGTAAAGTGTTGGGTTGTTTACCTGTGTCTCGAGTATAGTGTTTCTGTTTGCCTTTGTCACAAGTATAGTGTTGGTTGTTACCGTGTCCTTTCGAGTATAGTGTTTGGCTGTTGCCCCTGTGTACTCGAGTATAGTGTTGGTGTTACCTGTTCTTGAGTAAAGTGTTGTCCTGTTGCGCTGTGTCTCAAAGTATAGTGTTACTGTGGCCAGTTTCACGAGTAAAGTGTTGTCTGTTGCCTGGGTCTCGATTATTAGTTTGGTTGTTACCTGTGTCCTTGAGTAAAGTTGTTGTCTGTTCCTGTGTTCTCGAGTATAGTGGTTGCTGTTAGCCTGTGTCTTCAGTATAGTGTTACGTGTTGTCCGTGTGTCTCGAGTTTAGTGTTACTGTGCCTGTGTCTCGAATATAGTGTTGGCGTGTTACCACCTGTGTCTCGAGTATAGTGTTGTTGTTACCTGTGTCTTGAGTAAAGTGTTTTCTTTTGTGCCTGTGGCCTCGAGTATAGATGGTTGGCTTGTTGCATTTTTGGTTTTGGTCACCCTCGAGTAGAGTGTTGGCTGTTGCCTGTGTCTCGAGTATAGTGTTACTGTTATGCCTGTGTCTCGATATAGTGTTTGGCTGTTACCTGTGTCTCGAGTATAGTGTTTGGTTGTATACCTTTTGTCTTGAAGTAAAGTGTTGCCTGTTGCCTGTGTCTCGCGTATAGTGTTGTCGGTTGCTGGTTCTCGAGTTATAGGGTTGGCTTTTGCCTTGTGTCTCGAGTATAGGGTTGGCTGTTGCCTGTGTCTCGAGTATAGTGTTTGGTTGTTGCCTGTGTCTCGAGTATGTGTTGGTTGTTACCGGTGTCTTGAGTAAAGGTGTTGTCTGTTTCCTGTGTCTCGAGTATAGTGGTTACGGTTGCCAGTTGTCACGGAGTAAAGTGTTGGTTGTTGCCTGTGGTCGCGAGTATAGGTTGGCTGGTTTGCTTGTCTCGAGTATATGTTGGTTGTTACCCTTTGTCCTTAGTAAAGTGGTGTCTTGTTGCCTGTGTCTAGAGTATAGTGTTACTGTTGCCTAGTGTCACGAGTAACGTGGTTGTCTGTTGCTTGTGATAAAGTGTTGTCCTGTTGCCTCTGTGTCTCGAGTATAGTGTTTGGCTGTTTGCCCTGTGTCTCGATATAGTGTTGGCTGTTCCTGTGTCTCTAGTATATGTTGGCTGTTGCCTGTGTCCCTCGAGTATAGTGTTGGTTGTTACTTGTCTTGAGTAAAGTGTTGGCTGTTGCCGTGTCCTTCGAGTATTGTTGGTATGTTACCTGTGTCTTGAGTAAAAGTGTTGTCTGTTGCCTGTGGTCCTCGCAGTATCGTGTTTACGGTTGCCAGTGTCACGAGTACAGGTTTGGCTGTTTGCTGTGGGTCTCGAGTATAGTGTATTGTTTTGTTACCTTTGTCCTTGAGTTAAGTTGTTGTCTGTTCCTGTGTCCTCGCGTATAGTGTTACTGTTGCCATGGTCACAAGTAGAGGTGTTTACTGTTTAAAACTGTGGCTCGAGTATAGTGTTGGCTGTTTTGCCTGTGTCTCGAGTATATGTGTTTGGCGGTTGCCTGTCTCGAGTATGTGTTTGGCTGTTGCCTGTCCTCGAGTACTATTGTTGGCTGCGGCCTGTGTCACTCGATATAGTGTTTGCTGCTGCGCTTGTCGCGAGTATATTGTTTGGTTGTTGCCTGTGCTCGATTATAGTAGTTACTGTTGCCTGTGTCTCGAGTATACATTATAGAGGTCGAGCTTTCTCCCGGCAGCTTTCATGATATCATCAGGCAGCCGTCCTTATGTGAGGGATTGCAAGTAGGGGGTGATTTCCGGCCAGCAGGGGAGGAACGGGCAGAGAACGCGAAGACTGATGGAACAAAATGAATCCATTTTTCATGATCCAGCAGTTCAGAGATGTTTGCCTGTCTGGATGAGGGGGCTATTCAAGAGGCCGCCGTCTCAACGCCGGGATGACAGAAATGGCCATTAAAAGAAGAGCCGATGATTTCATAAAAATGGCCTTGTCAAAAACATCACACAGCTGACTTTTTTTCTCGTCCGTCCGTCCGTGGTCTATTCTGGTAACAGTTAACTTGTAAATGGGGATAACGTGATTTCACCCATGATGGGGCTCAAGCTTGATATCTTGTTTGTTCGATACATCAACAGGATTATATTGTCACTTTACTCTCTCGTATATAAAAGCCGCAGGGAAATGCAATCAATGGCCATGCTTTGAAGTCTGAAACAGTGGGGTCAGTCACACTGACGCAGTCCATCACGTACACATGTTTGCCATTCTATCGAGGCAATTAACTATTTTAACGCATCCGAGCCAGAATTCCATTTCCATGTATTCGGATGAATGACCATGCACTCACAGGCACGTAATAGAGGAAGTTTACATAGCCAGCGGCATTTTTGTTTTGATTTGAAAGTATTCTACTATACTGCACATGTTTTTGTTTTTTAATGTCAATGTGACATGGGGAAATCGAACAAATAGGCCAATTTTGTATAACACGATTATAACTGCCGATACAATATTAGCGAAAACGTAAGTTAATTATGGTCCGTGAACGTGAAGTATACTGTAACTTTAGTTTCGGGTACAGATGTTTTCCCCGTGATCGTGTCGTGCGAACCATACAACTGATTCCTTGTGAAGGAAATTGATATACAGGCAGGCGAGTGGTAATCATGCCATCACGCGTGGTCAGTGCTCGTACGACAGTCACGACTCAAAACAGACAGAGTGAGAGACATGTAACAGTAGCCTTTATACAGGGTCTCCAAATACTTTTCCGTCAAACGTGAGGAAATAAACAACAACAGAAAACAATACACTGTTATCAATGTGAAACATGCCATTGCCAAACTGTATCGATTGCATTGCACGGATAAGGCCTTATCATACGATAAGGAATTTGTGAGTGCGAGTTGCGACTGCAGATTTCCTTTGACCTACTTCCTTCAAACGGGTAAGTGCAAGTTGTTGCGATATTAGGTGACAACTGACACATCCTAGTGCTCTACGACAGAAAGCGAAACTTTGGCAAAATAATTGTTTGGATCTTAAACATGTTGATGAAATGGTAATGTACCGGTAGAAATGAATTTGTTGAATACCGACACCATGTACGTTGTTGGCGAAATATGATAAATTACCTTAGTTTCTCTTGCCAACAAGATAAAAAGTAAAACGTGCACTATTTTCCAAATCCTCACCACAGATAATAACATTTAGGATCCCTGTCCCACAATGAGGGTTAAAACATAAATTTAAAACTTAAGACCGAGGCCACTTTACTTACATACTACTTATACTATGTAAGTAGTGGCCTCGGTCATGAGTTTTTAATTTTCGTTGTAATATTGATACGGGCCAATAAGCTCTTTTTTATAGAACAATGAGGGTTGATGAACTTGAATGAACGACGTAAATAACTATGATCAAAACACAGTTTAACTTTCGAAAACACTATCTAGTACTCTCGAGTGATGAGCAACAAGCCTGTGGTCACACCAACAACACTAACTACTTTTTATCTCAGAGAATAAACCGAACATGACCGATCGCTACGATTAAAGTGGTTCACTCTGCCAACTGAACTCGCTTATTTAATTATCCTCGCTTCCATTTAGAAGAGAGAAATGTGCCCATGTTCCTGTACGCGCGCAGACTCTGCGAATGACAGTGGCCTTAGGTTAATTTGTCAGAGGAAATACTCGGGATGCTTGTTGGTCGGCACTCCCTACGCTGCCTTATCCTTATCAGTGTAGCCAGGGATATATGTGCTGATTTATACTTACAGAACACAGATAATATAAGGACATTGTACACTATTTTGGAGTGCCGCTTTAGTACGTTTAGGTTAAAGGTGTGTTTACAAATTACCTTGGAAAGCAAGCTTAGGTCTTACCCTCAACTACCTTCTAATAATGCTTTTTACCTAACAGTTTTTTTTGACCTAATAAATGTGTATATTATACGTTTCGAAAGAGTATACGGTGATGACCAAAAATAGTGTAGCAATTATTAGCTAATTAAGCCTAATGAGTGGGTGCACTTAATGGTTCACCATGTGCAACTTAAATGGAATCGTGAGTATGAAGAATACACATTTAAAAACAATAAACACATACTAGGAAGCTTCGCAAACGCTTTTTCAGGCGCGTTGTTGGATGAGCGTATGTTTTTTTAAACGAAAAAAAGCGTAAAATTGCGATTTTCATAAGAAATTATTTTTCGATTAGCTCAAATTTCACACAAATATATAAATTATAAAATTAAGGTTCTGTGAAAATATCATTACAATCGAATAAAGCATGTAGGTGTGATAAGTCGAACAAATTGTTTTTTTAAACGAAAAAAAAAGCGTAAAATTGCAATTTTTATGAGAAATAATTTTTCGATTGCGTTCAAAAACGTGGCAGTTCTAAGTTTAAAGATTTCGAAGGTCTCCATAAAATTTCATCGCAATTGGAGTATCGGTTTATCCGGAATCGTGTTAACAAACAGACAAAAATACAAACAGAAAAAATAAGAAAAACGAAAAAAAATCGTAAAATTGCGATTTTCATAAGAAATAATCTTTCGTTTGCGCTCAAAAACTTCGCAGTTTTAAGTTCAAAAATACAAAAAGAAAGAAAGAAAGAAAAAAAAACATTCCGGATTTTTTTCTCCAGTGTAGTGAAATGGAATCTTCGCTACGCTCGCTACGCTCATCCAAAAATTTCGGAATGTTGAAAGTAATAAAGGGAAATAATAAAATGTTAATTTATACCACAATATCTACAGGCCTTTCATCCACTATATCACAAGTTTATATTTTCTACGTTTATTAAACACCAGAATAAAAAGTGTTGCTATCGTTGATAGAGACCGGCAACAATGGCATGTTCTTTCTAATAACATGCCCGTGTCTCTTACAACGCGTGTCTGTGTTTGTTTTACTTTGGGGCAGCGACATAGAAAGAAAAGTAGTCAACACGATAGGACATATACAGACAGCCTAGGCTCGCGCCCCTTGGGGCATCGAACCAGCGCGTTGATTACTTGTCAGATGGGCTATACATCTGACGTGTAATCACATCGTGCACCCTGTCTTGATCTCGGTGGCAGAGCTCACACTTCCAAGCTCGGGCAGGCTAGGAATCTAGCCCAGCCTTCTTCTTAGGTAAACATGCTCCAGGAGGAACTTTTCATTTGGAAATGTTTATTATTGTACGAGTCTAGTGAGCGTGGAAGTTGTGGTCTATTCTATTTCAAAAGATGTATGTGGAGTTAGGAGTTTCAAGAAATGATACAAGTTACAGAAAGTATGTATTACGTACACACCATCGTCCATAAGTAAATCAATGGGTCTACTAGTTGTATCTAATATACCTAGCCCTTGATTTACTCCTGGTCGAAGGCGTACATAAAGGTTTTCAGTATCGTTTTTAATATTGCATAACACATTGACGTCCATACACCTACACAAATAATATTGAAACTAAATCAGGGTGGCTATACTTATTTCAGGTTACCAAATTCACTAACTTTTCCTGGCCTTCGAGTATTTTTGTGAAAATAAGTAAATTCCAGAAATATAAACAAGTACCATGACTTTTTCAGATGGTTCTGGCGTTTCCAGTTTCTTTTTAAAATTTCCAGAATGTTAGAAACCCTAGAAATTATTTATTTTTGTTTCCATGGTTATAATAATGTGGGAAGCGTACTCACCGAGGTGTTTCTCACGGCGACAAGCTTGTCCCCGACGGCCAAGCGTCCGTCTATCTGCGCCGCTCCGCCGTCCATCACCTTGGTGACGTAGATGCCGTTGTCGCCGGGGATGTGCTGGTTACCGATACCCCCGGCGATGCTGAAGCCGAGGCCCTTCGCACCCTTGTGCAGCTCGATCTCCATGATGCGCACGTTGCCGGGACCGCGTCGTCTTCGCACGTACTGGAACACACGCATAACCAAAACTTGTTAGAATAGAAATATAAGCGTATTTGGCATATTTCCCTAGGTTACTACATTCGAGAAAAATAGTAATAGTGCGATTTATGTGAGAAATGTTTCATTGGTTGTAACCAAAAACGTGGCCACCGAGATTTCGAAGATGTCCTGGAAACCATTTCATCAAGATCAGAAAAACCGTTTTTCCAGGTAGAGCGAACATGCAGACAAAAACGGGGGAAAACTAGCTAAAAAGAAGCATTCGCTCATCCAAAGTATAAAATATGTTTTTCATTTGTTGCAATTAATAAGGCATTATTAAGCGAGGGAGCGGAGCGACCGAGTGTCTCCATTCAACTCAGAACGGCTCTCATTGTGATTCTGTCTGTCTGTCTGTCTGTACGTCGAAAATCAGCCGAACCGCTGAACAGATTGGGCTGAAATTTTAAACAGACATCCGGTACGAGTTTACTGAGAACTGCTAACAAAATCAGCTAGATTCATTACGATTTAATCCTACAATAAATTAAAATGTGATTTTTAAAATATCTATAGCATTTGTTTAGTAGCAGCTAGTGGGACGATAACTACGTGGCTTGCATGGCCTATTGGTAAGTATTTAGACAACCGCACGGAGGGTTGGGGTTCGATACCCATTAACTCGAACTTTTTTATATTTTTACACCCACATATTATTTTTGAGGGGTGTTAAATGAGTAATAAAACCTAGGTGATTTTGTTTTATCTTGGAAATTTGGTAATGTTTCACGCTAATACGTTTTGAACATGATTCGCATTTTAAATGTTCAATTTAAATAACTAGGGAAACGCCAAAGTCGTTGTTAAACGAGTGAGTGAGCCATGTGTTGAGTACCCGGTATAATTCCCCATACTGGGCTAGATCCAGCGAGGAAAGGGGATGTTCCCGGGTACTCAACACTTGGTTGACTCACTCGTTTAACAACGACTTTGGCGTTTCCCTAGTTTTATTGGAGGGAGGGAGGATACTCAGTGCCACAGACTACCGAGGATCTGTTCCTTTCATTACGTACTTTATTTGAATACCGGCCTAGTTTAGGTAACATACGTGGTGATGTAGGGACGTTGGTGTGATTTTATTCGAAAACATTGCTAAAAGTGCTCAACACTAAACTCACTCGTACCAATTAGTAAATGAACGCCGGTCCAACTACATAAAAATACAAATGTGAGACATAGTTTTAACGGAATGTCCAAACGCAAGGCAGCATTCACCAGATGTAAAGAATCTGGTCAGCAGCTCGCGGCATCCGTGCCACGACCACGAGACGTTCATGAGTCGAAGTGGGTGGCTCGGTGCCAGCCAGAGCCCTCGTGCCATGGTCGTCACAACCCTTGTAGCCTGTATCCTACAGCACGATCTAGCAGTGCTTGTGAGGTTCAACGACGAAAATACAACACTAGCAGCTCAGCTTCGAGTTGGACATATCGCAAACACTTGGTCGCTTCGTTCTTCAGTCGATTTGAGGGATTTATCACCGCAGTTCGATTTCACTATCGTATTTCCGCCGAAACATCGGCGTCTTCACTCGTCGGTAAAAACTATCATCTGTTAGAAAGAGACGCTGTGTATTCTACTATACTGGCTCAAAACCGGCGCTTGTGTCATTTCCATGGCAACATAAGGATATATATATTCTAGAAAACTCACCATTCACTTTTACCCCTGGCAACTCCTGAAGAATACAAAACTGAACTGAACACTACTACACAGGACAGCAGGAAATAGTAAGCTATAGAAAGAGATGATCGGTATAACACGGCTCTATTTTTAGAACAGCATCAACAGAACAGTCAAGTCGGGAACCAAAACCTTCAGTTTATAAGTATGTAGAACACAAAGGTTAATGTAGTGATATGAAAATAAGCATTATTTTGCTATATACTAAAATGAAAACGTGTATTTTCTAGTCAAACAAGAGTAGGGTCTATATTTTCCAAGACGAATATGGTGAATTTTATGAGAATTTAAATTAAAGATTCAATTAAAACATTGTTGTAAATGTAGGTAATTTATTGTGTTACAATTTAAATATGAAGTGATATATTTCTTCGTCCGAGGCTACAACTCGGTAAACGGCGGTTTAGTCGGCGCTAGACGCAGCAAGTAATCTGAATATGCGGGCGTAAAGAGGTCAAGCTCTGCTATTGCACTTGCACATTGTGTGTATCGCTGTGTCCTAGGCGCGGTCAAGGTTGTGGACTCCCGAGGTCTAAAACCAAAACTAACACAATCCTCGTACAAAACTGTGTGGTACATGTTTACTTTCGACCACTGTACATAAACTCTCAAGTCGCTCCTAAATCCTAGTAGTATATTACATGCTCTCCATAGGCTATTCTACAGATTTACAAATTCAATTGATAATTTTGTAATACAATGTTATCTAGCCATAAGACGTGTATATGATAGCGGTAAGTCATACCCGACAATCCAATCCGGTACCGGGGACATGGCTTGCGACTTTTTGTTGGCATACACAAATAGATGATGTCTTACAGGGCGACAACTCGCGTCTACAGTCATCAAAGGCATTCTAAGAGATAATTTTAAAACACAAATAGGAAACAGACAAACAATATGGAAAATGAGATTCGTAGAATACGAAGTTTCAATCACCGATTAAATATTCGGGGAACAAGTGAGGTACAATTAACCCCCCCCCCCTCAAAATCAGCTACTGGGTGGGTCGACATTGAATCAAATGCTATTGTATACACTACAGTGTCTGACTAACCTGGTCAAGTCATTCTCGTGTGACACCTCAACGTATGAAAGTTAAAAAACTCTTATAAAAACAGTCAAGCCCCCAGCCCAACTAACTACCCGAACTTTCGGGAAACAACTGACTGCGGGTAAAGTAAGCGCGACGCTAGTTTCTATTTTATTCCGCTAATAGATTGTGACGAATATACTTTTCTTTTACTGCAGCGCGTGTATGTAGCTGGAATGGAATGACCACTTTAGTTAAACCTCCCCACAT
Source organism: Sweltsa coloradensis (assembly GCA_024449915.1). Classification (NCBI taxonomy): domain Eukaryota; kingdom Metazoa; phylum Arthropoda; class Insecta; order Plecoptera; family Chloroperlidae; genus Sweltsa; species Sweltsa coloradensis. The sequence continues at coordinate 45,624 of JAMZAV010000391.1, forward strand.
TGCAATGGACTACACACAGAGAGTGCACAATATACAATACAGTGTCCAAATCCTGCGAGAATGCACAGCAGAGTGGCAAAATATGGATGTTTTATTTCGAAAGCTATAGCATTACGCCGCGGGCCATTTAAATGCTTTGTGGCTTTTTCAAAACGCAATTAAAATCAAAAAGTACAAACAAAACTCCGACAAAACTCGGGAGTTGTGTTTGATGCCTGATTAACTCGAGCCATTTGAGAGAATTTTAGCACAGGCAACGAATCTGGATTATATTACTTTTTTTCTTGCCTCATGCGCTCAAATGTTAAACATAACATACTGTTGAAAACATTTTCCGTTGTGAGCGAATATTAACACGAAACTAATAAATACCTCTTCAGCTAACCGCATTGATTTGTACTTTTCACCATAATTCATAACGCCTGCCAAGTGCAAATTAGTAAAAAATTGAAAAATTACATCTTTCAGGTAGTATAGGCACACTATACATGGTTTGACCCGAAAAAATAGTACAAAAACGAAACAAGTGTTGTGTGAAAAAATAAATCACAAATAACTTAGTCAAAGTTTACATGCAGTTTTGAAAAAGTTTTGACTTGAGTCAAGTCAAAACGATGATGCGATTACATGATACAGATCTGAAAACGTTCTCAAACTATTATCTTGTTCACTTATTTCCCGGAGACAGCATAATGTATTAATTAAACAAATTCCACGTTTTCTACAGAAGAAAATTTATAATTTTATTGCGTATAACAAAAGTATAACTTCGTTAGATGACCAAAAACATTTGCCGTAACATTTAGAACATAATTCAGAATAACAAGATCACGTTCTTAACTTGCTTTTAGCAAACATAACCTCGAATTCAACGCAACGAGCGTTTTGGTTGCAGCCAGGTGTATACATGACAGTTTTTAAAACTAGTTTTCAAGTCACCTCGACTAGCAAACAGGGTTTGACGTGAACCGATCCAAACCCAGATTCGAAGCGCAGGACATGTAGTTTTGAAAACTTTTCAAACCTGCATGTAAACGTAGTCAAACCTGCATGTAAACGTAGTAAAAGTCGCGAAAATCGGACTTGGGGAAAGAAGCCATTTAAATGGCGTCTTAATTCTTCACTTTTATGGCTAAGTCTTGAATCTTGATATATTGACTCTCCCTTCATAGATACAAAAATTATGTAACATTCCTTTATTATTCTTGGTGAAATTTTCTTTAAAATAAGACCAATACAAACGAGAAACAACAAACAAAATTTCATAAGGAAAGGAAAGAAACACCATTTTTGTATCTATGAAAGGAAGATCAGTCAATATATCAAGACTTGGCCATAAAAGTGTAGAATTAAGGCGACTTTTTGTAAAAATGGCGTCTTTCCCCAAGTCCGATTTTCGCCAAATTTGACAAAGTTATTTGTGATTTATTTTTTGATACAATGCACTTTGTTTCATTTTTGTACAATTTTTTCCGGTTTGTGCATTTTTCACCGTATGTGCCTACAGCATGCGTGTTCAAAACGTGTTTAAAAAATTAAAATAAATTCGTAATTAAAGTGTACCTACAGCGATAAATAAATCTGTATGAAAAATCAACATGATATCATACTTGTCAAATTAAGATACAACAATAAAGGTTGAACGTTTTTTTTTGCATGTTTTTTAATGGGTCTTATCTAAAATTTCGCTTTATTCGAGATTATGTCTTAGATTTTCTACGTGAAAATAAAAATTAGCTTTAGAGCAACTGTCAGAAAGGTACTGCGTAAGCTGATAGTCATGAAGTTGACGGTTCACGCATTTCCGTAATCATAAACGCATGCATTACAATAACTAGGCCGCTTCGATAACGCGTTATTTAGTAGCGTTGATGGGTGAGCTTTTTTGTCAGTTTTTAGTTTGCGCAGGACCATTTTCCTTTGCAAATGCTTTTTGAATGCATTGTAGGTGGTTGTTGACAAGTTCCTATTGTTACTTGTCAATTGTTATTATTAACATAAACAAACTCATATTAAAACCTTTATTCTATGGATTCTGTTTAACTTTTTCTTTTTCTTTTCTTTTTTTTTTAACTTTTTCTTTCAAAAATCAAGTAGCCCCACCCGTTTGGTCAGAATCGGTCCAAATGTCACGAAAATATCGCACTAAAAATCGGGGGAAAAATCGTCAAATTACTATATTCATGAGAAATATATTTTTATTGTACCCAAAAACGTGGCAGGTCTAAGGTTAGAGATTTCAAAGGTCCCCTCCAATTTTCATCAAGATCGCATATGCCGTTTGCCCGGTAGAGTGCGAACAAACAGACAGACAAAAAAAACACCCGAGCTAAATTTTTTTGGGGGGTCAGTGAAATTGAATTCTTCGCTTCGCTCATCCAGCAATGAGAAGAAGAAGAATATGCATGCTGAACGTGGCGTCAACTTGAAAGCCCAATCAGGGTCGAGATAACGTTTCGGAAATTAATGGAAACTATTTCCGTCATCAGGTGTTTATGAAAAACAAAATCTTATAGCAAAATTATATATAAAAAAAAAAACAATATAAAATAAATATAAATATAAAAAAAATTGTATTACACTTTAATTCCAATACTGAGAAATATAAAATATTCCCCTAACAATCGCTATTCGTAGTGTACCAACTTCCAAACGGGACGTGTTACCTTGGTACTTGGTTTAATTGTATTTCACGTGTCCCATGATGGGATAGGTTGGTCAGTGTATGGTTGTGCACAGGCCCACCCTTTATACTGAAAGTAAACACATGCCTATAGTAATTCTAGCTCATTGTTAGAAAATAGGCAGCATCAAAATTGTATAGGGCGTCATAATAAGTTTAGTCCGCCAATATATATATATATATATATATATATGACGCTGTTAGTAAATTTAGACAGAAATTAAAAAAGTGGTAGTCACGTTTTTAATTTCTGTCTAAAGTACTAATATATATATATATATATCCGGGTGAGGTTTTCGGTTAGGGGACACGTGCACGGTACATGTTCGTTTCCAGTTTGGAATTAGCTGTCGGATGACTTTTCCGGATGTTATCTCTAATAACACTGCACTGCGGTCGCAGATGCAGTTAAAACATGAATAGGCCTACTGCAGTTCGAAACACAGAGGTGTATAAACATTAAACTACGCCATTTGAATTTAAAGCAATTTAAATTGCAAGAAGAAAATTGTATGATCCATGCACGGGAAACACACAATCTTGAGTAAAGGTCGGAGTTTATGGCAACAATGAAATTAACACCGCCCAACACGAAATTATGAATTCGTTACCACTAAGTACCACTTTTGCTCAAAACAAACAAAAAGTGGCATTTATTTTCGTAACAAGTATCTATATAATATGAATGTTCATTTATACATTATATTAAAATTTATTGTAGCCTGTAAATCCTTTGCAAATATATCAGTTCCAAGATTCCCAAAAATATCAGGGGGCGGTAGATAAACTTCACCACTAGTTCACTGCTTCTGAGCATTACAAAAGCAAGGTTGCCTTTTATTTTCAAGATCTCATGACTGATCGGTGTTTAGAAAGAAATCTGACGAAACCGTTCACAAGTGTGCCCGAAACTTCACACTGCTTCTGAGCATTACAAAAGCAAGGTTGCCTTTTATTTTCAAGATCTCATGACTGATCGGTGTTTAGAAAAGAAATCTCGACGAAACCGTTCACAAGTGTGCCCGAGGGGTTGACAACTCTACTTTAGTGCACAGATTCTTTATTTCGAAGTTACGTTTTTTTTTTAGTCTGCTGACTTTTTATTTCCGTTTATTTGGGTGAATGTTTTTTGGGTGGGATTTCGTAATTTAATGACCTTTTATATTTTTTGTGATTTATATGCTTTTTGGACTTGTAAATTTTGGGTGATGTGATTTTTCTCTTGCTTATGTTTTTTTTTTTTTTTGTGTGTACGACTACACCGATGTTTTAAATTGTCAACCCATCCATCGGTGTGGCAGAGATACATGAGCTCCGAAGCAAATGTGCTACAGGCAGACGAGTTCAGGTTTGTTCTATTTATCGGATCATTGATCGATTGATTGTAACTGAATACACTCCTTATTTGTTTATTAGTGTAACTTCAGACATTTTCTATTTGGACGTGTTGGCAAGAAGGTACACGGCATGCAACGGTAACGGTAACATAAATTTTGTTCGAAGCCTTATTTTACTGTCGAATATAGTTGCTATAAAAAGAAATAATATGTTAATTGGCAAGGGGCGTTATTTCAATGTTTGCACACAAACAGATGCAAAATCTGGTTATAATGAGAAACGGGACAAAGTAAACAAGATGGGCCCAGACATGGCGGTGATCTCCAGTTGGAATAGTTAGCCAGAATCCATAAAAATAAAGGTTTTAATATAGTTTTTTTGAGGTTTATAATAACAATTAACAAGTAACAATAGAAACTTGACAACAATCACCTACAATGCGTTCAAAAAGCACTTGCAAAAGTAAAGAGATCCCACGCAAACTAAAAACTTACAAAAAAGCTCATCCATCAACGCGACTAAAAAAAGCGTTCGCGAAGCGGCCTAGTGAATAATTCTACAACATCGCACAGCGTCATGGGTATGCCGGTTTGTGCGTGCACCACACCACACAACCTTGTTTGCGACCTGCGACGATAAGCCCACTCACTATCTGTCAGTCCGATGCCATAGCAAACTAGAGTGCTTTAGAACTAAGCCCCCTGTATCGGTTGATTGATAGTGAGTGGGCTTATCGTCGCAGGTCGCAAACAAGGTTGTGTGGTGTGGTGCACGCACAAACCGGCATACCCATGACGCTGTGCGATGTTGTATAGAATTATTCACTAGGCCGCTTCGCGAACGCTTTTTTTAGTCGCGTTGATGGATGAGCTTTTTTGTAAGTTTTTAGTTTGCGTGGGATCTCTTTACTTTTGCAAGTGCTTTTTGAACGCATTGTAGGTGATTGTTGTCAAGTTTCTATTGTTACTTGTTAATTGTTATTATAAACCTCAAAAAACCTATATTAAAACCTTTATTTCTATGGATTCTGGCTAACTATTCCAACTTTTTCTTTCAAAAGTTACTATCACGATAGCCCTTAAGTACATGTAAAATATGAACGTTGTATCCCCACTCGTTTGGTCAAAATCGGCCCAAATATCACGAAAATATCGCACTAAAAATGAAAAAAAAATCAGTACAATATTCATTAGAAATATTTATTCGATTGTAGACTACCCAAAAACGTGGCAAGTCTAAGTTCAGAGATTTTGAAGGTCCCCTCCAATTTTCATCAAGATCGCATTTGCCGTTTGCCCGGTGGAGAGCGAACAAACAGACAAAAAAACAAAAAACAAACAAACAAACAAACAAACAAACAAAACAAAAAACACCCGAGCTAATTTTTTTGGGGGTCAGTGAAATTGAAGTCTTCGCTTCGCTCATCCAAAAACCTCTCCCGTGTCGGTCTGATCATTGGAATCAGCGTTTCGAACACATTATATACACGCATTGACTGAAGATAGCGACTTTTCTATGCAATTTTATTACGATTGAGTACTCAATAATGGACAAGTTATGGATATACTAGGCCGCTTCGCGAACGCTTTTTTTAGTCGCGTTGATGGATGAGCTTTTTTGTAAGTTTTTAGTTTGCGTGGGACCATCGTGGGACTACTTAACCTTTGCAAGTGCTTTTTAATGCATTGTACGTGATTGTTGTCAAGTTTCTATTGTTGCTTGTTAATTGTTATTATAAACCTCAAAAATCACATATGAAAACCTTTATTCTATGGATTCTGGCTAACTTTTCCAACTTTTTCTTTCAAAAAGCAATACATCACCATTACCTTAATGTACATGTAAAATATGAACGTTGTAGCCCCACCCGTTTGGTCAGAATCGGCCCAAATGTCAAGAAAATATCGCACTAAAAATCGAAAAAAATCGTAAAAGTACGATATTCATGAGAAATATTTCTTCGATCGTACCCAAAAACGTGGCAGGTCTAAGTTCAGAGATTTGAAAGGTCCCCTCTAATTTTCATCAAGATCGCATTCGCCGTTTTCCCGGTAGAGAGCGAACAGACAAAAATACAAACAAAAAAAAAACTAACAAAAACACATTGGAGCTTGTTTTTTTTTAGGGGTCAGTGAAATTCATTCGCTTCGCTCATCCAATAATATTTGTAGGGCCAAACCTCAGCGCTGTAATTGAATCACTAACCGAAGAAGTGCTCACTCATTTCAATCGTCGCACTTTTAGCGTTGTCCATATAATTAGGGAGCGAAGCTCACTTTTCTGTCCGTCTGTCCGTGAGGGTCACGTCTCACGTCTTGTGGTTAGCGTATCTGCTTCCAATGCAGAAGGTCCAGGGTTCGATTCCCGTCAAAGTCAGAATTTTTTTAACTTCTGATTTGGACTTAAGTCCATCAGTTCTTGTCTTAGGAGTTTGTAAACGGTGACTTTGGAGCCGTCCTAGCAACGAAGCACATAATAAATTCAGAGTTGTTCTGAATCGGCCTTGTTGATTCTGGCGTTGATCCGCGGGTGTTCGCACTGTCCATACCACTGATTGCTATATCTCCTATTAAAAATATCGATCTTTGGTTGGTTATCGCTCACTCGTCGATTGCGTTGGGGCCTACAGGGTTGGCTTGGTCGCTTTGATTTAAAGTCCCCCACAGAAAATCAATTTTATAACTGAGTGGATAGACTCTTCATCTAATTTTTTTTTTTTAAACCGATAACGACGTCCGATAACCGTGCGGGTTTTGCATTGCCCGTCAACAAAGATGGTTGGTAGGAATCGTAGGATGTACCAAGAGGGTAAGGAGGGGTGGCCTTCACAAAGACATTTTCATTTAGCCTACACTCAATACACTGAAAGTCACATAATTGACTTTCAGTACGAAATGAGGTCTTAAATGCAAACTAAAATGTCTATAGGCCATAAAATAAATAAACTTTGGAGTATAGGTACTTAAAAGCTTCACGCCTCTAACTTCCTTTCTTTTCCACAGCAGTCTGGTTATTAGTTCATAATCTTCCTAAAGTTGTGTGTTTAAGATTTTTCTTTGCGTAGAATGGTGATGACTATGAGGCTTATCTAAGAACGGCGCTATAATGATAAACTTTGCCAATGTGAATTACTTAACCTCCAGACCTATCTGTATGCAAATCGCCAGCCGATGTGGGGCGGTCGAGCGTCTGAACCGGGTCTAGTCCAGGGATTAGATTAGTCGCTGTATGGTCGTAGGAAGCCAAGGCGATATTAGCTAGGGGACTGGGAATAATCCGGCCACACCTAGAAGCTTTTTGCGTCTTTTAGTTTGTACAAGCAGTATTTAGAAAAACTTCATCCACCTATGGCTACATCGTACCTGGGGTGCAATTTGGTAACTTTGGTGATTCTAGCTGACAAATGACAATTGAAGGAACAACTTTATAGCTACGGTGAATTCATGAAGGACAATGTACAGTGGTGGTTGAAAGCAGACAACGCGAGATTTAGGTTTTTAACAGTTGCTATGTTGCTATGTTGGGGAGAACTGAGAAGGGTTAGCTACACAAAGAAACAGAACTTGTCCGAAGCAGGGTTCTACATTTTTTTAAATATCGGAAATTTAAAATCGGATTTGATTTAATTTGTTTTAATGATTTTTTCACACTTGTTTTCCTTTTTTCTGTTTTCCTGGGTAGGGTCTAATTACTTCCATACCAAAATGGGACGAAACAAACCAATTGATGTGGCATAATGACAAACGAATGGGTAATGGGTAATGGCTAAAATGTCCACAATTTTTTAAGTATTGATGTCATCGGCAGAATATTTTAATGTTTAAATTGGCAAGCCTGGTCTAAAGTAATGTCTTTTCAAGGGTCAACTGGACAAGAGCTTTCGAAATCCCGGTCAAATTAGCAAGGGCCACCAATCGATCCAAAATTGTGCGTTCGTAATTATAGGAAATTATTTGTTCGTGTATAATTATTAATCAAGAAGGTCACACCTACCTCCGCGTAGGCCTATACACTACACATATATTTTATTTTATTTTGGCCCATTGGTCACCCGAAATATGGGAACTTCGACGATTAATGAATGTTTTATTTGATAAGAAGCATAGCGAAGAGTCGAAGACTTCAATTTGACAATCCTGATAAAAAATCAATCGGGACGTTTTTTTCGTTTTTTCCGCTATTTTTTGTTTGTTTGTCATTTGAAACGGCTGATATGATCTTGATTAAATTTTGAGGAGAGCTTCGAAATCTTACTTTGACCGGTCACGATTTTGGGTTCATTCGAAGATTCGAAGATTTGACCAGCTGGGCAAACGGTTAACTCCGATCTTGTTGAAACTTAAATGTTACGGTTTAAGGTACAATCGAAACAAACATTTCTCATAAAAATCGTACTGAAACAAAAATTTCTCATAAAAATCGTACTTTAAGGGCAACGAGAGACCGATATGACTTCGCCGCCCCGCACCTCGGCTGAACTCGGAAGGCTTGCGGCAGCTTCGCATTGTTGAAGGCAGACATAGTTCAAGCTTGCTCTCGTCTTTGCACCAGCCCGCTTCGCGAACGCTTTTTCCAGTCGCGTTAATGGATGATCGTTTATGGTCGACTATATTTTATATCCTTTCATTTCATTACGGTATCATGTTTTGTTTGTGTAGATTTTATACCTAAACATGTTGCACATGTACACATGCAACATGTTAACAATGATGATACGAAACCGAAATCAAAGGATATAAATAGTCAATCAAAAACGCTCATCCATTAACGCGACTAATAAAAGCGTTCGCGAAACGGCCTAGTAGGAAAAAGTGGCCATGTGATGTGCGAACAATTAGGAATTGATAGTTATTGACTTATTGGCATCGAAAAGTTCGAAAGTACTGCCATGATGTTTGAATCGCACCCTAACCAAAATTATTATTTTTAGTAACAAATCTGATAGCACTTGAATAGTTAACAAAATGCACGGTTTGGTTTTTAAATGTTAATTGAAACAAAAACCGAAAATGAAATGAGATTGGGTGAATATTGATTTAACTTGACAAAACTAGAAGCATGACATTATTTGTTGGACAAGTGATTTTAGTTACTCGACTACACATCTTACAATTGTCTTTGATATTCCGAACCAGAACTACGAACGCTATATTTCAATCCCTGAATTTAATTATTTCATATAAATCATGATTTTTTTCGGAACCCCCACTCGTACTGCAATTTGAAATATCGTAGCTATTAATTATTAAATAATGCACTTTAATGTGAATCTTCTCCCCTGGCGATACGAGAGATGCAGCAATGCTAGTTTCTTAATTAAAACTTTACAATTGATTGCATACTTAGCGGCGCGAACATCCATTATACACAAGCACACCACCCGCTCGACAATAAATAGAACGTGCACTTCATAATCGGGTGGAGAGAAAGAAATATTTCGTATGCTGATTCCTACAGTAGGTACATACTTTAACATGGTCATGCAGTTCTATAATATGATGCCCATAAATGCAAAAGATAAATATTACAAAATGTGATTGCATTTGTCCTAAAATAAACATATAGTCCACTCCTTTGATTGCGTATCCAAGAGCATACACATGATCATTATTCATTTATGCCCAGGTCAGGTCACATCTGGAGACGGGGAGAAAACATTTTTACCCCAATTATTACATAGTGGCTCTAACATAAAGAAAATAATGCTAACGCAATTATTCGGCGAGGAAATTAATCCGCCAAGGTCGATGACCATCTACGGTCATTGTTTCCATTGATAAAATACTAGTATGTTATTTCAAATTTCCCGGGGATGATCGAAACGCGGCAATGCCAGACGAACGAAATCCGGTTTTCTGAAAAATGACACAATGTATACAGCAAGATTGAATTGACTCACCAGTCTGACTTCATTGCCGGCCCTCTTGAGCGCGTCGACCGCCGCCGCGTGTGGTACGTCGACCACCGGGACGTCGTTGACTTGTAGGATCACGTCGTTGACCCTGAGGCGTCCGTCCGCCGCCGCGGCGCCCCCCGAGATGAGTTTCGTGATGTAGATGGCGGTGTCGTCGCCGATGTGGGGGTTGTCCGTGCCCCCGGCGATGCTGAACCCGAGGCCGGAGCCGCCTCGCTCCAGGAGGATCTCCTCGTGCTCCCATTCCGAGTCGCCGTTCACCTGCTGCGGGGGAAGAGACAGGCCACTGTCAGAGCGCGTGTACTGTCGGATTGTGGTTTGTTTCACGAAATATATGGTAAGGTGACAAACAAAGTTTTGATCGTCAAACACGGGTACAGCCACCGTACAGGAGTCCACAAACAAGAGGACACACTTTCCTTGGTGGAGGTGCCACGTTGATAGAAATCCAACCGTCGGGTGGGGAAAGCTACGTCCTCGTGGCCCCAACGGCTGCACAAACGTTCTGCATCATTTTTGTTGACGGGCAAGATCAACAAAAAAACGCATGGCACGGGACACGTAGCACAATGTATTTGTTTTGTACCAGTGATTGGCATGGATAGTGCACAAACCGATGGCAACGTAGAGATGCTATCTAGCGTATACGATGTATGGTGACAATGTATACTCAAACCGTGTCTTACTTGGCCCAGTACCTGAGCGAGACCCTTTCATTTTCTATGGATTATCCATTGACCGCAAGCCGGAGCGAATGTAATTAAAAGAAGGGTCGCACAGGTACTGGGCCAAGTAAGACACGGTTTGAGTATAGAGATATGCTATCTATAGTATACGACGTATGGTGACAACGTAGAGATATGCTATCTATAGTAAACGATGTATGGTATGGTGATTGGTGACAACGTAGTGTAGAGATATGCTATCTTAGTACACGTTGTATGGTGTATGGTAGCGTAAATAAACTTGTTTTATTATTTTGATACAAATTGAAATACCAAAGGCAGCATCCGTTCGGGGCGATACAACACGACTGCGCTCATCTGACCGGAGCAAAGTATAGACGATCTATGTGGGTAGGTCAAGAATCTTGTGTGAACTGAAACAATATTCTTTAAATCGTATAGAGGTCAGCAGTACGGGAAGGTGGGGAGGGGGGGAGACGATACGCAAATTTCAAGCCAAACAAAGTTCGTACTATCAGAAATTCAGAACGATTATTATAAATACAAATTAGGTGGTTAACTTGATGAGATCAGCCAACTGTGATGAATGAGCGAAAATGTGTGATCTTGTCGGACGATGATCAACAGGTCTGCAAAGAACGATTCTCATTATTATTTACTACAATTCAGAAATTAAAAAAGTCCGCCCCAACCGGGATTCGAACCACGGATCACCACGGTTGGGGCGGACTTTTTTAATTTCTGAATTGTAGTAAATAATAACAATTACACCAACCTACGGGAGTGTTTCCCGACTAACCAAATCGAGAAAGAAAATATAGATTTTCCTTGCCAACAGTCCACGAGCGCAACACATTGAACACCCGGCGTCAGAAGTAAATCAGAGGGTTATAAAACCAAAAAAAATGTGTGGTTAACTTTATGCGATCAGCCAGCTGTGATGAATGAGCGCAAATGTGTGATCTTGTCGCACGATGATCAACAGGTCTGCAAAGAACGACAGATAGATTCTCCTTGCAAACAGTCCACGAGCGCAACACATTGTACACCCGGCGTCAGAAGTAAATCAAGGGGTATCATCGTTGTATTTGATGTGTCATCATGTCATGTTACTGTTAGGATGGATGTGTCATGTTAGGGTTCACGTCTCATATTTGCCAACAATGCTAATCAAGACGTCGAGTACATGTGTCCTTTTTACCTAGGCTAAGATGATTTACTGTTATATTTATTTTATTTTTACAATATTTAACCGGTGCTAATACGTACCTACTACTGAAGATGTAGTTAAAAGCATGTGGTATCACGATATACTTCGCTCGCGGCATATACACATTTTGTAAAAACACCCTCTTCATTAAAAGATGCAATATTTCCTAGTTATTAGTTCGCGCTTGTGCAGTGACAAGATCCCGTACATAATGTATCATGTAGGGCCTACTGTGAGTGTTGCGTAATGGATTGGAAAATTGTTTCGTTCCCTGAGCAAGACCAAGAGGCAATACATACATCTTCGTGAACTGAGCAGATTACATTATACGTCATGGTTCCTTAGCCCGAAGTACTACCAGGTCGAGGCCTAAACTTCGCACAAACAAGATCACTGGTTGAGTTAGGTACATCGAATCTCTTACGGTCGCTTCTTATTGGATTAATTCCTAATTTAGGATTACATTTTAACCAGTCGAAACGCGATAATCTCAGGAACTGTCTTACCAAACTACGAAGTGAATTAGGAAACTTCTAAACAACATTAAATCTAGAATGGGTGCCGGAAATGAACGCAATGTATTCCACTCGCATGCTATCTTGAAAAGCACAGTATAGTTTATATCCATACCACACCAGTACCGTGGTAAGTCATACCTATTCGAAGAGAATCATCAGACAATGAAGACTATCTGGTGCACAGCACGTGATGTAACGACCAAAAATCCATGAGGTATGCGAGATTCGAACTCATGTTCCTAAAAGGGTATTACTCTGGGATCACCGCCAACTGGCTACAGTTTTTGGTTACAATCAGAAGTGAGCAGAACGAATGTGCGCATGCTCAGTAACAAAAATCCAACCACCGATTGCAGTCAGCAGTTTAGAAAATTCTCTTTCCAGCCAATTGTAGCCAACTGCGACGACCCAAAACTGCAATTGGCTCCGATCAGTGACTGACTCAAAGTGTCAGCCACCGTCCAAAACGGACACATCACTTCAGTGATTCAAACTCGAATAAATAGATAGAGGGCGAGTAATTGAAAAATAGTAGAGTACGAGGAGGTATTCAGTGGCGTATCCACGGGGGGGTATTTACAGAAAAGGTATTCAAGTACGTCAATAATGACCAATTTTGGGGGAACCAAAATCCTCCACGGTCACGGAGCATAAAGATCATCCCAATATTTTTTCTCATGGGAGATTTTTGCCGTTGGGACCGAGCTCGAAAATTACCAAGTTTGGCATTTTTTCCGGGTACGGGAGGACCCAATATTTTGTATGTTACTCTGTAAATTCATAACTAGGTAACACGAACGAAATCTTTTTTTTATAGTTTAGCGGGTGAATACCTTCATGAGTGGGTTGGGACAGTAGAAAATTTAAGGGAATAATTAGTTGATGCTATGGTATGCGTACGGTAGAGCACTAAAGATTGGTGGATTTTCGTTAAAAAAAAATATCAATTATTTACATACAAACACCAAAACCACACAAATAAGCGTGCACTGTTGAGTGTATTTCGGCGTTAGGGTTAGTTGTAGGCCTACATCTAATGTGATTGTTTATGGTTAATTAAACGTATGGTTCCTAAAAATTTAGTATGGTCAACATTCGCTCCAAATTAAGACTTACGTCAATTGTTTCATACACACGTTCACGACGAGTAGCCTAAACAGAAACTCAACTCAACATACTCTTTTGAACAAGGTACAAAAACCCCAAAAATTTATTTTTTAATAATAGCATATAGTACTACACTAAAATGACCCGTTTGTGAAAATTTTAGTTTTGGGAAATTTCTTAAATCGGCTTTAGCCGACTTTTTTTTACTTATTTTTTGTTCCACATAGATACTAGAGCATCGTACCTACTTAATGGCCCTTTATAAAATCGTGCCTTGAAACTGTGCACAAATATACTCTCAAACACGCAAAAATATGCATTCCAAAATCACACCCCTTCTTGGTAACTAGGAAAACGCTCAGTTGGACGCGTTGTTGAGCGAGCACCGGTACGTGCAACATGACCCGAGTACGACATTCCCATAAGGCCCACCACACAGTGTAGGCCTAACTGGATATTGACATTGTACACTATTTTCTATTCCAACATCTTTGCATTGTACTAATTCACGTCATGCCTTCTAAAGTGTATCTTGGTATCTTCACTGCCTCCTTCATTTTTTAACATCATTTTTCGAATTATGATTACCAATAAGTCTTTAAGGTCTTGACCGATTTAGCTGAAAATTTGGAAAATAGGAGAGAATGTTGTACTTATTGACCCTGCAAAATTTCATAACGATCGGTACATTTTTTTTTTTATAACCAACGATCGGATTTTGTTCAAAAACTATACAGCAACCCGCCTAGGTGGTATGTACATGTGTGCAAAATTTCAGGTCGATCAGAGAAACGGTGCGACCTGTACCGAAGCAGTAACAGAAAAAAAAACAGACATTCGAGCCATAAGAGTCAAGTGGAGACGCTCGCTACGCTCGCTCAATCAGCATATTTTGCCGAAAAACTTGCCCAAATTGCAAAACAAAATATAGATGATTTACAGAAAAGGCTGTCGAGTACGTCAATAATGTTCAATTTTTTTAAAACCAAATCCTCCAAGGTTACGGGACATAGAGATCGTCCCCATGTTATTTCTTATGGGAGATTTTTGCCGATGGGACCTTTAGCTCGAAAATTACCAAGTTTGACATTTGTTGGAGGGGTCATGGTGGACTCAATAATTTTTCTGTTAGTTTCTAAATTCATAACAAGCTAGCCTGAATGACCCTTTATTTCATTAGCCTAAATACGTGGTTTCCACTCGGCACTCGGCTTTACTGCATGCCTCACCATTTAATTTCAATTACAGTTGAAATCCTCAAACATTTGGAAACTCGCTTCACACAGTTGATAATATGATGAAACACTAACTACTAGATTCTTTGTGAATGCTTACTTATTATAAGTTATACCTGCAGTGTTGTTGAGAGTCAGCAGGAAATCCAATTATACCATCTGCGGCACAGACAAGTGAGAACTGTTAGAGTTGCCGAGCTTTAATTATAATATCACTTCTCCACAAACAGTTAGGACAAACTGGAAAAACCATTTGCAAACTCGAAAAAATAATTTACCGCGATGTAAGTCACTTTTCAATGGCATTCAAGTCAACTTGTTATTGTTATTTGAGGAATTGAGAATAATGTCGCAGATTCGAAACGTTTGAAATCCACAAAGAAACGGTATTAAAAAACATGTATTGTTTTTATCAATGCTACGTTACGTACTGCAGTGGCGTATACAGGAATTCATAAGAGGGGGGGGGGGTTAACCAAGAAATTGATAGATGTACCGAAGGCTAAGTGGGGGGCTCCGGGAGGCTTCCCCCCCCCCGGGAAAAAATTCTCCTTGAAGGTCATTTTGGTGAAAATCTGTACGTTTTAAAGCATCACAATGCTCAACATTTTCTCTACTAAAAACTGTTTTAAATCTAAAAGTTTTTTCTTTCAAGGTTATTTTGGTGAAAATATGAGCGTTTTAAAGAAACGACGACATTTTATCTAGGACTACTAAAATTATGTTTTTATCCACTTTTTAACCTAAATTGTTACTCTTTCAACTTTCAAGATCATTTTAGTGAAAATCTGTGCGTTTTAAAGCATCACAATAACCAACTTTGTATATCTACTTAAATCCTCTTTTGTGGTCAGATGGTAATTTGCCTTCAGTTAAAGTGCATTTCACACTTTTTTTTTGCAAAAGGGGGGGTTTTGTCGTTAGGCATTCTTGAATGAAAAAGTATAATTATTTTGCTAGGCCTTACACATTGTTTGTTTTTTTCAACACCCAGGCTAAAGCATGCATAGTCGTGGTTGCAGAATAATTCAAACTACAAAGTATGTGAACTTTATTTACAGTTTTTAATAGTACGGAATATTCAGGATATTTTGTGCAAATTTATAGTTTTTGACACAGCGTAAGCGATATGCTGCTTAAATGCAACTTTTTCAATAATTAACGCCATTCTTGCTAAAAATTTAAACAAACAATCACCATCTATAAATAGGGAACCTGTGTTGCAAAAATATTTAAAATATGGTCGTTGTATTTAGATGAATGAGTCTTGAGGGCCACGTTCCGAGATGTAAGTGCATCCAATCACAGATAGCCTGGATTGGCACCGGATATAATGCGAGAAGAAAACTTCCATGAGAGTGATTACTGATCAGTGTATTCTGGTCAAAAGTCCTAGATACAAACCGATCTTATAGAAATCAATCCAGAAATTAAAAAAATCCATCCATCTCCAATATCCGTAGAGACACACAGATTATGTTCACGTGTGTTAAATGTGTGTGCACACACACACTTACATCACAAAGCAATGTGGGCGCTCTGGGTTGTCTTGTTGATCATAGCCTTGCTCTTGCATGGCCCCGCTGGGATGAATTTTGTAAATTTTTGGATTGATTTCTATCAAATAAAAAAATAATTGATTTTTAACATTTTGGATTTTCTTAAAATGTCCGAAATTGAAAATTTTTGTTATTTTTTCCTGGATGACAAACAATATTGAAAATCTACTACTATAGGACTGTCTATGTATGCTTTTTTGATAACAATGTAAGTTTCATATGCACAGGGTGCTTCCTGGCCGAGCGAACAGCTATTTGCTTACGTTAAAATAAAAGATAGCAAACCCACTCACTTCTTATTTTGATCAATTACATTCATATTATAGTTGTTAGTTTCCAAGGCGAGACGAACATTTGTTCACTCGTATATTCCGCTTGATAACGAAACGAGGAGCAGTAAAACGTGTAGCGATGTGTCTCTAATTGAAAGCCTAGCTACTACACTAACGCGACAAGTAGAGTGACGACACAATGGCCTACTTACATGTTTATCACCGGCGAGGAGTGGTGTGTGCGCCTGTAACAGACAGAAAACAAACAACCATCAGTAAACGTTCGTTGGTTTGAAATACTAGTTTTCAGTTTCAACACAATCTGCAAAAAAAGACACTCAAATCTCGGTAACTAGTACCAAATACTGTAGAGAGTCGACACCCGCTAGTAAATAGCGATCGGCCGGATGTGTGCGAACACTGACCAAGTACGTTCTACATAAGCACATTGAGCCAACACCAACAGCATGGAGCCTGGGCGGGGAGTTGTAAGCACTTGAGCAGCATACAGTTCAGTACACTATTGGAATAATCAAAATAAATAATTCCAGGGCTTTCGTGTACAAGTTGAACTGACGCGAATAAGCGGGGCATCACTGTGGTATGAGCCCGAAGGTAAAATATTGTAGGTATAATATAGGCCTAACTATGTAATTAGTGTTGTCTGATAAACATTTGGGATAACGTTTGGTATATAAACAAAATATGTGTAAATTCATTAATGGATTCATTGATTGTAGCAAATATTTGTATAATTACTTCGTTAATAAATTTCAATCAAATTCCTAGTATTCTCAATTGTGAAATTGTACACGGTGGTAATCATCAGCATCAGGCCAGACTATCAAAATGGAATTATTGAATCTCGAGTGTAGAAATATCGATTTCTGAGAATAATTATGGCACAAGCTGAAAAATGGAAAATGGAAAAAATAATGTGTGCAAATAAGCGCAAAAACAAGCCATTTACGAAAAAATGAACAGATGGAAGGACCGGCGCCCCTGGTCCTATCACCTCTTGGAACCTGGCAATCTGTTCCGCTTATGCCCACGTAAATCTGTTTCATTCAACCCAACCAGAGTTTACCAGCCATCCCTCAGTTTGTCATGACCTCTAATTAGAGCCACTTGAATGTCTCCCCCCGACTCTGCTGTGCTGTGAGATGTGTCGCGTGGCCACGAGGCCAACTGTCCTATCACCTCTTGGAACCTGGCAATCTGTTCCGCTCATGCCCACGTAAATCTGTTTCATTCAACCAGACCAGAGACCAACCATCCCTCAGTTTTTTCATGACCTCTAATTAGAGCCACTTGAATGTTCTCCCCCCGACTCTGCTGTGAGATGCGGCGCGTGGCCCACGAGGCCAACTGTCCTATCACCTCTTGGAACCTGGCAATCTGTTCCGCTCATGCCCACGTTCACGTAAATCTGTTTCATTCAACCAGACCAGAGACCAGCCATCCCTCAGTTTGTCATGACCTCTAATTAGAGCCACTTGAATGTTCTCCCCCCGACTCTGCTGTGCTGTGAGATGTGTCGCGTGGCCACGAGGCCAACTGTCCTATCACCTCTTGGAACCTGGCAATCTGTTCCGCTCAAGCCCACGTAAATCTGTTTCATTCAACCAGACCAGAGACCAGCCATCCCTCAGTTTGTCATGACCTCTAATTAGAGCCACTTGAATGTTCTCCCCCCGACTCTGCTGTGCTGTGAGATGTGTCGCGTGGCCACGAGGCCAACTGTCCTATCACCTCTTGGAACCTGGCAAGCTGTTCCGCTCATGCCCACGTAAATCTGTTTCATTCAACCAGACCAGAGTTTAGCTGCACTCGCCATCCCTCAGTTTGTCATGACCTCTAATTAGAGCCACTTGAATGTTCTCCCCCCGACTCTGCTGTGCTGTGAGATGTGTCGCGTGGCCACGAGGCCAACTGTCCTATCACCTCTTGGAACCTGGCAATCTGTTCCGCTCAAGCCCACGTAAATCTGTTTCATTCAACCAGACCAGACACCAGCCATCCCTCAGTTTGTCATGACCTCTAATTAGAGCCACTTGAATGTTCTCCCCCCGACTCTGCTGTGCTGTGAGATGTGTCGCGTGGCCACGAGGCCAACTGTCCTATCACCTCTTGGAACCTGGCAATCTGTTCCGCTCATGCCCACGTAAATCTGTTTCATTCAACCAGACCAGAGACCAGCCATCCCTCAGTTTTGTCATGACCTCTAATTTAGAGCCACTTGAATGTTCTCCCCCCGACTCTGCTGTGCTGTGAGATGTGTCGCGTGGCCACGAGGCCAACTGTCCTATCACCTCTTGGAACCTGGCAATCTGTTCCGCTCATGCCCACGTAAATCTGTTTCATTCAACCAGACCAGAGACCAGCCATCCCTCAGTTTGTCATGACCTCTAATTAGAGCCACTTGAATGTTCTCCCCCCGACTCTGCTGTGCTGTGAGATGTGTCGCGTGGCCACGAGGCCAACTGTCCTATCACCTCTTGGAACCTGGCAAGCTGTTCCGCTCATGCCCACGTAAATCTGTTTCATTCAACCAGACCAGAGACCAGCCATCCCTCAGTTTGTCATGACCTCTAATTAGAGCCACTTGAATGTTCTCCCCCCGACCGGCAACTGTCTGCCCTAGTATCTGCAACTCCTATGCCCTGAATGTTTTACCCCCATCCCCACTGTTTGTTCCAGACCTCTCCTAGCCACTCTTTTCGACCCCATAGCGCTTGAGTTCTCCCCCCGATCTGTTCATTGAACTTCCTTGCCGACCACTGTCCTCTGTCATCTCAATTGTCCACTTAAATTTTTCCATCCCACCACTTCGTGACTGCTCCAAGCCACAGTTTTTCGACCCATTGGCTTTTCCCCCGACTTCGCGTGTAATGTTCCTACCACGGGCCAACTGTCCTATCCCCTTGGAACCTGGCATATTCTGCTTGCCACTAATCTGTTTCTTCAACCACCGCAGATTTCTCAGTGACACCACTAATTGCCTACCTATTGACCCCCACTCTGTGTGCCTGAATGTTCTGGCCACGAGGCCCACGTCCATCACCTCTTGGAACCTGCAATTTTCCTATGCCCATAAATCTCTTTCATTCACCCAACCAGAGCCATCATCCCTGATTTGTCGACCCTATTAGAGCCACTTGAATTTCCCCCCCGACCTGCGTGCTTCCGTGCATGGCCACGAACAACTGTCTATCACCCTGGAACCTGCAATCTTTCCCATGCCATAATCATTTAGCCAGACCAATGCTCCATCCCCCATCTGCAGTGCCGAATTAGACGCCTGAGATTTCCCCCCCTTCTGTGCTGTGAGATGTGGCGTGGCCGAGGCCACTCCGCAACCTTGGAACCTGGCAATCTGTTCCGTCATGCCCCGTAAATCTGTTTTTACCAGACCAGAGACCAGCCATCCTCTTTAGTGTCACTTGCCACTAATTTCGCCCTCGAATTTGCTGTCCGGTCGCGTGGCCAGGCCACTGTCCACCGTCTGCCTGGCAATCTGTACCCCTAAACTGTTTCATTCAACCAACTTACCACACCCTCATTTGTCATGACCTCTATTACCTTGAATTTCTCCCCCCCCTCTGCTGGTGGTGTGGCCGCGGGCCACTGCCAATGCCCCCCTATCCCTCTTGGAACCGGCAACTGTTCGCTCATGCCCCTGAAATCTGTTTCATTACACCAGACCAGCGACCATTGTTCATGACCTCTAATTCACTGAATGTCTCCCGCCACTTGATGTCTCGAACTCGCGTGGCCGGAATGTCCTATACCCTGCACTGGCCTAATCTCTTTCATGCCCACAAATCTGGTTCATTCAACCTACGACCACCCCTCAGTTGTCATGCCTCTAATTAGAGCCACTAATTTGTCCCGCTATTGCCCTGAATGTTCGCTCGGCTTGGAGCTGTTGTGCCGTGGCCACGAGGCCAACTGTCCTATCCCCTTGGAACCTGGCAATCTGTTCCGCTCAACCCACGTAAATCTTTTTTCATTCAACCAGCCAGGGGCCACCCCCATCCCTCATTTTGTCATGACCTAAAAAAATTGAGCCACTTGAATGTTTCCCCCCGACTCTGCTGTGCTGTGAGAGTGTCGCGTGGCCACGACCCAAACTGTCCTATCCCTTTTGGAAACCTGGCAACTGTTCCGTAAAGCCCACGTAAATCTGTTTCATTCAACCAGACCAGAGACCGCCATCCCTCAGTTTGTCTGACCTCAAATTAGGGGCCATTGAATTTTTCCTCCCCCCGACTCTCTGTGCTGTGAGATTGTCGCGTGGCCACGGGCAACTGTCCTATCACCTTTGGACTGGCAACTGTTCCGCTCATGCCCACGTAATCTGTTTCATTCAACCAGACCAGAGACCAGCCATCCCTCAGTTTGTCATGACCTCTATTAGAGCCACTTGAATTCTCTCCCCCGACTCTGCGTCTGGATGTGTCCGCGTGCCCGAGGCAACTGTCCTATCACACCTGGGAAACCCTGGCAATCTGTTTCCGCTCATGCCCTAAATCTGTTTCATTCAACCAACCAGTGTGCGCGCCATCCTCATTGTCCATGACCTCTATTGAGCCACTTGAATGTTCTCTGTTCCCGCCCGACTGCTTCTGTTGATTTCGCGTGCCAGAGCCACTGTCCTACCTCCCTCTTGGAACCTGGCTAATCTGTGTCCGCTCATTTGCCCACGTAACTCTGTTTCATTCAACCAGCCAAGTTGCTGCAGCCACCTTTTCCTACACCTTCTTGAACCTGCAACCTGTTCCCGCCTTTCATGCCCACGTAAATCTGTTTCTTCACCAGACCAGAGTTTACTGCACTCGCCATCCCTCAGTTTGTCATCCTCTAATTAGAGCCATTTTGAATGTTCTCTCCCCGACTCTGCTAGCTGTGAGATGTGTCGCGGGGCCACGAGGCCAACTGTCCTATCACCTCTTGAAATCTGGCAATCTGTTCCGCTCATGCCCACGTAAATCTGTTTCATTCAACCAGACCAGAGACCAGCCATCCCTCAGTTTGTCATGACCTCTAATTAGAGCCACTTGAATGTTCTCCCCCCGACTCTGCTGTGCTGTGAGATGTGTCGCGTGGCCACGAGGCCAACTGTCCTATCACCCCTTGGAACCTGGCAGTCTGTGCTCCGCTCATGCCCACGTAAATCTGTTTCATTCAACCAGACCAGAGACCAGCCATCCCTCAGTTTGTCATGACCTCTAATTAGAGCCACTTGAATGTTCTCCCCCCGACTCTGCTGTGCTGTGAGATGTGTCGCGTGGCCACGAGGCCAACTGTCCTATCACCTCTTGGAACCTGGCAATCTGTTTCCGCTCATGCCCACGCAAATCTGTTTCATTCAACCAGACCAGAGACCAGCCATCCCTCAGTTTGTCATGACCTCTAATTAGAGCCACTTGAATGTTCTCCCCCCGACTCTGCTGTGCTGTGAGATGTGTCGCGTAGCAACGAGGCCAACTGTCCTATCACCTCTTGGAACATGGCAATCTGTTCCGCTCATGCCCACGTTCACGTAAATCTGTTTCATTCAACCAGACCAGAGACCAGCCATCCCTCAGTTTGTCATGACCTCTAATTAGAGCCACTTGAATGTTCTCCCCCCGACTCTGCTGTGCTGTGAGATGTGTCGCGTGGCCACGAGGCCAACTGTCCTATCACCTCTTGGAACCTGGCAATCTGTTTCCGCTCATGCCCACGTAAATCTGTTTCATTCAACCAGACCAGAGACCAGCCATCCCTCAGTTTGTCATGACCTCTAATTAGAGCCACTTGAATGTTCTCCCCCCGACTCTGCTGTGCTGTGAGATGTGTCGCGTGGCCACGAGGCCAACTGTCCTATCACCTCTTGGAATCTGGCCATCTGTTCCGCTCATGCCCACGTAAACAAATAAACAGCATTACAGCTTCAAGGGAGGTAAACTGCGCAAGCAATCATGACATTGACCAATACAAAGCGCACATGAGAATTATTATTCTATTGCACGGACGGATTGGAATGATGTGGAACATCAAAGAAGGGGAGAGATTTGAAAAGTTGACTTGGAAATTTAAATTTATAATAATATCAAAGGGACCCCTTTAAAACACATTGAAGCAAATGACTACGGTAACTACCTATCTAATAATTCGGATAATTTTTCAATCGTTTGGTTAGTAAGGAAGAATCGTAGCAAATCGATCGAACTTTTAGTCAGGATTGTCGGTGGCGGGATTCTAGCCCATATCGTATCCGATAATCGTTTTGGTGGTTTGCAGTGGAAAAGTGCAAAATTGCCCCGGCTTCTGAAATATTCAAAACATTTTAAAAATTAAACCCCTCACCCTTGCACTTAGTTGAGGTGACGGGTGACACCATCCTCATTATTTTATTCTCCAGCATAATGATAGACGAGGCACGTGATTTTCTACAATGATGGTACTTACTACATTTTACTTTCGACTACGGTACGAAGAAAGGAGAGACGGTGATAAAATGACAGAATTGTTCATAACTGAGAAGAAGTTCTGTCTCTCAAAACGTTTGTACGTCGTCAAGATATTAAAAATTAATTAGGGGTTCAAAAATGTTGACAGACTTAAATAAAAGGGTTCTTTTGGCGTAGTAGAAAACAATTATCTATTTTAATAATTTAAACATCTAAATGTGAAAGCGAAGTTCTGCAAATTGAGTTGTTTCTTGTTACTGCAACATTAATAAGTTGGTATAGCCTACTTTAGCAAATAAGGCATTTATCAAAGTTCTTTATCTAGCCAAAATAATTGGCTTTGTCGATGAGATACGTTAAGTATTTGCTATTGATTCAGATAACCGGTACTGGTACCGTAGGAAATCGATAATGCATCTATTATGTGATTCCTTATCTTAGCCAGCCCATACGTGTAGGCCTAAGGCCCTATGAATACTGGGATCGAGTCTCGCAATCTTTAGTGAGAGAACGGAATCCAAACATTCAGGATTGTCGAGTGTAGGATACAAATAAAGTTTTTTGGGGTTGGAACAAATAAACGTGGGATTGAATATTTCGCAATAATTATTAATAATTATTAATTAATAATTATTCTTTGCAAACAAGTGTGGATATCAATGGAAAAGCATATCTTTACAAACATTCATGCAAAAATGTATTGATATTTTACTAGGAAAACGCTTAAGTCCCGCCGCGTTGTTGGATGAGCGTAATTGGTGCATTGAGCTGCCATGTGTTACGCGGATTTTCTGTTGTTCTGTGCAAAAATCATTACTTAGTCGAAGATTTTTTTTAAAATTAAATAAAATTAAATAAAAATTAATTTAATTTTTTTAAATTCATCGTAATTTTAAAAAAATAAAAAAATCGTAAAATTGCAATTTTCATAAGAAATAATTATTCGATTGCGCTCAAATTTAACACGAGTACATTAATTCATGAAATTAAGGTTCTGTGAAAAAATCATTACAATAAGATAAAGCATGTAGGTGTTATAAGTCAAAGAATTGTTTAAAAAAATTTAAAAAAACGTAAAATTTCGATTTTCATGAGAATAAATTTTTTGATTACGCTACAAATTTCACACGAATACCTTAATTCATAAAATTAAGGTTCTGTGAAAAAATCATTACAATCGAATAAAGCATGTAGGTGTTAGAGGTCGAAGAAATTTTTTTTAAAAATCGAAAAAAATCGTAAAATTGCGTTTTCTATAAGAAAAAATTTCCCGACCGCGCTCAAAAACGTGCCAGTTCCAAGCTCAGAGATTTCGAACACCCCCATAAAATTTCATCGCAATCGGAGTATTGGTTTAGCCGGAATCGTGTTAACAGACACACAAAAATACAAAAAAAAAGAAAAAAAAAACATTCCGGATTTTTTTCTCCAGTGTAGTGAAATGGAATCTTCGCTTCGCTCGCTTCGCTCGCTACGCTCATCCAACTAACCATTCAGATGAAATCATCAACCCCTAAGCGCGTGCGGCGTGTATATATAAATATACAATAGCGGTATTGAATATTTCGCAATAATTAAGCGAGCGAAGCGAGCGTTTCCATTTGACTCTGCCGGAAAAAATAGTCTGTTTTTTTTGTTGTTTTTTTTTGTTTGTTTGTTTATTTGTTTGTTTTTTGTTTGTATGTCTCGCCATAACGTTCGAACGGAGGCTCTGATCGAGTTGAAATTTTGACCATCCGCAAGCTTCGTTCTCGATTGAATGCCATTAGTTTTGTAGCAAAATCGTTTAAAAAGTTACATTAAAGTTTTTCGAAAGTTTTTTTTAAAACTAAACGGCGACAAAATCTGAGATGGCCAAATCATTTAGAATGTCCGTCCGGTCACGAATATGTTAATTTTATTTTGATCCGATAAGAAGTGTAGATAGATATTACATTATAACAAAAGTAACGTTGCCATGGCAACGAAAAGACGCGCGAAATTTCTAATGCACTGCCCGGCACTGCCACCTAGAAGTAATCAAAATACTTTCGAAGAAGCAGTGTATTATTTGTCACCAAAGAGTTTAAATAGTTTTCCCAAGGAGTCAAGGTCCTCTAGATGGCGGTGGATTTTATCCACAAAGTAAAGATTTACACACGGGTTTACCCAAATACCTTGGCAATAATAAATAATATTGGAAACATGGCCCTGTGGACAGCGAACGTTGCAAATTTTAAAATTTAAAAAAATGTGCAATGTGGGTCTAGCTATAGCACGTGCTCGCTTATCAACGCGTCCAATTGAGCGTTGTCCTAGTTATTAATATTTAATTAATTATTAATTAATAATTATTCTTTGCAAACAAGTGTGGATATCAATGAAAAAGCATCTTTACAAACATTCATGCAAAAATGTATTGATATTTTACTAACCATTCAGATGAAATCATCAACCCCTAAGCGCGTGCGGCGTGCATATATAAATATACAATAGCGGAACGTGATTCCGATATAATCCGATAGAGTGAGTGTTCTCTCGAGTCTATTTTATGTGGTCATTGGCCGCATAGTATCAAGCTTGCCGTTTACTCATTGCGACATTAGGGTTGGTTAGATTTACTTTTCAAACAAAGCACCAACCACACTTGGGTGGGTGGATTATTTTTCTGAATTGTGGCAACGGTGAACTGCAGCGCCTGAGTCAACATAGCGGGCCCCCGACGCTAATGGGACGGCCCCAGCGTCTGCCCGCCTAGCGCATTATCCCTGATGAAACGTTTACGCTAACGACGACACATTGGATTACATTACAGTCGAAGCAATACGTCAGCAGAGACACGGGCAATTAATGAAGCTGGTAATTGTTAAATCGGTCCGCGGAGGGTTGTTTGAGGTGCGGTTATTGATATCTGAGGGGGAGTATTGCCCCCTAGAGCGGTGTTCAACGCCGTACAGTGCGAGATGGATGGCCTCATTATTTTATCACCTGGGTCCCATATTGCCGCTCTAACCTGGACTTGGCTCGAGTTATGTACGTAACAAGTATCATACTGGTTTCTGAGTGTCTATTTACTAACTCCTGCGACAACAATCGATCGACTGTGACACCTTGTTACAATAGAACCCAAGGGCTAGCATGAACTTCACTGACACGCAAAAATGTCAAAGACTACCGCTCTGAGCGTTAATTATTGAATTTACAAAATATTATGTGCTCAAAATGCATCCCCACCAAAACACAACTCAAAATTATTAATTATGCTTCAATAAAATAGTATAAACAAAAAATCTTGAAAATTTAATTTTGCTTGTGGCTCAGTGTGTCCCCTTTATGTCCAAACATTTGCATATGGCTGATAGTGAGGTTATCTGCAGCTCAAACACATTTAAAACACTGCAGTCAACGTTTTAGCCATCTCTCTACGTAGTCCAGTTTAGAATCGAATTTCCGTTTGCATTTTGTTGAGACAGATTTTTTATGATTGATTGTTGTAGAGGGTCACTAGTAGATGAGAAATCACGAGTATATATTTTTTCTATGTTGGGTTCTTGGAGCCAAATTTGGATTTTGTGATTTTTATACTTTTGGCGATAACTTCTCGGAAATGGGTCTAAACGAAAAATTTCAAATTGCATTTTTCTTTGCGAATTCAATTGAAATCAGATAACATTAGTTAAATTTGTGTTCTTGTTGAAATGTACAGTCAGTACCAAAAATTCAGATACCATGTGTTTATTTTTACAAAGTACGACCTGTACCGTCTTAGGAAAATTTTTGCGAATTAATCATTTGCGATCGTAATGTTTTAAATTGAAAAACGAATTAATTAAGTGGTTTGCGGTTTTTGTATCTTTTAAACTATGGTAAATAACGGAGGTTCAGGAATGGTTTTGATTTTGATCTCTGCGATTTTATGCTGTTAAATCGAGTTTGCAATGTTGTTTTAGAAGGTTGATATTGTTCAAGAAGGCAGTGGGACTTTAGTAGATTAGAGTTATGGTTGAATCGTGGTTAAATTAAAAACATATTTTGCACATTTTTACATGAATACTCAACTAAACACCTAGTACGACTTAAATATTCCACTCCTAGGCTTGTGAGATGTGAGTTTGTGTGGCAGATATGGGTAGCATTATAATAATGAACATCATTTCGTATTATTCTGATGAATTAAATTAATGCAAACACTTTGAGCAGCTGTATATACACAACACACATAACAAAAACTTGTAGAAATACAGCCAAACCTTACACACTCAAAAGAAATGAGATCTAAAAAAAGGGCCAAGCTCATCTACCCTTCCACATAAACGTACAGTGTCCCATAACAGCATCCTCGAAAAGCTTGGCAAAATAGAATTTGCGATTATTAATTTAACGTAATAGTTTATCCAAGTTCTTTTTTTCTAATTAATTTAAACGTAATAACATGCAAATTCTATTTTGCCAAGCTTTTCGAGGATGCTGTTATGGGACACTGTACGTTTATGTGGAAGGGTAGATGAGCTTGGCCCTTTTTTTAGATCTCATTTCT
Source organism: Sweltsa coloradensis (assembly GCA_024449915.1). Lineage (NCBI taxonomy): Eukaryota > Metazoa > Arthropoda > Insecta > Plecoptera > Chloroperlidae > Sweltsa > Sweltsa coloradensis. Next base: position 73,120 of record JAMZAV010000391.1, read on the forward strand.
TTTGAGTGTGTAAGGTTTGGCTGTATTTCTACAAGTTTTTGTTATGTGTGTGATCTCATTACTTTTTCAAGTTCCATTACAAAATTATTTGCTAAAATATAATATTTTTATCAAAGTTGATTTAAATTCTATGGTATTAGCAGTAACAATATAGGATGTAAAATATCTAGACCCGGATTCATGTACATCCTGGGTATAGGTGGTATAACCATGGTATAACGACGGTATAAGGACTGGACCCCAATTCTTGAGTTCGTGGGAGATGAGTTGAAAACGCAATTTGAAAACGAAGTCGTTTTCGTTTTCGAAGGAATTGGTATTCTTGAACGGTATCGTGGAAAACGTCATGGGTTGTGAGTTGAAAGCATTGATATTAAACCCCTATAGTAGGCGGTTGAAAGAGTATCACGAAATCCAAACACTTTAAAAAGATTTGCGTATAGCAAAGAGCTCGAAAAAGTTCTATATTTATTCTAGATGGCAGTGCCTTCATAAACGCCGGCCAATCGAAAGACAAGTTGTATGAAATGATTTGATTGTTGCAATTATGTAAACAAACAGTTGAGCAAGTTCATAATGTTGTGCTGGCATAGGGTTGGCTAGGCTTGTCAAACATGTAATGTAAGTATGAATTTTACTAGTCCTATAGCCAAATGGAACTTTAGACCTACACTTTTGTATTATAAATAATTTTCCACATCTGGGCCTAGGCCAGGGACGGTTTCTGATTTGTTTTATGAGAGTATAATGACACCTTTTCTCGTTCCACACAAAGAAGAAAAATTTTAAATGTCCGCTATTTGTTTACGTATCGCACTTTCCCGCCTAACTCTGCTTATACCGTCAACAAGTGTCAAGTAACTATGGTTACTTGTTGATTGTATGCCAAGTGTTTAAGGCTTATTTTAAAACCTTTATTTGGAAGCCTTCCAACAAACTTTTTCAACTTTTTTTTTCAAAAGAGACTATCATTCTATAACCTTAATGTCCATGTAAAAAATGAACATTGTAGTCCACCCGTCTGGTCAGAATCGCGGGCCGACGTATTAGATGTGAGCAGTAGTAGGCAGTAGTAGGCAGTAGTAGGCAGTAGCTAACATCCTTAAAGTGATTTTGAGCATGTTTCAAGCCATTTTTTCACCAAGAAGGAATAATCGTACCCCAATAAAATTTGGCATGTGTTGTCAGGTACCTAAATCCCCTCGATTGTGATAGTTTTCAAGTTCACATCACGTTACATGACGGCTGGGTAACACCTCGAAATCACCCCAACTCTGCTTGGTGTATAAGGTGCTTGAGTGTTTAGCGCACCGCGGCTTGGCTGCAGCGCCCTAACGGGCACCTAGATATTATTACTTAGTTGCGTCGCGATTTCTCTTAACAGTTGCGTTGGTGGATGAGCGTTTTTGGCCAAAATAGCATTTGTTATTGGCATTGATACCGAATGTAGAATGATGTTTTGAAACATGTATTAAGTAGATGCTCTCTATGGTTAGTCAATTCTAATTCTAATTCAATTCTAATTTTTAATTCAAAATCAATTAATTTAATAGAAATACGCGTACCGGTACTGGATAGCATAGACTTTTTAGGCATCCAGAAGTCGTATAGACATTTATTGGATGAGCTTAGCGAGCGAAGCGAAGATTCCATTTCACTACACTGGAGAAAAAAATCCGGAATGTTTTTTTTTTTGTATTTTTGTGTTTGTCCGCACGATTCCGGCTAAACCAATACTCCAATTGCGATGAAATTTTATGGAGGCCTTCGAAATCTCTGAACTTAGAACTGCTACTTTTTTGAGCGCAATCGAAAAATTATTTCTTATTAAAATCGCAATTTTACGATTTTTTCCAATTTTTGAAAAATTTCTTCTACTTATAACACTTTTATGCTTTATCCGATTGTTATGATTTTTTCACAGGACCATAATTTTATGAATTTAGATATTTGTGTGAAGTTTGAGCGCAATCGAAAAATTATTTCTCATGAAAATCGAAATTTTACGGGTTTTTTCTTTTTTTAAACCATTCTTTGACTTATAACACCTTCATGCTTTATCCGATTGTAATGATATTTTCACAGAACCCTAATTTTACGAATCAATCAGGAAATCAGGAAAGTTTTTTTTTTCTTTCCTTCTTTCTTTTTTTTCTCTGTATTTTTGTGTGTTTGTCAGCACGATTCCGGCTGAACCAAGACTCCAATAGCAATGAAATTTTGTGGAGGCCTTCGAAATCTCTGAACTTAGAACTGCCACGTTTTTTGAGCGCAATCAAATAATTATTTCTTATGAAAATCGCAATTTTACGATTTTTTTCGATTTTTAGAAAATTTCTTCGACTTTTAACACCTACATGCTTTATTAGATTTTAATTATTTTTTCACAGAACCTTAATTTTATGAATTAAGATATTCGTGTGAAATTTAAGCGCAATCGAAAAATCATTTCTCGTGAAAATAAAAATTTTACGGGGTTTTTCTTTTTTTAAACAATTCTTTGACTTATAACACCTACATGCTTTATCCTATTGGAATGATTTTTCACAGAACCTTAATTTTATAGATTAACATATTTGTGTGAAATTTAAGCGCAATTGAATAATTATTTCTTATAAAAATCACAATTTTACGATTTTTTTCTTTTTTTAAATTACGATTTATCAAAAGAATGTAAAATTTAAGATAATTTTGTATAAAATTTAATTAATTTTTTAAAAAATCTTCAACTTTGTAATGATTGTTCCACAGAACAACAGAAAATCCGCATAACACATGGCTGCTCAATGCACCAATTACGCTCATCCAACAACGTGGCGTGACTTAAGCGTTTTCCTAGTGATACACATATTGACATCCACAACACCCCCATCCACAACTACAAAACAAATGATTAACCTTGCACTATCCAAAACACCTAAGTTATCACCTAAGTTAACACAGATACATCAACTCACACACACAATCATTCACACTCACAGAAACACACTCACATAAGCTATGCGAGGCCTGGTACAAGTCTAGTTTTGGTCTAGCTTTAGCTTAATTTTAGTTATTGTATTACTATGTATATTATATTGCATATATATTATATTGCACTTGTGGGACCTGAGTCCCGTTGTCAATAAATACTTAATTCAAAATTCAAAAAAAAAATCACCATATAATCTAGAACATAATACTTCACTCACATGACCGTTGAAAAAATTATATCTTGTAACTGTGATTTTACTTTTTTTTTAATTCTGAAATTTGTAAAATTTTGCATTTTGGTGAATTTCTTAAATCGGCTTCAACATGCTTATTTTTTGTTTTACATAGATAATATAGCATTGTCTGCATAGTACCAATCTAAAATTGGCATTTGGAAAATTATGTTTTGAAAATGTGCACAAATATAAACTCAAACACCCCCCAAAAACACTATTTCTTGGTAATCAGCATATGTTGATTAAAACACTAAACCACTTGCTCAAATTACATAACAAAACGTAGATGGTTTACAAAACAGGTTGTCGAGTACGTCAATGATATCCAATATTTTTTGGACCAAAATCCTCTGGTCACGGAGCATAAAATCCGTTCCCATGTTATTTCTTATTGTTTTTTTTTGTCGATGGGACCTAGCTCGAAAATTTCCAGGTTTGGCAATTTTTTTCGGGTAAGAATGGACACAATAGTTTTTCTGTCACTTTGTAGGTTCATAACTAGTTACCCTAAATTACATTTTTTTAGTTAAGCGGGTGAATACCCATTGTTTAAAATATATGTTTTTAGTGCACCATGCAATTTTGTTGCTAACCAAAATTAAACAATAGCTTCTTCTTTAACACTAGTTGGAAATTTTAAATCTTGTACATGGTACTTTCATTGTTTATAAGAATTGACTAACCATAGAGACACATTTAATGGTATCTACAAGTAATACATGTTTCAAAACATCATTCTACATTCGGTATCAATGCCATTTACATAGGCTATTATGGCTATTTTGGCCGAAAACGCTCATCCACCAACGCAACTGTTAAGAGAAATCGCGACGCAACTAAGTAATAATATGTGTATATACAGCTGCTCAAAGTGTTTGCATTAATTTAATTCATCAGAATAATACGAAATGATGTTCATTATTATAATGCTACCCATATCTGCCACACAAACTCACATCTCACAAGCCTAGGAGTGGAATATTTAAGTCGTACTAGGTGTTTAGTTGAGTATTCATGTAAAAATGTGCAAAATATGTTTTTAATTTAACCACGATTCAACCATAACTCTAATCTACTAAAGTCCCACTGCCTTCTTGTACAATATCAACCTTCTAAAACAACATTGCAAACTCGATTTAACAGCATAAAATCGCAGAGATCAAAATCAAAACCATTCCTGAACCTCCGTTATTTACCATAGTTTAAAAGATACAAAAACCGCAAACCACTTAATTAATTCGTTTTTCAATTTAAAACATTACGATCGCAAATGATTAATTCGCAAAAATTTTCCTAAGACGGTACAGGTCGTACTTTGTAAAAATAAACACATGGTATCTGAATTTTTGGGGTACTGACTGTACATTTCAACAAGAACACAAATTTAACTAATGTTATCTGATTTCAATTGAATTCGCAAAGAAAAATGCAATTTGAAATTTTTCGTTTAGACCCATTTCCGAGAAGTTATCGCCAAAAGTATAAAAATCACAAAATCCAAATTTGGCTCCAAGAACCCAACATAGAAAAAATATATACTCGTGATTTCTCATCTACTAGTGACCCTCTACAACAATCAATCATAAAAAATCTGTCTCAACAAAATGCAAACGGAAATTCGATTCTAAACTGGACTAACGACTTTGAAAATACCTATCCGAGGGAGGGACACCAGCCAACGTAGCTAAAATCCAACAATAAATAAATAGCACCATCACGAGGCAAGAATCAACGGCGTTTAGTCAACGTGGCTGGTCTGATTTTCAAATGGTCGTATTATTAGAAGGAAGCTTCGCAAACGCTTTTCTAGGCGCGTTGTTGGATGAGCGTAATTAGTGCATTGAGCTGCCATGTGGTATGCAGATTTTCTGTTGTTCTGTGAAAAAATCATTATTAAGTCGAAGAAAGAACGACAAAAATCGTAATTAAAAAATTAAAAAATTGCAAAATTGCGATTTTCACGAGAAATAATTTTTTGATTGCGCTCAAATTTCACACGAATATATTAATTCGTATAGGTCTAATTAAGATTCTGTTAAAAAATCCATTACAATCGGATAAAGCATGTAGGTGTTATAAGTCGAAGAATTGTTTAAAAAAAGAAAAATCGTAAAATTGCGATTTTCATGAGAAATAACTGTTCGATTGCGCTCAAATTTCACACGAATATCTTAATTCATAAAATTAAGGTTCTGTGAAAAAATGAATACAATCGAATAAAGCATTTAGGCCCTAGGTGTTATAAGTCGATGGAATTTTTAAAAAATCGAAAAAAAATCGTAAAATTGCGATTTTCATGAGAAACAATTTTCGATTGAGCTCAAAAACGTGACAGTTCTAAGTTCAGAGATTTCGAAGGTCTCCAGAAAATTTCAACGCAATTGGAGTAGGCCTATCGGTTTAGCCGGAATCGTGTTAATAGACACACACAAAAAAAGCATTCAGGATTTTTTTCTCCAGTGTAGTGGAATCTTCGCTACGCTCATCCAAATTAGTAGTTTTAGCTTGGAGCATTGATTTAGGGTCGTAGCAAAATGCCTACAGATTTCAAAAGAAGTGTAGGTGCCTGTATCTGTTTTTCAAACCAATGTATGGTTCCCTGTACCAACCCGTTTGATAATCTATTTCATATTTTATTTTTAATACTGTGGGTGTTTCGTTGACCGCCGGGCCGGGTATGAAGCGGGACTCGAACAGGTCGGTTCAGCTCCCGATTGTTTTCCTACGAAAAAATTTGGTTCAAGATATCGCCTTGCGTACGCCAATTTGCTTGCAATAAAGTAGCCTGCCATCATTCTCCGCAAGTAGTTGAAGCTAAGAGAAATACGCCACATTTCCTCCTAGCTCAACGCTGCCTCCCCAAGGTGCACTATATAGATGGCAGGTCGTTTTTTTCCAGCCCGTGAAGCATTAACTTCTCGTTTACCTCCATTCCTGTAACTCTTTCAATACAAACTCCCACCATTACTCTGCCAAGCCTGGCCCGCCACATGATGATGTACGCCACACACTAAGATTGCAGACCAAAGAAAAGATCAATAAAGTGAAAGAAAATATTTTCGGTTGGGCAGCAAGGAAGGTAATTATGTAACATCGCGAGATCCGGGGAAGTTAGGTAACACGAGCCTTGCCCTTATGTCTTACCTTCCTAAAATATTTTCTATTCACGCACCAACTACATCTATCTGCATCTTGTTCTTATCAAGCGATTCCAAAGGGAGACGATTAGAGTTTTAGGTCTCCGGTGTCAGGGTTAGGCCTTCGTAAAATGAGGGACGTCGGACGAGTCACAAGGTGGGAGCCCTCTTTGCGAGCACCGATCACCGCAGACATACATTATTCAGATGGAGAAAATGTAGGCAATGTAAAAAATGTATGACCAGTAAATTGTTAACGAAATTACAAGAATTAGATATGAAAAGAGTATTTAACCGCTAAACTCAAAAAATATATTTCATTCAGGCTTACTAGTAATGAATTTAGCAATTAACAGAACAATTATTGGGGCCACCATGACCTCCCAAAAAATTGTCAAACATGACATTTTTCGAGCTAGGTCCCATTGGCAAAAATCTCCCATAAGAATTAACATGGAGACAATCATTATGCCCCGTGACCTTGGAGGATTTTGATCTAGTAGATTGGCCATTATTGATTTACTCGCAGCCTTTTCTGTAAATCGTCTATTTTTTGTTTTGTTTTGTAATTTGGGCAAGTGGTTCGGTCAGAATATGCTGATTACCAAGAAGAAGTGTGATTTTGGAATGCATATTTTTGCGTGTTTTAGAGTATATTTGTGCACAGTTTCAAGTCACGATGTTTATAAGGGGCATTTTAGATTGGTACTATGCTCTAGTATCTATGTGGACCAAAAAGAAGCAGGTTAAAGCCGATTTAGGAAATTTTTGAAAACACCAATTTTCGCCAATTTCTGGATCAAAAAAATTAAAAATTCGTGTTAAATCACAGTTACAAGATATAATTTTTTAAACGGTCATTTAAGTGTAGTGTTGTGCTATAGATCACGTGGTAAAATATAATTTTGGGGTTTTTAGCCCCTTTAAAGAGACGTGAGAACATGATCATTCGTAAAAATAACCATATATCTTAGTGGAACACGTTACCTGACAGCATTATGGATAATTATGGATAATGCATTTTAAAATTTATTCGGTACCTACATAATTTCATAAATAAACAAAGTTCAAATTGGTCTTTGTTACATTGCTGCTGTCAATTAAATCGCAGACTGAAAATGGAAATTATCAATTCATTTTGTATTGTCACAGATTATCTGCCCCTCGGGCCTCGTGTGTGACATTATTTGGCGATGTGGAAAGACGCAATAACTGGTCCAGAGGCCAAGCGGCCGGAACTCTGGGCCAAACCGATTACTATTAGGCCTACCTATGCTATTACATTATATCCTCATGAATATTGATGCTGTATGGAATAACCACTCCATCTCTGGCGAGAACGGATTACGCAAATGCCGAGCGTGTTCGTCCCGACTCGAGCCGGCCGCCCGGCTGTGATATGCAAATGCCACGCGCCCGCACTCCGACCGGCTAATCTGAGAGGGAAATTAAATTTTCCGAACCGTTGGGGAAGATTATCGAGCAGCGATCCGGTGTGGCCTTGGCCGTGGCCACGCGACGCGGCAAGCTGTTGCACACCGCACCGCACGGCCAATTATTTACTGCGTAGTGCCTGCGTATGTGCGTGTGCGTGTACGTGCGAGGGAGGGAAATTAATTAATTTGGGAATCTGATGCTAGTTTCCTAGAAATAGCTCCTTTGTAATCAAACAGGATGCAAAATCAAAACAGTTTCTTGGTCTTATACAATACAGTCTCACAAGTATCAAACATCTCTACGAAATGCTGAATGGAAAGTCCACTTGAAATTTGGCTTTAGGCCTGATACTATAGTTTTATCTGTTGGTCATATATTTGTGGTTTGTACTGAAGAACCAAATATAAACAAAGTGAACAAGGGTGTATAATTTGAAATCAAGGGGCTAGAAAACATCCCATGATAGCTAGCAGGGTAGTGGGGGGTGTTCATCCGAATAAAACAATACTTATAAGTATGACTACAATTTATAGCAGGACACATACAACACGACTTAAATATTAATCAAAATCAATGATCGAAGCAAAAAGGTAAAGAATCTCTTTATTGTTGACTACAGATATGCAAATGTGTCGTCACTGTTAGAGCTTAGAAGGAATAAATTATTATTCACAGGCCTCCACAAAATTATGTAAAAGTAGGGCCTACCGAAAAGCGATTGAGATTGCTTTTGAGCTAATCCTAAACATTATATTCCCTTGTAGGGTAAATAAATTGAGTACCTAAATATTTGTGAAATATGGTATATTATATGTTCGGCTGAAGTATAATAGAACAAATATAACAGAACAGGCCATGGCCTAGTACCCTAATAGTGAGTCTTGCTGATCTTATTGCAACTTACTCCAAGATAATTGGAAACGCTTGCTGATAAAGTGGGCCGGTCAAGTAGCAGATCGTTCTGCCACCGGAACAGTGTTGTGCACGAGGACGAGGGACACAATGAATGATGCATGCATGCAGGTTTCCGTGCAATAAAATTTCTCGCCCAAATGCAAATTGAGTGTCATTTGTTTTCCAGTAGGCCCCGTTCGCGTGAAAGTGACCGATGCGGGGTGGGGGGCGTATGTAAATGCCTGGTGGTGGTTTCTGGCAGGGCAAGAGGTGTTGCCGGACAGGGTGGGGAACATTGTGCTCAAGATTTCCCTGGAGGGTCAAATGAGCAGACCAAACGAACAGAGATCCGCAGATATTTATATCGTTAGTTGCTCTCGCACAATTCCACATGATCAGAATTAGCCTCGTACACCCAACACGTTCAAACGATTTTTTTATTTCACATTCCATTAATTAAATGTGCAGTTTGGTAACAAACGTTAAAGGCCAAATTACCGTGGAATAACGACGACCAAATATACTCGGCAAATAATTATTAACAATCCCTAATGACTATGGGAATAATTGCTTTGTTCGCTTTAGTTAAAAGAGTCAATTTAAAACCAAGAGCAGAGAGTATGTTATGTTATGATTACAGAGCGTGCATTGTGTCATGCATGGGCTTTACGTGAACCCTGGAATAAATAGACCGTTAAAAACACACAAAAAACGCACGGACTATTATACAAGCCGTGCACTGTTGAAAACAGAAAATACACTACAATAGGTTAATATTATATAGTTTTGTGGCTGTTTGATGCAGCTGAAAGTGTTAGTATTGTGTTCTGTCCACAAATCAGTAATAAACAAGTAGTTACCGCAATATCTTCTAGAATTAATGCTTCTAGCAGCTGTGCTGTAAATCCTAGTAGGCCTAAGAAGAGCATTGGTAAGACTATGTAGTGGCTAGTAGTTAGGGATTTAAAAGGTACCAATTTTTCCCGCTAATTGATAAAAACGCGTTTTTCTATTAGTTTCGGAAACGTCTAACAAATTGGCAATGGATGCAAATTGATAAATAAATTAATGTAGGTATACACAAATGCTTATTTGCGTTCATTAGGCAGCCCTGTTATGTTTACATGTCAACCATTTTTTTTCGAAACATGTTAAAAATAAAATCTTATTATGTTCATATAGTTGAATATGTGGGTTACATTTTTTTACTGGGATTCTCATCTGAAAGGAACGTTACTGTGACCGTATGCAGATGCCTATATAGTTTAGGGAGACTATGGATGTTAGGTACCAATTTACCATAGGCCTAGTATGTTTTAAATTCGAATCTTTCGCATTTTACACATTTACACACACACATTTTTTTACAATTTTAATAAACATTTACATTTTCATCAGTGCTTGCATCAGCCTCGGACTCTGTAGATGAACCATAAATTAAAATTATTGTGCCTCAGCCATTTGCAGGGTCATCAGTCTGACATGTAATGTTTATTTTCCTAATTGTTTGGTAAGTTGAATCATGCCATCGTTACAGAATGTGAGATTAATTGTATTTCGATTCGTCTACAAAAAATAGTTATTTATTTCTAATAAATCACTATTTGTAGTAGGCCAAAGCCTAGTTAGGACGGGAGGCTGGGACTATTTTAACAATTAAATATATACTAGGCCGCTTCGCGAACGCTTTTTCCAGTCGCGTTTCTGGATGAGCTTTTTTGGAATACTTCTGTCCAATAATTACGTTTTTAAGTGGAATCTCATTACTTTTTCAAAAGTTGCTTGATATTACTTGTTAATTATACACCTGTAAAAGGCATATATATTAAAACCTGTATTCCTATGAATTTTGACCAACTATTTCTTTCAAGAGGCACTACATCACCAAAATCTTTATGACAATGTAAAATATGAACGTTGTAGCCCAACCCGTTTGGTCAGAATCTGCCCAAATATCACGAAAATATCGTATTAAAAACCGGTGAAAAAATCGTAAAAGTACGATATTAATTTTTTTTTTTTTTTTTTTTTTTTAATTTTTTTTAAATTTTTTTATTTAATATTTATTTTTTTATTTATTTTTTATTTGTAAGAAATATTTTTTCAAATGTCTCTAAAATCATAACGTATATAATTTCAGTGATTTTAAACGTTCCCATAAAATTTCATCAATATCAGGGTAGCCGTTTGCCAAATATAACGAAAATATCTCATTAAAAAATGAAAAAAATCGTAAAAGTACTATAATCATAAGAAATATTTGATCGGTTATACCCAAAAACGTGGCAGGTGTAAGTTCAGAGATTTCAAAGGTTCCCTTCAATTTTCATCAAGATCGCATTTATGCCGTTTGTCCGGTAGAGAGCGAACAAACAGACAAAAACAAAACACCCGAGCTAATTTTCTTGGGGTAACATAAGTGAAAAAAAAACACAAAGTGAATTGAAGTCTTCGCTTCGCTCATCCAATTATAATTTATTTAGATTTTAAAGTGACTGTCAAAATGCGTAGGCCTACAATTAGAAAGATGCTATGAACTGAAATGAACTGGTAAACTTGTTAAAAGAAAATATATATTTCAATTTAATTAATGTAATTTCAGTATCAAATTTTCTTTTTTTTTCTATATCCTCCCGTTTTGGGAAAATTTTCGAACACAAGTGGTTAGGCCTTCAGCTTTTACTGTTTTTATTTCACAGGGGGAATATGTCATAGAACGCAGTTGAAAACATATATACTCTTACTTTTACTTTACACAGGCTACATATGCATAGCCTACTGTATTATATTTTATTAAATGTATGGATCCTCAGTTTCAGATGTATGAATTATTTTGATTTTCCATAGTGACGTGTAAATAAAAGCTTAATATACTGTTGGCATTGCATTGTTTTGTTGCACTATTCCTTTCAACATTAATAAGAGGGTAAACTCGCACTCGCGAACAGTTCTGTTTGGATGAGAGCGGTGACCCCTTGACCTTGTGGGCGTTGCTAATTTAGGTGACCGGGTGTTCGAAACTCAACATTTTAAGTTTTAACAATGACTTCATTAGAGCTTCTACACGTGCATCGCTACGTCAAAAATCTGTTTCATCTCATGAAAAGTGTAAACTTGGTGGCGTATGCAAGTCACGAAGAGAGTGAACGAACGAACCGCAATTTGGCGGGATTTGTTGGCTCGGGACTTTTCTAATGGATTCAGATTATTTTCTACTCTATGCCTACTAAACTCACAATTCAATGTTAATTTCTAACGTATCGCCGGGACGTGGAGTGCCTGCCAGCGTCGATAGCGTCTAATAACTTCACACCTTATGCATAGGCCCACTCTAGTCGAGATGAGACACCCCAGAGGAGTATGGAAATTATGGAATACCTTCCACAAGGTGCTAATGTGTTTGCATAAGCTGCGAGGCGCACTGAAAGGAAAGGAAAGACACGTAAGCAGGTGTGGAGTCATCTTATGGGTGTGTGAGCAGCGAAGAGGGTTAGGGGTAATGAATTGTCACTTTGCATACGGTAGGGGCCTCTATTCAAGGTAGGCCTAAGTATGGTCACGTACAGGTCTTGAGCTTGTGGGGTGGGCGCATCCTTAAAGATTGCGACACGTACGTTCAAACGTACCATTCCATTAGAGTACTAAATCGCCTAAAGCCAAATGTATTAAATTAGAGTATGACTATTTATTATTATTTACACAGCATGTAATCTAAATTGAACTATACAGCACGGGGTAACGAACACATTTCAACAACGCTGAAACTATGTTGAAATAGTGTAGGCCTAGAGTGTAAAATCCATGCCGGTAGGGTTTTATATATGGTGGTGTAGCCTGGTTCTATCAAGGGAGCTATAGGCCTACATGCGTAAGGTTAGCCCCCAACAAAATACGGCGTGTGTTAGGCAAGATAATATGTTTGGGTTGGTGGTGGGGGGTTACAATAATTTGTTCATTTATGCGTTTACATTCGTTAGAAAGAATGGGCTGAGCTGGTAACCATATGGTGACGAAAGATACCAGGAAAATAAAACGTCCAATAACTCACGTATGTTGTGTGCAGGCCCAGGCTATACAAGCCAGCCAAACGATGATAATGTACGTTATCACGTGGAAGTTAAATTTAACTAAATTGAAAAAATATATCAGGAAGGATATGTCAAACAGCAGTCTGTTGAGCGTGTTACGGGCTGCTCCACCTCATAATAAGTGTAGACGCACGTAACACGTCAGGAAGGTCGCAAGGTCACGCATCATAGAGAGTAATTGCGCACTAGATTCCGATGGAGGAAATGTCACCGACATAATCTCATGACAGTCGGGAGAAGCGACCAATAGGTAATATTTGACATAACTATACGAAAGAAGAAAAAAACCTGTGAGGAACCGACAAGAGTTGCCTCGAGCGTTAAACGTGCTACTCTGATTCGGGAGGTCCCAGGTTCAAACCCCGTCGAGATCGGCAATCCGCAAGGGATTGAGTCCTCATAAACAGTCCTCGGACAGGACACTTCACAATTAAACAAAGACCAAATTACCTCGTTACAATAGTTACACCATATCTGAATTGCACCCCTGAGCAGATTTCGCACGAAAAATTACAAAATAATATTAATAATAATATAAACCTGTGAGGTGCAGCTTAAGTACGTCACACATGACACTTGGCTTGATAACATACCTCGCCGCCGTGCTGATGAAGTTACCCTAGGCCTACTAAGATCAGTGTTTGTTTGCAAGGCAACTTGAGGCTGCGAGGCGTCGGTGTCGGCTTCTAAGCTCCTGTCTTCTAAGCCCCTGCACCTTTTTTTGGCTTCTAAACCCCTGTGACCGACGGTTGTGCTACACGTTGTGAAGCGGGGCTAAGGAGACAAACCGGTCCGGGCTTTAAAAGACTAAAAGTCTTCTTAGCCCCTGTCTCCTAAAGCCCGCACGATAACATTGTTCGTTCCCACGTCGATTGCGTCGGGGCCTACAGGGTAGGCTTAGTCGCTTTGATTTACTGTCCCCAACTGAAAAGCAGTTATATAACTGAGTGGGTAGACTATAAATACAATTTATTTATTTATTTGAGCCATTTCAGATAAGAAATGATAACGAATTTGTAAGTGTTAGTTATTATCGAATTATTTTCAAATAAAACTGAGTACCCACAGGACCGGACGATAAATATTCTAAAACTATATAATTTAATATCACTTGCATTCGTAATTTGTTGCAAAAATATTTTTTACGGCGTAAACGTGCACCCGTTTTTTTTAATGGAAACTTGTGAACACAGGGTAAATTTAAGAAAATTAGGTTAGGTTAGGTTAGGCTAGGTTATGTTATGTCAGGTTAGGTTACCTCATTGCAAAGTCCAGACCGCATTGCAACGTGTGGGACCGAACAAAAACATCGTGCGGAAGCCTAAAAAAGGACAAAACGTGCACCCGTTTTTTTTTTTTTTATTTTGGAAACTTGTGAAAACAGGGTAAATTTAAGAAAATTAGGTTAAGTTAGGTTAGGTTCGGTTACGATACCTCAATGCAATGTACAGACCGCTTTGCAACATGTGGGACCGAGCAAAAACATGTAGCACAATCGTCGGTCACAGGGGCTTAGAAGCCAGGTGCAGGGGCTTAGAAGACAGGGGCTAGAAGACTTTTAGTCTTTTAAAGCCCGGACCGGTTTGTCTTCTTAGCCCCGCTTGCAACGTGTAGCACAACCTTCGGTCACAGGGGCTTAGAAGCCAAAAAAAGGTACAGGGGCTTAGGAGACAGGGGCTTGGCTTAGAAGACCGCGCCGAGGCGTCACATTTCAAGCGAGCTTCTTCCGGATCCTGGGCTAGGGCCTACTACAAGCGGAGGCCTATGAGGTGTTTTGCACGTGTTCACACATAATGTAAAGTGGGTGTTTTGTTTTACATTAGCTGGTGGAAAACAACGCATCGCAAAGTTGGGGAAGTTTTCGTGCTGAATGAAAATCAACAACAATTTCACTTAACAACCACGAAAAGCGTGTGTGGTAATTTTAGCTGGTGTTAATTTTAGCATGTTTTTTTAAATTTTATTTTGTGACTTTTACAATGTTTTAATGAAAATAAGGAAAGTCCAGAAATATTACCAATTTCCCTGACTTTTCCAGGTGTATAAATTTAGTACTTTATTCCCGGACTATTTCAGGTGACTTTTCCAGGTGTATAAATTTAGTACTTTATTCCCGGACTATTTCAGGTTGTGGACACACTGAATGGGGCACAGACCCTCACTAATGTGTCTGAAATGTAAATGTGTATGTGTATGTATTTCGTCAATGGCAGTTGTTAACTTCCTTTCAAAGCCCGCGTTTTGAACGTCGCTTGAAACTGTTGTCCAATCAATTTAAAATTGGCGCAAGCGTGCTGACTTCACATTTTTATATAAGCAGCTCCACAATTGCTTAAACTCTCAGCTGCTTGATCTAATCACTAATGCATAGGCCTAGCAGCCCACACGAAATCTCCAAACTTCACTTCTTTGAAGGAGCAGGTTCCAATCCAACGTAAGTTATAGGCTACTTACAACCAACTAGTTGCCAATGTTATAAAAATATTAGGCTACTTCTAATATTATTGGTATTGTATAAATGAACATTATGCGCTCGCATATATAGGCATTAGTTGTCTCTATTAGTAGGCCCATTTTGTTTTTGTGGCGTATTTATGATATGAGCTATTGTGCACCTTGGTTTTAGTACCTATTAGGTAGATCCATTCAATGTTTGTATTTCTTTGACATATTATGCCCTTGGCCTAGGCCCTAATGCTATTTGTTATCTAGTACCGGTAATTAATATATTATTTATCCTATGCCTATACATCAACTCGTGTGACGCTCTGTTGATTGGCTTAATAAAAAAAAAATGTATGAGCAGAGCATAAATCTAGAAAAATAACCTATTTGGGTTCAACGATGCCTTGGCTGATAGGGGCGGATGGAGGGTATGCATTGAAATCTATGGGCGTTTATATCATCAAATCTTCGAATTAACCTTGCTTAGGATAAACAGTCATAATAAAATTGCAATATCTTGCCTTTTAAAAAAGTAAAAAGTAGTACTGAAAAGCTCATAGGCCTCAGCCTACTTTTTTAATGTTTTTTTTTACATATAGGCCTTAACTGTCCCGTCATGGGACAGGTAAATTTTTTTTAAACATCAATGTAGACGTTACGTGGAATGCTAGTAGGAACTAGGAAAGCTGGACACATGTGAATCTGACAGACGGACGGACGCCTGACATAGCATCACTTGTTTCTTGACCTACTTGAGTCAGCGGCCCGAGTGATCCCAATAGAGTTCCACTACTTCTTCAAGGCCACTTAGAACCATAGACACACACGGGGGCATTTAAATGCATCCATCATAGCCATGGTGGCGATCGGATCATGCCAAAACCAAAGAACTACTTGCCAGTTAGTTGTTTAAATTACCGGGAAAATGTTTTGCGCGCACTGCACAGAATACAGCACCACAAAAACAAAAGCACTTTGACCCATCTGTAATTAGCTTGCACTGAAAGATCCACCAACATCTCATTACGGCCAAGTTATCAATAGATCAATGTTTCATTACCAAATTTGTCGCATTCAGAACAGCTAGCATTGGCAAGTATTACCGTACCGTACGTTAGTAATAATTAAATTTTTGTAGTGAAGATTGTTTGATCTAGAGTGCATTATTTGTAGTTTTATGAATACAATACAATACTTATCGCTCTCAATGTAATCATTGACCAGCGATCTCCTTGATCTAGGTTAATTGTGCGTCCAAGTCCCAATGTTTAGTCTCGTTTCAACTTACAAGCAGACTCTATAATACGTTTCAGTCAAATAGTCGTAAATCCAAAGCCGCCACCACCCACCGCAGCGTACATTGCGAACCCAGTGGTGCCGGGTCGAATCCGGGGTGAAAGTTACATGCACAGGAATGAAGGAAGGCAGAGCTATAACTTCCATCCCCCACCCCCCACCCCATCACCCTCCCATAACCTATTCCAACTTTGTGATTACTAATCCAACTTTTCCTATTAGACTCGCCAAGAATTTCACGGCAGATGAGACATTGTGTTAAATTAACGCGTTAATGACGAAACAAGAACATAATATAATATATAAATAGACAGGCCTAACTGGAGGACGGTGCAACGAAAACCGTTTTATTCCTACTTTCAAGATCAAGGAGCAGAGGTCTCGGGCATAACGCAGCTAATAATATGACTGTCTACAACAGAGTGACGAGAATTGTAATTAGCGTTCAAGTCAATGTCCAACAAAAATTCTGATTGATCAAAATGACATCACTGTGTAGCCATAAGTCTAACTATAAGTAAGTTGCTGGATCCCAGCCAATCCTCTACAAATCAGAAACCACAGTAGAGTAGGCCTAGAGTTGTGTTCAATGAAAATGAAACCAAAGTACGTGGGTTCGAACCTCAAATCAAAACACGAATATGAATAGCATCTTCGAAAAGAAAGAGACGAGGCAGAGAGACTATTTGATAAGTAAGTAAATTCAAATAACATCACCTCCTTTCCTTTCCTTCGGATCAATGCAATCACATTGACAGCCATGCATCCTCCTACTTTGGTGTTGTCTACTCCCGCTCCCGGGCACACGAATATGCAGATCCATTCCCACCCGACTGGGAATCGAACCACTAAACCGCGACCATCCACAAGCCCGAACAACGAGCCCTGATGCTTCGTACTTGGCAAGCACGAAAAGAATCGTACCCGAAACCGCATCATCGAGAAAACGAGGAGATTAGTAGCTCTAGCCTAGTCTAGCTTGTCACAAACAACTCATCAGCTGTTACTATCGCAATACCAATAATGTAATCAATTTGCATTACAAAATCAGAAATCGAACAGAGGAAACCAATTACCTCGGTTTTCCTAATTCTAGGTATGCACACTGTTCTCGTCGAGTGAGTCGTCGGATGACCGGAGATTGGATTACTCAATTAGTATGACAATGATTGCCAATTGCAGAAAACAAGAGGAACTTATAACTAAGAAAGAGCGAACAATCAAGAATGATATGAGAACAAGAACCAACGAGTGCATAGTTCCAGAGAGAATCTTGCGGAGATCATCGTCCAGAGAACAAACAAACAAAGCAAAATGTAAATGTAACGAGAAACAGTATATTTTATTCATGAAATACATTTACCGCTAGAGGGTAACCTAACCTGGGCTTAGTCTAGATAATTTAAAGGGCTCCTAAGCTAACCCTCTAGCTAAAAAATTAAAACACATTGTAGTTATAAACAAACAGTGACAACCCCCCCCCCCCCCCCCCTCTAACACCAAATCCGAGATAATACTTTTCATTCTCCGACAAGGTCACTTTCCAGGAAAATGACAGTGAACAACAAATCTATTCACTAAGCGTAGGCTACTATTATGCCTGGCCTACCATAGGTGAAAGCCGAAACTATATTAGCTAATAACACACAATTGAGAAGGTTGACATTCCACAATGTGACGGCCATGATGTTCTGTTCCCGTGCAGGCCAAACTAGTTTACTTGTAATTCTAACGCCTAACGGAGTTTACACCACATATAGAAGAGCTACGTGATCAGATGTACGAGAAGTGCGTAGTTATTTACCTGCACTGTGCCATCGAGTCCTACAGCCGGCGATGGTAACAAGGACGGTGCCATAGTCAGCAACGCCTACAAGCCACTGTGACATCCGACTCCGCCAGACGTGACTCTGTGAGCCACCAGAGCGTTTAATATGAGCGAGGATTCAAATGAACACCTGCAGGCGGCAGGTCGCGAAACTAGTCGGCCCATGCAGGGGTTAGCTAACGGTGAAACGTCGCTAGCGAGCATGGGAATCTCATGCCAGACCAGCACGTAAACACAATTGTATATTTGTAATTATAAATGCCGGTTTTTAGATGGGCGTGTGCGTTGAGCTTCCTTCTTCCTTCCACTTCATTTCCCGATTAGACTAAACTGTGCTTCTTTTTTATTAAGCTAAGTAGAAATTGAAGTCAATGTATGCAAAAAAAAATGCAGTCACCACTTTCATTGTTCCGATGAGGTAACTGGTTTCGAGTTATTCTACCACCAGTGACGTGATGAGAGTATCAGATCATAAACGTTTTGTTCTTATTTCATACAAAATATCCGAAGAGCGAAGCGATATTATAGAGATGGCCTTGCTCGGCTCGACCTCATTCTTCGCATCATTTTAAGAAATTAACATGAATTACACCAAAATCCATCAACTCATCCCGATTCGTAGGTGTAGGGAGTAATCGATCCGGAATGCCTGCTATACGTCAAATACCTATACGTCAAATACCGACAGCGATAGGTAGCTCATGCGACTCCCGATTCAAGAGGTCGTACGTTCGATTTCCGCCAACCACGGGCAATCCTGAATAAAATGTGTTCCATTGTTTTCTTAGTTACTATAATAATTTTAGTCACCTGCTAAGGAGGGTCGCATAGGATGTTTTGTTTTACCTCAAATCACTGTCACTCAATGCCGCAGCCATGCTACATTGACACAACAGAAGAATGTAAACCTTCACCCCTCCCTCACGTTCTAAGTTGACCGGACGTTTCCAGTAGCTAATCCGCTACTGTTAGAATCCTGCATCACGGACTTTAATTATTGTCCGTCACAATCAATAATCATTAATCACCACTGATCGCCTAGAATTCAAAGCCTACATCACATTGTGGAGCTTGCTCTGTTTAATTGTTCATTAAATTTTAAAAAACAAAACACGAGTGGGGAGACGTTACCGTAAGGGGGTAGGCGTAGGCCTAAGTTGAATGTGCCTATTTGTGGTTCACATGGTTGGCGGGATAATTTGTGCCAAGGAGCTATAAACTCAAAATTGCGTTTTTGACGCTGAAAGTGGAATATTGAGCACGACAAACATCCAGCTAGGTACCTGATTCAAACACTGCCCATGTCGTTGGGTCCATGCACCCCATATATAGTAGGGCTACCACAGGACGAGGAGCCACTACTATTTTTCACTCATTACCATCATGTATGTGTCTCGACTCTCGATAGTAATTTCTACATATTATGATACGCTTTTCAGTGTTGACAAGTTTCACTTGCTATCCCCACGCCCCCGGGGTCTCACAGTGCCAAGGGCAAAGTAGGGTATGTTTGGATATCCCTGTTCTGCAGGCCTAGTGGAAGGCCCAGGAGTATCCAAATCCTTTTACTAACGTGGATCGTACCCCTAGCACACATCACGCAACATTAATGCTCGTTTTTAGATTAGCCAGGACTTTGAGCAACTGCAAGAGTAGGTAAATCCGAGGTCTGTTAGATGGAGCCTGGAGAATATTCTTTATCATAACCATTGATTTTTTCGTTTTCTTAGTGTTAGGCCCTAAGTGTGCGGTACTCTTTCGGATGGAGTGCCCCAACTACGCCAACAAGGCGGACAGTACTAACATTTTCCACTAAAATACTCCACCTACAATTTAAAATATACTAGGAAAACGCATAAGTCCCGCCGCGTTGTTGGATGAGCGTAATTGGTGCATTGAGCTGCCATGTGTTACGCGGATTTTCTGTTGTTCTGTGAAAAAATCATTACTTAGTCAAAGATTTTTTTTAATTAAAATAAATTACCAAAAAATTAACTTAACTTTTTTAATTAACCGTAATTTTTTTTAAAGAAAAAATCGTAAAATTGCAATTTTCATAAGAAATAATTATTCGATTGCGCTCAAATTTAACACGAATAGGCCTATATTAATTCATGAAATTAAGTTTCTGTGAAAAAATCATTACAATAGGATAAAGTGGAAGTATGTAGGCCTAGGTGTTATAAGTCAAAGAATTGTTTAAAAAAAGAAAAAAACCGTAAAATTTCGATTTTCATGAGAAATCATTTTTCGATTACGCTCAAATTACACACGAATATCTTAATTCATAAAATTAAGGTTCTGTGAAAAAATAATTACAATCGGAAAAAGCATATAGGCCTAGCCTAGGTGTAATAAGTCGAAGAATTTTTTTTTAAATCGATAAAAATCGTAAAATTGCGTTTTTTATGAGAAAAAAAATCCCGATTGCGCTCAAAAACGTGGCAGTTCTAAGTTCAGAGATTTCGAAGGCCTCCATAAAATTTCATCGCAATCGGAGTATCGGTTTAGCCGAAATCGTGTTAACAGACACACAAAAATACAAAAAAAAGAAGAGAAAAGAAAAGAAAAGAAAAAAGATTCCGGATTTTTTTCTCCAATGTAGTGAAATGGAATCTTCGCTTCGCTCGCTATCTCATCCAATAAAACACTTTCAAAGGAAAAGTACTTACGTTTGAAATAGCAACGTTAAAGGTTTTGAATTGTTTATGGAAAAAAACAGTGTTGAAAAGTTGGGGCACTCCATCCGAAAGAGTAGGCCTACACCTTTTTAGGCCTACTAATCGGTAGACATCGACTAGGCGTACTACATTTTTTATGTTCGAACTGCAAACAACACATACAAGCCTACAAGGCAAACAATCAGGGGGGCGTGGTCTAGCAGTTGGTAACACTTTGCGCAGTTAGAAAATATGACGTGCATTGTGTCTTGTGCAGTTGGAAAATAATGTTGTTTTGTCCCTGCTAGGTAACCTACTATAGGCAACTAAAAGTTCTAATTCAATTGGTATCGGTAATTATCTTGTTATTATGATACCGCCTTCTCCATAATTACCGTAGGCCTACAATCTATGTAGCTGTCAATCATTCCCTCCCATTCCATCGAAATGGAGTTGTAGCAAACATCAGCATGCCTGCATGCAGTAGAATGCAGACAAGTTAGAAAGGGGGGTTATTTGTGACAGGTCCAGTCAAGAGTTCAACTCACCGTATCCAAATTGAACAGCGATGACACTTTTTTCATAAAGCCATCCTGCTGTTGGCGTTTCCTTCTCGTCGACATGTTCAATATCGTAGTAGGCCTAGTGGTACTAATAACAACTCGTTATCCACCTTAAGTCCAGGTCTACGAATCAAGAATTATCACTTCCTTGACATAATTTCTACTCAGGAATGTAACCGATTCCTGTTCGTATCAATCCATCGAGCAAATTAGACTACCGTAGGCCTAGACCTACCTACAAGATAACATAGGCCCAATTTCATATGCAATAAGCTAGGCCCTTGTCCTATCACTGACGCAACACTACACCACACATTTCATAAACCAAGACCAAGCACATGTTTATTTTATAGTTAATCCCACCAGTTTATAAGCAGAGAAAAGTCACTACAAATATAGGCCTAGGCCTACAAGACAACGGTCGACGTTCAAACACAAACCAATGCAACAGGGCGTTACTCTGTGGGGGCGTACGGCCGTTAAAACAGTTCCTATCTCCACACTTTGCTATCGGCCCTGAAAACATTTCACATCACAGGTGGTTGATATCGTTGCTTTGGTATCCATCAGTAGATTACATATCAAACGCAGTATAATCTTGTTGTTGAACACTCATAGGCCTAGGCCCTACGCTGAAGCACTTTTGAACGACAACTTTTAGGTTATGATTCACTCCCATTCTACTTCGATTGACCGCCATTCCGCAAGCGCAGACGTGTTGTTTACAATGATTCACTCAGTATCGCCTTACGAGTCAATATTGATATCGGAAACACTCGCTATCACTTTACACACGCAAGATCACAATTACCAATGAAATATACAACCCGTAAACAAACTTTGTAGAAATAAACATGGCTACTAGACAGACAAGTCACACACTTGTTGCATCGGTGCTTGCTTACGACGGCAAGATGATCGTCGTCATCAACATGTACGAAGCAAGCCGGCTGCAAATAGCACACGTCCGGAAACAGCCGAGAATGCACGAAGGTCTAGTAGATACAACACTATACTACTGGATCTAAATACATTTACCTTTAGACCTCACATTTCTTCTTATTTGTTATTGTTTTTACAGTTAAACTTTGTGTGTATATATATATAATATAATATAACATTTTATAGAACTGTAATTGCACTTTTCGTCAGGACACACTCTTCATTTCAAGGAATCAATCATTTTCAAAGCAGAGATATACAAGAAAAGAAATCTTATTTGAAGAGTTGGATGTACTCTGTTATCTATGGTTGATTTTTGTTTTGTAGTGAACTTTTTCAGGAAAAAACTAGTTTTGAAAAAAAACAGAAATATTGTGGCTTTTTGGAGTAACACCCCTTATTTTAAATATACCAAACCCAAATTATACAATTAAGGAATGACAAACATGGTTTTTCACTTCACTCCAAATAAAAGGGATAAAATGAAATGCTGAGGACCTTTATTTTATAACTCGCTGTTTGTGTGTAAACACAAGTAATGAAAAGCATCGCCTTCCTCCGATCTCGAGCTCATCACACTCACACTAACCCCTTTCCAACGCACCCAATAAAAGCTAGTACTTTTAAATGGTGGTTTTGGCTTGGCATTATAATTAGTACCAACTACATTTGTACACAACATCATAATAAGAAAACACAGGGGTTTTTATTGGATGAGCGTAGCGGGCAAAGGAAGTTTTTCCTTTTCACTACCTGGAAAAAAACCGGAATTTTTTTTTTTTTCGTATTTTTTTTTTTTTTATTTTTTGTGTTTGTCAACGATTCCCTAAACCGATACTCCATTTGCAATGAAATTTTAGGAGGCCTTCGAAATCTTGACTTGAACTGCCACCCACTTTTATTGAGCGAAAATCAAAAATTATTTTTTATAAAATCGAAATTTTTAAACGTTTTTTTTTAAAATTTTTTTTTACTTATAAACTACATGTTTGATTCGATTTTAATGATTTTTTATAGAACCAATTTTATAAATTAAGATACCTGTGAATTTGAGCGCAATCAAAAAATTTTTTTTTCTAAAAATAAAATTTTGGGGTTTTTTTTTTTAAAAAAACAATTTTTGATTAAAAACCCCTATTGCTTTATTCTATTGATAATTTTTCACAAACCTTAATTTTATGAATTTATATATTCGGTGAAATTTGAGGCCAAAGATAATTATTTCTTATAAAAACTAAAAATTTTTGGGGGTTTTTTTTTTTTTAAAATTTGTCAATTAATTAAAAAAAATTAAATTTAAATTATTTTTTTTAATTTTAATTTTAAATTTAATTGACAGTGGCCAGCGAACGTAGTCTACAACGCTACTCATCGGTCCTTTGGGCTGTTAATTTTGTTAAATTTAAATTTAAATTAAAATTCTGTCTTCTGTCGTCTGTCTGTCCACTCATACGGCCCCAACGGGCCCAAAAAAAACCGAGCTGAAATTTTAAACTGACTAGTGACCAGGTAATGAGAACTCTAACAAATGAGCACAATCTTTCGATTTAAACCTCAAGAATAAAAAAATGAAAAATTTGTTTAAATGTATGGAAATTTTTTTAAAGACAAGGGTTTTTCTTTTGAAATAAAATTTTTTTTGTTTGTTATTTTCCCGGGTGTGAAAGCCCGTGTCCAGGGTTAAAGGGGTGTTTGGGCGTCAAAGGTACCCCCCAATTTCCCTCGTAGATTGAGTAAACCCTTTCAATTTTTCACGTATTTCCTACTGGGCCATGTTTTCCCTTATTGTCACAGATGAGGACTACACTGCTTATTGCTTTTAAAACTGTTAAATAATTTAAAAAAAACAATCCAGAAATTTCAAAATCTTTCCCGACCCTTAAAACCCCCGTCTCCCCCATTTTGGGTAAAGTGCGCTTTGCCAACTCGATAGGGAAAACCCCAAAATCGTTGTTAGACGAGTGAGCGGGCGTGTTGATAAAACGGAAATTTGCATTTAAATTTGATAATTTTAAACGGATAGAAATAGGGTTTTTTGTTGAGTTTGGGATAAAGGGGACGTCAACTGTAAAAAATAAGCACCACTTTAGTCTATGATAGGCTAGGGAGAAAACCTTTGGTAGTAAATAATAAATTGATAAATGGGGTTAAAAAGTGGGTTTTATTTTTCAAAAATGTTTTTTCGGGAAAATTATAATTTTTGGAATGTCAAGAGGTGCGCGGCACTGGCCAAGATGCATCGAAACTTGCACGCTCAAGATTCCCAAAACTCCGCACGGAGTTGAGTAAACCTTGCAATCTTAGCTCGTTTTCGTACTGGCTTGTTTTTATACTTTTCCCTGCATGTTAAAACACTACAGAAATTATTTATTTATTTGTATTAATATTATTAACCTAGAGGGTTGGCATGCGAATAAAGTACGAGTACATGAATAATCCCATACAATTTTTATGTCTTTTTTTTAATTTTTTATACTATACAAATTTGCGTTTAGCGACAGAAGATACGATATTGGTTGGGCCGTGTTTAATTTGTTATTTTTGCAAACAAAAACACATTCCCACGCCGCCATTAATTGGCGTGCTTTCTGTTTGTTTTTTAAAACTAGGGAAACGCCAAAGTCGTTGTTTGACAGTGAGTGAGCCATGTGTTGATACCCGGTAACATTCCTTTTCTTCCCCTACCTTTGGCCTCCCTAGCCTATCATAGGCTACGTGGGGCATTATGGCCTAAGCTATGACCTAAACTTAAATACCCTATTATTTATACGAATATTACTAGGGAAACGCCAAAGTCGTTGTTAGACGAGTGAGTGAGCCATGTGTTGAGTGCGCCGGAACATTTGCATTTAAGTTTTATTATAATATTCGTATAAATAATAGGGTATTTAAGTTTAGGTCATAGCTTAGGCCATAATGCTCCACTTTAGCCTACGATAGGCTAGGGAGGCCAAAGGGAGGGGGAAGAAAAGGGAATGTTTACCGGGTACTCAACACAATGGCTTACTCACTCGTCTAACAGCTACTTTGGCGTTTCCTAGTTTTAAAAAAATCTTCAATTTAGTAATTCACAGAACAACAGAAAAATTTGCATAACACATGGCAGCTCAATTGCACCAATTACGCTCATCCAACAACGCGGCGGGACTTAAGCGTTTTCCTAGTATATAGATAGATTTCATGCGGGAAACTTTGCGCGATACTGTTTAGGTCATCTGGTCAGTCATACCGGACACCGTCAACCAGTGGCGTAACTTCAAATCGGAGGCCCCCGGGCAAAAAAGCAAAGTGGCCCCCCTTTAAAAAAAATTCCTAGTTGGTTATAGACTACCCGACTTTAAAAAAAAGTTTTAAAAAAAGTTAACAATTTTAGGCAAGCTTTTGTTTCCGCAAACACGTTGACGATGGAGTTGATTGCGTAAGAGTTGACGTTCCTCGTGCTCCACGGACAACACACTCAATCCACGCAAACGTTCTTGCCCCATCGTACTTCTAAGGTAGTTTTTTTTAATATTTTTAATTTTGAAAAAAATCTTTCAGCGGTGGCAACTGTAACGGAACGGGGATTGTTAAAAAAAGTACAAGTGCAGTAACTGGCAGAAAGAGCGAAATTTTCATTCATTCCATAAGGCAACAAGTTCTTCGGCTGTTTTTTTTAGCATCTTCGTATTTTCCCAGAAATCTTTGTTTTTAAAGCATTGTTGATAAGCGTATGGGCTTGGGAGAGGTCCGAGTTTATTCGTTGTAAATTAATCAAAACAGCATCGGTGTTCGGTAGATGTTATTTATTTTTATTTATTTATTTAACGTCTATCCTATTCAGTTATAAAAACTGATTTACAAAGGAGGACAACTAAATAAATCTAATTACATAGATGCAGACACAACAATGAACTTTGAAATAGTAATATTACAACAATGCATTAAATACTCAACAATGAATGAATCGAATAATATATAAAAAAGGGGGGTGAAGAATGAAAAAAAAGATTTTCGACTGCAACACGACTTGGAGGAAGAGTGGAAGACAAATTCAAAGACGGAAGTTTGCTTATTATCACAATTTTGGATAACAAACCCCACAAACCCAGGCCTCACACCTATTTTCTAATACACTAGGAACTAGGAAGCTTCGCAAACGCTTTTTCAGGTGCGTTGTTGGATGAGCGTAATTGGTGCAGCTGCCATGTGTGTTCATAAGTCTAATAATATTTTTCGATTGCGCTCAAATTTCACAAGAATATTTTAATGCATAAAATTAATGTTCCGTGAAAAAATCATTACAATCGTACAAAGCATGTAGGTATTATAAGTCAAAGAATTTTTTTATCGAAAAAGTCGTAAAATTGCGATATTATGAGAAATAATTTTTCGATTACGTTCAAATTTCAAATGAATATATTAATTAATAAAATTAAGGTTCTGTGAAAAAAGCATTACAATCGGATAAAGCATGTAAGTGTTACAACTTACAAGTCAAAGAAATGTTTTTTAAATCGAAAAAATCGAAAAATTGTGATTTTCAAGAAAAATAATTTTTCAATTGCGCTCAAATTTCACACAAATATATAAATTTATAAAATTAAGGTTCTGTGAAAAAACTATCGTAATTGGATAAAGCATGTAGGCCCGGTGTTATAAGTCAAAGAAATGTTTTTCAAATCGAAAAAATCGAAAAATTGTGATTTCCAAGAAAAAATAATTTTTCAATTGCGCTCAAAATTCACACGAATAAATTAATTCATACAATTAAGGTTCTGTGCAAAAATCATTACAATCGGATAAAGCATATAGGTGTTATAAGTCGAGGAAAGTTTTAAAAAATCGAAAAAATAATCGTAAAATTGCGATTATCATGAGAAATAATTTTTCGATTGCGCTCAAAAACGTGGCAGTTCTAAGTTCAGAGATTTCGAAGGTCTCCAGAAAATTTCATCGTAATTGGAGTATCGGTTTAGCCGGAATCGTGTTAACAAACACACAAAAGTACAAACAGAAAAAAAGGGGGAAAAGGAAAAAAAGAAAAACATTCCGGATTTTTTTCTCCAGTGTAGTGAAATGGAATCTTCGCTACGCTCATCCAACAAAGGGAAAGCTGTTGGTGCGTGTTATCGCCGATGGCGAGAAAATTTGCGAATTTACAATTTTAGATGGCCTAAAAACGAGTAAAACAATCGGTAAGATATTGAAAAGTGAAATCCTATTCCAACTCAAAAATGTGAATTCGCTATTTTTACAAAATTATAGGAAAATAACAAAAAAATAGGTGATCTATATAAGTGGGTGCCCCGCCCAAAGGCTCGATTTCAAATCTGATAGCACCTGAATTTTGCACCTACTATCAGGGTTGAGAAATTTTGCCCAGACCGAAAAAAACCGGCGGGTTTTTCAACCAAAAACCCACTTGAAAAAAACAGTACAAAGTGGGTTTTTCAGTAAAACACACTAGATTACAAGAAACTGAAACAAAGTATAAAAGTACACTACACAAATTCCAAATAATAATCAATGCATAGGCCTAGCAATTGCATAGTATACATAGTAGGCCTACATAGGCCTAATGAAATATTTCAAGATAAAGATAATGAAATTGAAACTGAACATCTTATATTTATTATGCGAATTCAAATTTAAGCGCTAACCGAGATGCCTTAACCTCTAAAAAAAATGCATCACTAGGTCACTGCTAATTAAAACAAAACTTATTTTATTTACTACTAATATTTGTGTGTATAGGCATACTTTGAAAAATTAACCAATAATAGGGCAAAAGTGCAAAATAGACATTTAACACATATTTAACTTGAAATTTCCCACCCCCCCCCCCCCCCAAAAAAAAAAAAAAAAAAACTTGAAAAAACCCGCCCGGGTTGTTTTTTTT
Organism: Sweltsa coloradensis; assembly: GCA_024449915.1. Lineage (NCBI taxonomy): Eukaryota > Metazoa > Arthropoda > Insecta > Plecoptera > Chloroperlidae > Sweltsa > Sweltsa coloradensis. Next base: position 101,500 of record JAMZAV010000391.1, read on the forward strand.
ACAGAAAAAACCGTTTTTTTTCAACCTTGCCCACTATGGGGGTGAAGTGTACCTTCGCGCCTCTCACAATTAATTAAATGAATAAATGTATATTCAAAAATATTGTGGTGCGTTCCGGTAGCTACTTTTCAACGTCGCAGTGGTAGTGAGGTTCTGAGCTGGGGGCCAGGTCCCCCGCCCAGCCCCTGCCGGGTGCGCGACTACGTCTTGCATTGGAAGGCGGAAATTGAGTGTCGGCGTGAACAACTCACTGGCTGTATCCCTACAAGGCTGGATATTGCTTATTTCCTCACGGAGACGCCCTGTTCAAAGGGCGCTGGCTGCATGTAGAAGATGAGGCGCGATCCCAAACTTAATCAATTTAGAATTCTCATTTTAAGTTTGGGTATAACAACCTAGTTTCGTGTTATTTTAGACGTTGCTAAAACGTGTCATACGTATAATTTACACTTAAAATGTGACGTTTTATAAAAGTCAAGCTATAAACTCTGACGAGCAATTGGGTTTGGAATAAGGGAAAGTAAAGATTTAGAAGGAGATGCGAGTAAAGCGCCTAAATAGGGAAATAAATTGAAAGTGCAAGGGGCTAGAGATAGATGCGCCGCAATTGTTCGGGGGCTCTGCTTCCCAAACCTACTTTGTATGGTATATTTTCCCACGAAAAAGCTCCTACTGCCATCCCAATCACTTTTTATTTCCCTTCGGGCACATGGATGTGCTTATGAATTTTCTTATTTATTCGTGTATTCATTTATTCATTCATTCATTCATTCATTCATTTATTTATTTATTTATTTATTTTATTTATTTATTTATTTATTTATTTATTACAAAGCCTAAGGACATAAACAAAGTAAACATATTTTATGGCATACAAACATAAATATAACAATATTATATTGAAGTTACACAGTTTGTAATGCTGTATAAAACCATTTCATATTCAGATTGATTACCAACGCAAGCAACTCAACATCTATATTTGAGTATGAAGGTGTGATACAGCATGCAAGTAGCAAATTTTGTTCTAATGCATATAATAATTTAATATTAGGTTACTTTTCTTGTATAATGATGTTTCTGAAAAATGACACATTATGGCGTCTAATCTCAATGAATAACCAACCATGCACAGGCAAGTTATGGTGTTTGAAACACATGGTATTTTATTACTATTGTGCTTTGTGTTTTTGGTTGAATTGAAATAAATAATTAAATAAATGAATTAATGAATTAATTAAAATTTTAAATAAATAAATACGTAAATAAATATGTGTGTTGTTACCATGTCCAAAACAACTCACCATACATAAAGAGGCAGGTATTTGTAGTGAAAATAAAAGGTAATTTTAATTTTTGTTATGCCCATGTCTCGTACGCCACTAGTAGATAGTTATTGCGTGTAAGTTGATGTGAAATAAACTCTTTTACTTTTTGCAAGTTATTCTAAAATTTCAGGCAAAGTACGGCCGTGTATAAACTTTGCCTATACCATCGAGTGCATCGCCTTCGCCATCAACCATGCATGTAATGTTGGCATGTATACATGACACGAAAGGTTGATGTATGAAATGAACCCTCTTCAAAGCATTATAACAAGCATGCTGCCTTATCCTTCCACGCAATTGAGAAGAACTAACCTTACGGCTGGAAGGGAGAATCGTTCTCTGCTTATACATACATAACTGCCAAGAGCAGATACATGCACAAGGGAATTTCAAAGTGAAATCGTCAAAAGCTTTCGGCACAAACCCATTTGATCTTTGAATGGAGTATACGTATTAAACTCGGCATTCTGATACATTTCGATCTCGTAATAGCCAATATACAGAGGTGATACGATCTGTAAGCTAGTGGCGCTAGCAAATACATGAGCATAAACTAGGATGAGCCGAATTGAATTACTTCTCATAGTCTCTGGTCTCGAGCGGCGAGCGCTGAAAATAGGCGCGGGCTTTTACGATAGAATCACTGAAATATAATAGTTATAGGTCTCTAAATGGTACAATGAAAAGAGATTAGCCGGGTGAAAATACGTGAGCTCAACAACGCATAATATGTGTGCACCTGTGCATTGTCATGCAAACCCGGCCGCACCACCTATTTTAACAAAACATCAATTGAATTAAATTTATAACGATGTCTTTTTCAATCCTTAAATGAGTACTGTAATTGCATTTGTATTGTGACCAATATAATAACACCTTACTAATTAATCTTAATTAATGTATTACGTAATTTAATGTATTTAATGTTGTTGTGTGTGTTTTTGAGATGTCATCGTTTGATAAAGAGAACTGAATAGCAATAGTTCTTGAAATATTACGTTTTTAATAAATATAAACTACCGGTAACAGTTTTAAATGTCCAATAATTTCTTTTTCTATAACAACCCGGAATTAATTTTCAAATGTAGCGTGACCGGGAATGAAACCATGGTCCACGAGAAAAGCAGCCGAATATATTTCCTCGCTTTAGAGACTGAAACGAAATTTCTTGTTGGTAAACGATCACAATCACAAGAAGTCAAATTTAGAATCTTGACTCTTGACTTAGCACAATGTCAGATTTAATTTTTAACAAAAGCGCAAAAAAATGTTTCCACATTCATCTCACTGTTCATGATCAGTTAAACTCGCAATAGCGTGCAGGCAGACAAATTATCGTGGGGCTCTTAAACAAAAATGTAACAAGTGCCAAAAGGGCTAGTCTATGTTAACAAAGGTTCATTCTCATTTTGTCTTTGCTCGTAATCTCCTTACGGCCCTTGTACTCGCTGAGTCCAACGCGGAGCGCGAAGTCAACCGCGGGGGTAGTTAAATCGACACATTTTGAGATCTTATCTCGATCATTTCGAGCTTCGCAAACGTTGATTAGCTCATTTATCGAATTAGAGAGATTCGCAGACTTCCTTCTAATGACTGAAGGGCTTAGCCTAACGAGAGAAGGTGCAATCAAGTTACCGCGTAGACCGCAAAGCGGAGCGGATACTTCGAATAATTGACTGGCACCCGATCAGCTGAAACATCAAGGTTGCTTCAGCTCTGTTCGGAACTCGGAAGTGAAGCTTTTACCACCTACCCTGGCTGCCTGTGTCTAAGTGTAAGCTCTCCGCTCCCATGTTTAGCTCTCTGACACATTACGATGAGACACCATCAGAAAGAACTCACCCAAAACGAAGAGAAACTAACAAGTCTACACATGGGCACAATCAAAAACAGTTTTGTGTAATGAGTAATCGTATTTAAATTTTAGGGGATGTTTAAAATACTTAATTTAATACTAAACTTGAAAATGAACGTACGAACGGTTTCAGTAATTTTTCTGAATGTGAGGATTATTATTTATTACGAGAATAAAATGGATGCGCTTCCAGCGCAGATCGTGGTGCGGGCAGGGTTCAGAAAGTAAAACACGGTGGTTATAATGAATGCGGCCACTTTTACTGTGTCAATCGTCAATAATGGAGCAATTAAGTCACAATGATATTAATTGTAAGTTTAGTTAATGTTAAGTTAGTTAATTACATTAGTTGAACTCTTTGCAATCCTCTTTTATTTCGTCAGCCTATACAAACATACAAAAGAGTTTCTCAATTTCATTTCATCGCGACGTTCATGCGTGCTCTTTATTACGTGTACTGCATTACGGACTATTATGTTATCCGCTTGGGCGTGATATTGCATTATTTGCAACTGTGCATGTGAAACGCTTAAATGCACTAACGAAAGGTCCACACTAAACTACAAACACTTCACAAGTCACTAAACAGACATTTTTTCGAGACGCTAAATGATGATAAAATGAGAATTAAAGATCTGAGGATCTGACCTTATGCGGGATTCAAACCCACATCACTGGGAGGGGAGTCATAGTGCCATACTCATACGCAATGGATCGGTGCCTCTCCCTTATAACCTAGGTTGTTCCCAAAGATTGCAGCTGCAGGGAAACGCTGATATTTTTAATTCGATTTAATTAAATTTCTTCATTAATTAACACCTGACAGAGAGTCTGCCCATCTCACGTCCATATATCCAATTATTAATCATATCATAATTGAATTGTAGTATAATTACTCCGTGTACTTGATGAAATTGAGTTAACAAGGGTGCTGCGTGTGGTGTTGACGTGAAGTGGGCGGCTGAACGTGACGCCGCTAGCTAGACCAGGCGAGGTAGGCCTACATCCAGTTAGAGTTAGACATAATATTATGTGTGTTATATAATGTAGATTTTGAAATGTGATAATGCATGCCTGTTCAAGAGGAAAGATCGGAGACTTAGTTCTTTCTTTATGCATAAACATAAATACATATTTCTAATTAGTTAATTTTAATTCATTCAAGTGAGATGAAAGATAGATAAATTAAAATTGCGCCGGCTAAATGTAAAATAAACATTGTTTTATACATGCAGTTGGCGAGCGGTGGGGTGGGGAATCTCTGTTATCGAAGAGGCAGGAGAAGCTTCCACTCGTTCGAATTTAAGATTTCTCAGGTCATAACAGATATTTTGTAATTTTGTTTGTTTAATTGGTAAAAGTAACTGCTATTTGCCTTTTTTAATGGTTCAAATACCATAGTGACACGCGAATTTATTTTAATGTTTATACTTACAGGCTATTCCATTGCAACTCGTTGGGTCCAGAGTTAGATCCAACTTGCATTGAAGAAGATCTATGGAATTGCAGAACATATTGGGCGCAAAAACACGAGAGAAGTTGGTTTATATACAGACCAACAAAGATCGTCTTGGGCAAGCACGTTGGTCGAGTGTTGACACAGCTTCCTAGGGCCTAGATCATTCATTGGCTGGCTCAACAAACATTCGCGCTTCGTAGTAGCAACTTGGGCGAATATGTTTGGCGGGATGATACAATATACATACAAACAGTTTTATAGCGTGAAAGAGGAACTTCTTTGTTGTGAGAACAATATACTAACTTAAACTAAGTCTATACAAATATAATTAATATTATACACAAATAGAGCTAATACAAATTAATAATTCCGTAATTTACCGACACATACTTGTTGTACTAATTTTAATTTTTCATTTCAGAAATGTGAATTTGTTACTCGATTTGTTATTATGTTTGTTTCTCTCGTTTGGAAGGCGACGTCAAATACCCTGGAAATCGTTTGCATTTAAATTGAATCAAACAAAGTTTAGACACAACACTTGGGAAAAAGCTATACGCCCGTGCACTGACCTGGCCCACACTAAGTAAATGTCATCACTTCTAAACACCGAGATTTACCCCTCAAGGCAAGGCAAAAGTTTTCACCTACATTAAAGTTGCGATTTTGTATCTGGCATGTGGCATCGTATCTCGATGGTCAGAAATTAAGTAGACGTTGCTTTGAATCCCGTACACGGTACCAATAATTGTAACAATTGACTTCATTCTCATCTCTCACCTCTTTTTTCGTCTCAAATAACAAAATGTGATTGTTTATGTTCTGACACTGACTGATATATTGTATTACTTATTTTATTTTATTTTATTATTGCCACCAACAACAGAGTTACCTCCACAGTGCGATATAGGCATTTCATAAAATTAGCTAATACTAAAGCACAAAAATAAACATGATATCAAAAATCAAACAACATCTAAATCTGTCTCAAGTGCACAAAAGAACATTATACTAAACGAAATGCAAATAAAAAAATAAACTATGACGATTACAAAATTATAACCTCAAGAACATATTATGAGAAATAGTTTTTAAAACATTGAAAGTTTAGGTGATTAATGTCAAGATCAGGATGGATGACAACTAATTGGTTATACGTATGTTGGATCCGGTTTATTGGTGAATTACTAAAAATGTCTAGTCTGCTTCTGGAAGATGGAAAGTCTGAAGGTTTCGTGTTAGTCTTGCAGGAACGTGAAAATGTACTGAATGAAGAAGCTGAGAGTCAAAATAATTGTGCAGAAGCTTATACAGAATATTAGATCTGTATGCTGGCGACGATTTTCGGTGATACAAGATTTAAATTCTTGCATAAAGTTTGAATAGTTGCATCTATGATAAGTAACATTATTATGTATTCTGTCTTAACATGAATAAAATAAATAATAAAATAAGATAAACTTGACGAACTCTCACGCTACTTAATCAAGTGAACGTAACATAATATTATGATGATGTGTATTTTTGTAATCTCGGCAGCAGATTAAAAGGGTTGTAGTTGAATGAAATTATTCAAAGATTGGATGCAGACAGTCTGTATAGTACTCACTATCAACACATAGTCTATAAACCTCGTTAGTTCCCATTGCACGTACGTGTTTTCATGGAGTTACCAATCATTATGGGATTTAATATGCATATCCCTGTTGCCATGGCGACGGAAACGTAACAACGTGGTTTAAAACCAACACGTTATTCATAAAAAGCGAGAGGTAATCCACGGAAGATTCATGTGTGCGCAGTACAGCAGAGTAGGCAACGGAGCCACTAGTGCCCACTATTAATTAATATTGATTTGGAAAGAGTGTGAGCAAATAGCCGAATGTGGAGGATTGCAGGAGCAGAACCACACAGATTGATATTCATGCCGCTCTACGTCTCTTACATTTTTATGCGAAAGCGCTTATCAAAACTAACCCAATTCACGTTCACTTAATTTTATACAAATTTGGGCTTAACTCACAAGTCACAATTGCAACAATATAGTGGATTACATAAAATGTGAACGTACTCTCGCATATGCAATGAAGAATGAATAAAATATACGTATAGTGCCGTACTCTTCTCCTGCAGCGCGCGAGGCAGGCAACCTTCACTACGCCTCGCCAGGCAGGGTTGCATCCTAGCGACAGACAGGCTACACTCTACCTACACGGCTTGTCGACGAGTGCCGAGGATAAAAAGGGTCTCGTCCATCAACCTAGGAAACGATACAAATAGGACGTTTCGTTTTTCCTCCGAAAACAGCAAAATCTTGGAAATGCAAGGATATAATAAAAAACAGCTGTGCCTGAATACTGCGAGGTGCGAACACACCTAAAATGCTTCTTCTATTACTACTAATTTTCAACGTGGTTGTTGATAGAGCGTTTTTTTTAGGTAACGCCCGCCGCGGTTTTGACAGATGCAGGGAGATTGAAGGAATCAATAAACCAATAACATAAGCGCGAGGATATTATTGTGTTTGATTGACTATTCCAACATACAAGAAGCTTCCGAATGGCCTTATCAAAATACAGCGCAAGTGGAAATCTATAACCCTATTGTATCGTATCGTATCGTTTCTATAACCGTACCCAAAGACGCAATTTTCGTAGAATGCTACGACAATAGAGATCTCTTTTCTATCAAGATTAAGACCAATTTCATGAAATCTTCAGTCAATTCGTGTCCTGTAATTCGCCAGCTCATCTCGCTCATGCCCGCTATCGACGGAATCCAGCGAATAAATTCCTTTATCAGCAACATATATCGATTCACGGTTCAAATTGCGTTCCTCCAGTAACATCTTGCTTGACGAGAAAGCGATCCCATGCCTTTAGCCCGATTCGACAGGGGTGCCCAAAGCTATGGATGCAAATACTTATTGCGATATAGGCCTAGTTTGTCATGTGCATCATTCTGTGGACACAGGAAGACCAATAAAATAACAACTGGACTCGTAAACGATGAATTTTTATTTTTGAAACTATAGATTTTGCGTCATTTATGATACAAGTAAGGGTTGGGTTTCGCTATAGAATTAAATGAAATTTTGAAATCGCGTTTAGCTTGATTGAAACAGAACATTTCGAAGTACCATGTACATGGTATTAAAACGCAAGAGTTGAATTGTTTTTTAGTACGAAATAGTGAAATCTTCTTCATTTCCCCCCCCCCCCCCCCCCCCCCACTTCAGGCAGAGTCTGTCTCAGAATACAGTTCCGTATATTGATTACATTTTATAAAAATGTGGGGAGAAGATGAGAGACCCAGATCTCCGCTATCAACTACAAAAATTTAAACATACTGATACTGTTAACAATGAACAACGGAACACACCTAAAATATTGATATCATACGTTTTGGCTCAAGAAATAATTTGGGAATGTATCATTAACACATTTGGTATCGAGATGAACGAGAGTAAAATTTTAACAGTTTGGTACCGGTAAGAATAGTACATTTTACCAAACGCAGCAACCCAACTGCTCAAATCGAAATATGTTACAGCGTTTTATATTCAAGATGTGCATGTGTGAGTGTTTGAGTTTTCTAAAGAGGTGAATATTATCTTCTTTGCTGCTCTCAGAAGAGATCTCTGCACACGAAGACGCCGTCCCCGTCTCCGCCATCCCTGATCGAAGTGTTACTCTGTTGTTGACCGGATTGTGAATGTTCATGGAAATCCCGGCATCTATATATACGACTGAGTGACGGCCCATTGATTTTTCCTCATAATTTTCCTTCCCGTGTGACGGTTATTTCCAAAGGGCGGAAGCCGCGCTATCTGAAGACGCGAGCGTCACCGTGAAATTGGACGGCCGATGTCTTTCTGAATGGCCCCGAGGCGTCGTGTGCGGGAATTTATCGGCGCTTGTATCCTGACGAGAGAGAATAACACCATATCTTCTCTGAATATACAGAGAGGGTGGGAGTTGTTAAAATTAATGAAGGTGACAGTATCATTGTAAGAAGTTCCGACCACCGGCGGTTAAGTCAGCATTCCCGTGACCTGCCTGTCACAAGCAGGGGGGAGAAAGTTATAACAATGCTGGCAGGGTCCTCAAGCCACCTCAAATAGATATAGCTGGAGCTGCTCTTACAACAGATCCGTTCAATTTTCCGGGAAGGAAACGACTGAAACACTTCGAAAGTTATCAAACTAACTCCATAGGTTTTCGCGGCCGGATATTTTTATAGTTACACTTTACGATTGGGTACGAAGGTGATAATTTAGACTATTCTAAATAAATTTACTTTTCTTTGGGATGCCCGCTGTAGGGTAGACATTAGTTTCAACCTTTGTGACCTTTTTCAGCTGTACACTTCACTATAACTTCACTGTTAAGAGTGTTAGGGGTAATTGTGAAAGGAATGCCCCAATACTGTTTATGGGACTACATCCCAGCATTCGCCGAACGTGACGAAAACCTTGGAACAAATTTTCAGTCAGGATTGCCGATGGTGGGATTCGAAGACCTCTTGAATCAGTCTCACACGCTACGCATGAGCTATATTTCTGTTGGTATTTAGGAGATTCTCTACGCATTTAGATTTCGCCAAACCCATAGTCTATAAAAATAGTTTCAATAGATGAACATACAACTAGGGAAACGCCAAAGTCGTTGTTAAACGAGTGAGTAAGCCAAGTGTTGAGTACCCGGGAACATCCCCTTTCCTCCTCTATACCTAAGGCTGGATCTAGCCCAGTATGGGAAATGATACCGGGTACTCAACACATGACTCACTCGTATAACAACGACTTTGGCGTTTCCCTTGTTATTTAAATTGAACATTTAAAATGTGAATCATGTTCAAAACGTATTAGCGTGAAACATTAACAAATTTCCAAGATAAAACAAAATCACCTAATTTTTATTTCCCATTTAACACCCCTCAAAAATAATATGTGGGTTTAAAAATATAAAAAAGTTCGAGCAAACGGGTATCGAACCCCAACCCTCCGTGCGGTAGTCCAAATGCTTACCAATAGGCAATGCAAGCCACGTACCTATCGTCCCACTAGCTGCTACTAAACAAAGGCTATCGATATTTTAAAAATCACATTTTTATTTATTGTAGGATTAAATCGCAATGGATCTAGCTGATTTTGTTAGCAGTTCTCAGTAAACTCGTACCGGATGTCTGTTTAAAATTTCAGCCCAATCTGTTCAGCGGTTCGGCTGATTTTCGACGTACATACAGACAGACAGACAGACAGACAGACAGAATCACAGAATCAGAGCCGTTCGAGTTGAATGGAGACACTCGGTCGCTCCGCTCCCTCGTTTAATAATCGGGTGGTATAGTAACACGAATACAATTATTGTTCTATGTCGTAAATGACGTGGTTAAACAATGGAAAAGTAATCAATAGCATAAAATTTCACATTTAAAAATTCCCTGACTTTCCCAGGTTTTCCAGATTGCAAATTTAGCATTCTGAGAATATACGGTCTAACAAGAGAATTGATTTTTCTCCAGTGTCGTGATTGGCTGCGATGGCACAATAAATTGGGGGTCCGGGGACTCCCCCCCCCCCGCCAGACAATGTTTGGTTTTAAAGATTCGATTTGGTGAGTTTCAGAGATATTTGAGGGGAAAAAAGGAAATCCCGGAAATAAAATACATTCCCTGACTTTCCAGATGTATTTATTTCCCTGCCTTTTTTTTTATAGATTTTCTAGACTTGTAGACACTACGTGTGAAGTAGCCAGTAGCCTCTACGCACAATTATTCAATCTCTTTACGGGATTAAACCCTAAGTCTATTTGATTTATATCATACCCCTAGTTCCTGTGACAAAGCGCCCACGCAGTGGCGGAAATTCGCTTCATGGGCCCGCCCGCAAATTTTTTATGCCCCCCCCCCCCCCCCCCTAAACAGATATACAGGCTCAGTGCTGAATTCAGGCTTTTCATCCCGGATGGGATATATAATATTTATTTTTATTTATTTATTTATTTATTTATTTATTTAACGTCTATCCTATTCAGTTATAAAAACTGATTTACAAAGGAGGACAACTAAATAAATCTAATTACATAGATGCAGGCACAACAATGAACTACATTTAAGTAAATATTTGAAATAGTAATAATACAACAATGCATTAAATACTCAACAAATTTGATAACAAATAAAAAGGATATTAAATGCAATTTATGAATGAATCAATATAAAAAAGGGTGGGGAATGAAAAGAAAAGAAAAAAGAAAAGAAAACAAAACAAGGACCAATAATAAGGACCAACTAAGGGCAAAGCCCCCCAACAATAGCGCCGCAGTCGAAAATTTTGAAATCAGGTTTTTAGAGTGCGTTTTAAAAAAAAGTTGTGGGCTGAATGCAATACCAAAATAATGTAGTTTTTGTGAGATGTGTTGGGGACGCTGAAAGTTCCTAAATACATATCCGCAAGATTTCACCTTCAAACCGCTAGATTTAAGCAACGAAAATAAATACAATATTTTCCAAACAGGGTGAAATGCTGTTTTTTTAACGAGTTTTTTTTTAACGGGCCCCCTAAACGGCCTGGGCCCGCCCGCAGGTGCGGGCGCCTAGTTCAGCCAATACGCCCACGGGGGCAATTATTAGTATTAGAATTAGTAGTTTTAGGGCGCTTGAACAGCTAAGATTATTCTCGCCTCCAAAAAAAAAAAAAATTCAATAAGTGTGAGTTACCACCATACTTCTTTCCAAGGGTGGAACGTAAGGGGTGACGCGGAAGGGGGGGCGGGGTGGATAGGCCTGTGCTGATCAGAACCAGCCACAAGCGTATGGGGAGGGTAGGGGTTCCCCCACGTCGTGGTCGTCTTCGTCTGTCATCATCCGTCTGTGTTGCCATTGTCGTCGTCGTCGGGAAGGTAGTCAACGGGAAGGGGAAAGTTCCCCTTCGACCCAGAGCTCGCCATTAGTTTCAGGGAGTGAAACTCCCCTACTCACGGGCCAAACCAAGAGAAGGTTGCGAGTTGGACTTGGATTGTTTGTCTCTGGCTGAACATACAGTGCCCTACAAATACAGCGCAAGTACGTAACAGCTATATATATATACATATATATAATATTGTTATATTTAACGTTTGGTTATAAACTTATTTACTCGGAAACTCGAAAGAATTTATTATGTTAATATATATATTTATATTAAAATTACTTTAAAGTTTGCTTCTATATATATAGTATATATGATAAAAACAAGACTTGTAAAACCAGCGTCGAACAATAAGATGAAACCAGGGCTGAACCTGGCGTACAAGCCGCGTTTTCGTCTGTACTACGTTCAGACATTCTTCAAGTTGACTGTGACTCTACGGAGTTTGGAGTCACATGTGGTTGGCAAAGCACGCAAGCGCCCGCCTATTATACCTGCTGAAGGTGCGGGCGACAGTTATATAGAAATAGTGCGGCGCGATGTCATATCGAAAAAATATATACGATGGTGGCAATAGATAACAAAATAGCTCAGCTTACTGTAAATATATAATACGTATCTACAAAATTATATATATTTATATATATATGAGTTTTTAGACTTTTGTGGTTGGTATATGATGTCATTTTAAAAATATTTTACGGTAAAACCACGTACCTTGTTAAAATTGGAGTCCTAGTTGGAGGTTGTCGGGCCCGACTTATAATAACTCATTATAAAATAATATTATTATAAACACAATCATAATCTTCCAATTGAGCCTGTCGCCTGCAGGCCAAAGTTGCGCGTTGCTGTAAACATTGCGACGCGCGCGATTTGCCAAACGCAGCCGTCGCGGGGCCCCAAACGTTATCACAGACAAGACAAGAGACACACACATGCGTCGCAGTGTTTACAGTAGGACGCAAGTTCAGCAGTAGACAGCCTCAATGGAAGATTATTATTTCAACTTTTTCATAATATGCATTGTGGGGTATTTGCGTGGTAGAGAGTATAGGATATGCGTTTTAGGCAAATTGCTGTTCGCTCGGCCAACTGACACCACAGGTGTCTGAAATTTTGAACATATGTCACAAATGTGGAATCATAGGGCTCTGCAGTAACACATTTTTAAATTTTGTTTTAAAATAATTTATAAAAATTAAATTAGTTTTCACGAATTTTGATTTTGTTAAAAACTCCAAAATTGACCATATTCGTGATTTTTTCTGACTGATTAAGGGTAAATTTAGCGAAATCTATACACAGGCTACTATGTAATGATTTATGACAATTGCAAAGTTCATTTTTGGAGCATCATGCCCGCAAAACATTGTCAACAGCAAGAGTAGTGTCCCATTTTGGCAAAAATCCCTTAGCAATAAAGCGGACGAACTTGTATCCCCGTGACCGCAGCATATCCACACCAAAGATATTCGGGCAATAAAAATGAGTATCAATGCGTCTGTAATTTCTTTATTGTTTTTAATTTGGCAAGTGTCGTCTAAATATGTGATTATAAGATGGTGTGATTTTGGATCATTTCTGCAATCCTCTTGATAATTTACACACTACAAGACTCGATGTAAAAATGGCATTTAGATTGGTATGATGCTCTAGTATCTATATATGGAACAAAAAAGAAGCACTTGTTAAAGCCGATTTAAGAAATTTCCCAAAACACCAATTTTTGCACATTTCTGGATAAAAAAAATTGAAAAATTCGTGTAAAATCACAGTTACAAGATATAATTTTTTAAACTGTCATTTTAGTGTATTATTGTGCTACAGATCATGTGGTAAAAAATAATTTTTTGACTTTATAGCCCCTTTAAGTCAAAATTTGGAAAATCTATGACCACAGGGCTGTCTATGTATGCTTTATTGACAACTTTGCAAAGTTTCATTTTGGTCGGATGCATCTTTGCCGAGCGAATAGCTATTTGCTAACAGCCAAATGTGTCCCATTCCCTCTTTGAGGCGAAAACCCTTTGCGGATAAAGCGGAGAACTTGTCACCTCGGCGAGATCACGCAGCAAATTCACACCAAAGATATTCGAGGGAAGTAAAATATAGTGATGGGCGAATGGCGACCTCTAAATTACTTTATGTATCTCTACTAACGCGTTCAATGCTGACTCAACCAGTGGATAAGATCTGCATTGTGGATTTCCTCAATCCTCTTATCACATTCTCCACAACTACAAGATCAACTGATCTTACGGTATCACGGTGACTATCTTTTCAAGTATTGCTGCATGCGTGAGGGGGGATTATCACTACGCAAAGACAAGAGCACTAGTTTAGATGATGGCTTTCTCTATACACGTCCGTGTTGAAAATATATACATTTAAAATTTTAATTTTTTTACCGTGGGAATTAAACCTGTTGGTGCAATGTATGTCCATCTTCAGGTGAACTAGATATGTTGTTGGATGAGCGTAGCGAGCGAAGCGAGTGGAGCGAAGACTTCAATTTCACTGACCCCCCAAAAAATTTAGCTCGGGTGTTTTTTTTTTTTTTTTTTTACCGGGCAAACGGCATATGCGATCTTGAAAATTTGATATACTTGCTACGTTTTTGGGTACAATCGAAAAATATTTCTCATGAATATCGTACTTTTACGATTTTTTTCGATTTTTAGTGCGATATATTCGTGACATTTGGGCCGATTCTGACCAAACGGGTGGGGCTACAACGTTCATATTTCACATGTACATTAAGGTAATGGTGATGTATTGCTTTTTGAAAGAAAAAGTTGAAAAAGTTTGCCAGAATCCATAGAATAAAGGTTTTAATATAAGTTTTTTTATTTTTTGTGCGATATTTTCGTGCCATTTGGGCCGATTCTGACCAAACGGGTTGGGCTACAACGTTAATATTATACATGGACATTAAGGTTATGGTGATGAAGTATCTTTTGAAATAAAAAGTTGAAAAAGTTAGCCAGAATCCATAGGAAGAAAGCTTTTAATATAAGTTTTTTACGGTAAATAATACCAATTGACAAGAAACAATAGAAACTTGACAACAATCACCTACAATGCGTAGGCAGCAAAACAAAGCACTTGCAAAAGTAAATATATCCCACGCAAATTAAAAACTTCAAAAAGCTCATCCATCAACGCGGAGGACTTTAGCGTTTTCCTAGTAGATATGACAGACAATATTGAGAAGGGGATATACTAGGGTTGTTTAAGAGGACTCACCCCTTGCATTCGCCTAGTAAAAACCTTCAGTCAGGATTGCCGTTCATGGAGAGATTCGAATTCAGGACCTCCCGAATCAGAGTCAAGCGCTTACACACTCTGTTAAATATAGTGAATTCCCTTCTTTATAATCATCACCGTGCCAATTTTTTTTAGCACTGCTGCATATTATACGGGTTTACTATGTAATGACGTTGGAATAGTTCATGACTTGTTTAGCAGGAAACATGTTTGATCTACAGTTCAACTCTAACTTCTGTGGAGGCCGTATTAAAAGGAGTTTTTTAATAATGCACTGTCCTTAAACTTTTTGCTAGTCCGATTCGAGACAAGTACAAAGGGCATATACCAGAAACGACCAAATTTTATCCTATGCTTGTCGGCTCGGTTCTGTACGACAGTAGTAATTTTTAACTTTGACCAAAATTTGCCATAATCGTAAACATACACACTTGAAACAATACTTTAAAACAATTTAGTAATCTACTTCCTTAAAGTTTTCTAGTTGTTCGAGATATTTTAAGCATAATCAAATAAAACCAGTTGTTAGTTTATGAAGTAGATTAGACAAACATTTTAATGTAAAAACCATATCAACATTAAACTATTTTAAAGTTAAAACACACCAAGTTGAATTAACCTACTTCGTCAATTAGACGAGATACTGTATTTTTTTCAATAGATGAGCTTGGTAAGAAAATTGCTAAGAAAATAAACACCACCAAGTTTAAAATTAAAATCAGCGAGTTGAAATGCGACGTTTGAGTGTTTGGACGTTTGGAAATTTCATTATCTTGATGCAAATGCACAAAGTTCTGAATACAGCGCGGTTTTGTCTCTTAGGAAAAGAGGGAGCCCTTAATAAATATGCAGTGTCAAGAAACTGATCCGTAACTCTATCTTTCTGCTAATTGGACATGGGGATTTTGTCTAAATATATACAACAATTAATTCTCTAGTGGCTTAGTTTTGTTCACTAATCTCGGCTTAGTTTGAGATGAGTTCACTCAAGTTCAAATGGGCTCCAAGTTTGTATTCGGGTCAGACGGTTATTGGTTTTCTATAGAACGCGTTGTCCAAGCGAATTTATGCCACCAGAGGGGTCTGCTTTCGTTCCGACAACCTTTATCCGATAGAAGTAATTTACATTGCCCATAGTGTTACACTAATCAAGGTATTATGGCAAAAGTTAAAACGAAAAACAAAGAACACAATACCTAGCTGTGCGTGCTCGAACAATAGGAATTATTCGTATGGAAAGAACTTGATCATCGAAAAAACAAAAAGCTTTATCGATTCAAAATATCTAATGCTTTTGTCAGCAAGTGGCCCAGCCGCCCGTCCATTCATCGAGTTATTAATTCCCGGATTAGACTTGACGCGGAAACCGCTTTCGGGCGATTACGTTCGAGCCAGCAGAGATTTACTCTTGAATTCCACAGCTCGCGTTGAATATACAAATATAAAATCACAACTTCATAATTTCAATATTCAACCGGACGTTTAAATACGATTTATATTCAACGACAGTTTATCAAAAACTTGTGTATTAGCGTATGGGCTTGGGTTCTACGATCACTTATAATCTGAGCCGAGGAGAATCATTTACCAGGCACTCAAGAAAACATCCATGCCGGTCACTAAAATTTGAATATTTATGTCCAATGATTACGTTTTTCAGTGGGATCACATTATTTTTTCTATCGTTACTTGATATTAATTGTACACCTGTAAAAGGCTTAAAAAACCTTAAAACCTTAAAAATTAAAACCTTTATTTCTATGAATTTTGACCAACTTTTTCTTTCAAAAGGCACCACATCACCATAATCTTTATGTCAATGTAAAATATGAACGTTGTACCCCCACCCTTTTGGTCAGAATCGGCCTAAATATCACGAAATTATCGTATTAAAAACAAACAAAAACGCGTAAAAGTACGATTTATATGAGAAATATTTCTTCAAATGTCTCGAAAATCAAAATATATATTTGAAAGTGATTTTAAACGTTCCCATCAAGTTCCATCAAGATCGGAGTAGCCGTTTGCCAAATAACACGAAAATATCTCATTAAAAACATTTTAAAAAAATCTAAAAGTACGTAAAAGTAAGTAGATTATCGTACTTTTAGTTTTAACTAACTAACTAATTAACTAAAAGTACGATAATCGTAAGAAATATTAAATATTTCTTATGATTATCGTACTTTTAGTTTTTAACTTAGACTTGCCACGTTTTTTGGGTACAATCGATCAATTCGAGGGTCACCTCAAATATCAACATCGCATAAGCCGTTAGCCCGGTAGAGCGTAAACAAACAGCCAAAAATATTAATAAAAAAAAACACCCGAGCTGTTTTTTTGTGTGGGGGGGGGGGGGGGAGGAGGGAGTCAGTGAAGTTGAAGTCTTCGCTTCGCTGTATTTCACATTTAGGATTACTATACATGCATATTTTACGTTAAATATAGAATAATAACGAACAAACGTTTCATTTTGTAGAAAAAGATGCATATGTTTATTAAAATTATAATATTTTATTAGTAACTCAAAATTGTATCTTTTTGTGATGGTTTGGGTTCAGATTTACTCATTGTAGATTGACGTCTCTTTTATACAGATAAGCGATGAAGATTCGTCACAAAAGTCCATGCATTACGCGGTATTCGAACCCACTACCCGTGGTCCCAAAGCTTTGTACCTGGTCGAGGTAACCGTTTCATTCACCGCGGACCGGTGGGCGGAAAGACAGAATTTGATAAACGAGATGTCAGCTAAATGTGACACCTCCACGCTCTGCGGTGGCTGTGTTGACGCGCACCCTTCATACGCGAGGGTCACGTCCACTCGGACACGTGTAATTCAATTACAAACAGCCTGTGACGTCACACGGATTCGATTCACGACACGCACGACTCGATTGCAATTTTAAAAGTCGACGTGGGCCCACTCTGGAAGAATAACGGGCGACGAAAGCGTGGCAGGCGGGATATGAATAAGTGAGGCGATGAGGGAAAAATTAAATTTCCGAGAGCGTTCCTGATATCTCGCGCTCGTACGTTCGCAAGCTATAGCTCGCTCGCGGGCGAACTAAAGTGCGTTTTACGGGAGCTTAATGGAAAAAAATCAAATCGAAACACGAGACTACTTACATTATCGAAGATACGCCACTTAGAATTTAAAGTGAGTGGAATCGACTATAAATAATATATAACGGTAAAATAGGCCGAGTTCACGTGTACGCGCTGGGGTGTGTGGGCATCTTGAAGCCGTGAGTGTGTTGGCGTCAGGATACACCAGCTTTGGTGGAGGTGCCGGGTATACGAGGTTACACCTAAGATGAAGTTGGTGGCAATGGAGACGTTGCTGGAGAGGCGGACGTTTATCGGCTTGTAGAAATACTGTGACCCAACCGTAAAAGCCACCGTGGACATCCAAGTTTTTAGTTAGATTGTACCTCTGTATATTTCTGTATATATTTATTGTACTTCTATTAATTTTTGTTGTCCTGCTTTTGTTATTTTCCTTTTGTTGGCGTGTTTGTTTTTGTTGTTGTTTCTATTTTCAGTTTGTAATTCAATCTCTTGATAAAGGAACTCCAATGTTAGTTCCGAAACCCGAAACGTTGAGTGTTAATTAAACTCAAGGAGTGGCTTAAGACTGTTGGCTAAGCTCGAGAAAATCAGGCTTTGACGTAGAACGCAGAGGTAAATTCAGGATCACTTGGAAGCTCTATCATTTGTCCTATCGGGTTGTTGTTTGCACCAAAATATTAAGCAAGACTGTGAAATAGTTGGTATCAAGGCACATTTTTCAAATACTGCTGACTTTTCTTGTTAACTGACCGTAAATATGACACAAAACAGTTAATTTATAGTAATTTCCCGATTTTAATTTCAAAATCGGCTTTGATACGTTCTGGTACGTTCTGTATGTGAAATTAGCTGGATTTGACGATCGAGCGGTTTTTTAAATGGGCATTTAACATTGTAAAAAAAGTTGGCTCGAGCTTGACATACAGTCTAAACCGTAAAAACAATTATTTTTAAAATAAGTTAACATAATATAATCTCTAGCCACGAAAGTATTCGTCAACATAATACAGTTGGCCTACGTCTCTTGTCACTGAATAACTGATGCACAGTAAGTAGGCCTCATATGGCATGCATTGTTTTTGTGCGACGGGTCGGGGACGTCCCTTTCTGCCATGTCGCGGACGTGAGTTACTAATGATGACGAACAGGGAGGCAGTTTATCCACCTCTCTGGCCGCTATGGCACGTAGCCAACGAGAGGCCATCTTCTCCGGGCGAGGAAATGAAAACCTAGTTGCGGCCGTGCGATCATGGACGGGGAGAACTCGCAACAGATGTTGTTACTTGGGATGAAAGGAACTCCTATGCTGTGAGAACAATGCATTGAAAAGAAATGTTTTGTTCAAGATAAGCGACCACATTCTAGTTCTACAACGGGGAAAGTTTTATTAAAGCCAAACGCGTATACGGCAAGGTGGATGTAGACAATGTTGCAGAGTGGAATATAGGCTGACCGCCATTTGTATGAGATCGTCTCTGCGTTCTGCCTCGGCTGACTATTGTTGTAATACAAAACCATGTTTTCGCCTCAAAAAACACAAACGATATCTCGAAAGCAATATTTTCTTCGGTTAGTTCTGTGCTGCAGTCTAGAAATGGAGGCAAGGTAAGTAATAATATTCTGCGAGTGATGAGTATACTGGGTGAGCGATAAAATAGACGGTATAATCTGTGATAATATGTTTGTGAAACAACTAGCACGAACCCGAGAATACATTGCTACGATACGATGTGAGATAACGACTAGACGTACTTCGACAGAAATAATCGTTGGGTAGTCATAACGACGACCTCTTTGTAGGTAAGACACGTGTATACGTCGTGCGTAACCTTACAAAACTTGGGATCAAAGAACACTATTGAGGATGTTTTTATTGACGACCTTTTGTTTTTATAGAGGTTGTAAAATCTGTGCAAACACGGAGAGCAACTAATAGCAGAAAGTTTTTCTCAACAACAATAACATTCTAGGCGAAACAAAACGCATAAGAAAGAAATATGATGACCCAGGGGGAGTGGGGGAGGGTGGGGTGGGTGGGGTGAAGAGGTTGTTATAGAAATCCGTTTTTCAACCCTTGTTTGAACTTTTTAACAGATTTTCACGATAGCTTGGAACGCGTTTCTCGTTAAAAACGCTGATTGAAAAGTTTGATATGCTATTAAAAATTGATGTGTATTCAAATGAAGTTCACAATCTATTTTAAATTGCCTGAGAAGAGTTTTGAAATAATATCCAGAGAGGGAGAAAGATTAGTTCTGGTTACAGCGGAACGTATACCGTACTATTTACGCAGAAGAGAGGCACGTTTGAGAACAAACAACACCAGTAGAACCCGAGTTTCAAACGCTATTCAAGTCCCATCGCTCATATCGAATCCCAAGAGCAATAACGTTCCACTAAACAATGTTTGCATTTAATCTGGGAAAATAAATATCGCCTCGTATATATGTAAAACATTCTGGCACAAGGAACAGGACAGTAAATATCCTTGACTACAAGACTGAAAACTGATAAAACTAAAAGCATGTAAAGAGACAAGGGGTTAAAAAGAGAGTCTGTCCTTCGAATTCAACTCACTATAGACAAAAGCAAACATATTTTATCACATGTATAATACGAGCATTTGTTTTAATATCACAAGACTATTGACCATTAAAATGAGGGAAGCTGGCAAGAGAAGAGATTTTCAATTTCCAGAACACGGGCAGCTTTCATTTGGATTCGCAAATATTTCCGATAAATCAAATCAAATATCAAATAATCAAATATTATGATTTTCACTCCATTTCACAACTAGTTTTGCTTGTGGAAATTAAAACTAAAACAATGGTTAATGGTTAAACAATGGTTGGTAGACTTGGTTAAAACTCACGTTACACGAAAATGTATATAAGCTTCGGTCACAGATAATAGGCTACATACTTGGGTAGTCTATTATCTGTGCTTAGGGGTTATTTTAGATTGAAAGTAAAGCTATGGTAGTTTATTATTTGCAACAGTTTTATACTCAGCTCTTAAAAACACTACCCCCGCAACTCTAGACATAAGTTTCAACATTTATCGTCGACAAACATTGACATTCCAGGACATTACGGTACGCTCTAGGTCACGGCATAGGCCACATCAGGATTCATCACCACAAGATATACACACACAATGTGTTTAAAAAGCTATCTAGATGAAGTATACATACATATCGACAATTCTCATTGCAAATCAGTGCTAAATGACTTTTATTGCAGAACACTCTTGCCGAAATTTTGAAAGTCAAAGGAAAATGGCTGAAAGTTGATTGAATGAAAGAGGAACTTGAATAAAAAAAGTTTTTTTTACAGGACAATAGAGAACTTTTGGCCATTATATGCAAATTTTGGGTCAATAAGAAAAGGAAATTCTAGGTGCAACACTTAATTTAGAAGCTATGATTTTTCTTATTATTATTTGAACACACCTTTGTCTCCGCTACGAGTATAAGGGAAAATAATTTTCTGAAATAACGATTAATGTACGATTTTTTTCGTCCACCGGATCAAAACTCTTATTTGTTGGCCAACCACGTGACAAAAAATCGAACATCGAACATTTTATTTCAGAAAATTATTTTCCCTTATACTCGTAGCGGAGACTCATTTTCTTATAGACCCAAAATTTGCATATTCTGGCCAAAAGGGAGTAACAATTGCTCTGGAGCAAATATAAGAAGTTAGCTGTCACTCACAACAGATCAGTTCCGCATATTTCAGGGATTACAAAACGTTCCGATATCATTATTCTCAATTTGGCACGGATTTCAGGTCGAGCTAATCCGAATTAAAATGTTTTGATTAATGACTAGGATGAGCCAAAAGTTCGTTTAGCTATCTCGCGTGGGTGAAACAGATTATCTGAAAACATATTAAGGTATTTTCTAATAATAGTATTACTATTGAATGATAGCAATAATTGTCCATTTAGTTTGCCACGACTAGGGATCGAGCCAGAACCACCGGCTTTTCGAACCGATGCTCTAACAACTGAGCTATCGGGGCCTAAGACAAACCTTTACCAAATTGCTAAATATTGTGATTGTTATAAAATATAAATGGTTTCATTACTACGATATACGATTACAATTATTATTACGATCCAAATAGTACTACGGATTGTCATATTTAACTGACTAACACTTTTTTTAAAGAGTTATAGTCTAATGAAGGCCTGTTCGCAAGAGTTTTACCGACTTCAACTGCATTGTTAAAAGTTATATCTTGTAACTGATTTTACACGAATTTTTCAATTTGTTTGATCCAGAAATTTGTGAAAGTTAACGTTTTGGGATATTTCTTAAATCGGCTTTAACCAGCTTCTTTTTTGTTCGACATATATACCATAGCATCGTACCAATCTAAAATGGCAATTTATAACATCGTGTCTTGAAACTGTGCACAAATATACTCTCAAACACGCAAAATATGCATTTCAAAATCACACCCCTTCTTGGTAACCAGCATATTATTTTGACCGACCACTTGCCCAAATTTTAATACAAAATATAGAAGATTACAGAAAAGGCTGTCGAGTACGTCAATAATGGCCAATATTTTTTTTTGGATCAAAATCCTCCAAGGTCACGGGGCATAAAGATCGTCCCCATGTTATGGGTTGTTATGGGATATGGGATTTTTGCCGATGGGACCTAGCTCGAAAATAACCAAGTTTGACAATTTTTTTGGGGCTATGTTGGACCCAATAATTTTTCTGTTAATTTCTGAATTTATGACTAGTTAGCCTGAATAAAATATTTTTTGAGTTTAGCGGGTGAATACCCCTTTAAAGGGGCTATTGCCCCCAAAAATGATCTTTTACCACATAATACTAGCATAATAAGCATAATACGAAACTAAAATGTCTTAAAAAAATCTTGTAACTGTGATTTTACACGATTTTTTTTATACCAATCTAAAATGGCCCTTCATTACATTGTGTCTTGAAAACGTGCACAAAACAATATACCTTCCAAAAGGAAAACCCACCCTTTCTTGGTAATAAGAATATTTTCACCGAACCACTTGCCCAAAATTAGAAAACTAAATAATCATAGAGAATTTACAGAAAAGGCTGCCGACTACGTCACGTCAATTATGGCCAATATTTGTATGGATCCAAATCCTCCAAGAGTCCAAGGTCACGGGGCATGATATTACTTAAGGGGGATTTTTACCGTTGGGCCTAGCTCAAAAATCACTGTTTGAAAATTTCTTTTCGGGTCGTGGTGGACCCAGTAATTTCTCGCTTTCTTTCTAAATTCATAACTAGTTAGCCTGAATGAAATATGTTTTTTTAGTTATGCGAGTGAATACCACTTTAATTTATAATGAACGTAAGTGAAGCATAAAAATCACACAAGATTATATTTCCACAATTTCTTCGAGCATCAACACCAGCGCACAAACGAGTATGCATAAAGTCCAAACTAGAAAACGAGTGACCAGCCCAGCGTCTAAACTATAGCCACTGAAAAGTCTCTGCTTCCAATGCAAAAAGTCTCGGGTTCAAAACCCGCTTCAGACAGAAGATTTTAAACTTATAATACGGACCCAAATCCATCAATATTGGTCTGGGAATGCGTAAACTGTGACTTTGGAGCCGCCCTAGCAACGAGGCACATAATAAATTCATAAGTTGTTCCTTCCAAATGAGTCTTGCTGATTCATTCATGGCATCATCCCGTGGGTGAATCGTGCCCAACGAATTGGGTCGGAGTTTCCTATTTAAAATATCGATCTCAGACTGGTCTTTGTTCGCGCGTCGATGAATTTGGCGCGAACAGGGTTGATGGAGTCCACTTCCAAATTATAGGACCCTTCTGAAAATCAGTTATATGACTTGAATGTGTAAACTCAAAATGTGATTTCAATATATATATATTAAATAATTATTGTTGAATGAGGCTTTTTTCCGCGAAGAATAACAAGGAGGTTCGCGTGTGGACAGGCCCAAGGCAACAAGTCTCTGTCGACACGTCGCCCCTGAAGATGGAGAATGTGACTTCTCCGAAACGTCGGGCAGGGAGGGGTAAGTGTGAACCTCCTTGTTATTCTTCGCGGAAAAAAGCCCCATTCAACAATAATTATTTAACATATACCCGCGAAAACTTAAAATTAAACATATATATATATCGAACCCGGGATCTTAGCTGTCTGGGCTATGCTCTTACCAAATGAGCTATGCAGCCACCATTTTAAAACTGTTTTTTTTTTTATTTATCCCGGGTTCGATCCCGGGTGTAGTCACTTTTTTAATTTCTGTCTAAAGTACTAACATAACAGCGTCATAGTCACCTACTACAAAGCCAAGGTAAAACATCATATATCCTAACTCTAGGGTTACAGCGAGTGATTGTATTCTCCAAGTTAATTTCGTATGTAGTCTCTAATAGGCACTGCAATCTGCTCTACACACTTTATTAACTATGTACAACAAACAGACCAAAAAAAAATTAGACAGTTTTAAATTTGGTGGCTGCATAGCTCAGTTGGTAAGAGCATAGCCCGGACAACTAAGGTCCCGGGTTCGATCTCCGGTGTAGTCACTTTTTTAATTTAAGTACTAATATATATTACGTTTTTGGAGATTTTTGTGGCCGATATGGATTAATGTACCCGGTTTTTCGGTTATAATTCCACGTTTATTTTCATTAGGCCGACGTTTCGATAAGATATTTAAAATATACAGAACAAAACTGGGGAAAAAGACAACAAATTATTATTTAAACAAAACAAATCTCTACACA
Organism: Sweltsa coloradensis; assembly: GCA_024449915.1. Taxonomy (NCBI): domain Eukaryota; kingdom Metazoa; phylum Arthropoda; class Insecta; order Plecoptera; family Chloroperlidae; genus Sweltsa; species Sweltsa coloradensis. The sequence goes on from JAMZAV010000391.1 coordinate 126,169, forward strand.
TACGACGAATTAAAACAATTCAAGGAAGGTCACTGCAAAGCTTGTCGTAGCAAAGAAACAAGAAAGTCACTACATGTCCGTCTTTATGTTCTTCGTCATGGATCTTGTCACTCTGACTGTCGATGTATTTTAATTATTAAAAAACTGGGGCGTTGGTTGTTGGTCCGTATGTTTCACAGTCAGCCTATATGTGGCTGTACATGGATCCCTGAAATTGCAGGTTTCTACGTTACTGATAAACGTTGGCTATCTTGCTGTTTATCAGTCAGAGTGACAATATCCATGACGGAAAACATAAACACATAAACATAAAGACGGACATGTAGTGACATTTTTGTTTCTTTGCAACGACTCGAGTACATTAATATCAATTTGACATAAATTATATAATATCACCTCAATACATTACTTTTCATATATTTATATTTGTACAATACTAGGTTCTTGGGTAGGTTTTGGGGGGATATGTTGTTTTTATTAAATTTAATTCAGCTGCTTATATCGCGAACGCTTTTTCCAGTCGCGTTGATGGATGAGTTTAAAAAATATATATTTCTGTCCAATGATTACTACGTTTTAGTATAAGTGGGATCTCATTATTTTTTAAGTTCCATTACAAAATTATTTTTGTTAAATGAGGAAAATTTTTATAAAGTAGTATTTGGATGAGCGTAGCGAGCGAAGCGAAGATTCCATTCTACTACACTGGAGAAAAAAATCCGGAATGTTTTTTTTTTCTTTTTGTATTTTTGTCTGTTTGTCCGCACGATTCCGGCTAAACCGATACTCCGATTGAGATGAAATTTTATGGAGGCCTTCGAAATCTCTGAACTTAGAACTGCCACGTTTTTGAGCGCAATCGGAAAATTATTTCTCATGAAAATCGCAATTTTCGATTTTTTTTAACAATTACGATTTATGAATTTAAAAATCAAAGTTAATTTTTTATTTAATTTAATTTAATTTAATTTAAAAAAAATTTCAACTTAGTAATGATTTTTCCACAGAACAACAGAAAATTCGCATAACACATGGCAGCTCAATGCACCAATTACGCTCATCCAACAACGCGGCGGGACTTAAGCGTTTTCCTAGTGATATAAGAATGTAAAAATCTCGAGGCCCAAAGACATGCTTTTTGTACGCATTGTAGTTGATTGTTGTCTAGTTTCTATAGTGACTTGTTATTTCCTTGCAATTGAATGTAAGCCAAAATCGCAAGGCACATTTTGGGATATATCAATATTCTTAGGGGAAAAAACAGTGAAATTAAATTATTGTACTGTACTTTAACAATAAACCAAAACATTTACAAACATTACAAATACTTAGGCCTAGTTCACAACTCGAAAGAAACAATGCTCAACTAGAACTTATTGCCAGATCTCGTCAGTCTACTGAAAATCCCTTTAGCCGTGTGTTGTCTTCTTTCTTATTCAAGAAAAATGTGAATGAATTTCCATTTTCCAATACCCATACAATCTATTACAAAATCCCCCACTCACGTAGATACTATTTTCATTTTCACTTCGTTTTCCGCAGAACTTCACGAAGAACTTTAGAGTGAGGACTTCAATCGAAACTTTAGATTGGCATTTATTGTTGAATGTATTTCTATACATCCTAACTAGACCTAAAATATTGTGAACATCGTCGTCTCAACGCCCGTTCGACATCCTGTACGTATACTAAACGTATTGTGCAGTCTTTTATTTTTGTGTCAGCACATGCACCGCCTCAGTCGTACGATTGTAATACTGGGGACTGCTGGGATTACGACACGACGCGCTACTAGTGGCGAGCCTAGCGGCGCGGAGTAACACTGCAAGCTTTATACATTATTTGATTATGCAGTGGACTGTTTCATTTTATAGTTTATTATTGAACTTTACCGTACAAAAAAAATTATAACTTTGTTGTAAATATAAAAAAATAAGTAAATGTGCAAAAGAATATGTAAGTGATCGCCAGTTAATTGTCACCTTGCATAGCTCTAGGCTGGGGTTTTCATTTATTTCAATGTAAATAAGGGTACCTATCTGTAGAAGTTTGCTAAAACATAAACTATCGGTGGTATGTCCTTCTATGACAAGCTCCCACTGTAGACGAAATGTCGAAGTAACCACACATAGTGACAATTAATTCACAATAAAATCTAGAATAGGTGCATTTGTATTACCTGGTGTGGTAGGCCAAAATTAAGATAAGCTTATCGGTGCAAATATTATTTAGCAAAATAGTTGATTAGTTATTAATGACTAATAAGTACATTCAATTATTATTTGTTATTGTAAATATTGAAACATGAAATTTATTAAATAAATAATTTATTGAACCCAGTACACCGGCTAGGTCTGACACGTCTCAGTACGAGATGTCTTATCTCTGTCGACCTTCCTGTGCTACATACCTCGCACCCCACCTCCACTCCCGAGTTCTGACTAGAGACACTAACTAATCATCCAAAGTTATTATCAAATCGAATTTCTACGCGATTCTGTCTCACTCACATTAGCGAGTACAGAGAGATGCCAGTTCACTCCCACACTGACATCTTTGCGAGATAAAACCAGGGTTCTCAGTACAGAAGACGGCTGTCATCTGAACTGTTTGAAGGACCGAGATGTAATTCTGCGATACACATTATCTTTGTCAGCTATCAAAACTTGTCACTACTCCTCATGGATCCTCTATTCAAATCTTATTAATGTTTGTTTTGCAGTGTATTTTGCTGCCTAGTAACGCACGAACTCAACAAACAAAACACCGGATCCTTTGCAAAGATTAGTTCTTACTGTACCTTATGACGTTAATCATTACCCAACTCTAAAACAGTGTACGCCATGGCGCAAGAAGGCCTCTCAAGCCACTGAGTCAGCACAAATCGTGCTAGGTTCTTGATTGTTTCATTCTATTGTGATTTCATTGTTCCATTATTGATTTCCTGGAAAAATTTAAAATATTACTTAAATATTATACTAAATGTAATTCTCTATGCTTCGTTAGCATGACTGAAGGCACGTTGAACACCCGCGAGCAAACGCAAATCAATGTTACTAAAACTTCTGTACGTTAGTCCAACATCTGCTGTGCAGAATCTTATTATGTTACGATAAGGCGACTGATTGATGTTTCTAATTCTGTCAAAGAATGTTACTGATTTTTCATGCCTCGTTAGCACGAATAAAGAATGTTGTACACTCGCGGGCCAAAATAAATCAAGGTATATCGAAAACCTTTACTTTACTCTATATTTTTTTATATTTAATTTTTTTAGGATTGTCTATGTAAAATGGTACTGTGCTGTACAAGACTCTTATACAAAAAAAATAAAAAAATAAATGTAAAAGAACAGTTACTGCTTTGTAGAATCTTATCATCTGTTAAAGTATTCGACTTATTGGTTCGTTGATTGAGTTTTAAGTAGAAAATAACAAGATTAGTGCACGAGAGTGCTCGCATAAAACGCTATTTATTTCTTAATTACAAAACTGAACAATTGAAATGCGTTCGATGTTTCCTTAGGGGTTCTCTAGCAGAATCGGAATAATGAATTCATGTTCGTTCGCACGTCTCGGCTAGCTTCCGAGCCATTGACAGCATCCATGTACTCAACTTTGAGGAGATTGAAAACTAGCGAAAAGTGCAGAAAAGTTTTAAGTACATAACTCAGAGTCAGAGTTGAGAGAGTATAACGGCAGGCAAGCCAAGATACTTACTGATGCACAGAACTGTACACATCGATGAAGTATGAATACATAACGACGATAAAGTAGGCCGGCCCCTTCTGGCAATCTTATTTGAGATGCCCCCTGTGTCATTCGGTGTGAATATCGTCCCAACAAACAAACACACAAGTCTTGCTTTACTGTGTCCCCAACTCTCGCCAACGACCTGCGCGATGGTAAAAGGAGCCAGGATACAGAATTTAGTTACCCTGATAAAAGCTTGTAATCAACAAAGAGCCTCACTGGCCAATGGAAAGTAAACTCAATGAAAATACTGTTTTACGACGCCCTTGGAGAAAGAGACTTGCTCCATGGGTTAGAAAATAGACTGGCCAGAAAATTTCAGTCTCGCAAAAAACGTATCAAACATTCCTTGTGTCGAATAATTCACTATTACTCCGGCAGTATGCATTACAAATTACAATGAAGCTATTCCAATGTAATTTAGAAAAGCCCCAATGATTCGTACGACATATATTCCTTTGCTTATTGTCGACATGAACATTGCATCTAGGTAAAGAAGCCAAACATAATGTGTGCATAATAATGTGCATTATTTTATCAAGTTAAACATTTTGAAACCAAAAGTACATTACTGTACGAACATTAATACCCCAATAATGAATGCTCTTAGATGAAGTATAGTTCAAATACGAGATATATTTCTGCTGAAAATAAAACGCGGAATATTGCTACGTATGTCACAGTTAAAAGACATAATTTGTGCACGGATAAATCGGAAATGCACAATTTGGGAGTTTTGTATGGTTGTAAGTTTAATGACTATTATACACTTCAAACTCTGGACAGCGTCGAGTTTGAATCATCTTTAACGCCAGACCAGTATCCTTAGTTAAATGTACTTTACCCAAAAGTTTGCATTGGCTTAAATATAAATAAAACACAAGTTATGGGACAGGAATATTTATTAAGGTTTTTGCCGAGTCCGACAAGACCAAAACTAAGTTCCACCGTTTGCCGGTTGCGAGGCGCACACAGCTCGTGGCGGCTGTCTCACTAAACTACGACTACAAATAACACGGGGATATACTCACGACATTCTTTTTAAAATTTGTTTAGTTACACTTCACTTTAATTTAAATATATCACGATGCATCCTAAATATACTCTGCCTAGAATTAGTATTTTGACCGATAGCGTTATTTTTAGTAGATTACTTTTTTCAAGAGTAAAACACCAATAGCATAATCAGATTGTACGACGTAACAACATTATCGTTATAATAATATTTGTTTTTAAAACTACCATTTCTAGAGTAATGTTGATAAGGAAAGATGTAACACGCTACACGCATTTCGATTGTCACGAAACAAATTATTGCTAGAGAAATATTTTCCGTGATATACAAAAATTATTTCTCAATTGTTATAAAGTTAACTGTCTCGGTAGCTTAGGGGTAAAGCACCTGACCGGAAATTGGGAGATACCCTACTGAGATGGATTTTGTAATTTCTGAATTGATTTCCACATTAACATACATATTGGTCACATATTTTGTTTGTATTTATGTTTATGCTGCGAGGCTATAATAATCAGATATGAGAATCATCGAGAATACGAATTACTATAGTGCATTATCAACTCCTGGCACAGACGGTCAGGGTTTGGCGAGGTTTGATGCACAAATAAAATAGGCCCTTACTAAACTAAACCGCGACAGAAACACGGTCCACACGTATTCAGATTTTATTTAAACGTACAATATTGGCCGTATAAATCAGAATAATGGAGGTAGCGCGTTGTGTATGCGACCTGCGATGCGAATGTAAGAAACCCTCACAACTCGTTCTATGGTTAAAATATGCCCCACGCAACAGAAAATAATTTCCAAGTACATGACTTGAAGCCCGAGAAAGACTTTACATAAAAAATAAAAAATTTTTATTTAGAGTCTACCCACTCAGTTATATAACTGATTTTCAGTGGGGGACTTTAAATCAAAGCGACTAAGCCAACCCTGCAGGCCCCGACGCAATCGACGAGTGAGCGATAACCAACCAAAGATCGATATTTTTAATAGGAAATATAGCAATCAGTGGTATGGACAGTGCGAACACCCGCGAATCAACGCCAGAATCAACAAGGCCGATTCAGAACAACTCTGAAATTTATTATGTGCTTCGTTGCTAGGACGGCTCCAAAGTCACCGTTTACAAACTCCTAAGACAAGAACTGATGGACTTAAGTCCAATCAGAAGTTAAAAAAACTTCTGACTTAACAATCACTTTACAGCATCGACGCAAAAAAGCTGTAAACTAAGCAGTGTTACTGTTACTAACATATCAGTATGTATTTAATATTTTAAGAGTATTATCACACTATGAACACAACACAACATATGGTGCCCAGTTGCATAACTGCAAACAATTTATTATCGAAATGAGAATTTCGATTGTAGATAAAGTATTTTTTTTTTTTAAAACAAAAAACCAGAAATAATTGTAAGGCTAAGTTGGTCAAACACCTTTCTATTTCAAGTTCCGGTATTTACAATATATTTCGACAAGAAAACCGAGAATAACAGTAACGTTTTATTATTGTTTATATCTCGCTCCTTTCCAAATAAATTGTCGAAAAAGTGAAAGAAAATTTAAGTTGTAGGAACTATTGGAGAGCGAAAATACTAGTGATGTTTTCTTCACACAATTGTGGTGTCGATACTTTATAAACTTATAGGCATACGTTTACTTTTTACAGTAAGTTATTCTGAATGAGCTCGGAGAATGACTATCATTGTGTGTGGTAAATATATATTTACCTTTACACACAACATTTCAAAAGTAACATGACGGGTCCCTATAGCAGGCAATCGTAAATAATCGCGGACCGGCGAAGCGTACTTTCGATGCACCAATGAACTTCCACATGCACTAATTCATTTTAATGTTAATTTAATTCAGTTATAACATTGAATGAAATGGCGAAATAACATTGAATGAAATGGCGAAAATACATTTTTATAATACGCTTTATAAAACAATGCAGTCCATCAATATTGGTTACAGCTAGAGAACAATGACAACTTTTGATGGCAAAAAACATGAAAAAGAAAGAAGAAGATTTGAAATAGAATAATGAAATATGCATACTACGACCTTTGAAACTTCATAATCATTAATTATTGTGCATGAATTGAAGGCATAGAATTCAGAACGAACTGATAACAGACTGAGGGGATCCCGGCCCCTCTGAATATGACGACACGACTGAGGGCTGTCATCGGCGATCATGTGAGGAATCCCCGCCTCTGATAGACGACACGACTGAGGCTGTCATCGCGATCACTGAGGGGATCCCGCCTCGGGAATATGACGACACGACTGAGGCTGTCATCGGCGATCACTGAGGGGATCCCCCGCCCCTCTGAATATGACGACACGACTGAGGGCTGTCATCGGCGATCACTGAGGGGACCGCCGCCTCTCTGAATATCACGTCACGGCTTCTGGCCGCGAGCGCGAGACATCCACGCTAATCCCGACAGGTAATCACGTCACAAGTCTGGCAAAGTATTACGTGCAAAGCTGACGGTTAGGGATTTAAGTATTTATATACTTTATCGTGCCGTAACTGGGAAATGTCACAAGTGTCATTGTGTAATCCCATTTCGCACAGAAACAGAAGGGACCCTTGTTTCTCACGAGAACAATTATTTCACTATTTTTTTCGTTTAGACACGTGGAACAATAAATTGTTCGCTTGGTACTTTTATGAGTTTGTGTTATTGTTGGGGTTTACCGACATAATGGTCGCAGCAGTGCCAATCATATGTTATACGGCTCTTTTATGAAGCAACATTACTAAATCCACCTGGGCGCTTCACGGCACTGTATGGGGGGGGGGGGGCATGCTGGCTCAAATGTCACACACGCCTTGTTTTTGTGATACACCGACAGCAGCCTCCATAAACTCCAATTGCCAGACCCGAAATTAGTGTTTAAAAAAAAGTAAAACTGTTAATGAAAAAACCGCGTTTGAAGCACAGTTGTTCATATTTTAAAGCTATAGCAAGAGTATATTTTATATTTATCGCGTTTTTTCCGATGTTTGATTTAGGTGTTCGACGCGATTCTATAGTATATCACAAATTAAATGTCTATTTGAATACCTAAAAATAATATTAAATTGAGAATTTTATTCAACCGTTTATAAACAATATTTATTTATACAATCTAAAAAAAAAAGTTTCTAATACGCAGTTGGATGACGCTAATCGTCGAGAGAAATTAATTTCGAACATCTGTTGAAATTTGGTGCTGTCGATTGAATGTTCTCAAAATAGAAACAGTTTTGATGATGTATGTGATTGTATATTGTATTTGTATTCAAAATTTTAATTTATCCGTGTAGAGAACACGGTTTGCATCTTATTGAATAGTCGCCATCAGATTGTCGCGTTTCTAACAATACCAACTATTTCACTTTCTTAACAAACTCTAGCTTCTGTCAATTTAATTGAATTGTAGTTCGTTTACACGTACAACTAAAGTAGGAGAGATAGACTCTACTCTTTTAAAATAATAATTAAATTTAGTTACTTCCAAGCACCGACAAGTCTATTAGAAATGCTCGATGACTATACTAACCAAGTAAGGAACTCAAAACGTGTACAAACTGACATACAGATACAGATATAGGTTAGCCTGCAAACAATTGAAATCCGCGAACTTACAAGAAATTACACATTTGATGTGTACAAAGCGCATTTTAATCATTTTACTGCAAAGGTCTACAAAAAGATAAGGAAGTTCAGGTTTTTAAAAGTGAAGCGTCATAAACGTTGAATCCCATTCAGGACTTCAGATCATTGGGTTACTGTATTTACTGATCTTCGGGGTACCTTAATTAGTCTGAACGTTGTGTTACCAGCAATTAAAATAAGACCGCGGTAGGAGAAACAGATTACACTAATTTGTAATGTGTTGTTGATGTTGTTGCCACAACGGTTAAAACATTTACGCGTTACACACTTCTAATGCGTTTTACCGATCCGATATTGAATCTTTCTAGTAAATAAAATGCATGCGAAAAACGTGCACTCAATCTATGTTCTTACTTCTTAGATATACGTAAAATGTGAATTCTTACCTGATCACTGTCGTGCCCCTGCCAACTGTCATTGCTCTGTAACAAGAAGAGACAAGCTGTTAGAGTTATCCGAGTCACAATGTAACAGAACCGCTCACTCTTTCACCGTCATCTCACGTCGTCGCCTATCTTGAAAGAAACGCGCCCGTGAACGCTCGAAATCATCTCCACATAATGCCTTCAAATAATATATGCATTTATATGCAAAGCGAGCTCAATCGTCTTTGAGTTAGGAAGCCATGGAACAGATTTATCAAACTCGAAATGCTCTGGTATCCACGAATAGAATATCCATTTGCATAACTCTGTCTTTACAGATAACTTGAACAATACATCAACCCCGCCGTGGATGGAGTCGGCTCGTTAGGCTGGCAATCTTCGTTCCTTGTAGTTGCGAATGTTAGTTATTAATTAGGCCCGCGCGTTGGAGGAAACAGCGCGAGCGATAAGGCGGGCGCAATCTCGACCGGGGGTGGTTTGGTGTCTCAGAGTTCTAAATTGTTCGTCAACAGGACAATCGCACCCTCTTATCATGTGGTCACACGTTGACGTACCCGCGACTTGGACGCTCGCCAAGTCGGACGGAAGACCGAGGCTGAGTCTAGCTAGAAGACAGAAGATCTACAAGAGCGTCACTCGTCGGCACATACTTATTGTAGAACCGCATATGCAAGTTGAACGTTTTGAAGTTTGAAATCTGGACTAAACTCAAGTGCATAATAAAATAATTAGTCTTATGCACTTCACTTGATATCAAGTTAAATTGCTGATTCAATTCAATTCAGTCTTTATTTAGTTCACAGCTATTTTACATGCAATTTCGATAATAGTACAATTCGATAATTTAAATTTTATAATTTGGCCTAATTAAATAAAGTTACAAAATACACACAGCACAGTTACAAACTGTTGCTCATTTGCTTATTTTATCTAGTGAATCATAGATTCGTTGTTGAGATAAGAAAACATCGCAAGTAAACTATATACAAGTGTGGTGAGGTTATTTGAATCCCTGTTTTCGGTGTAGACATGACGGCAAATAAGGCACTCGCTGATTGGGGCTAGTGTATTAATTTACTTGCTTACTAGAGACCATTTTTCTAGCCGCCAACAAGGGGTAATTAATCATTTCTGATTATTTCTCCGGATAGATCTGATCACATATTCTAACTTTCAAGATGGCTGTTCGGCCCTTGTGGTAGAAACCAGTCGGGTGGAACCCGGCTGTCGATACACTTCTTTAGTGAAGGAAAGAACAGTGTGAAAACTTAATCATTTTGTCACTGTCACTGTATTTACTCCAACCGTTATTTAAAGCAGGGTAAAGAAAATGATTTTCATAAGAAATATTATGTTGGCGCCAAAAGCGAAACAAATCAAGTGTTTTGCCTGTAGCATATCTCTGCAGTTAGGGTTTCTTAGTGCGCGGCACAGCACGTCACAGGCAGGTTTATAGGGGGGTGCGTGTTCTTAGCTAATTAAGAAATAAATTTCCCTAAAGAGAAGAAAAAATATTGAATTAAAAGCTTGACAACATACGAATCATTTATCGTGTTAAATAAAACTACAGTCTTGTGTAGCTTAAAACTTTGTTGACTCTTGCTTGTGAACTTCTTTTGTTTCTTTTAAATGTGCGCTCGTTACGAGAAATAATTAAATAATCTCGCCTGCAGTCCGATGCCCCTCCCCTTCTCTTCCCTTATCAAATAGGAAAAGATGAGTTGAAAATGGAATAAAAACAAAAGAAAGTTGAATCCTCCTTACTTTATAATTACTCAATAAGTTGAACTTTTCCGCCCTCGAGACAAAAAGGTTCATTAAAAAACTCCAACAAAAAATATTAATTTCTCCACGTTTTTGGATTTATTAACACGGCTGGGATTGCATTCGTATTTCTCAATGGAATAACGCTGCGATTTAGTAAAAACAACTTGAAATATTTTAAATGAGTGAAGTTTGACTGTTTTTCGAGTAAGCCTGCAGCTATATACTCTGAGCCCGGGCTTTGAAGGGTTGTTAGATTGTGCACGAAAACAAGTCTCAGAGACAATGAGATAGGAGAACAATGGCAGAACGAGAGCTTGAGGCACTTTCACAACAATCACACGCCATGGAGAATGCAGCTATTACGTGAACTTTTACAGACAATCTACATTTTTGTCGAGGTTTTTCACTAATCATCGTAATGTCAATGTTATGGCGTATTCGATTGGCATGCACTCAGTGCCCACTACAACAGTGCAAATACGTCAATGCACTCGTATATTAATATATTATGTATATGTATGTATATATATATACATTTTTATTTTATTATTACATTTATTTATTTCAAGTTGGGCATATGTATATAAAATACATTTGTTTCTCCAATCTAAATGTAAAACATAGTTTTGGTTCAATTTCATACAGCACTAAGCCACTAACACACCATAAATATTTCAGAATTTACATTTCTTTTAAGATAGGAACAAATACATACATAGTTCGTTCCTTCAGCCTTCGACATAGATCACTGATGAAAGTTTAGCAAAATGACTTTTATCTTAGAATTTAATTTTAGAATCTTAAACAATATCAAAGGCTTATATAATAGAATATCGACCTAATGTTTTCTGCTCATACGTCCAGGCTTGTGGCTTCAGCCCCCAGTGACCACAATCTAACTAGTAAGTAGTAACTCGCCTTTTCTTGAAGGCTATCAAACTCAATACGAGACGAGCATCTACAATATATAACCCTTTGTCATATTTAAATCGAATTGATATAAAACAACTTTCTATTTCAATTTCCCCCTGGAACGGAACGGCCGAAGTTCGTTCCTTCTTGGTGTGCACATGCACACAGCTGCCGTCAGGGCTCAAACAGAAAGTGACCGCCGGACGAAATGTCGTTAGCGAGCGTTTACTGCTCGTTCCCTCGTAAAATGGCCTTGCACGTCGATGAAGTAATTTAGAAACTCAATATCGGAACACACGGGACAAGCAACAACAGCTAACAAACTTACAAGTTCGTTAGAACATTAATCAGTAACAAAATGACGACACGACGACATAGCAAGGCACATGCGTGCGGAGGACACACTTGCTACACACCTTATATTAATGTGCATATTTTCATATTTTTACAACACAATACAAATCTACATGGAAATTACAATTTTGAGTACAGATAAATGATGGTAAAACCCGGTTATATAAATAAAAGCAAACCCACCCACACACCGCACAGAAGGTCGGTCGGGAAAGAGGAGTCGCCGAGGCTGGCGCGAAGGTGACTGCTTCTTCCTCGGATAAATGGTTAGCTACATAAATATCATATTGTTTCACGTAAGTGTAAACAGACTTAATCTATGGAATCCAGTATGGATGAGCTTGAACAAACAAACCGGGTTTTGATGTTAGGGTATTCTGGAACGCTTTGGAGCTCTATCTTGTTTTCAATGGGTTTGTGGTTGGCACCAGTGCGTCAAGCTACAATGTGTACATGTCCCACTTGTATTTGTTTAAAAAAAAAACTGTTATAAAAAAATTGACTGTAAATAGGACACCAAAGAGGTTTTTTGTATTTTTTTGTAGCTGTTTCCAAAGTTTTGTGCATATTCTGTTATCGCGACATGTGCAAATTCTTTGAAAACAAACTTCCAATTATTAATTTATTGGTGTGAAAAATGGAGGACGGAAAGATGTCCATAATAATATATGGAAAATTCACTGGATTTAGTGATTAAGCTATTTTTAAATGGACATATAACATTGTACACAAAGTTGGTAGGAGCCCATACAACCTTCATGATCGCTTTTTTTGAATAAAAATATAGGCAGTGAAGTTATTTTCGTAATTGTATATTTTGTTAGAGCAAATTTCCATATTGGATCCCAACGTTTAAATCAACTTTAACCGCATGGAAATTTTGTAATAGTCATACGTAAAGATTTTTCAATTTATTTTTTACTTTCTACGTTAGCTTATCTATATTGCAATGATCACTTGCAATGATATCAGCAACAGTTCAGCTGCAATCATCTTAGCCTATACCTGAGAGCGCGCTCTTTTCCCGCGCGACTCCTCTGAATAGGCCGGGAGACTCTAAATATATTTCAGGAAGGAAACACATTTTGTTAGTGCCATCGAGAAAGGAAAGCTGCTATGTGGGCAATGTATATAAATAATATGTTACATTGCAAACCTAATTGAATTACCCTACTCTCTATGTGACTGCCAGTACGCGCGGAGCGTCTATTGTGAATGAAGCTTGGACGTGGAACAAAGGCAATGCAATGCCCTATTTCAGCTAGGTGTTATCAATCAGTTCCACACACGAATGCCTGCGCTGCGCGGGCGTGATAGGTGTCCCCATTGCGGTGAAAGCTACGCGTGTGCGTGTGTGTGTGCGGGGGGTAATCAGTGGAACTATGTTTTCAAATCAAGCAAGCCGCTAGCAAGCTAGGTTAGGTCAAACTAATGCATTTGGATTACACGTACGTACATACCGTGATTAGTACTACAAATAACTAGGGGCGGAATTAGTAAGGTACACACATAAATTAATTGGGATTTCATGAATGCGTTTCTACTAATCGCATCAATGTAGCAGCGCTGTAAAAAAAAGTTTTAATGAAGGATAACAATGCGGTTGTTTGGACAACACAATTAAATGTACGGGAATATGATTTGGTCTCCTTCTGCCTGTGAAACGACAACGCTGATGATAACGGTAGCGATTTTCAAGGCTTTTATTGCACTCTTGGTACGAAAATGTAAATCCCTTTATCTCGGGCTACGCAATCTAAGATGTATTTAGAGCTTCCAAGTTAACTAATATACAAATAAGGAATAGGAAACTTTTTCCTTCGTGTAATGTGTATGTATCATATACAATGTGGTGATCAGTTTTCACGCCCTGCACATAATATTACATTTTAACGTTGGCAATATAATCTAAACAGTAATTTGAGAGCACTGTGACTTTACATCAGATCAGGCAAAAGATTACAATAATGATTATCTTAAAGGAGAGATAAAATACAAATAGGCATGTCATCTCACGTCTCAACACAGATTGAAAACCTCATACATACCAAAATATACTAACACGGTAAAGTCTTTCTCACAGCGTTTGAAGTCAGCTTCAAATTGTCTAAATGGCATAAATATTTTATCTCGCATTAGATTAATCGTCATAGCTCTGCTTCGGTAGTCTATAGACCATCCATCTTCAGTGAAAATTTAATGAAATGAAAGTCCAATAAGACAAATAATATTATAAAGTTTTGTTTGAGCCTGACTCAGTCTGTGCAATCTGATCACTTGGTCTTGATCGTAGACAAAGCTAAGATGATCTACCATCTCTCCTTGTCTCGACTCTTGAAGATGTTACCCGGCGAAAGACGGACCATCAATTTCAATGACAATGCGGACGTCACAGGGTGCAGTGATTAATTGTTAGGTATATCGATTATTCCCATTAATATTTCAATGGTACGATGCGACCGTGCCGACATAATTCAAGCCCGAAGTCGGTGAATTATTCGGCTTCTCTGGTCGGATGTGCATGGCGTGTGGGGGCGGTTGCGTGCAGGAAGTCTCGTGCCAGGAGCGGCAATGCGGCAAGCACTGATTGCTCTGACGCATGTCGTGGACATGTGGATGTCTTCTGTCTGCTACGCCGGACCTGCACGGGGTAGTGGGGACGGCGTCGCTGACAGCAGGTCGGACATGTGGATGTCTTCTGTCTGCTACGCCGGACCTGCACGGGGTAGTGGGGACGGCGTCGCTGACAACAGGTCGGACATGTGGATGTCTTCTGTCTGCTACGCCGGACCTGCACGGGGTAGTGGGGACGGCGTCGCTGACAACAGGTCGGACATGTGGATGTCTTCTGTCTGCTACGCCGGACCTGCACGGGGTAGTGAGGACGGCGACGCTGACAACAGGTCGGACAGTGGGATGTCTTCTGTCTGCTACGCCGGACCTGCACGGGTAGTGGGGACGGGTCGCTGGACAACAGGTCGGGACATGTGGATGTCTTCTGTTGCTACACCGGACCTGCACGGGTAGTGGGGACGGCGTCGCTGACAACAGGTCGGCATGTGGATGTCTTCTGTCTGCTACGGGGCCCGGACCTGCACAGCGGTAGTGGGGACGGCGTCGCTGACAACAGGTCGGACATGTGGATGTCTTCTGTCTGCTACGCCGGACCTGCACGGGGTAGTGGGGACGGCGTCGCTGACAGCAGGTCGGACATGTTGTAACCTTTTGGTCTGATATGAGACAATTTCAAAGATATTTAAATATTAATTTGTTCCCGCCTTTCAATTTGTATAATTATTTTGAATAATTAATTACATTTAAATAATTACATGAACTATTTCAGCCAATAATATTTCATTTTATTGTGTTATGACAATTTATCAGCCACGCGTAATAAATAAAAACTAGTGTTTGTGCTTCGTATCCGCGTCGTCATGGCCATGGCCAGCTGCGGTGATTACGTAATCGATGTCCGTGTACTCTGTGTGCAGGAATCACATAAACATGTCACAATCGTAATCTTATGTGCGGGAATGGAATGTCTTCTCGTTCACTGCGCTACATTATCGGCAAGTGCACCCGAACTCTGGTCATTCAGTGACGTCACACATAGCTTGTGGAGTGTGGAAACATTACTTTCATCAACATTTGCGCAACACAACTTGCACGTGCGTGCATAAATCTCCGTACGGAATGACAGTCCCGGGTGACTTGTGTGTGATTGCTATGCATCTTTTGAATGGTTGGTATCAATAAACTATCTGAGTTTCATCATGCAACTACGTCACGTTTTTAGAACCGTGGGACCGAAAACATACCCCCACTTCTGCCTAATCACCAGGGCGTAATAGACTAAGCCAATTACAACACTCAATTTCCGTGACTACGTCACAAAATCTTCAGTCGAAATGAACGCGAGCAGAGAAGAAGGATTCTTCAAAAACACACTTACTTGGTCTCTCGAGGAGACTTCACGTCCGGGTTGCGGCTCTAGACAGGGCGGATCAACCAGGAACTTGGGCGAGAATTTGGATTTTGGACTTGGAACTTGGAACGTGGGCGAGAATTTGGAACTTGGAACTTGGGCGAGAACTTGACCCCTGGACCTGGTCAATATCTACAAATCTACGAATCGCGATAACACGGTAAAACAAACTTGCTATCTACGAACGAACTTTTATAAAATGGCTGGCTAACTTTTTATTATTGAGAACTTTTTATTATTGAGAACTTTTATTATTGGGAACTTTTGAGAATTTGATAACATGTTTTTTTTGTAATTGTAAATGTAACATAACTTGATTTGATTCATTATAATTGTATTTTGAAACTGGTTTTGTTAATTGTGTTAACCTTTCGTTGTCTGTCTGTCCCACTCAATATTTTATTTCAGTTTTCTTAAATTAAACTTCAGCAGTTGGCAAGACTACTGACTTGAGCTAGACCGGCGCACTCTTCTAAGGTTGGTAATTTGTTTTTCTCAACAGCTGTTTGACTTTGAGTGACAGTGAATTTTTGTTTGATTGTTTTTCAATTTTGGATAAAATAAAGTAGTTTTTTTTTGTTTTAATTTGTTGTGGGGCTGGTTTGGCTATTTAGCGACATTGGCTTCAACTAGTGGGGCTTGTGGGAAGGGCTATTTAGCGACAATGTGGATGTCTTCTGTCTGCTACGCCGGACCTGCACGGGGTAGTGGGGACGGCGTCGCTGACAACAGGTCGGACATGTGGATGTCTTCTGTCTGCTACGCTGGGCCTGCACGGGGTAGTGGGGACGGCAGCGCTGACAACAGGTCGGACATGTGGATGTCTTCTGTCTGCTACGCCGGACCTGCACGGGGTAGTGGGGACGGCTTTACTCCAATGAGGAGTAAAGTACTTCCCCGCAAACCAGTGATAAACGTTTTGACACGATGATGTTGATGATGCAAGATCTCTACGTACAGTATATTATGGTTTAACGAATTGTAGCGATGTAACTTCTACCTATTACTACTCGAGATGTGCATCATCATTTGTAGCTAGTCCGGGTAACAGATCGCTTTAAAGTCCAGTGATAAATGATGCCAATATAATTTAATATCACAGTGTTTTCATGAACTCTATAGAAATAGTTGATAACACAAAATATCTTTTAAATAACAACCAGTAAACGTCAAAAACAGCTAGCTTACATAGTGTAGAAAACCCACATTACATTTATGTCAGGACAATGTTCAATGCCTACTATTTTCTCTTTCGTAGTAATGTCTAAAAGAATGAACCAAGATTAATATTACTCCTTCCAGTTAATCCTAATTTCCCATAAGGTTGAAGTATTTCATCAAGACAACATCGTCATGTACATTCAGTGCGCAGGGCTGTGAGAGACGTCTCAGTGTTCACTGACATGAATTCTCGGCAAAGCTCGATTGAACATATTCTGTTCACTGCGCTGACGTCTGTGTGCGACGTAGCGTTAAATACGCTAAGAATAGTAATTAACGTAACGTCGTGAATATAAAATAAGTCTGCTCGGAAAGTTAAATAAATAATCGAATATGCTAAATTATTATCGCCTAGTCCTTCGGCGACTCTGCAACTCAATTGCAGTGCCCATATCATGTGATTCTGGAGTGAACACAAGGCGAATATAAACACTTCAAAATAACAACAAAGAAGCTGCCAAATAATGTATCCCTGTTTTCAGAATACATGGATCACTGACGAGCGACAGCAGTGAAATTGTTCCCTGATTTGCTGTTCCTGATATTTGGTAAACATCGCATTCGAATTAGATTGGGATCGTCTAGCTAGAATATACTTTTTTTCTTTTTTTAACTGATTTATAATTGATTATTTTTAATTTATTTAATTTCATATTTTAAGTAGCTTATACAATTTGAAATTGTTAGAAAAAACTTTGCACAATTACATTTATTTTTTGTGCACATTTATGTATAGGTACTTAATTTTATTTGGTTGTCCTCCTTCGTTAATCAGTTTATATTAAAGAAATAAATACAGATTTTCACTAGTATCATAAACATAAAATGGAAATAAAATGGTGGATAACGAAGATTATTTTGATATTGCTTAATTGAGACAAGGCGAGGGATTGCTGAATTTAATTTATAACGCAATTTATTTCAAATTTGAATCCTGTATCGAATATGTATAGATTAAAATAAAACATGAATCACTCAGCAGATTGGAATTACTTTGGAAGCTAATTTAAATGATTGAGCGGTGTATTGTTTGTGGAGTGTTTTAAGTCGGCGCACGTTGATTTGAGTGTTTTTTGGTCATTCCGAAGGTTTGTGTTGATTGACATAATGTTGATATCAACGTTGTGAGAGAGTGTGTTGTATGTCGACTGGAGTGACGGCGAGGTGGGAGAATGGCGTATTGCAATGCTGGCAACTAGTAGTATTTAACTAGTAGTAGTATTTAGTATTTTTGGGAGATTGACTGGTTTTTCTGAGTTAGTGATTCATTGGAATGAGGTGTGTGTTCGTGTTTTGTGATTTTGTTGTTGGGTTTGAATTGGGATCAAGGGGCAAAGCCCCGGTGGGGGTTGGTTGGGTGACAACGCCCCCCCCCCATTCAGTTGTGCATCGAATTTCATTTTGTAATTCATAGTAGTTGATAGCTCTGATTTAGGCTGGATTTGAGTTCGAAGATGGCGGCGTGTGGAGGTGATGGTGGTTGTTTGTTACGTGTTGTTTGTGTCTATTGTTTTGTTTTGTTTGTAAACACTTGTGTGCGCCTATTTAAAACCCAGTTAAAATGGATTACAAATCCTGAGTATAACCCTTCACTTTTACCTATTCAAAAATATTATCTAAATTGCATGCATCTTAAGTCTCTTAACAGCTTGCGATAATCTTCGTAACTTTCTACAAGAGCTTAGTTTAGGAACAACAACGATGTACTGATACATTTACACAGAATTAATTAATTAATTAGTAAATAATCCATGTTTATTTTTGTATATTAAAACAGAATTACATGCCACCTTAAAGATGTTTAGCCATAAGTAGCTATCACCCATCATACACTAGGGTAATTTCACATATAGGCCTACGTGTCTACAAAATGGCTGCCCTATAGTCTGACAGCCGAGAGTGTAATATGGTTTTAGGACCCACCACATTGTATAGACACATTAATTAATCACCACCTACATGACAGCCTAATATGTCAGCCCCTGTCACAATAAAACCACAATGAAACATTATGATATAATTATCCTAGTAGCACCTCGTTGTAACGCTATTTTTATAAAACCCCGTTGTTAAAGGCAATCTTGCAACTTGTGCAAAATAAAAGTCAACACGTTTTATAACATTCCAAAGACTTTTAATAACGATGGAAAGATCCTGGGACATGTGTAGGACGTGGCAATTTGAGAACGAAATTACTATCATAAAAACTTCAAAATTAAAGTAATATTTCGTGCAGATTATCACCGCGTCCTATAAATCTACGTAGGGTTTGTTGGAAACTGCGACGTCAAGAGTGTCTGGTAATCGCTTGGCTCTTACGGACCACATATTAAACGGTAGGGAGAGGTATCGCGACATCACGGAATTAGTAGCCAAGTATGGAAGGTTCAACACTACAATAAGGGAGTACGGTACAATACAAACAGGAAAAGTATAATTGTTAAAAAATGATCTGATAATGATAAAATAAGTTTCATTTGGATCTAGACTAAAAACATTTTCTTAACGCAAAATATTTTCATTTAGGATTTCATTTTACACAGTATAAAATATAATATTAGTTTATGTAGATGACCAACAGTTTTATAAATAAGCAAACTTATCGAAATTCAGACTAAGAACTCGTTATTTATGCTTCGTGAAATCTGTGAAAATCTGTTGATGACAGGCGTTTAAAATCAATGTTGGCGAAAAGAAGCATGCAGTCCTATACGGCATCTCAAGATGTTGTTACTTCCTGTGGAGTGTTTTACATGACGCTCGCACATTAGCGCAGAAGTTTGCTGATGATAGGGAGGCGAGAGCTGAAGTCTGCCTAATTAAGCGTAGCATCTACCACACTTGTTTCCAAAATTACAGTTGTACGGGCGCTATAGTTAAAGCTACTAAACGTAGCAGCGGAGATTTGTTTCGTGTGCAATGTTGACACGGAAAATGTTTATCCTTTTCGTGAGGCTTAGCTCAAAACATCCATAATGCGACTTAGATTTGAAAATAATACATCTCGTTATAGTGTGAATGGTTGTATGAATTTTCAACAATCTATGATAGGCCTACAATATTTTAAAATAAAAATTGGTGATTTAAGAATTAATTTAATGTTATCGTTTTCAGTACCTACGTAGTATAATGCGAAAAGCATGTCAACAAATTTGAAGAGAAGAAAACAATGTACAGCAAGTATTACTTCAAAATGCGTAATATAAAGTTAATCCACAGCAGCAAAAACAAAAGAAAACAATGCGCTTATATTAGCGAAGGAGAAAATAGGAAA
Organism: Sweltsa coloradensis; assembly: GCA_024449915.1. Classification (NCBI taxonomy): domain Eukaryota; kingdom Metazoa; phylum Arthropoda; class Insecta; order Plecoptera; family Chloroperlidae; genus Sweltsa; species Sweltsa coloradensis. Next base: position 146,520 of record JAMZAV010000391.1, read on the forward strand.
GTTGAAAACTTAACGCTTACAAAAACAAACTCGCATTTCGAAATAAAAATACCTCTAAGAACTTGTTGTGCCTGATCTTTAGACCTCAGTTGTTGAAAAACTAAAATCTTCCTTTACAAAGTTTTAACGAGGCGTAAACCGAAGACTTCCCGCGCGATAACTTCTTCTGTAGCGCCATGTGCATGGTGAACGTGTAATAATTTGTTTGTATTTTGGGTGTGCAAACATTTTTCCCGATGCCACCACCACTGCTCCCCCCCTCCCGCATTCCACCCCACGCCATTAATTGCGCTCAAGACAGGGCGCTGTAATTAAGTGTGTGCCACTATTACTCCGCACTCTAGCTGGTAAGTGTGAGAGAGGTTAACTTTGGCCAAACTACCCCTTGAGGCTGACTTACACGCTCCAGCCTTCACCTCGCTCGCACGGGCAAATAACGAGCCCGGCTAGTCGTACCACCGACTCCAACTGAAAGAGTGGGCTTACGCGGAAAGCCAGTGAAATCCCCGCCATACTGAACCAAATATCAAGTATACCTATGGCAAGCTTTGCTTTGTTCGAGTTGAAATACTGCTGGCTTGAACAAACACGGAGGACACTATACTCGCGGGCCGAGTGAAGTCTGTGCTGCGCTGTATTTCATGTAGGCTGACAAGACAAGACTCGTCCCTCGCTAGAACCAGAGACATTCGTAATGACGGGTTTACTGTGTGTACTTCGTTATTCTATTTCTAAATACCTGGCGTGTGTTGTTGTTACTGGACAATTGGGCTTAGGCCTACTGGTGGCCAAATACGGGTATTTCAGTAAATGAGTTAGTACTAGTAGTACAACACGCGTTTAGTGCTTCCTTATCTGGGAATAAGTAAGTTACTAAAGTGGTTAAAAGTGTAATTAGCAACCAGATTAAACACATTGCTTTTGCAAACTATGTGAAACTAAACGGAATCGTATTTAGCTCAGATTTTCAATTAAGGCCAAATAGTTGCTAAATTCAATTAATTCATAAGATAATTGGGTGATGTTAAGTATTTGTGATTAACAACGTCTGGGTTTAACCACTTGGGCAGTTTGTTCTTAAGAACTATACATAAGCTTCACTCAATCTCAGTATTGCAAGCTACGAGTACGACTCAAGTCTTGAATGCATAGTTCTATGGACTCTTAACTCATTCACGATCTGAAACTGTCTGCGAAAAATTTGCAATAGTCCAGCAGGATAAGTAAAAAGTATTTTTGTCATATTATATCAACTGCATACGTTTCATATTTCGTGAAATAACGCATGCAATTCTCGAAAGCATATTTGGTGGAGGTGCCGGGTTAGCAACTGTATGCTACGTGGGTGTTGGTGGTACGATATGCGCGAGACATGCAGACACTAAAGTGATGGGTTAGATCACGTGACACACTTAGCAACGAGGCTCGTCGAGACGATGGCAGGGTCAGAAGTATATTATGGGGTGGCAGACAAGAACGAAGACAAAAATAATGAGGATGAAATTGTGCGTTATAAATAAAATAATAAATAAATTTTATTTAGAGTCTACCCACTCAGTTATATAACTGATTTTCAGTGGGGGACTTTAAATCAAAGCGACCGAGCCAACCCTGTAGGCCCCAACGCAATCGACGAGTGAGCGATAACCAACCAAAGATCGATATTTTTAATAGGAAATATAGCAATCAGTGGTATGGACAGTGCGAACACCCGCGAATCAACGCCAGAATCAACAAGGCCGATTCAGAACAACTCTGAAAATAATTATGTGCTTCGTTGCTAGGACGGCTCCAAAGTCACCGTTTACAAACTCCTAAGACAAGAACTGATGGACTGAAGTCCAATTCAGGTTACACATTACGGGTTGGTCGGGATGCTTTCTAGTTAGCCTAAGAATATCGTCAATCAGTGTTGAGCCTGTATATTCAATAATTATAATACAGTACACGCAAGGAAAACAAACAGTTTATTAGTACTTTGTTCGGATTAAACTTAACACTAGGAAATCCGAGACATTAGTATCATGTAACATTGACACTTTAATTTGAACTGAATGCAAGACATGTTACATGTTGCAGATTGTGTTGATTTTTCTTGAAACATTAAATGGGAGTTGCTTAGATAATGCGTTACGGTAGTTTGCATGGGAAGCGTGTTTTACGACAACACGGCTGTACACAATATACAACATCAAGGGATTTGTTACCCTCATCTCTGGCACAGAAGTGCTGCTCGTTGTCATTGTGAGCTTAGTTAGTGCGAGTGCTACTAATGCGAACGGAATCTTGAAAGGGCATCCACAAGACGGACACATTTTAAGAACACAAATATTAATAAGTATTGCAGGATCATTGATGTCAAGTGTTATTTTGGTGCCGTGAAAGTAACAAACGAATTGTTGTTTTTTTAATATTAACAATTACACTATTTTTTCTCTGAATAATTGCATAAAATCGCAAATCACTATAATAAACTATTAGTACAGATTTATATCTATACATATAAAAAGTTACTTAGTTGACTAGGTTTCTTTACACTACAACATGCACTCATTATCCACAATTTCCAATTGAATATCATTGTTAAATAATTCAATTTACGTTTTTCGATTTGCCACGAATGAGATTCTTTATTCAATCTGAGGTTTCGACTGGATTTTGGATCGATTGGATCTTTGTCAAAGACAGTAACGCAACTCAAATATAAAACTAAATGGTAAACCGAAAAACAAATTTAGTTATTTAACGATGATACAAATAACCACGAAAACCTAAGAAATTCCTAAGAAAGAAATATATATATATATATATATTATTTTAAATAGACATGAATCTGCTCTACACACGTTATTAACAATGTACCAAACAGACCAAGAATTAGACAGTTTTAAATTGGTGGCCGCATAGCTCAGTTGGTAAGAGCGTAGCCCGGGCAGCTAAGGTCCCAGTCGGGACAAACTTTTACGACAATTACTATGAATCAATAATAATAACAATAATGATACTCTCATTATCGTTCCTAGTATTATTTAACAAATATTTAGATTCATGTTAGCCAAAATTTATGTGAAGTGCACCATATGTGACGGGAAATACCTGTCAAATAAAATGTAATAGACACTGACTGAAATTTTCATTAGTTAATAAGGCGAACTATGGGCACTAACAAGACGTAATAACGAAGCAGTTGTAAGTACTTAAGCCCTTATAACTAACGCAAGATGAGAGCGGTAACGTTCTTTAACGCCAAACAAACAAACAAACCACCTTAACACATAACATAAACCCCCTAGCTAGAACGAGTGACCCGCGTTTACGACCCACAACTTCGTTTAAAAAGAGCGTACTTGTGACAAAGCAAAGTGCAACATAGTAAACACGACGAACATTAACGTAAACAAGTGAGCGCGCCTGGGGTTAATTTAGTTTGTTGTCACCGGTCCGGACTCGAGCGGGCGACGTGTTGCGAGGGGAGGGGGAGGGGGAGGGTGATAATTTATTTAAGCCCGGCTCTCGGCTTCTCGTTAGAAACTCCTGTATCAAAGATGTAACTTCTACTCAGAAGAGCGGGCCAGAGGAAACGGCTTCCGAAATGTACGAGATAGTTTTTAGGTGAGCATTACTTCTCGTAACGCGCACGAGGACTGCACAGTACCAACCGTGGGAGAAGAATATGGGGGGGGGGGCACTGACATATGGGCTGGCGAGACGGAACAACCCCCACGGGCATGGGAAGCCTTTTAGCTGGATACACTAGCGATCTTAAAATGGACAACGCGTGGAATAACGCTGAGAATGGACACGGAATAACGTTTGAAGGTTGTATTGTTACATTTGGTTCATTCTGACGGATTGGCGATAAATTATGATTTATCTAAAATTACCTTTAACCTTAGAACTAAATATCATTTCAAAATATTGCAGTAAAGATGTCTGAAAGGTTGGCAGAATGAAAGAGGAACCTCATAAAATAGTAGATTTTTTTAAAATTTGGACAGGGCTTAACCTCAGAATCAACAACTATATTCAAATTGCCCGATTTGTCATCTAGTTCAAAATTAAATTTTGAGCAGCGGTCTTTTGTGTATTGTTACTTCACACCTTTTTCTACAACCTAATTATAAGGAACAATTTCAAATTTTGTTCTGTCTAACGATATAGGCGGACTTTTTTAATTTCTGAATTGTGGTAAATAAAAACAATTACACCCACGGGAGTGTTTTCCCGATTAACCAAATCGGGAAAATATAAGAAAACCATTTTCCCTTAAAATTAGATTATAGATAAAGGTGTGAAGTAACAATACAACAAACCGCTACTCAAAATTTAATTTTAAATTAGATGACTTGATTCGGTCAATTTGAATATGTTCATTCTGAGGTTGTCCTGTAAAAAATAAAAATAAAAAACAAGCCTATTTTATCAAGTCCCTCTTTCATTCTGCCAGCTTTTCAGACAGCTTTACTGCATTCCTTAAAAATAATTTTTATGTCCAAGGATTCACCTTAGCAGAAATCTATCCTAAACCAAGCAAGGCTTCGGGAGTACCCAAAAAGCTTTGCTCCCTAATTTAGAGTAATTTCACTATTTATTGAGGGATTTTTTGTCTTCTGCTCTTCAGTAAGAATCAGGGTGTTATGTGAAGTCGCAGTTGATATTTAAATATCACTTAGTTAACGTATTAAATGGCTCGTTTTAAAGTTCAGCATATAGAGGTAAAATGAAGTTTTAATCAGTTACTTGCCACACAATGCATTGAGATATATCGATTATTTGTTTCATTAACTATATATATATAAGTTCTACCACAAAACAATGGTTAACCATTTCTGTTTCAACCACTAATTAAACCAATATAATTGAAAAGTTAAATCTATAGCTATCTACTTTCATATCATTCAAAAGTTTACGTAAAGCACCATTATCCGAATAATGGAATAAGTTATAATGTACATTCTGTGGTTTGGTAGCCGCCTGCCCCGTAGAATGACGTACGCCTAGGCCTGCTAGTGATGGGGTGTGATTGGTAACTATAACCTCCCACTCCCACTCACATTTACGCACACACGATTCCCACACATATTCGATACATCATACATCAACACACCCTTCATATTGTCAGCATAATTCAAGGTAATTAGCATGTAATTAGTGTTCCTTCACTTATTAACGTGAGCAAGCTTGAACAATTGCAAGATTTACAATACGCGAATGCAGAACGGGTCCATCAGCGAACACATACAGAAAGCAACGAACTGTAAACACATACTGTTGTACAACAGACAACACACAACTATTAGAAACAGGGACGTAGGAACTATTTTTTTAGTGGGGGGTCACACTAAAGTTGACTATGAGGTTGAGCGGGCAAACCGGGGTCTGGGGCATAGCCCCAGCCACCGGAGGCTTTTTCGCCGTAGGCGAGCTTTTGTTTAAAAGGTGCCCTTGATAAGTGGCCTAAAACACGTTTTCAGGCGAATTTTAACGAAGAATAAGGGTTACATTTTGAAGCTAATATTGCATTGAAGATTGATTACCTGACTGAAATCGGTCGGCAGTCTGCTTGGGAGTGAAAACACTGAAACACTGCACTCAAAATATAATGAATATTAGTCTAGAATCAGATGGCTATAGTCTAGTCTCGCAAATCACGTCTCTTACTGAATCTTTCTAAAAAATGTTAACAAAAAACTTCCTTTTTGTTTGCAAGCCCGACTGTAGTAAAAATCCTAAAAACCAAACAACAAGCTATAAGTTAGCAAATGATACCCATACCTGGCTTGACCCCCCCACTGGGGGGTCAGCCAGGTATCAACAACTTCAACAAGTGGGGGGGGGGAGTTTCCCCCCCAACCCCCCCCGTTCCTACGCCCCTGATTAGAAAGTAAAAGATAAAATATAATAAGCTAATAAGCTTTGGGATCGGTTAGCAGGAGAAGTGATACAGACAGAGTGGTGGCACATACAACCTTACCACAGTTGCCAGTTATTACATCGATATAGTCAACTCTGTGGAAAAACCAAGCACCCATAACTACAACTATGTTATTTTATATCACTGAGCAGAAAATTAATATCTTTCTTAAGCGTTTTACATTTAACACATTTGAAACACGTCACGCTTTTTCTGATATAAAACAAATGAAGAAATATGATGGCAGTGTTGAAGGACATCAATTATGCCACAATACGTATTTTTTGAAATAATCTCTGCCGTCGCCCTTTATTTATTGCAAGATTTCATGATACTAGCCTATAGTTTTAGAATTATAAATAGAACTTCGCATGCAGAACGACTGGTTCCTGTGGTAACAGACAGTTTGTCTCCTTCAAGATTAAGGCCGTGGTTGTGCCGATCGAACTGTACGTTACTGTCAGTAAACTACTCATTAAATTGTATGATACATTTTGTTGAATGCTGGATAAGAAATAATATAAGTAAGAATTATTACAATAAATAATGTATAATATAGAATAGTTTAGTGTGGACAATTCGTTACGGTATGAATATTGCATCAAACCACAAATAGAAACACTATACATAACTAGTAATTAGTTGATTAACGTATCTTGAAAACGAAGAATGGAGATAAATTTAATTAAAACACAACCAGAAAAAAAGCATTTCAAACGCAAAGAAGGGCTACATGATTATGAGTGAAACGTGAGTCAGAAATGAAATTCGTTGTTTGTCTCCACCATCTACACAACAAACACAATCAACGATGTCGATATGTCAGTCTGCAGAGCAGGACAACAGCCATGTAAACACGACATTGAAACGTTGATAAAGACTCACTAGATTGTACTTATCAAATTGTTAAAAGACTTGTTAGAATTGAATCCACGACTATACATAAATGACACAAAGCACCGTCGACGATGTATATGTTTTTACAAGTTGGTAATTACTTTTTTAAAGGGGATGCGACTAATTTTTCACGGGCTTCTACACTTGGTCTCTGCTAATTAAATACATGGCGTATTAATTACTATCCGTAGATTGTTTTTGTTGAAGTCTTGTGCAGAGCAGATTTGCATGCGTACATTTTAATTTTGAGGAAAATTAATACAGGACATGAAAGAGTTGGCGAATTCTTTGGAGAATAGTTTCACTGAGATTAATTTTGCAGTGCGGCGTTTTTCCGTTGTTTGTCGTTTTTTTACTGAGAGAATAGAATGTTTTCAAAATGTTTTACCGGTGTCGTAAACAGGAAAAAAGTAATTACGTGTTTTTCCAGCCTCATTCATGCACATGGACGTGCACGGGGTTGACCGAACAAACGATGGCGGCTTATTGTGTTTGCAAGTCCCGTCGACACATTGCTTTTACGATGTCCACCGTGATGTCTGTTCGATGTGATGGACGTTCTTTTTATCTATCGTCTATTTTCAAAGCTGTTAATTTGAACACTTCTATGGTTTAATTTATCTCTGACGGACGCTAGTTCTCGGATGTCTGGAACGTATATGTAAGCGATTTGTTCAAACAAATACTATTACGCTTTTCAATAACTTTATTCACTGTCTATCATAAACTGATTTACAAATTCGGTTTACAAAAACAGGAGGACAATTACAACAATTTATTTTTTCCGACACGTTTCTACGATTAATTTTTAACATTGTATTTGACGGCATATTGTTAAAAGACGTCATCCAAAAAGATTTTTAGTAAATGGCGAGAGAGGACTGAACGGAACGGCGGATGTCGGATGGCGGGGGAGGAGAGTTGACATTCAGGTCGCGAAAGAGGGCTCACGAGTAAAGAAACGATTCATGACGGCAAAACAGACGGAGCACCGTGAGAAGCATTGTAGATATATGTTATGTATGAGGTCTCGTTATGCATCCAACCCTTCCAACTAAAGGGCACACAATTATTATTTACAGCCTGTTAGCAAAACGGTGTACGGGGACTCTAAAACGACGGCAATTTCATGTTTTTATGATAGAAGAATACGCTATTACGTTTCGTCTGGATTTTGCTCTAGAAACGCCTGCAAACACATCGTTAAAAAGTTTAAGACGGAGGTATTACTTGAATCCGGGTCGAATGTTGAGCTCCACAGAGGGGCTGGAAATAGGCCGTCAACGCAGTTCCTAATATGAGCGTAAGTTCCGGTCTGGTTGTGAGACAAACATGACGACATTGCCGTGAGGTTGTTGTTTTGGATAATGTGAAGACTCCAATACCACGGGGGAGAGGATGTGAAATTTGCTTCCGAAAAACTCTTTAGAACAAGAGCACACTGATATTTTTATACACGCTTCACATTTATTTCGAGTCTCAGCTTCTCGACCTATAGTGAGTGCATTTTCACGTTTCATCAAGACAAACAGTAAATCTACATAATTTTCATAAGATTATTCCAAGAAGCAGACTAGACAATCTTACTTACTCGCCCGATGATCAGATCCAACGTACTTACAATGATCTTGTTTTCATCCATCCAGATCTTGTTATAAATAATATAAATTTCCAGTGTTATCAAAACTAAAAAGTTTATTTCTAATGTTATTGATATTATAACCATTATGCCGTCCAGTTGGATTTTGTTAAATAGTATTCATGTGCTTTTAATTGTTCACCTTATTAGTCTCATTTTTATGATATAATGTATTTTTGTTCAATTTATAATCCAATGCCTTCACCACTCTTGCGGTGCTTGCTATGTTTTCGATTGGCAAATTATAATTTAGACTTAAGTTGAGATCTTATATTCAGATAAAGCAATTATAAAATTGAAAACAACCTCAAAAGTGCTCACGTAAAATTGAGTTGCCTTTATTTTTCGTTTCCGCCAGATCTCTAGTGAGCTCATAAACTATTAAGCCAAGGTTGGTAATTGCTTTGAGCACTTAAGTAACAACAGGTGGGTAGGAGAATTTTATCATAAAAAATAATATTCGAGATGCTTAAAGGGAAAAAAAGGAAAACCTTAAATTTTTCCTCGTAAAAAGACAACTTTGCTCTAATCTAATCGAGCATTAGTTGCTGAAGTATCTACTGTGCTACTGATATTGTTGGCTTGTTGGTTATCAATCACATATAACAATAACAATAACAAATAACAGTAACAATTTAGGTATATATAAATAACAAATGCTGCAAGTCGTCGTAGTGCAACATACGTAATTTTTCTCTACAAACTTCTCCATAACTTTATAGTCTCGGACCTAAACTTTCACGTCCCTATACAAGAAATCACATCCCCTTGAAAATTCCATGTGTTCGTACTGATGTTTTAAAATCCCCCCCCCCCCCCCTCAAGCCAATTCAAAACACTCAAAACAAATTGCCATAGATAGAGAAATTGACATCAACCACATGAAAACATTGATGCAGCTGTTTACGCTGGTTTACCAATATCACGTATCACTTTTCACGAGTTGTGTATTTTATATCCTTGTTTTTTTCATTACTCTTGGTTTTTCTGTCGTTTTTTTCTTTTTAAACTTTTGTTGTTCAAGTTTTACTCATTGTATTTATGTATTATTTTAATTTTATAATAATTGTTATAAAGTATAGTATATGTATAGTACTAGTTGTATAACGTGCATTTTTTAGTTTTTAGTTTTAGTTACCTGACACTTGTGGGTGGAAGATGAATAAATAATTATATACATACATTTACATTTGCGTTACTAGTGCAGTCACGATAACATTTCCTCGACTAGACATATAATTCATTATTGACATATGTACTTTGTAGCTCAACGACACTCAAGTCCCTATGGATAGTCACTAGACAAATGGCAGATTAAGGTGATAACGATGAAAAAGAACTTAACTTTAACTCAGTCACGCCTACGACAAGAGTTGTAAAGATTGCCAAATGTCCACGGTTGACTACGCAAACGTAACGAATATTCCTAATTTTAAATAAAATAAAGTTCAAGTAAGCTTGACAGTTTGACAAACCACTCTTTAAAGACACTTGTTCAACAAAACATTTATCTTCGTAAAAACAAAAAAATAAGACTACCCCCAACGTACGAACGAACGAGCTCGACCACTAAGCCTCAGTTTGTCCGTTTATAAGGTCAGTCAGTATATAAACACACGTCTAGACCACAGCAATGAAATGTGAGTGTATAAGGCACTCCCACTGCATGGCCTGGCCTGGGCTCAGCGTCTGTGATAGCAAAAACAAAATCAAGCGATTCTCCAGAGAAAGAAGTATGATTGGGTTGTTTTGGGTGGAGTGTTGCGAGGCAACCGCAGCACTCTTTGTGAGCCAGTCATTTACCAATCCAATAGTCTATCACTTTCTAGGAATTAGTACGACAAAAAGTCTTTAGTAAATGTTATCAATTATAAATGTAATTATAAAGTTCGCAGAAGGATATCAGTTGTGTAGCACAGTGAGCTAACACCAAATCATTGGAGAACCATTTCAATCATAGATACTACTATACCCTCCACCCGATTTCAATGTTGTTTGATTGATGTTGTCATGGCAAACTTGTGAAACTTGTAACTGGGAAACGATAACACAATTTGGAGGAAGTGCGGAGTATTCGCCTAGTATTCGCCGAATACGACCGAGAGCAATGTGCTAGCAGGTATTTTTTTACTTTTTACTTGTCCATTTTACATTTTAATATTTTACATTAAAAGTTTATTAATAAAACACAGATTTCCATGGGAAAACTCCTTCGGCTTTTTATTCTCGGTAAACTACCTAACCAATTAAATAATGTTCATTTCGGTAAGTTGAGATAACAGGAAAAATAACTTCTATGAGAGCAAACTGATACCACTAGAAAAAAGAGAATTTTAAGCAGGTAAACGCTACTCAGGTTACAATCATTACTTGGACAAAAGTTCCGTAAATCGGCATCACTCTCACGTTATTTATTTCCACAACCAAACAAAGAGATGGTCAACTTGGAAGAAGTAAATTTCGTAACAAAATGATATCTTTCCGACCGGAATTAAATGTGTGATTCGTTTCATATCAATATCTGAATTTTATTATTTCGACAAGAAACCTTGAAAACGAACCTACGATAAAACTCCGCCTCTCGGCTGCAAACGAAGAGATTGAAAGCAGAGCTTAGGCCTATTTGAAAGTGGAGCGCCCTTGTTTATTGAGTTGATTGGTTGCGATGCCTGAGTCTTGGCTAATCCCTGGATTCAATGGATCGCCCAACGTCAACAACCAAGATGGATCAGTGTCGTTCCTCTAACTGTGTTCGTTGAGAGATCAGATATCGGAACACGCCGATAGCTCTATTCCCCGAGGTAAGTTTAGTGAAAAGCGGGGGAGGGGGGAGGGTCCACCACTATTTTGACCGCCCACCGCAAGAACTCCAAGAAACACAAACCAGGAAGAACTAACAACGCCTTGAAACATTTTGATCCTAAACTTAAACCAAAACTGCTCCGTTTTCACACTAAAACATTTTCAGCTATGAATGAGCACTAGTGTTTTACTATTACCTTCCATTGAAACTTCAATTCAAACTAGACAAAAGAAAGTAATTTCAAAACAATTTAATCGAAACAGATTCATGAGGTGATAGGTTTAAATAAAAACGAATACAAGCTATAGTTGCACAACTGTGCATGAATGCACAACGAAATGAGAGCTGACTGCTGAACTGCATGGTAACAGTGAAGAAAACAGAACAAAGCAACGTGGACAAGACCACATTGTTCTCTCAAAGCTTCAAGCATATGGACTAAAATAGATTCACAAATAAACACAATGACAATTGAAATTTGTCAATTATTTATACATGACTAACAAGCATGAGTAACAAGTGAAGTGTTATTTTGAGCTGATTGAATTATTAATTATTTGTAGACCAGTAGTTTTCCCAAGCTTATCTTTATCAATTGAGCCCTACATTCAACCCATTGATTTTCCATTCCAAATTATCAACATATACTGCAATTAGTTATTTATAGACCCAGAAGCGGATACGGGTTGGGGAGGGGGGAGAAGCACCTCCCCCCCCATAAGACTCCGGTTTACATTGCATTGCCAATATCACTAATACGTACATATTCTGTAATTTTACATTTTTAGAAAAGTTGCACATTTGGAGTTTAGTCCGTCTTCGCCCTTACCAAAGGTGGAACTTTCTCCCAGACCCCGAATTAGTTTTGCAAGGCCGTACCCCTGCTACCCATTGTCAATATGGAATGGATGGATACACTACTACAACCAACGTTGATTAAAAAACTAATAATGCGAAAGCCAAATAACACTAGGCCTACTATCAAATTATTTCGTCATTTAGGATTCATAAATGTGTTTTAGGCACTCTAATGCAAAGTTGCAAATTTTAAACAGTCATAGATGGAGGAATATAACTCCAGCACACCTGCACTACTTTTGCAAGGCCGACCTCTCACGTCGTCCAGCTAATTATCAATTCATGGATAAACTACTGCTTGCAATGATAGTTTCATAAATTAGGTTATAATACAAATGTGAAAATATGTAATTTAAATTAAAAAAAGTAATGTTTATGGTTCAGACCATCCCTAGAACATGACTTTCGCCACCCGCCTCCAGCCACCGCAACGCATATGTCAGGGCTAGATCCACCCCTGTATAAAGTCCCTTAAATATTATCTCACCTTGCATCATACAACAGTCAATAAATAGTGTAGATATTTTCCTTTGTATATATGACAGACTGGCATGTCATGCACAAATCGGATTTCGAGGAACAAGGACACCAAATACAACTGGGTTTTAAAACATACAATATATTTCTTCAGTTTAATTATAAACTGTGTTTTTGTTTCCAGTGTGGATGGTACCAGCTGTACACATACTCCTCCAATGTAGATGTGGGTCAAAAAGGCTTACTGCCCTGCCCGTTGCTTGCGTGACGGTGTTGTGTTACTAACACCGTCTTTTGTTTTTTTGCCCTCTTCGTGTGACGTAGTTATGATCCGCCTGGTGTCAAGTGAAACTTATTTGAGAAAAGCACGGTTCCAGAGCTTACGACCGGACGTGTAGGATTAGCCATGCACCAAGTGCAGCAGTTCGTATGCAAATTAAATTTATACGAGTTATGACTACGAATGCGATCACTCACATTAAAATCAGTTGGGTGGGTACATTCGGTGAAGAAATTAAAGAATCTACGCGCTAAAAGGTGCTACATTTGGACTTAGTAAGTCCGTTCGTTATAGGTTTTAGGCGTGACAAACAACAAACAAAGTAACAATTCAGTTAAACTTGGTAGTAGTATGGCTTTTTTTAGCTTGTGCTAGTTAGTAACATATCTTTACAATAATTTACATACAATATAAAAATACAAATCATACACCTTAAATATTTTATATAAGTCAAAAACAGATTTAATACAATAATACATCATTTAACTATTCCATACATTACGACAATAACAATTTCATTCGCGTTACATATGGAAATTCCAATGTATTAAAAATCGATACATTCAGTTTCTTTGATATTGTGTGGTAGACTATTATACAACTTATTTCCACTAATAAAAAAAAATTACCAGTCTTATTTTGTGATTTTAAATGAAATTGATTGGCCAGCCTAGTTTGGTCACTTGGTGATCGTGCACTTAATTATTTTTTTATAATAACTCATTTAAGTTATCATTAAACTTTCCTTCCACAACATTGCGGATGGAAAAATAATACCTTCAGTCCCAATAGTTTTCAACCGTCATACATTCAAGAACGTGTTCTTTGTGAACCCTCAATATATAATTATTTTATTTTCCATTATTTGTAACCTTCTAATGTTAACAGTACAGTACCAGATTTCCAGCGTAAAGAAGAGCAGTATTCGTAATGAGGTCTGATTATTGTTGTATATATCACCAATCTTGCCTATATATAATTCGGTACATAATTATAACCAATTTTCTTGCTTATCTTTTTTGATATATATTGAACATGTTCATGCAAATTTAAAAGTTGGTCTATAAAAACCACCAAAATGACCAAATACTTAACATTGCTTTGAAAATCTAGTTCTGATCCTTCCAGTACAATTTTACAATCTTAATTATCGGTTGTGTATTATCGATTTTAACTAGTGAATTTAAAATAAGAATACATTGATTTTTGGTTACATTAAGCCTCAACTTATTCCTCATAAACCAATCACATAATAATTTTAGATCCCTATTTATTATATCGCACACTTCTTTTAAAAAAAATTACCAGCAAACCACATGAGTGTGACATTTGCGAAAAGGTGTAAACATATTTTTAAGAGCGATTAAGGCATGTCATTTGTGTAAATAATAAACAACAGAGGTCTAAGAACAGACCCCTGGGGAATTCCTATGTTAAGTTTTAATTGTGGCATTGTTTGTTTTTGTATGAGCGATGCGACTTCTATGCTCTTTGAAATTCACCTATATAAATAAGTATTAAAAAGCAAAACTCGCAAAGTCGGGCCGACGAGACGGGATGATCATAAGTATGTTCAACCTTTCTTGTGTCACAGATAAAACCAATCTTTTGTTTTTAGAAACATCCACGTCATTGAACTATCTGAAATAGTGTGTTGTATCTTTAGTATACATTTCAGTCAATATTTAATAGGTTGTTGTGACGTATGAATATTGGTTAATTTAAGACGGTTTACTAATAATAGCCTCGCAATTTGGGCTAGCCCAGTACTAAGAATAGCATTTTGAGTTTTATTTTTGGAAGTGTATTTATATTTCGGTTATAAATAGTCTACTATAATACAAGAATAGTATGCGTGAGCGTGACTATAGTCGATCTCAATGATTGCTTTATATACGGATTGATTCTATGTTTGGTACCAATCAACATACAAATTGTTTTCTTATCCACATACTGAGTAATCCTTGAGGAGCCGACCTCGACCGGTGATGGGTTTTAAAGGTGGAAAACATTTAGCAGATTTTAAAGAGGCTATTACCCCCAAAAATATTTTTTAGCACATAATCTAGAGCATAGTACTACACTTAAATTATTCAATCGGCTTTAACTTGCTTATTTTAAAACATTGTGCACAAATATGCACTCAAACACACGCAAAATATAGCGGATTTACAGAAAGTCGCGTACGTCAATGAAAACCAAAATATTTTGGACTAAAATCCTCCAAGTTCACGGGGCATAAAGATCTTCCCCACGTTATTTCTAATTTGAGGTTTTTCCGATGGCACCTAGCTCGAAAATTACCAAGTTTGACAATTTTTCTCCGGTCATGGTGGACCCAATAAAATTTATGTTATTTTGTAAATTCACAACCAGTTAGCCTGAATGATTTTTTTTAGTTTAGCTGGTAAATACCCCTTTTAAGGTGGGGTTAATTTATTAGTGCACGCTCCAGCTCTACTGTTCATCTTGTTAGCCCAGATAGGGAGAAAAATATAAACACACTTGATAATAAAGTGAGCATTTATCTCGTTGGACGCAAATTGTATGTGGTACTGTGACCTAAAAATACGAGCAAATTTAATAATTTATGTACTAGCATATTATAAACTTAATTTCGAACGTAATGTTGACGATATTTTAGTACTTCCGACAATGGATAACTGGCATGAGCTTGAAACACTCATCATCTTGCCCGACGTTGAAGTTTGTACATGCAGTGAGTAATATCTACTTCTTTGGTGCGAGAACAGCATCGTGGAAGAATTATTTACAGAGTTCATAACTTGCCTTTATTTTCCGAAACCACTTACTAACCCCCTTCCTAGGACCAGAGATGTAAAAAACGAAACTGAGCTATTAATCGCAAAAGCACTATCACAAATGTTTATGTTTGCCAACAAAATCTTCCGTCACTTAAGACGTTATATGCCCAGACTGGCATTGTCGCAGTGCTTTGTGTAAGACAAGTATAGCTGCCATCAAATATGTGAAACGTCATAACAAATTACCACTCGAGGAATACTAGGAGCACACGATGTTCTTCTGTCAGGGAGGTCAAACGTTTGATTTCGTTGTCCAACAATCCCGTTACTAAAAATATTTTATGGCCATGAATTTTAAAACATATCTCTAGAGCATTCTATTCTAATGTTCAAGCCATTCTTTACCATTCTATGGTGTTTTTATTGAATAAGAATTATGTCAATCGACATACACATAGTAGTCGTTGCATTTTCAGGATGTTTAAAATTAATATATAAATATATCTATCACAACACAACAAGTGTGTTTCGTGTATAATCCACAAAGCCACCAACTTACCACCATTTAGCACGGATCAATACCCCAAACCACTACCAAGCAGTCAAAACGTTTGAACCTGTGAAATACTATACAATGTACACATGGTATCTCCAAGGTGTTAATATCTGCGTAAGCTGTGGTTTATGGCATCTCCAAACAAAGAACTCCAACGAGGCACTGTTCCGTCAGAAACCATTGTTCGTGCAAATAAGCATCGCACATCATTACCGGAGGCTTGACTGCACAACTTGGACTGCGCTCGTGCCCAAAGTAACACAGGGAGATTAGTGACATTCCAAGAAGGAAGATTTACTATCAAATTAGAATTCACTCACACAAGACAATGTTGCGTGACGTAGCTCCTTGTAGCCGGATCTCGTGAGAGATCATGCGCACAGGACGAGGGAACGCTCTTCCGGAGGTTCTTGAATTTAATTACGAGAAGCCGTAAGTCAGCTAGAGTATTTCCACAACTACTTTAAAATTAGGGTTGCACAATGTCAATTGACCGGTCAAATGACTGGTCAAATACTTTTGGTCAATTGACCAGTCAATTGACTTAAAGATAACATGTGTATATTTCATTTAAAACTTAAAATTATTTGAATTTTTATATTTGAATTTGAATTGTTATGTAAACGATAACATTTCTTTCTTTCTTTTTCAATTAAAAATGTTTTAATTAGGTAATATTTTATTTTAATTATTATTTATTATGTAGTTATATTATGAATTAGCCTATATTAGACAAATAGAATATAATAGCTTCTGGGTAAGCTGAAGCTGAATCGGAGAAAGGGACTGATGACAGCATCGACGATGATGATGACAATGATGATATGCCACTTAATATGCATTCAACAAGCTTTTAAATAAAAAAAGCTTTTGTCACCACAACATTTAAAAAATAAATATACTAATTATTTAATAAAATAAAATTTATGATTTTTTACATTTGACCGTCAATTGACTGTCAATTGACCGTCAATTGACCAGTCAATTGACCAAATTTGAATTTGACCGGTCAAATCCCATCCCTATTTAAAATATATCAGTGTGACGAAATGTTGACAACAAAGCTATCATAACACAACTCAGACGTCGCACTAAACAGATGTGAAGCCTTGTCGAGAGAGACATGTAAGAGTTATTGGTTATATCAGACGTCGCACCAAACAGATGTGAAGCCTTGTTGAGAGAGACATTCAAGAGTGGCTGGTTATATCAGACGTCGCACCAAACAGATGTGAAGCCTTGTTGAGAGAGACATGCAAGAGTGGCTGGTTATATCAGACGTCGCACCAAACAGATGTGAAGCCTTGTTGAGAGAGACATGCAAGAGTGGCTGGTTATATCAGACGTCGCACTAAACAGATGTGAAGCCTTGTCGAGAGAGACATTCAAGAGTGGCTGGTTATATCAGACGTCGCACCAAACAGATGTGAAGCCTTGTTGAGAGAGACATGCAAGAGTGGCTGGTTATATCAGACGTCGCACCAAACAGATGTGAAGCCTTGTTGAGAGAGACATTCAAGAGTGGTTGGTTATATCAGACGTCGCGTTTCGCTTTTGCAACATCTCAAGCGGAAAGCTGAATTCAAAGCACAACGCTCAACATTGAGTGTGTAGATAATTTATTTATTTATTTATTTATTTAACGTCTATCCTATTCAGGTATAAAAACTGATTTACAAGGAGGACAACTAAATAAATCTAATTACATAGATGCAGAAACAACAATAAACTACATTTTCGTAGATATTTGAAATAGTAGCATTACAACAACAATGCTTTAAACACACCAATTTTGGTAACAAATAAAAAATATATATTATATGCATTTAATGAATGAATCAATATAAAAAAGGGTGTAGAATGAAAAGAAAAGAAAAGAAAGGGGGGGAAAAAGGAAAAAAGAAAGAAAAAGACAAAGAAAAAGAAAAGGGTATACCTATATACATTTACATGCACTGTATTATACGTTGTACGTCTTGGTTATCTTGACTGTAGAGATAAATCGCACAAGAAGGGAAAAAGACTAAACCTGTTGGTCATTTGCTTTTTAACCAACGGTCAGTTATTGGGCAAGTACTGCGCCAAATGACCAGATAAAACTTTAGTGCCGTAAAACTAGAGATATATTCAGTCTACCTTCCTCACAAATGTGGAAATTATTTTCCAGGCTCAAAGGGGCATGAATCGTCGATCAACTCATACTTTATAGGAAGTACGGTCGTTTTCACGGAAATATGTCTACTGGCTCTTGCCTATTCGACTTGCAACATCAAATCGAAACAAAATGAAGTTGCAAGTTTGGTTGTTCTATGATTTCGTCGTCGTCGTCATTATCATCTTCGTCGTTTTTATTTATAAAGATAAAGAAAACTCATTCTACACCAACCTAGATCATTTGTTCACCAGGCCGCTTAGGGAACGCTTTATACATGTTGCTGCCTTAGGTTTATATAGCCTTTTTTCCTACACTTATTTAATTTATTTGTATTGATAAACTTCAATGGTGTAGTAATTAATGTTTTCAAGTGTTTATTCATTTTATTCTTGTATTTATATTTTTGATATCATTTACTTTTTGTTATTGCCATCCCTTTATATATTTTATCATGATCTCCCGCCTTGTCACGGCCACCTTGTCATGTATTTATATATATAATTATAATTAGGTTCTATAAAATTGTTCTGTTGGTGAATTAGACTAGTAATTCTAATACGTACCAATAAAAAAAAATTATTACAAAAAATAAAAATACATTTTAAAAGCAAAACCAAGTTGAATTAGCCGAAGAATAAATTTAATCTTCACTTTTGAATGGCGAATAATGATTAATTTTAGTAAATTCCCATCCCTTGAAATGGAAACCTAGTTTTACGAAACGTTGAGAATAAAAATTATTTATTATATTTTGTGTGTGATGATATTTCCGAAAAGAAAACAGCACCTGTTCAGCACTTATTATAGTCATAATACTTCATATTATTATGCTGTAATCAATTTAATACAAGTGTTCGTTTCAATATCACAATGCCTCTACACACAGATCAATTGCACAGCTCCATGTTCAAATGTTTGTGATTACTTGACTAACTTTACGTTATGTGCGCGTGCCAAAGCCAAGCAAATACATTACGCAATATTCAAATGGAATATAGCATATCTGAAATAAAAAATTACCACATTTTAGTGTTTCGAACGTCAATATTAACGTAATATATTTCCAAATTCACTGTCTCATCACTTTCTAATAATATTTTAGAACGCATTTAGGTTACAAAAGCTATAGGGTGGCTTATACGTAACACTGAAGATAGTCTTTCACAGGGTTATTCAAAGCTGAAATCGCTCAACTCTTCTGCGGAGAGATACTAGGTATAACAAAAGATGTTATTACTGTCTCTAGAGAAGGTAGTACACATAGGCCAATATAGTAATGTACAATTAATTATACTTTTTCTCTGGAACTGGCCGAAAGGAATACAATATACTTGAATGAAACGTGAACTGTTCCGAAAGTATAGTTAGTACTTGGTGCAAATGGTCACAATAATAAAATTGCCAGTAAACTTCACGAAGGGAACTCGATTGATAAAATATGATATCGGGAAGACCAAAGATGCTGCAAACTAAAAGTTAGAATACAGTGTGTTGTGCTTGTTTGAGAGAACGCAAAAAACACACCAATGCCCAGCCCAATAAACTGCCAGGTACCGTATGGTGTAACTGTAATATACATCCAGCCTCGCGTCGTTTGTCATGTTTAGCCTTGCGGTCTCGTATTCCCAGAAAACATAACATGTTTCCACTTACAACGAAGACACATGACATTTTTGAACAGGAATCTATTTTTGTAAAAAAAAAAAATGCACGCCGGCCAGAGTGACTTTATTTGTGTGTATAGCTTTTATTGAATGTCGTGGCAGTCAATGAAAACATACAATACGCAATAAAAAACGGGCATTCTTGTAATATTTATTTAATGGATTTTTATCTCAATTTGAAAAATAGGACTGGGCTCCGAGTGCGTCATGGTGGCAGCTGAATAATAACGTGGAGCCATTCTCCATGTGTTGGGTACTGACCAGAGAGAAAACGATTCCAGTGTTGGTACATGACCACGAGAGAAAAACGATTCTCCATGTGTTGGTACATGGATCACGAGAGAAATTTTGTTTGTTTATCTAAAACACTAATATGGAATTACACAGTTTTAAATATTATTTATATATCAAGGCAGATTGAATGAAATATTACTCATCATAGCTTCCAGCAGTTTCAGTAGCAGTTTAATAGTTGAAAATGTATGGAAATAAAAACTGGAAAGCAATGCAACGTAACGTAGGGCCTATCACTAAATTCCACAGTATTATACACACAAAGGAATGCCATTCGTTAACAAATGCTGTGTCAACAACGCTCCAAAACACAATGTATGAACAAGTGGTAAGGGAAATCACGCTGTATCCCGGTTTTGCACCTACCCAATGTTTTGACATACTACTATCATTGTTTATTGCGAATTCTGAATTTTGCGAGTTATTTTTTAAAGGGTAGTTTACTTTATTGTGTGTATGTGTACCAGGACGACAGGATGGAAAGCGATAGAAAGTGTGACGATGGGGAGGATGATGATGGCGGTGGGGTGGGGTGGGGTGGTGGGGAGTGAGTGAGGGGGTAGTTCAAACCAACCACTGTTAGAAAAATGGCATGTTTTAGTCCGAATTGGTTTGCGACGACAACGGAAATAACTCTCTACAGTAACCCTTACCACACATCAAGGATAAGGGAAGAGAAAAGGAGTGGGAAAAGAGGTGACAGGGAAGTAGGGGTAGGTAATCAATTTAATTCGCCCAAACTCTTCCACTTCAGTTGTTTATCGTTTCAGTTTTCACGAGATTCTTTCCATTGCGAATGGTCTTGTTCCACTTTTAGCCCATGTTATAGTTTTTCACGTCCAGAAAAAAATCTATTTCATTTCGTAATAAGAAGGATTGCTGGATAATCCTTCCCCGTCAGACGAGCTGTTCCTTCAGGATGCGCTGTCAGACAAATGACAGGCTCATCTTCGTCTCCAGGTCGCCTATGAGTGAAGACCTGTCTAGAGGGATTTACGTCTTACTCGAAACGATCGCAATTCTGTAATACTGATCCGATCAAATCGCTCTGATATATTACATGTTACTGTGCACTACGTACAGGTACAGTCTGGAGCCAGCAGTTGAACCGCGAACATAAACTAGTAGGCTTAGCGACATGCTCGCTGGTATTTCAAACAAGGATGAAATCTGTTTAATATCTGGACCTTGTTCAAACGGAAAAGGCGGGAAAAGCATATTTATATTAAGATTTAACACTTCACTACCATTTATAGAAGTATAAAAAAGAGTAGTTGGAAAGGACTGCTAAGATTTTAAATACATTCTACAAGACACACACATATATATATATATATATATTATTATATATATATTTTTCGACGCGGTTTTACCCAAATCCTTGTTTTATATCACATATTATATTTTTGATAAAAACAAGGATCTTGGGTAAAACCGCGTCGAAAATAAGATGACCAGGGCAGAACCCTGGGCATACCCTGGTTCATCTTATTTTCGACGCGGTTTTACCCAAGATCCTTGTTTTTATCCTATGACGGGCCGCGAAAACCTACAATAATCCATATATATATATATGTTATGACGAAGGTTTTCGTAGACCGATTCTGATGTTAAATCGGGTTTTGGGGTTTTCGTCCACGTGTATTGTTTATTAGGTACATACCTTTTAAAACAACGTTTCGCCGGAATGTCCTCCGGCATCTTCAGGTTATTTTGACAGGACCGGGCTTGCTTCGCTCCTTCCTCTTCGGTGGGCGATTCCTGTCAAAATAACCTGAAGATGCCGGAGGACATTCCGGCGAAACGTTGTTTTAAAAGGTATGTACCTAATAAACACTACACGTGGACGAAAACCCCAAAACCCGATACAACATATATACATATATATATATTGTTCATCATTTACGACCACATACCGTAAATATGATGTAAACTTTATTTAAAAGATAGGACTAGGCTTACTTTAAAATTAAATTGTTGTGGTAACATTTACAAACAAGTTACTTTGCGGTTGGTTTACAAATAAATATTTGTCACTAAAAGATGCATAAAATATGTATGAAGAAAACCGACGTTCGCCTAAAATTCGCTCCTTAATTCCTTGTTTGCGTAACTTGCTTCCTCTTTAATAAACGGAAGTAAGGAAAATGCAAAATATAACTTTCCAGATTTTAAGTGTTCGCATGCTAGATTAGTATTTGCTTACTTGCATACTTAGCAAGTATAACCTTATCTAATCAAACTTCTCTTTGAGCAAACTCTAGCTCAAAGCAAATTTGAAATTCCGCGAGCTAAGGTAGGCCTGTATAAATTATACTTTACCATGAGGAGCTGATTAATTGTAGCCGCTTAAATGCAGGAGGAACCGCTGTTTATAACTCGATATAAGTACTAGAAACTTGGAGCCAATTACAATGTAAACGCCAGCCGCGGTAAAGACTTAACGAAGTGTAGACCAAGTTCGATCAAACTTTGAGTTCGTTTACTTAAGGCCGAACACTAACAGGAGGTTAGCGTTGCCCGCAACCAGCCCGGGAAATGCACAAGACGGTTTAGGTAATGAATGCATCCTCCTCCAAGAAGAAGATTAATCACAGCTTGGCGGATTCTCTTGCAAAGAGGATGAGTTGTTTTACGATTAGACGTGGGTGGGAAATAAAACAACATAGATGGCTCGTGCACTCGTTATGTGGAGAGTTACACTGGGCGAATTGTTCACTGCAAGTGTTGATTGATTGGATATTGATTGGATATTGCTTAACGTCTCATATTTATGCAACTTGGCTAATCGAGACGAAGGGAGGGACGTAAGGGATGACGCGGGGGGACAAGGGGTGGACATGCCTGTGCTGGTCAGAACCAGCCACAAGCGAAAGGGGAGGGCAGGGGTTCCCCCAAGTCGTGGTCGTTGAGGCGATCATAACACTAGCACTAGGCGAGTCTTGGTTTTTACTTATCAGAATTGTTCGCTGCAAGTGTTAAAGCGATCATAACACCACCACTAGCCGAGTCCTGCTTTTACTTATCAGAATTGTTCACTGCAAGTGTTGAGGCGATCATAACACTAGCACTAGGCGAGTCTTGTTTTTACTTATCAGAATTGATCACTGCAAGTGTTGAGGCGATCATAACACTAGCACTATTTGAGTCTTGTTTATATATCAGAATTACACTAGTCCCATAGGTGATAAATTACCATGAGTTTATATTTGCTGTTTAGATTTTTGGATGAGCGAAGCGAAGACTTCGATTTCACTGACCCCCAAAAAATTTAGCTCGGTTGATTTTTTGTTTTTTGTTTTTTTGTCTGTTTGTTCGCACGATTCCGGGAAACGGCATATGCGATCTTGATGAAAATTGAAGGGGACCTTCGAAATCTCTGACTTAGACGTGCCACGTTTTTTGGGTACAATCGAAGAAATATTTCTCATTCTCTCTTTTACGATTTTTTTCGATTTTTAGTGCGATATTTTCGAGACATTTGGGCCGATTATTGACCAAACGGGGAGGGCTACAACGTTCATATTTCACATGGACATTAAGGTTATGGTGATGTAGTACTTTTTGAAGAAAATTGAAAAGGTTAGCCAGAATCTATAGAAATAAAGCTTTTAATATAAGTTTTTTACTTTTGTGCCATTTGGGCCAATTCTGACCAAACGGGTGGGGCTACAACGTTCATATTTTTACATGGACATAAGGTTATGGTGATGTAGTACCTTTTGAAAGAAAAAGTTGAAAAAGTCTGGCCAGAATCCATAGAAAAAAAGCTTTTAATATAAGTTTTTTACGATAATAATACCAATTGACAAGAACAATAGAAACTTCAAATCAAATTTCAAATCACTATAGCAATAAAATATATAAAACCCCAAAGGAACAAAAGCAGCATAGAATGGAATAAATGCATTACAAATGTATGTACTCTGGATTAATTCTGGTTGCTTTATTCATTTAATGCTTTGAAGACTGCTCGTTGTTTCATCTAAGTAGGTCAATGAGCGATTAGTTGAACGATGGAATAGCTGTCGTTGAAATATGGTTGCAATTTAATAATTGTAGAATTGAGCTCGGGCAATGAATGTTCAGCATTTCACTTGTGCTTTAGAACTACATTTCAATTTGAGAATGGCGGTGACTGGTGAGTGGTGATACGAGCTCAAATTGAACTTTATATTTAGTGGTGAATAGATAGATGGGAAGTTGGCATAAATCAAAATATATAATCCTCCATTTGAAGAGACGCTGATGACGCGGCTTATCCAGTGGGTAAGGGGGTGGGGGTGGGGGGCTGGCGGTTCACAGGGGGCCCTGCATTTAAATCAAACATAAGCCAGCAGTGTAAACAAACGAAATCCGGCTGAATTAGATACATGGCCCCATGTTTGACTGGGACAAAATTATATTTCAAGAGGGTTTGAATTATTAATCTCTTATTTATCTTCGTCAGAGCGGATTTACTTTATAATATGAATTTACGAGGTACATGTCAGGTTGTTAACAGGAAATAGGTCACATTTAGTATTCGTCAGTTAATTCCCATTCTTGCTCCCACAAATCACGATTTATATAGACTCAGAAAAAAATATGATCAAAATAGGATAAATGCAGATGCCCTTAGTCATATAGACCGAGAGCTCGCAACATAAAGTCTCCCCTCATAGGGTACATATGGTTTGACCATTGGAATAGAAGCGGAAATTCAAGTCATTTCAAAAATGCGCGTCTTACAAGTCAACGTTGGGGCGTTTACCCGTCAGACGCCCCCAAAGTGGGCCCCAAAAAAGGTCAACTCTGCCCTCATAAGGTATACATGATTCAAACATACGTCATTTTATAAAGAAAATTACTAGAAAATCGAATATCACTCGTCAGACGGGCTGCGTTGGGCCGTTGACCGTCAGACGCCCCCAAAGTGGGCCCCAAAAAAGGTCAACTCTGCCATCATAAGGTATACATGATTCAAACATACGTCATTTTATAGATAAAGTTACCAGGAAAACGAATATCACTCGTCAGACGAGCTGCGTTGGGGCGTTGACCCGTTAGGTAACCTCCAAAGTTGGCCCCAAAGATGTCGAATCTGCCCTTAGATGTTTGCCAAGCTCGGGCTATCTTTTTTTACAATGATAAATCCCTTTTAACAACACGCTTGATCGTCAAATCCAGCTTATTTGACATACAGAACGTACCGTTATTTCCCTTTAAAATTTTTTATCCAAAAATCTGCATTTTGGGAGGCTGTTCAGAAAGGATGAGTGTGTGTCGCTATCTAAGCACATTTTGAGATTTCAAAAAATTTGTCTCCTACACAAAATTGGGAAATTACTATACACATTAACAGTTTGGTGTCATATTACGGTCAGTTATAAGAAAAGTGAGCAATTTTTGGAAAAATGTGCCTAAATACCCTTATTTCACATGATTCTTAACATTTTAGTGCATAGCACAACCCGATAGGACCCCCGAAAGAGCTTCCAAGTGATCCAGAGTCCAGACTTTACCTTGCGCTCTGCGTTAAAGCCTGGTTTTCTCGGCTTAGCCACCTTGATTTTATTGTATAGACAGAAAATTTAAAAAAAAATCCATTATGTGTATATATATATAGAGAGAGAGAGAGAGAGAGAGAGAGAGAGAGAGAGAGAGAGAGAAAAGACAGAGGAGAGAGAGAGAGAGAGAGAGAGAGAGAGAGAGAGAGAGAGGATGTTAAATACAGACCAAGATGGTTCCTGGATGATCTGTACCCTAGTTTGCACTTGATGAGATTATGCAAGCGATTTAGAAGTAGAGGATTTCGATGAGGATGATGACAGATGTTCGGAAGCAGCGTACATGATGTAAATATTAAAAATGTGATAACAGTTTTTTTTTATTCTAATCCTCAATTGTCTTTTAACTTATAAAAAGTATTTGCAGGGTTTCAACGCATGTAAAAGATTTTAGTATGTTATGATATGATGAATATTACTAATAAAATTTTAAAGCGTACAAGCGTACAGTGATTACGAATGTGATAGAATTTTTTGATTTTGAAGTTAATTATACCAAACCAATTTATATATTCAATCTTCAATTGTTTGTATCTTATATAAACTACTTGTATGATTTAACACATGTACAAATTCTTACTTGTATATGATGATGATTACTTCTGAAGATTACTGTGATAAAAAGTTGAAACATACGGTGATTACGAATGTATGGAAGTTTTGATGTTTGGAGACATCCCAAATTGATAATTCTAACCCTCAATTGTTTGTAACTTATAAAAACTATTACATGATTCAACACAATTTAAAAATTATTGCTTAATAGGTAAGCATATGATGTTAATTATTTTCGTAACTTTTGATTACATGAAAATGATTACTTTTGTGATAAAATTAATGGATTGCCAATGATTTTCTTGTATCGTTTATACAATATGCAATAGTTAAGCGATATACTTAATAGGGAGAATCCGATAGTATCATGTAACAAGTAGTAAATTAAACACAACTCTTCATTTTTAAAAAAAAAAAAAAAAAATTAAAACACTCTTTACAGTTTAAACCCTAACCCTATACCCAATACATACACCATTATTTAATTATATAATTACCCTTAACCGAAGTATAACATGTCTTCCTGATTATTCATCGATCTAGATTCTAGATATTCAAAAAAAAAAAAAGTGGTAATTGCAGGGCTCAAGGGCCCAAAATAAGCGAAAACATCATGACTACATATTATCGCACAAATCCGATTGAATCCAACATAATTCGTAAGTATTTGAGACAAAACATTTTTTAAACTTTTTTTTTTTTGGGGGGGGGGCAAGTGGCGGGTAAGGGCCCCACACAGCCAGTCTGACGAGTGATATTCTTTTCCGTGGTAAATTTTTCTATAAAAAGCGTATTATTTAATCATGTTTTCTTATTGAGGGCAGATTTGACTTTTTTGGGGGGCCACTTTGGGGGCATCTGACGGGTCAACGGCCCACGTAGCCCGTCTGACGAGTGTATTCGTTTTTTTAGTAATTTTCCCTATAAAATGACGTATGTTTGAATCATGTATACCCTTTTGAGGGCAGAGTTTACCTTTTTGGGGCCACCTTTGGGGGGTCTGACCGGTCAACGGCCCATCGCAGCCCGTCTGACGATGATATTCATTTTTGGGCTAACTTCTTCTATAAATTTTTCTTATGTTTCAATCATGTAACTTATAGGGGGATATTTGACCTTTTTTGGGGGGGCCACTTGGGGGCATCTGACGGGTCAACGGCCCAACGCAGCCGTCTGACGAGTGATATTCGTTTTTCTAGTAATTTCCCTATAAAATGACGTATGTTTGAATCATGTACCTTATGAGGGCAGAGTTGACCTTTTTTGGGGCCCCCTTTTGGGGGCCTCTGACGGGTCAACGCCCATCGCAGCCGTTTGCGAGTGATATTCATTTTTGGGGGTAACTTCTTCTATAATTTTTCTTATGTTTTCAATCATGTATACTTTAAAAGGGGCAGATTTGACCTTTTTGGGGGGGCCACCCTTTTGGGGGGATCTGACGGGTCAACGGCCCAACGCAGCCCGTCTGACGAAAGATATTCGATTTTCTAGTAATTTCTTTATAAAATGACGTATGTTTGAATCATGTATACCTTATGAGGGCAGAGTTTACCTTTTTTGGGGCCCACTTTGGGGGCGTCTGACGGGGGCAACGGTCCATCGCAGCCCGTCTGACGAGTGATATTCATTTTTGGGCTAACTTCTTCTATAATTTTTCTTATGTTTCAATCATGTATACTTAATAGGGGCAGATTTGACCTTTTTTGGGGCCCACTTTGGGGGCGTCTGACGGGTAAACGCCCCAACGTTGACTTGTAAGACGCGCATTTTTGAAAATGACATGAATTTTTGCTTCTATTCCAATGGTCAAACCATATGTACCCTATGAGGGGAGACTTTATGTTGCGAGCTCTTGGACTAATAGTTATAAACAATCGATTTGTAGATCAGTCTAAAAAATAGAGACAATTTACGAATTGGAAATTATTGTTAGCCAAATCTCGAAGAGGGGTGTTATTCTAGTAAGTGTGGATTTTTTGCTTCTATGAAAACTAACGTCTGTTCCATGGTAGAGAAAATATTACTGCATTAATAGAGATGCGGGTTTTGTACATATGAAAATGCTAAATACTAAATACATACTAAATATCCGTATGCTGAAGAGACTACTAGTATGAGTCAAGGTATGTCGTAAGAAATTTTTTATCGTGAGGTCTGTGACGTAAGGGTGAATAGGCAACACAAATCGATTTATTACACTTAAAATGCCGCCAAAAATGTGTAAAATAGGCAAAAATACAAGTAGGGCCTAAATGTTTTCGTTTGCACAT
This sequence comes from Sweltsa coloradensis, assembly GCA_024449915.1. Lineage (NCBI taxonomy): Eukaryota > Metazoa > Arthropoda > Insecta > Plecoptera > Chloroperlidae > Sweltsa > Sweltsa coloradensis. The sequence goes on from JAMZAV010000391.1 coordinate 175,196, forward strand.
TCACGTTTAAGGACTAAAATCTTAATCGATATTATTATTATTTATTATCATAACCTCCCACCCCCTACCCGACTTGGTTGGAAATGGGGCTCGATATTATTATGATTATTATTATTATTTTATTGGATGTATTTCATACAAACTCGGTCAAAACCGGAGCTAACATGTTGTACGGACTTACGTCAAGTACTTCCATGTGTATCTTTATTACATACCTACATTATTACTTTGTCTTAACTCTAACTAAAATAAGTCATTTATAATAAAGTTTGTAGATGATGTTTTCTTTCTGCTGTGTATGTATGTATATGTATGTATGTATTTATTATTTATTATTATTATTAGTTGGTAATAACTGTTTAAACTGTGATGTATTTATTGAGAGTGTTGATAGTCACGTGTATTTAGGTATCACAATTGATAGATTTTTGTCATGGAGGCCTCACATTGTATCCTTGTGTAAACGCCTAAGATCATGTGCATTTCAGTTATTTAAGTTAAAAATGGTGTTACCTTTCAAACTTTTACGGTCTGTGTACATTGCTATAGCTGAATCTATTATTTCATATGGTTTGTTGGCCTGGGGCTCTGCTTCGCTCTCTCACGTGAATTTAATATCAAACCTTCAAAATGCAATGATTAAAACAATTACACCATGCTTTTTACAAAACAATGTGAACTACAATAGTATAGCCATGAAGTTTAAATTTTGTAATGTACTAACCTTTATCATACCTGTACATGTATAAATTCATTTTAAAATTTTACTTTAATAGAATGTATAATGTTCCGTACGATGGTAGGGGGGTCACGAGGTGGAGAACAAGAGGAAATTACATTTTACCACAGTTTAACAACAAATATGGAAAAAGAACAATTTTTTACTTAACACCTGCAATATTTAATAGCCTTCCCGTTCATCTACGAAATTTAGATAAAATATCAGCCATAAAATCAGAAATTAAAGGTCATTATCTTGAAACTATGCGCATAGATGACGTCAGTTGCTGACCACTACCCCTACCATGGCGCAACATTTTATAATTGTTTGAGTTCAGTTAAATTGAGTATTATTGTATTGTTCATTCTTGACGTTTGTTATTTTCTTGTTCCTTATTATTTACTTTAATCATTTATGGAGTTCCTAGTAAGTTTTTATGTATTGTTATTGTAATAACTCACATTTATCGCAGATATTTCATGTATTTTTTTATTTATTTAAACCACAGACAAGCCTTTTCATAAGGCTTTGTGGAAAGAAGCTTATTCCATTTTGTACATGATGTTATAAATAAATAGAAAAAAAAAAAAAAAAAAAAAAAAAAATTATTATTATTATTATTATTATTATTATTATTATTATTATTATTATTATTATTATTATTATTATTATTATTATTATTATTATTATTATTATTATTATTATTATTATATTATTATTATATTATTATTTCAAATTTAAGGCTTTCGCGGCCCGGTAAATAATTAACACAATTTATTGGTCGGGACATTTCGCCGCGTCGAATCTGCTTTAATTGCTTTTGACGTTTCAAATGTGATATTTTGGTCTTCATAAGAATGTAACGCATGTTTATAGAAGGCGGGGCCTGGTCATGGTAACTGTTTGTTTTGTGATTTTGTTTTTCTATGTAACGCCTTGTCTGGGCTTTTATTTTTGTAAGTTTTTAGAATTAATATCTTGTTTTTCTGAGGATAGCCCACACAGTTGGGCTGAAATGTCAAAAGCAATTAAAGCAGATTCGACGCGGCGAAATGTCCCGACCAATAAATTGTGTTAATTATTATTATTATTATTATAAAAATTATTTTTATTATTATTATTATTATTATTATTATTGTTGTTGTTGTTGTTGTTGTTGTTGTTGTTGTTGTTGTTGTTGTTATGATTTCTTTTTTCGATGTCGAGTTCTTACATAATCGAAAAAATCGTTTCAAAAAATCGTTTTCCCCATCCCAAATGTGAAATGGTGAATCCTGTGACGTTTTCTCCACAACCCTTGAGCTGTGTTCAGTCGGAGTTTTATCTCTGGCCTAGCACAAACACCGCGTGAATGCACGGCTAGCATGTAATTTCCTGTTGTGGCCAGAGGATCGCGAGCTGCGCAGAAGATATCGTCAGCATTCTCCAGCGGCGGCCAACCAAGCACGGTGATTTCACTCGCTGCTCACGCGATACCTCTACGCGAGGCTATTTTGGACTTGCCAAAAGACACCAAAGGTAGCTTTGAATAATTGTAAACAATAACGATTATTTTAACACGAGGTGTGGATTGTGTGGTGTTTATTATTGGTTTTATAATTTCATTACTAAAAAATTACGAATGTAGAAAAGATTACTTTACCTGAATTATTAAAGGGGCTATTACCCCCAATTTTTTTACCACATTATCTTTAGAATAATACTACATTAAAAATCAGTTTTATAAATTATTTCTTGTAACTGTGACTTTCACGAATTGATAATCAAGTAAATGTTCTTTATAATTCACCTTATTATTTTAGGCTCAAATTTACTTTTGTTTCCAGTAAAGGTATGGAATAGCTTTATTACGTTGAAAACAGAAATTTAAAAATCACAACGTGTTGGCGGGAAATGAATTTTATATGTCGTGGACTTACGCCCTTTAAAAAAAAACGAAATATTCCAATGTTAAAACATGGAGATACACTTCTGCCCTTTCAAACCAAAATAATGCGTCTATTTCTCCGCTACAATAATACATAGCTAACTAAAACCCATAATTTTGGACTTACGCCCTTTCAATAATAAGTGATTCAATTAAAAAAAAGTTGATCTTGAAATTTGCGAAAATGATCGTTTAGGGAAAGTTCTTAAATTTCTAAATTTATTTAACGTCTATCCGATTCAGTCAAAAACTGATTTACAAAGGACAACTAAATAAATTAATTACATAAGTGCTTTAACCTGCTTATTTTTTGTTCCACCAGATAATATACCATTTATAACATCGTGTCTTGAAACTGTGCACAAATATGCACTACGCAAAAATATGCATTCTGAAATCACACCCCTTTTTGGTATCAGCATATTTTGACCGAACCACTTTCCCAAATTACAAAAACAAAATATGGCGGATTCACAGAAAAGTTGTCGAATATGTCAATAAAGGCCAATATATTTTAAATAAAAATCCTCGAAGGTCACGGGGCATAAATATCGTCCCTATGTTATTTCTTATGGGAGATTTTTGCCGATGGGACCTAGCTCGAAAATTACAAAGTATGACAATTTTTTTTCGGGTCAATGGTGGACGCAATAATTTTTCTGTTCTGTACTAAATTCATAGCCCGAATGAAATATATTTTTCTAGTTTAGAGGGTGAATACCCCTTTAATACATCTGTAGTAGTTTCACTTAAATATTTCCGTCTATACACGCATTATGCCATTTGAATGCAATCCGCCATACATAATGCGTGATTCGAACCTAAATGTCAGTAGCATGCGGCTAGGACTTGTGCCCCAAACCCTAATCAATCGTGAAATACATACACCCTACCCACACCCACGGATAGTAATCATAATCAGTGGCGGATCTAGAATATAATCATGGGTTGGCTATTCGCGCCTGCATGTATATCCGTGAGAAAGGGACCAAGCAGGGGCGGAGACCCCTTAATTAAAATATAACTCTGCAGGCGATTATTTTTTAAAAGAAGGTTTTAGAGTGAATTTGGTACGTATCAGGAAAAAAGTGGCGGGCTGAATGCAATACCGAAACAATGTAGTTTGTGTGTGTCAATTTGTTTTGTCGTCATGTAGAGCTTACATGGTAACATATTAACGTTTGATCTTATTTTCAATTTAGCATAGGCCTAGCAGACACATTTCAGAGGTTTGCACGATAAAATAATAAAATATTATTATGGAATAACATGAAATATTTTATTTTTAAAGAATCATGGGGGGTGGGGGCAATCCCCCCTGTATCTGCTACTGATCATAATATGGGCATATTAGCCTAGTGCCAGAGGGACCAACATCTCGTGATGTGGAAGTAGTGACGTCGCTGTTTGACAAGTTACTGAGGTGTCGCACGTCACATGAACAGCCACTGGGGAAATCACATCTTGCAACTCCGTCTGCATTCCTTCAGACAAATGCAACACGTTTTAAAAATTATTTTGACTTATATTATTTGGGAATTAACATGTACACAATTACCGGAAGCGCTCGACAAATATTTGCAGATAATATCGGTAAAATAGGGTGAGCGTGAGCCCGCGAACAAGGAACATGCGACGTGAGTGAATCTACTCGCTGGGCCAATATGTTAGTGAATAAATGTCACTGAAGCGTTACACCGGCGGAATACACAATCAGCTCTAGGAAGCAGGCACGCAAATCCCCCGCTCTTATACCGTGTTTTCAAATAAAACTTTTTCTCTCATACTAGATTACGTCGGCTTAAGAGGCTGATACGAGAAGACGGGGATTTTCTTCCTACTTTGTGCTACACTCTAAGCTATTGGCAGCTATGAAGCCGAAGGTAGAGCCTATTCTCGTGAAGGGACTACATTTCCTTTTTAGACATCAAGCTCTAGCTGTCATGTATTGGCTCCACTTTTAATAAAAATGTTATCATTATTTAAAATATTTTAAATGTACTTTAAAAAAAAAAACTAAGATAGAATGCTGATAATGATAAACTGTTTGAAATTTAACTTCAAAGTAGCCTATTTTCTTGGTGAGTACTTTTGAAACTTTTCTTATGAAGTCCTTCGAACATAATCAGCTTAAAACGTTTCTGCAGAATAATATTATAAAGAAACAAACTTCTATAATAATGTTGGCTATCCACTATATAGAATAAAGCAAAAGGGAAGCGTACCAAGTGCGGCCATCTGACGAAGAGGTAAACTTTCGCACGGCCAAAGAAGCGAAATCGTCGAAGTCTTTTGAATTTCTTCTCATTAAATCCCATGTTCCGAACAACCAAGGGGAAAAAATGAAAAAGAATAGTCTTCTCTTCCACAAAAACAGAACTCGAAATTCATTAAAAACCAGCACACATTCCACTTATTATTGTTGATCTTCGTTATCTTCCTCACAAAAACAAAGAACTTTAAAGAAACTTGAGTGAACAACTTTGATAAAATTCACTGGTGTCCATGCACGCACGGGTCGTCACATAAAACCGGCGCGCACACGTGCGTTATGAGAGCGAGAGACGACGCTAGCGACGCCTCCATGCACCGTCGCGACGCACCGAGTGACTGGCGTCGCTTTGAGTAGAGCGCTCCACTACAGCCCTACTACCCCGGCTCCGCGCAGGGCAACTACCAACCCCTCGCCTCGCATCGCCACCAGCCATCGCACCTGCATGGTTACAACCTAGCTCAGATCATTCGCATGGAATAACTCGCAACTTACAGATTAGTAGAGAAATGCCAGGTGCGATTTTAATAAGCTGTTGCATTGTGCTTACAGTGTGGAGTACATTCGGCGTTTAGGGCTTGAACCATGAATGAGCTTTATCCCATCTAATTACGTCAACCAATGTCAAATTACATAACATATTACATTACCACAAAATTATTCTTACCTTTAGGCCTATGGGCGAAGATATATGCAAGATATGATCACAGAGGGTATGGCATTCCTCTAACTTATTTCGCCAAAATGCCACGGTGGTGATGCTCAAGGTGAGTTTAGATTATTCTGCCTGTTGACATCCCTCTTGCTAAGGTGACATGGATTCTAGACATATATAAATTATTTTATGGGGAACCGCAATTAAGCATTTTAACTTCGTAACAGTCGGCTCCGTCTACCGGAATTAATGGTAACTTCTTCCCCTAGTTTATGTACAGTTCCTACTTAAATTCTAATTAACATTTTTACTTAAATTGGAACAGCGAATGCATTTTTGCCAAGAGGGTGAATTTCGAGAGGTTCTTCATATAGCTACGGAATAAAAATAATCAAGAACGAAAGAGCCATTCCGGGAAATGCTCGTATACGATGTTGCTTGTTTTGTTTTAATTTTACCTTCAGGAACGTCTCAAAGTTTTGTAATGGCTTTCACTTGGACGCATGCTCTTGTATGAAACCCGCCCTAAGTATAATAGGGCCGCGTCAATAGCAGAATTTCGAAAAAGCAAGCTGGAAGCGATACGTAATAAAAACAATGTGGTATAAAGAGAACACATAATGGGAACGTTGAGAAGCTGTAGATAACAGCATCGGACAATCGAGCGAACCTTGAATAACGAACAAGAACTGTTCAATAGATAGATACCAGGCGTCGTTATCAGTTAATAAATAACGAAGACAAAAGCATTGCATTGTGGGAGAATGCGAAGAATCTAATTCACGATTCAGAGAGGGCGTTGTTATAGTCATTGCAGAGTTAATACCTCTCTCTATCTGTACTCGCACTAACTGACGCTCGACGGCCGACCAGAACAGTACAGCGAACAAAGCCATCGAGTTCAACTATAGATAGAAATATCTTAGAAATTGCATAACATATTTGTAAGTTGTAACAAAACAAAAAAAATTCCTTGAAATAATGTTTTAGTAAACTCAACACAACTTGAACGAAACACAACATTGATAACTACTAACTATAACAATAACTAGGAAAACGCTTAAGTCCCGCCGCGTTGTTGGATGAGCGTAATTGGTGCATTGAGCTGCCATGTGTTATGCAAATTTTCTGTTGTTCTGTGGAAAAATCATTACTAAGTTGAATTTAAAAAAAATTAAATTAAATTAAATAAAAAATTAACTTTAATTTTTTAATTTTTTAAAATTAATTGTAATTGTTAAAAAAATAAAAAAATCGTAAAATTGCGATTTTTATAAGAAATAATTTCTCGATTGCGCTCAAATTTAACACTTATCTATTAATTCATACAATAAGGGTTCTGTGAAAAAATATTACAATGGATAAAGCATGTAGGGTTATAAGTCAAAGAAATTTTTTAAAATTCGAAAAAAATCGTAAAATTGCGTTTTTTATGAGAAAAAATTTTCCGATTGCGCTCAAAAACGTGGCAGTTCTAAGTTCAGAGATTTCGAAGGCCTCCATAAAATTTCATCACAATCGGAGTATCGGTTTAGCCGGAATCGTGTTAACAGACACAAAAATACAAAAAAAAGAAAGAAAGAAAAAAAAAACATTCCGGATTTTTTTCTCCAGTGTAGTGAAATGGAATCTTCGCTTGGCTCGCTACGCTCGCTACGCTCATCCAATAATAGTGTTATAGTGTAAACCGACAGCTGTTTTTTTTTTTAGATGTATTCATCAGTCGTTAATGCGAATGCAAGGGATTGAGTCCTCGGACATCCCTTCACAATTGTCCTTTCTGCAACATAGTTATAGACACTTGCAGAGGGGCATGAATTGCACCCTGGGCAGGCTTCCCACAAAAATTATTATAGTGTTATAGTGTAAGTGATAGTACTAACGATACTTAGTTTTGAATAATATTTTTATATCAACACTTATTTATCTACTGATCTGCACATAGCGTTGTGTGTTCTAAAAAATGTTTAAATGATATAGCTCATCATATAGAAAGAGAACCGAATGATAATGAATTAATGCACTTAAACTTATCGAGACGATGAATGATGTAGATGACAATGAATGAAAAGTACAAAGAAAACATGCCTTACGCGAATCTCGAACCCTCGTTCTCGTATAGACATACGCTTCGGACCATAGTCTTATGTGCCACCGCGGACGCCAAAAAGAAGTGGAGAAACCTGTGGTAAGCTGATCTAATATGTGAATGTGAAATAAATGATAAACAGTAATATTATTCGTTTTTTCTACAACACAAACAGATACTAGTTTCGATCAGCCTAGGTGCAACGGACGTTTTAAACCACACAGTTAGTATGAATGTGAGCAACAATTCAAAGCCAACAGTCGCAAAATCGTTTTCAGTGTGGCTTTGGAGTTATTCACGTCAAAAGTACCAACTAACAACTGTGATTAAAACATTGCTTCCAATGGTCGGTTTGCATTTAAATTGCTATATTGTCACATAGTCGGAACAATTTCGAAACAATCAGATTCAGTGTAGTTTATTGCTCTTTTGACATGGTACATTCCCGAGTTCAAGATAGAGGGATTTATAATGACGAAATATAGTTACATTGTCTAATGGAAATAAAGATTTACAATTATTATACAGTTGCTTTTTCTATGGTCACACATTCTTCAATGTAGACTCGACAGTCGACACGCGTACATGTCGTTTACGTTTATTGCTGTATTTGTGTTGATTATATTTGTGTTGACTGTATTTGTGTTGACTATTTGTGTTGTCTCTATTTGTGTTGACTGTATTTGTGTTGACTCTTGTTATTGGATAAGGGATTGCTAATAACTTATACAAGCAAACGACGTCCATGCACAAATGAGATTGCACACCACAGGGAAGCAATGAAAATGGTACTTTACCAATCTACACCATCATTAATTATTCAATAATATTCGGTGGGAACTTGGTGCTAGCTCCATGCCACACTGTATTAATAATTACTACTCGCCTCCACACGTAAGCACCCCTACCTTCAGGCGGAGTTAAAATACTCACATCCATTCAATAGATCTACAGTTATTGGCTCATAGGCCCGGGCCATGTATATTGTTATATTGCAATGAGAAATCCGTGACTCTTGATTGGTAAGCAATATCCTATTGGCATGTCACAGTGAAGTTGCCACATCGGATTGGTTGTCGTAAGGGTTTGTTATTGCCATAAGCTCGAATAACATTCTTATAACAATTTCTTCGACTATTTCAAAAGCGATTTAATTAACAGGTAGGTCTTATCCCCTTATGACTATTTCAAGATCTTACGACGGTGCAGAAACTGGGCCTGATCAAATACTCATTCGAACTTCAAAACTGCCAAAAAATATATATATCAAAATGATGCCAGCGATGTTTCTTGAATTAGTATAATTTTGTGCTTAAATAACGCTTCTTACAGATTAAAGGTTATTCGATACTCATAATGATTCTTCGTGAGTTTGTAATGTATTGGAATTAATTACGTATGATAATAGTGTATTTTATTTTTTGTTGTCACACTATAACATTTATTAGACTATCTGATAATTTAGTTTTGTAATTCGTGTGTTTGATGAAAGCTTTTACTCGACGTCCAGGAAACATGGAAAGACAACAATGTTCAGGCCCCTACACCGTACAATAAAACTCTTGGTCGACAGTAAAACTTGAGTATTTACGAATGTAAGTTCTAGTCTAGTCATTAGTCAACAATAACTTTAAACTGCTTTGAATAGTGAAATTCACGAGATGGGTGTTCATTCCAAATACGCTTCCTTTCCTCAAACGCCATTCAATTAAATAATAAATAAAAAAATACATACAAGAAACACATTACCTTGAGCTCTACACTGTATTACTAAAAGTATCATTATTTATCTCCATTAATTTGAGTATCGATCGATTACTTGATGTCCCAAGTTCCTCTAGGTAGCTAATTAATCTTGTATTTTACCATATAGTAGTGTTCCGGATTTCTTGGTGCTTTCAGAAAAAGGTGGGCTAGTTTGTGTGCCAAAATAGGCTTGTGAGGCTTTATTATGATTAAACCTAGAGCTATATAAGCCGATGGTAAAACGCAGAGGCTTAATCAAGTCGCCGACAGTATACAGGCGTTGTGTCGGTACAGGCTCCAGCGAAACTGCAACCATGAAGCTGAACGAAGTGTATAATCAGCGTCGGTTATAATCGAGATAAATCATGTTCAACTCATGACAGAAGTAGTGAGTTCGGTGCTCCGCAGCATTCTAGGATCCAGCCATCCCGTATTGTCTGATGAGTTTCTATTAAAAACAAACTTTTATTATTTACCTGGGAAAGATTGGCGCAAACAACTTTTGAGAGTTCTACATCACTGTGAACTTGACGTATGATGGCAAATTCAAACACGGACAGACTAACAACGAGGTCTATCGTGACTATGCATGGAGGAAATCAAAGCATGAGTAGGAGAAACCCTAAGTGTTTCGAATTAGATGAGTGGTTTGATTGAATCCTATTCATACCGACAGCGGTGGTTCATGCGTAACGTGACACTGATTCGGGAGGTCACGGGATGAAATCTCGACACCGGCAATCCTGCAGATTCAAACATTTTCCGAGTTTTGTTGTTAGTCGCTTACGCGAATGCTGGAATTTTGTGCTATCGGACGTTTAGCTCCACAAATAACCTAACACCCTTAATCTAATCTAGTTAGTCACCTGAAAAGGGCCATACCTAAAAAAAACTGATGTGGTATCCGAAAGCGGACCCGTTTAACAGTTTATCCCGAAACCGTTCGAAGAGCAGTCCAGAAATCCAAACTATTTGATTTCGACTACAACAGAGATATGCACGTACGGCCAAGTTAATTTAGTACTGATGCCCTAGTGTAGTGAGTTTGCTTATAGTGCAGCCGACAAAGACTATCCCAGACTGAACAGTTTTTCTCAACGGAGTTCCGGATTACGAAAACCTATCTCCGGGTGCAATATATACGGAAGTACCATGCAGTTGGAAGATGCAAATAAATGAATACTCATTTATCCGTTGAGAAACTAGATAAGGGAAACACACTCCTATTGCTGCATCTACTCTTTCGCTACCGGAACGTGGTGCTAGTTTTAATAATAACCCTTTCTTTTAGTTTGAACCTACTCGGGGGTACAGATTATGCGCAGCTCGTCGGTTGACGGTAAGTTGTCCTCAAGGATTTATCCAGTCAATGAGACGAAGCTAATGATTGTGTCCACACCTAGGACATTCCCTCCCAACATCCTCACATCCTTTAGCTACCTAGTTACGTACGAGAAGAGATAAATTAATATTATCCGTATGCAGGATTATCGTGCATGACAATATTGTATTTTACTTTTGCATTTATTTTTATTGTTATTTACTTCTTTACCTTCAATAGACTTAAATTAATTTAAACCGTAATATCAATTCCTTGCGGTATAGAACTATAGGTATAGATACTTCCCAATAATTTATAAATTTTTTTTATAAATATTTTATATATGTATATTTGCAGATTTGTGTTTTCTTAAAATAGTGAATACCGCAATGGTGTGTGAAATATAAGTATGCGCAACCAAATTCAGGGCCACCATCGCTTGTGAATAGTGTGTAGCTCACACAAGGGGCACTATCGACCAGCTCCTGCATTTGTTTTACTGAGAAACTCGTTGCCAAACACCCTTAATGACCACCGCAGAGTTTAATCCTGCCCGCGTTACATGTAATTGCATCAAGCTATTAAATTAACAACAGTTAACTATTCCACTTCAAAAACATGCAAATACGGAGTGGAAATAAATGTGCAATTCAAATAGGTCTTGTACTTAACCTAGATTGTGTGTAGGCCCGTTTGATAATTTAATTAAATAAGGTGAGGGTGTTCGATGCAGTTGTGATTCTTTACAGTAGCGGCCGTGCAGTTCAAGTCATACATGCAGATAAATAGCACACTTCAGGGCAAGTCTTGTACTTCAATGACTAGATAACAAACTATAAGCCACACAACGATGACTGAAGCTAAACAAACATGGCGGACCACGGTGTTGATGTAACAGTCTGAAGCTAAACAAACATGGCGGACCACGGTGTAGATGTATAACAGTCTGAAGCTAAACAAACATGGCGGACCACGGTGTTGATGTATAACAGTCTGAAGCTAAACAAACATGGCGGACCACGGTGTTGATGTAACAGTCTGAAGCTAAAAAAAACATGGCGGACCACGGTGTTGATGTAACAGTCTGAAGCTAACAAACATGGCGGACCACGTTGATGTAATCAGATTTTGAAGTAACAAACATGGCGGCCACGTGTTGTGTATACAGTCTGAGCCAAACAAACATTGGCGCCAGTGTTGATGTAAACAGCTGAAGCTACACAAACATGGCTGACCACGTGTGAGTAAACTCGAAAGCCTAAACAAAGGCGACCACGGTGTTGATGTAACAGTTGAAGCTAAACAAAACATGGCGGACACGGCTGTATGTATAACATTGAAGCTAAACAAACATGGCGGACACGTTGTGATGTATATCAGTCTGAAGCTAACAAACATGGCGGACCACGGTGTTGATTTAACAGTTGAAGCTAAACAAACATGGCGGACCACGGTTGAGTAACAGTCTGAAGCTAAACAAAAAATGGCGGACCCCGGGTTTGATAACAGTTGAAGTAAACAAACATGGCGGACCACGGTGTTTATTACAGTCTGAAAAACAAAAAAAAACAAAAAGGGGGGCCCGGGTGATGTAACAGTCTGAAGCTAAAAAAATGGGGGACCACGGTGTGATGTAAAATTGAAACTAAACAAACATGGCGGCCACGTGTTTATGTAACGTTGAAGCTAAACAAATGGGGACCACGGTGTTTATGGGGAACAGTGAAATAAACAAAAATGGCGGCCCCCCCGGGGTTGAGTATACAGTTGAAACCAAAAAAAAATGGCGGACCACGGGGTGATGTAACAGTCTGAAGCTAAACAAAAAAGGGGGGCCAAAGGTTGAGAACAGTCTGAAGTAAAAAACAGGCGGGCCGGGGTGATGTAACGTCTGAAACTAAAAAAAAACATGGGGGACCCCGGTGTTGATGTAACAGTTGAAGCTAAACAAACTGCGGACCACGGGTTTATGTATAACATTTTAACAAACAAAAATGGGGACCACGGTGTTTATGTTTAAAAGTTGAAGCTAAAAAACATGGCGGACACGGTGTTATGAAAAAGTTGAAGTAAAAAAACATGCGGACCCGGGGGTTTATTTTAAAAAGCTGAAGCTAAACAAACATGGGGGACAAAGGTGTGATTTAAAAGTCTGAAGCAAACAAACTGGCGGACCCCGGGTTGAGAAAGTCTGAAACTAAAAAAACATGGCGGACCCCGTGTGATGTAAACAGTTAAGCTAAACAAACCATGGCGGGCCACGGTGTTGATGTATACAGTCGAAATAAAAAAAACATGGGGACCACGGGTTTAGTAACAGTCTGAACTAAACAAAAATGGCGGACCACGGTGTTTAGTAACAGTTGAAGCTAAAAAACATGGGGGACCACGGGGGATGTAACGTCTGAAGTAAACAAACAGGCGGACCACGGGGGGGAGTAACAGTTGGGAAACAAACATGGGGACCACGGGTTGATGTATAAGTCGAAGCCAAACAAAATGGCGGCCAGGTGTTTATGAACAGTCTGAAGCTAAACAAACAGGCGGACCCCCGGGGTTTTATGTCAGTTGAAACTAAAAAAAACATGGGACCACGGTGTGATGTAACAGTTGAACTAAACAAAAATGGGGAACCCCGGTGTTGATGAACAGTTTGAAGCTAAAAAACATGGCGGGCCACGGGGTTGATGTAACAGTCTGAAGTAAACAAACATGGCGGACCACGGTTGATGTAAAAGCTGAAGCAAACAAAACATGGGGGACCACGGGGTTGATGTTAACAGTCTGAAGCTAAACAAACATGGCGGACCCCGGGTTTATTAACAGTTTAAGTAAAAAAACATGGCGGACCCGGGGTATGGTTGGTAAAAACTGGGGGGTTTTATTTAAAATCTGGTAAAAAAATCCCTTTTTCAGTTGAAAACTAAACAAAAAATGGGGGACCCGGTGGATGTTTTAAAAGTCGAAACTAAAAAAAACATGGCGGGCCCGGTGGATGTAAAAAAGTTGAAACTAAAAAAAAAGGCGGACCCCCGGGGATGTTAAAAGTTGAAGTAAAAAAACATGGGACAGGTGTTTATGAACAGTCGAAGCTAAAAAAACATGGCGGACCCCGGTGTTGATGTAACAGTCTGAAGCAAACAAACATGGGGACCACGGGTTGATGAACAGTTGAATTTAAAAAAACATGGCGGGCCACGGGGTTGATGTAACAGTCGAAGCAAAAAAACAGGCGGGCCCCGTGTGATTTTAAAAGTCTGGGAAGTAAACAAAAAGGGGGGACCCCGGTTGATGTAACAGTCTGAAGCTAAAAAAACATGGCGGACACGGGTTGGGTCAGTCGAAGCTAAAAAAAACTGGCGGACCACGGGTTGATGTAAAAAATCTGAAGCCAAACAAACAGGGGGACCACGGTTGTGATGTACAGTCTGAAGCTAAACAAAAAATGGCGGACCACTGTTGATGTAACAGTTGAAAACAAAAAAACATGGCGGGCCCCGGTGTTTAGTAACAGTCTGAAGCTAAAAAAAATGGGGGGACCCCCGGTGTTTATTAACAGCTGAAGCTAAAAAAACGGGGGACCACGGTTTTATGTAAAGTTGAAGCTAAAAAAACAGGCGGACCACGGTGTTGATGAACGCTGAAGTAAACAAACATGGGGCCACGGGGTGAGAACAGTTGAAGTAAACAAACATGGCGGGGCCCCGGTGTGATGTAAAAATCTGAAGCTAAAAAAAAATGGCGGACCACGGGTTTATGTAACAGTTGAAGCTAAACAAACTGGCGGACCACCCCTGTGATGTAAACAGCGAAGCAAACCCAAAATGGGGCCCCTGGATGAAACGCAAAAAAACAAACTGCACCCCCCGGGGAAACCCGGAAGTAAACAACCCCCACCACTTAGAACAAAAACAAACAAACAGGCACCACAAAAGCAACAAACAACCCACCCTTTAGAACAGCAAACAAACAAACACACCCCCTTTTTAAACACCCCAACCCAAAAAAACACGGGCCACCCCCCCCGGGGGAAAACAACAAACCCCCAAACAGGGGGACCCCAGTAACATTAACAAAACAAAACGACCACGGGAAACACAACAAACAAAAAAAACCCCCCCACTTTTAAACCCCAAAAACAAACCACCACGGGTGAAACACAACCCCCAAACATGCGGACCCGGGGGGAACACTAACAAACAACACACCCACAAACCGGCTAAAAAAACTGGCGGCACGGGTTGATGTAACAGTTGAAGCTAAAAAAAAAACATGGCGGCCACCCGGTGTTGATTTAACAGTTGAAGAAAAAAAACTGGGGCCCGGTGTGAGTAACGTCTGAAGCTAAAAAAACATGGGGACCACGGTGTTTATGGTTTTTCAGTTGAAAACTAAACAAACATGGCGGACCCCGGTGTTGATGGTACAGTCTGAAGCTAAAAAACATGGCGGACCACTTTTTTTTCAGGGGAATGTTATAAAGTCTGAAGTAACAAAATGGCGGACCACGGTGTGATTTAACAGTTGAAGCTAAACAAAAAATGGCGGAAACCCCGGTGTTGATGATAAAGTTGAAGCTAAACAAAATGGCGGACCCCGGGGTTGATGATACAGCTGAAGCTAAACAAACATGGCGGACCACGTTTTGAGTAACGTTGAAGCTAAAAAAAACATGGGGGACCACGGGTTGTGGATACAGTTGAAGTAATAAACAAAATGGGGACCACGGGTTTAGTTTTCAGTCTGAAGCAAACAAAAAAGGGGGGACCACGGTGTTGATGTAAACAGTTTAAGCTAAAAAACATGCGGGCCACGGTGTTGATGTAACAGTCTGAAGCTAAAAAAAAACATGGGGGGCCCCCCCCCTGGTGATGTAAAGTTGAAGCAAAACCAAACTGGCGGACCACGGTGTGATGTAAAGTCGAAACTAAACAAACATGGCGGACCCAAAAAGGGGTTTATTAACAGCTGAAGTAAACAAACAGGCGGACCACGGTGTTGATTAACGCTGAAGAAACAAAAATGGGGGCCCCGGTGTGATGTAACCGTTGAAGCAAAAAAACATGGCGGACCCGTGGAGTAACAGTTGAAGCTATAAAAAAAACATGGCGGGCCACGGTGTTTGGGTGTAAACAGTCTGAAATAAACAAAAATGGCGGACCCCCGGTGTTTAGTAAAAAGTCTGAAGCAAAAAAAAATGGGGGGACCCGGGGTTGATGTAACGTTGAAGCAACAAACATGGCGGACCCCGGGGTTTTACAAAAAAAAAAACAACAAAAAAACACCCCCCCTTTTGGGGACAGTCGAAAAAAACAACATGGGGGACCACGGGTTGATGAACAGCTGAAGCAAAAAACATGGCGGCCCCCCGGGGTGATGTAACAGTCTGAAACTAAACAAAAAGGGGACCACGGTGTTTATGTTTTCAGTTGAAGCTAAAAACATGGCGGACCCGGTGTGATGTAAAATTTAAGTAAACAAAAGGGGGACCACGGTGTGAGTAACAGTCTGAAGAAAAAAAACATGGGGGACCCCGGTGGGATTAACAGTTGAAACAAACAAAAAATGGGGGACCACGTGTTTATGTAACAGTCTGAAGCTAAAAAACATGGCGGACACGGGTTGATGTAACATTGAAGTAAACAACAGGCGGACCACGGTGTTGATGTAAAGCAAGCAAAAAAAATGGCGGGCCACGGTGTTTAGTAAAGTCGAAGCTAAACAAAAATTTGGGGGACCACGGTGTGATGTAACGTCTGAAGCAAAACAAAAGGGGGACCCGGGGGTTTATGTAACAGTTGAGCTAAACAAACAGGCGGGCCCCGGGGTTTAGTAACAGTTTAAAAACCCCAAAAAAAACATGGCGGACAGTGTTGAGTAAAAGTCTGAAGCTAAACAAAAAATGGGGAACGGTGTGATGTATCAGTTGAAGCTAAACAAAAAAAGGCGGACACGGTTGATGTAACAGTCTAAACTAAAAAAACAGCGGACACGGTGTTTATGTAACAGTCTAAGTAAACAAACATGGCGGGGCCCCGGGTTGATGTAACAGCTGAAACTAAAAAAAATGGGGACCACGGTGTTTATGTAACAGTCTGAAGCTAAAAAACAGGGGGACGGGGTTTATTAACAGTCTGAAGCTAAAAAAACATGGGGGACCCCGGTGTTGATTAAAAGTCTGAAGCAAAAAAACATGGCGGGCCCGGGGTTTATGTAAAAGGAAGCTAAAAAAACGCGGACCACCCCCCCTGTTGATAAAAGTCTGAAGCTAAACAAACTGGCGGACCCCGGTGTTGATGAAACAGTTGAAGTAAAAAAAAACATGGGGACCCCCCCGGGGTTGATGAACAGTCGAAGCTAAAAAAAACATGGGGGACCCGGGGTTTTTTTGTAAAAAGTTGAAGCTAAACAAACAGGCGGAACCCCCCCTGTTTATGTAACAGTCTGAAACTAAAAAAATGGGGGACCCGGGTGATGTAACAGTCTGAAACTAAACAAACATGGGGACCACGGTGTTGAGTAACGTCGAAACAAAAAACTGGGGGACCCGGGGTTGAGTTAAAAAGTGAAGCAAAAAAAGGCGACCACGGGTTGATTTTAAAAGTCTGGCTAAACAAACATGGGGACCACGGTGTTGATTAACAGCTGAAATAAACAAAATGGCGGACCCCCGGTGTTTTAGTAACAGCTGAAGCCAAAAAAAAATGGGACCCGGGGTGATGAAAAAGTCTGAAACAAACAAACATGGGGGACCACGGGTTTATTAACAGTCTGAAGCAAACAAACATGGCGGACCACGGTGGATGTAACGTTAAGCTAAAAAAAACATGGGGACCACGGTGTTGATGTACAGTCTGAAAATAAACAAAACATGGGGGGTTTTTTTTAATTTTAAAAAAATGGGGAATTTTATGTAAATTTTTTTTTTTTTGGGGGGTGTTGTTCCTGGTAAAAAAATGGGGGACCACGGTGTTGATGTCAGTCAAGCAAACAAACAGGCGGGCCACGGTGTTGAAGTAAACAGTCTGAAGAAAAAAAACAGGGGGGACCACGGGGGATGTAACAGTCTGAAGAAACAAACATGGCGGGCCCGGTGTTTAGTTTCAGTTGAAGCAAACAAAAATGGGGGACCCCGGTTGAGTAAAAAAGTCTGAAACTAAACAAAATGGCGGACCACGGTGTTTAGTAACGTCTGAAGCTAAAAAACATGGGGGACCACGGGGTTTATGAACAGTCTGAAGTAAACAAAAATGGCGGACACGGTGTTGAGTAAACGTCTGAAACTAAACAAAAAATGGCGGACACGGTGTTGATGTATAACAGTCTGAAGCTAAACAAAACATGGCGGACACGGGGTTATGTAACAGCTGAAGCAAAAAACATGGGGGACCACGGTGTGATGAACAGTCGAAGCTAAAAAAACACGACCGGTTGAGTAACTTGAAGTAAAACAAAATGGGGGAAAGGTTTGATGATATCGTTTAAATAAAAAAACAGCAAGGTGTTTCATTCCAAAAAAAAAAACCCCCTTTAATAAAAATTTAAAAACAAAAACCCCACGGGGTTTGAGGAACTTAATAAAAAACTTTGGGAATTTATTATAACAACTCAAAATCCCAGGGTTATTAAAGCGAAAAACCAAAAAGGGGGGTTATTTAAATTTTACCCAAAATGGGCCGGAAAATTTTTTTAAGGACTTTTTTAAACCCAAAAAATTTGAAAGGTGGGGGTTTCCCTTGACCCCCCCTTTGGGGGGGATTAAAAACTTTGGGAATTTTTTTCAATAAAACCCTTTCCAAAAGGGTTTTTCTGATGAAGAAAATGGGTTTTTTTTCATTTTCCTTAAATTTCACCAAAAACGAAAAAAGAAAACCCACCCGTTTAAAAATTTGGGCCGTTATTAAAAACTTTTTAAATCCTTTTTTAAAAACTTTTCAAAATTTCCTTTTAAAAGGTTCAACAAAATTTGTTAAAAGGTTTTTCCCGTTTCTATTTAGGGACCTAATTTGCGCCCGGGGTTAAAAAAAATTTCTTGAAAAAACCTCAAAAAAATTCTTTTCTTAAAAATCTTTTTTCAAAGGGTTAACCGGGGAAAAAGGGGGACCCGTTTTTTTGTTTTTAAAAAAATTTAAAATTGTTTTAAACAAAAGGGTCTTTCCCCCTTTATACATGTTTTCCCGAAATTCACCTTGGCGAAATAAACCCAAAAAATTCTCGTACCCCCTCCCCCCTTAAAATTAAAATACCCCAAACCCATTGGGCCGGCGCCTTTTGGGGGGGGATAAAAATGGCCTTTCCCCATGTGGAAGTTTTTAAGGGGGGGGGCCGGCCCCGTACCCCCCAAAAGTTTAATTTTTGGAAAAAAACCCAGATTGGGGACAGGGCAGTTTGGGGATAAAAAAGGCCGTTCCTTGGGGTTTTTTTGTTTTTTTTTGCCTGGTAAAATTTTTTGGCATTCCCCAACCTAAATTTTTTTGCAACAGGGCGAACCGAAAAAAAGGAAATTTTAAAACCCCTTGGTCATTCACACGTATTTGTATTGTGATTTTAAAACCCCCAAATTTCCCCAAAGTTCAACTTCTCCAGGATATCTCTAGCGCAATTGAAACCTAGTTGAATCGATAAATATTTATATCATATTATTCACCTTGCAGTTGCAACCGGGATGAAAGTTTCGTTTAAGGACTTGTACGTACCCACATGTTTAACGTTATTGGTGGAGGTGCCGGTTCTTCGTCAGCCCGTACTCTCTGCGCGTGGGGACTTTATGTATTGAAACTTGTGCAATTCTCGCAATAACTCGCGTACACAAATTGTACATTTTCTGATGAGAAAATGCTTTTTGTGCAGTTGGGCCTATCAGCCGGGAAAACGGCAAAGAAAGGCCACGAATTTAGAAAAATATTGTCTGTAACTCTGAAAAACTTCTCAAACTTCCTTTGTCTTCACAACTATACAAGTCGTTCTTACAAGAGGTTCAAAACTCCGTTTGTGGTAAAGGCTGGATATCCCCGTTTCGACTTATTAGTTAGGTCAGCCATAATTTGTCACGCAAGCTAGAATAGGTATACATATAGAAACTTTACATTGTAATATCCTGCAAAAAATTCATCTTCACTGTAAAATTACTCATTTACAATCATGGCGATTCAACTCAAGCCCTTCATTAAAGCTTGCTACTGTACCAGCGTTTCTCTGCCTTTCAAATAAAGAGTAAAATAAGGGTTTGTTATAAAGCCTCAAGAGTTGGTCTGTGCCGGCCTAGCTATTCTACGAGTGTTATTAGTCTGGAAATGGCTCATGCCTGCTGTTGCGAAGATGAGGAGAGGCCGGACTCTCAAGATCACCCACTCAACTCGTATTAACGTCTTGTGAAAATACCCGAGCCACTTGGCGCAGCAGCGGGCCACGTTTGGGGGATAAAACATGGCCGTTTTCATGTTGGACGTTTTTAATTTGTTTTATTTCGCCATGACCCGTACAAATTTATGTTGTCATTTCCTCAGGATGGGCGACATGAAATGTTTTTTTGCAACGAGGGCGAGTACGACGATAGTACACAACGCGCAAGTTTCCTTGAAGCTACTTGAGTCATCTCAGTCATCTGGTATTGATAGGTTGTTGGCATTCAACCCAATCCTTCCAAATGTCCGATATTCGCTTAACTTCAGACGAACCCCGAGAAGAAGAAGTTTTTCAGCTTGTCATCGAATTCACACCAGTATTTTGTAATTGATTAAAATCAGAATTTAATCTCACACTTCATTGGAGACGAAAGACGAAACGAAAGTCAGTGCTTTGAACAACAGGATATTAAAAAATATTAATTTCCGTTCGAGTTTAAGTTTGATGTTCGCAAAGAAGGAACATCTTCGTGGAGAGTCTTTACATGCAATCATCTCTGCACCGCCATCGCCTGCGCTTGAAACGGACACCGACAAAGAAGGGCGAGCACGAAGCACTTTGATTGGCTGAGAAACCCTCTGGAAGAAATATCTAGCGGAAACACGCTTTCATATATTCGACGTTTATAAATACCCTAAGATGGACGCAATGAATTAAATATAAACTGTAATTGTTTACTACTTAGATAATGAAAATAATCATTTCACTTATTTCATTTATCAATCACTCAGATTTAAAATATTGAAAGTTTATGTGTTCACAAGGTATATAAAATAACAACCACTTGGTTATAAATGATAAATAGTTAAAAATATACAAATGGTAGCATATTTGAACCACAAGTATAGGATATCAGATTATTACCAATTCCATAAGCTACAATTTTGCAGTGAAATCATGATTGAGCTCTCGTTGGCCCACCACCACTACCAATGGCTAATCCAATACAACAAATGTTCATTAGCGCTACATTTCTGTGTGTAAACAGTAGAAAATAGATTCCGATTGTACCGACATCTCATGAAATACCGGAACTTCCGATTGTTGCCATTGGAAAGTATCACCTGCGAACTGAAATGATAGCAGACTCCGAGAATTATGGATAGAAGTATAATCCTTGCCAAATAAGTTGTGAGCTCAATCGGTGGTGTAGGGCGTACGTTGTTCTCCAGTCTAACTCGAGCTCTGTGTATATTGTAATAATTATCACGTTGCAGACGAACAAGTAGCTCTGTGTATATTGTAATAACTATCACGTTGCAGACGAACAAGTAGCTCCGTGTATATTGTAATAATTATCACGTTGCAGACGAACAAGTAGCTCCGTGTATATTGTAATAATTATCACGTTGCAGACGAACAAGTAGCTCCGTGTATATTGTAATAATTATCACGTTGCAGACGAACAAGTAGCTCTGTGTATATTGTAATAATTATCACGTTGCAGACGAACAAGTAGCTCCGTGTATATTGTAATAATTATCACGTTGCAGACGAACAAGTAGCTCTGTGTATATTGTAATAATAATCACGTTGCAGACGAACAAGTAGCTCTGTGTATATTGTAATAATTATCACGTTGCAGACGAACAAGTAGCTAGCTCGCAGAGTATTTGGACAGCACTTCTGTTGAAGAAGCTGTTGGAACACAGACTAAGCTGAAATAATATTTGCACTAAGCTCCTTGAGAAAATATTGGGATAATTCGCGCAGAACACGACGCTTCGCATGGAAATCACGGGACCCCCTCCTCCACGTAACAACTGTCTGTGCAAACAAGGGCACCAAGTGGAGCGTGGGTTCAGCTCGCTCGCATTACGTGCAAAATAGCAGTCACAACTTCACAATACAATATAGCAACGCGTATGTTGTTTTATTTAATGGGTTAGCGGTAGAACAATAAAAATTGTTTTTCTAATTTTCCATACGTGCGTTTTACAATGGATTAAAAACAAAATGCGAAAACAATGGTTATACTCTTCATTCTGTATTTGATTATAACGATTCAACAAGTTTAAAACAACAAAAAAAAACAATGTCAAATTACATCAGAGATAATTTGCTTATTTTACACGCAATGAAAGCAAACCGAGATAAAACAAGCCTAAAACTCGGAAAGTTTATTTAAAATAATTATTTGTTTAATTAATAAGTTAATTACTAAATACTACCGTAAATAAATAAATAAAATAAATTTATTTTATTTAGAGTCTACCCACTCAGTTATATAACTGATTTTCAGTGGGGGACTTTAAATCAAAGCGACCAAGCCAACCCTGCAGGCCCCGACGCAATCGACGAGTGAGCGATAACCAACCAAAGATCGATATTTTTAATAGGAAATATAGCAATCAGTGGTATGGACAGTGCGAAGTGCGAACACCCGCGAATCAACGCCAGAATCAACAAGGCCGATTCAGAACAACTCTGAAATTTATTATGTGCTTCGTTGCTAGGACGGCTCCAAAGTCACCGTTTACAAACTCCTAAGACAAGAACTGATGGACTTAAGTCCAAATCAGAAGTTAAAAAACTTCTGACTTCAGCGGGAATCGAACCCTGGACCTTCTGCATTGGAAGCAGATACGCTAACCACAAGACCACTCTCGCGTTGTCTCGCGTTGTCTTATACGGAATGAATTTTTACAAATTACATTTACATTATTTCAATGATTTTCATAGCAATGTCATTCATTTCAATGTTTTTAGTTATGAAACCGTGCCTTGCTACAAAAACGACGGATAGGCCGCCTGCTGAAAATCTTTCCGGCCTAAGCATGAGTAAAAATAACGCATTTCGGTCCTCAATTGTTCTACGAAGGAGAACAGGATATCACTCAGCTACATCTCTCGCTTTAAGTCATAACGCCTGTTCAATTTTCAACCCTGTTTCCAAATTTCTCACGTCCTGCCCCCGCCGTCGACCCCCCCCCTGCCTGACAGGACCTGTCTACCCCTCGATGCTCCTCAAATGTGACCCATCCTCCATCATTTATCACCGCCTTTAGCCTCGCATAGTCTTTTTATATCAATATACCATCCCCGTCTCCGCCATCTTCTGGCTTGGCCTATTGCTCACACAGTTACAAAATATATTTGCACCATTTTTTACATGAATTCCAACTTCTAAAATTACCTAGATTACGAATATAAATGACATAAATAAATTCGTATTTAAAGTAAAGGCTAGGCCTACACACATTTTGTATCACCATCTGTTTTAAACATTAATATGTTGCGAAGCTTTTGACATGTTTTGTTGACATTGGCCTCAACTCAAAGATGAGAGGGACTTGTATATAAGAGAAAATGTGTACGATTTATTTTGTCAGGTGGTACAAATACGAGTTTAGTACCGATGTGCACTCAACTGTATTTCAGAAAACCATTTTCCCTTATACTTGGGGAGAAGACAAAGTTTTGTTGAAAGTGTTGAAACCCCATTAAAAATCGTTGCTCAATATGTAATTTTTAATTAATAGTGAGGTTACAATATTTTGCTGTAAGGCAGTCTCCTTTTCATCCAGTTATCTTTTGGAAATTTTTAAAGATATTAATCGGAGTAAGTAGTAGTAGTAATATCAGTAGACAATTAGACATGGGACCGTTGAAATGTAAACGCAAGATTGTACCAAAAAGCTGTTATCTCTCATTGTTTTGGGAAAGAGGATTTTATAATATTTTATTTTGTCCTCTTTGAACGTAAGTTTTGTGGTCTGGAAATTTGCACTATCGAAATGCTGCCATACGAAATTATACTTTACATTTTCATGGGGAAGCTAAGTAACAGGGTCGTAAAAACATGACCACCATAAAGGTAGTAATAAATTGTTCGTAAGAAGTGGTTATAGCTGTACAAGAGGATATTTGCTAGGCGGTGTAAATTTCGTTTTAAAATGTAACAAGAAAATTTCGTCGCATTTAACGTGTTAGATGTGTCTAGGATGCTCATTGAATTAACGACCAATTTACATTATGAGTCGCTCGCAAAAAAGTAAGATACATTATTTAATTAGACTAAAACATGACACACATTTAAAACAGTCGTTAACGGGCAGGGCGCCGGTATGTAGACGGTTTTATGCAAAGCGGCTTGCGTTCACAAAATAATGAAGTACGCCATTACTTCCTAAACAAGTGCTTTCTTGTGAAGCTACTAGACACAAAAAGTAGACTGCAGACGATCGTAATGACTGTGATTTAGAAGACACTGTCCTTACGTTTTCTGCACGGGTATTAGCTTAAAGCATTCTAAACAAATATGTATAGGTGTGACATAAATACATGCAGATGGTTTTTAATAGACGGCTAATTAGCAGACAGATAACGAACAAGCATTAACTATCATATCAATTAAAGCAATGTGATCATATTTTATAATTATGGTCAAATATTTCATAACTTGATAGCGTCAGTTTTGTGTACGACATCTTATAATATTTACTATTTGAGATTGAATAGAAACGTAGGTTCAAAGTGACGTATAAGAAAGACAAAATACAAATTTTTAATCGGATCCACACAATAAGTTTGTTATTCTGTCACCTGCAAACACAAATGTTGTGCTTAATGTCATACATTATCCTGTGTTTTCGTGGAGAGAGAGAGAGAGAGAGAGAGAGAGAGAGAGAGAGAGAGAGAGAGAGAGAGAGAGATTTGATATTTGATATTTATCGGCTTAAAGGCGCGCTTCATAGGGCTATGAAGCCCCTTATAGTATAGTTACATATGAAATACAATATGATATTAATTTTTAGTTATGAATAATAAATAATAATGTACTAAATCTAATACTAATATATTAACTCCATATGCTAGTATTTAAAATTATATATATATTCTAATACTAATAGTGATTCTAAAACCAAAATTATCACTCAACTGCTAAACCTAATGCGAATATTTACAGTGAAACAATGTTTATTTAATTCCAAAGCATACTGTTCATACGAGATTAGTCTTCTTAAAATAAAATACTTGTTACCAATTTATAAACAGAGCGTATATATTCTGATGACTGATGAACTGTGATAACTGACAACATGTTTGAAAGATACCCTCTTAGTTTTGTTATTGGTATGTAGAAAGTAGAGTATGGTGGATTTTACTCCTGAGCATGGCGGGTGAAATTTTGGAATATGTTTGCAGTAGATATTTGTTCCAGAAGCGGCTTGCTGTTATAATAAATGATTTGCTGCATTTCACCGTACGATGTTTTGGTATTTGAAGTGTGTTTGCTGTGTCTGTTTGTGCGATTATTGATACTCCCCATGCGATTGAAAGACTTAAAGGGGGCATTGCGACTTCATTATTTTTTAAGTAAGTACGACAATTGTTAGGGTACGCCTATCGACGAGTTTTAGCCACTATAGCTCAATATAATATAGTGTGATATGCGCGTCACGTTTCACATCAGCAATGAATGGAACACAGGCGTTTTGTACTCTCTGAAATTTAATGTTGAGTGTAACAGCAAATCATTGTAGACTACGGAAGCAAAGTCTATTTTTTAAATTTTAATTAAAGGTATTTATTTAACTTATGATAACAGTATAGCAGTGCATACAGTGTGAACAAAATTACTTGAGCATAGTCTAAAATAGCCTAATAGGGAATATAAGAGCCTGAATGACAACTTTGCCTACTGAGAAGAGGAGAAACGGACAATTTCGTTTCAGTTAGTGCATACTTGATATGCCTTTCCTTGTCTATTTGATTACATGAGGAGTCCATGAGAGTGTTCCGTCTACTTCGAGTCCTAGGTTGTTCACTGATTGCTGGTAGGGTACTATAGTATTGTTTATTGTGATCGGAGGAAGTAGTGCTGTATCCGAAAACAAAAAGAAAAATATCTAAAAAGATAAAGCAGGGTATACATTTTTAAATCTCGCTTGTTGATTTCTTTAAGTCATGGCCCATTGATGTATTTACCAGCAAGTCGCACGGCGCGAGCGCGAGCGGATTTTCTTGCAAGATGATAAACACCATGTTTATATACTTTGTTATGTTACATCCTAAATTTGAATACTATATACAATATTACGCAGAACGCATTCGTTCGCTTCACTCGCCTCACTGAGACGAAACTTTTCATCTTGTTAAGAGTCAGGCTCTCATATCGTTCAGTATGATAGTTTCAACACAAATCACCGTCCGGCTGCAGATCAATGCGAGTTTAGCAAAATAAATATTATAACGGTGTAGTGTAAATACTAGTACGATATAATCTCGTTGATTATGTAAATACATTTGTAAATGTAAACACGACATATCAAACGCTTGTGTCTGCGGAATCTGTATTTTAACTTCGGATCATCATCAGATCGTACTTTGAATTAATATCAACTAGTTTAATATTGACTTTGATATGTAGAAGGAAGAATAACGTGTTAGTCATCATTTTGTTATACTTTTTTTGTATGCAAAATTAGGTCGTAGTATGATCACTTTATATTACGACTAGATTGAAAAATATGATATACTATATTTATGATATCGCTAACACAAGACAACACTGGCACATTGCACCGTGAGAAACTCAACAGAGGACTATGATATCGCTCACACAAGACAACACTGGCACATTGCACCGTGAGAAACTCAACAGAGGACTATGATATCGCTAACACAAGACAACACTGGCACATTGCACCGTGAGAAACTCAACAGAGGACTATGATATCGCTCACACAAGACAACACTGGCACATTGCACCGTGAGAAACTCAACAGAGGACTATAATAATAATAATACACGTGTTTTTAAACAGATATAAAACATCGTATG
This sequence comes from Sweltsa coloradensis, assembly GCA_024449915.1. Lineage (NCBI taxonomy): Eukaryota > Metazoa > Arthropoda > Insecta > Plecoptera > Chloroperlidae > Sweltsa > Sweltsa coloradensis. The sequence continues at coordinate 202,118 of JAMZAV010000391.1, forward strand.
TTTCACGAATTCACAAAACTATATAGTACAAATTAAACCGAAAAAATAACATGCAGAACGACATGAAAAGAAGCAAAGTAATTTTACAATTTAGAACGTTTCGGTTCGTTTATCAATTATAATTCGTGACCAACAACGGTAACAACAAACCAAAAACCAATTACATCGGACGCTTAAAACTGCATGCTATCCAGAATGTGTATTTCGGAAACCAACATTCCCCCAAGCCCCAACGACTTAAATCTGCTTCGGTTGTGTAACTCGAAACTCCCGTCTACTCGCGGTGACCCCGTTATGTTTCTAGCTAGCACGTTTCACAAAATAGAATAACAACAAATTAATTAAAGTTAGTTAAATAAGAGGAGGGAAAAGACAACAGAGAGAGAAGTGAGTTGGGTACAGTCGGTGGGGAAACGCGGTTGATAAGGAAAGGCAACCCCAAGACACAGTTACACGCATAGTAAATACAGCTACTTACTCTGAAGAAATCACTTCACACAGGTTGTACATTTTGATTACAAAGAAACAATAAAATATTTGCCTTCTAGGGTTGTACGAACCTGGATTTTTAATTTATAACCGAACCTGTAAAATAGTGATGTCTGGACCGGCACCTCCACCAAGAAAGGTAATCTGGGCCGGTCCCTCCACCATTCTAAACATTTGACTTTTTTACGTGTACCTGGAAATCGAGATCCTTTTTTATTTAAAAATAATATGGGTACCCGCAAAGTAAAGAAAAAAATCGAACTTTTTTCCGAACTTCGAACTTTTCTTTTTACTCGAACTTGGTTCGAACGTTTTTTTCAGTTCGACTCGTAAGTTCGAATTTCAAACATTCTCACACACATTCCTAGTGCTTACGTATAATTTTGTAGATCAGTTTAAAAAAATATATTATGGGTAGATAAATAAATAAAAACTACCATGTGGTATGCTAACTTCAACAAGTAAATAACTATAGGTCGCTTCGCGAACGCTTTTTCCGGCCGCGTTGATGGATGAGCTTTTATGCTTCACTATTTTTTCCAATGAATACTGTTTCGTGGCGTCATTGTTGTCGTAATTTTCATTGTCGTCATTATCAAGACAAGAGTTTATTGCCCAAATGTACGATTATTCTGAAGAAAATACTCTTCGATCGTCACCAAAATTATAATATATCTAAGTTCCGTAATTTCGAACGTTCCAATAAAGTTTCATCAAGATCGGAGTAGCCGTTTACCCAATCGCGGGCTAAATATCACGAAAATGCCGCATTCGAAATAGAAAAAATGTAAAAGTACGAGATTTATGAGAAATATTTTTTCGATTGTACCCAAATGGCAGATCTAAGTTCAGAGAATTCGAAGGTCCCCTGAAAATTTAGTCAAGATCGCAAATGCCGCTTGCCCAGTAGAGAGCGAACTAATAGACAAAAAAATACCCGAGCTAATAAAGAATAAGAGATTTTAACTAAAAAATCCTTTTTTAAATTCTGTCAAGAATACCTGACATTTTAAAATCTTTGTTGACTTTTTTTATTTATTGTATTGTATGCCTTCTCTTTGGTGTTATATTGTTGACCTGTCCAATATCATTGTAATGATCAATTAAGGACCAATAAATATATTATTATTATTATTATTATTATTATTATTATTATTATTATTATTATTACGTTTCTCTGGGTAAGTAAAATTTAAGTCTTCGCTACGTTCACCCCGAATAAATATATCTAATGAACGATTTTTTTCGATTTTAAATGCGATATTTTTGTGACATTTGGCCCGCGACCGGGCAAACGGCTACCATCTGATGAATTTATGGGCGTTTAAACATTAGATATGGTATGCTTTCAGGGACAACGAAAAAATATTTTTTCATAGAAATCGTACTTTTAAGGCAAAGATAATCACCAAAAACTCACCCCTAAACGCGATTTAAAAAGGGTTTAGCAAGCGGCCTAGTTTTTAAAATCCCTTTGGATAGAGCATCGGTCAAGAGGATGGGATAGTCGCGAAAAAAAACCCCACCGAAATTACTTTTTTTTTTCGTGATATCTCGAGAACGATGCAGAATATAAAAAAAACTGATTCTAGACCGAAATTGTGTTTTTTAAAAACAATATAATGCAAGAGAAAATATTGTACTGTGGGTTTTTTAAATTTTCTTTTTAAAATGTAATATTAAAATTTTATTTTTTTAAATAAAACCGACCGATTTTTTATTTTGAATATTCTTTTCATTTTTTTGTTCTAACAAAACCACAATTCGGTCTCGAATCATTTTTTAGATATTTGCACGTTCTCGAGATATCCAAAAAAACGAAAATTTCGCGTGGTTTTAATTTCGCGCTACCCCATCCCTAGCAGAGATCACAAAACGATAAAAAATACGAGATATCCGAAAAAAGTGTAATTTCGCGTAGTTTTTTTTTTCGCGACACCCCACCCTGCAGAGCAAAGAAAGATACAAAAGTATCGTGGATCACGTTTGTATTTCTTCTAAAAATTGGCCAAGATTACCAACATATTATCTTTTCATTTGTATTGTATAGCTTGTCCCTGTAGACTACCGCTTGGGCAGCGCATGTAATGCAAAACAAACAAACAAACGCCGTACTCGACAGTCGACTCAAAAGATCGTGCAAGAAATGCGCCCTATTGTTTGCTGTGCTCAAGTCATCTCGGGTCGCGAACAGGCGGCGCTCCATGAAGAATCGCCTGTGTTTTCCGCGGGCGTCGCAGGACACATTCAGGTCGACATGAGTTACGACGTATTGACCAATAGTCGAGGGGCATTATTGAAAAACTTGATCGCGTCAGGTTGGTATAGCGGACCGCGCGACGCTGAACGGGAATGTTGGACTTTCCACAACCAAAACCCCCCAACTACAACTACTACTTTTAACATGTCTAGTAGAGTAGGCGTACCACATTTTAAAATTAATGTTAAATATTTGTAATTCTTCATAATAAAATGTATCATATTTATAACTATTTTAGTCAACAAATTCAGTTCGGCAAATTTGATCCAAATGCCAGATTATAGGCTTATATTCTCAGTGACAATGAACTTGATTGACCGGATTTCTAGTGTGAACCGTATAGACAAAGTTTGTATGTAACTAATTAAGAATAATATTAAAAACAGTTTCGGAAACTAGCTGTTAGTGTTAGCCATTTCCATCTTCTTCGTCTCTTCAAGTTACACCGCACCAGGGGCGGATCTAGCCTTGGGGGTCGTCCCCCCTGTATACGCCACTGCACCGCACTTGTGGAGCTTTCTCTGTTTTGTTGTTGGATTTTATAAAATCAAATCAAAACTAAGAACAATTATGTTGGTGCACCTGTTAATCCAAGCAGACTTGAACTGACCGTTTCATCCCCATGCTTGCGGTAAAGGTGAATATAGTGGGCATGCTTCAATTTTAATCTAACACGACACGACTCAACATATTATCTGATATCGCATTCTTGCTATCAACATATTAGATTAAGCAGACATGGTACAACGATAAAAGCACTTTATGGAATAGTTTCGACGGTATTCGCATTAAATTGCTTTTGTCAAGTTCCACCAATAAAGGCATAATTGCACAATACCCGTCACCCATAAGCGCAGTAAATACTCTGATAACGTTTTATCCTGCGGACAGATAAATTGAGTAATATAGCCGCGGCCATTTGCTGTGAGCTACTCGCGCATTCCCTTAGGCCAGTAAATCTCGTCATCCATTAGCTGAGCCAACCTTTGATGTAGCTTCAAACACGAGCACACATTTCACGTCGGGTAAAGAAATTACGCAAACATTGTGATTTGTTGCGATAAAGCTTAGCTGGAAAATTATTCAATTTGATTTCTTGTCGAGTTAAGCATTACTCTAATCGTTGGCCCGAAAGTCTGCGACAAATTCAAAGCCAGTGTATTTCACGATGAATGCTACTGAATCATGTATTATTTACGGCCCTCTGACTCTCGCGGATGACATTGCTAAAAGCTTCCATGCTTTTGTTTCTTCCAGCGATGTCGCTGCTTGCCCCTCCGTTCTGCCCATCTATCTTTCGTGGGAACACGTTGCCATGTTTTCTACTTTGTTGATCATCACTGACCTAAGCGAGTACAGACAGCCGGTCGGGAAATACACGGCACACTCTGGCAACCTCTCCAAGTTCGCCCGTATTTAATCGCATTCATTTCCTAACGGTATCTAGACTGAAGATCAGTGGGAAAGTAGGAGCTCCTAAGCAGCTGTGTAGGCCCAAACAAAACATTTACAATTTGGGAAACAAAAAATTTGAACGTTTCATTGAGACTTGGATTTTTCATTTTTCCCGGCCCCCATGATTGACGCCCCTACTTTCTCTTTTCCAATGTTTTCCACAGATGATGTAGACCTGCACTTTGTAGTGTGGGCCGCCTTGCAGAAATTCTCTCAGAAAGAAGATGGCACTGTAAATCAATACACTCTCTTGCACACAGTTGTATATTTGTCCTTGGTAGCACAATTGAAAAATGTAGGTAATTACTTTCTGAAACGCTAATATGTTATAACTTACATAATGTGTAAACAATTGTGGAAAAAGTAAGCTAGTGATACAGTATAGCATATTATGGATGCCTACAAGTTGTGTGTGTGTGTCTAATTTTCTATCTTCCGTCAAATTCATATTACATAATATTTTGTTTGGGTATCACATTGTGTTTCAGTACGGTTAAAAGCTTGCAGCTCTACTTCTAGGCGAGGTTTAATTCTGAAATGAACTGATACCAAACCAAACCAAACAAAACCAAACCAAACCAAGGCAGTAATGGACGTGGTTAGGTAGGGAGCCACTTGTTGTGCGCGACTGATCGCCCGACTACCTCGCCTGAGTCTTCCACCGGTTTCCCAATGAACCCCAGGCGTGCAGGCAACATTTCAATTCCACCTTCCAACGCAAACGGATGCTACTAACTCTGCAACATTTCATTAACATTTTTTACATATTTATAACTTCGCATTTACATTATTTTCGCCCGAGAGGATTTATTCCTAGCGACAGCCGGTGCTTTCATTATTCCATGTTTTCTTCGAGATTATATTCGAGAAGACGTTTCTCCAAGACTTAAACAATAATTTTCAAAGACACAAAATGCGGGTATTTCTTTTAATATTCTAGTACGCTCACGGTTAAGTAATTAGGAATACGCCCGTGCCACCCTCATTAAGAGGGAAGGTTGGCGTACAAGTCGGTCGACGAAGACAAACCGCTCCTAGCGCTCGTCTCGGCTCTGGCGAGCGGATATCGAATCACAGCCAGAGCAAGCAGATTTCCGAACACACACTCCCATAACTCACTCCAACCCTTTTACAACACTTAGACATTATTCTTCTGTTTTCCTAGCAGCACAAGAACCTCGAAACGCCAGGGGCTTAGAGTACAAAATAGAGTAATCTATTCTCTTTTGGAAATGTGGGCCTAAAGAGAAGCCGTACGAATGGAAGCTGTTGCATGGAACTGCCAAATTTAATCATACCATCAACTCATTGAATTTCGATATTTATTTATTTATTTATTTTATTTATTTTATTGATAACATTCAAATATAGAATTGCAACCATTTTACTTTTGTATTACAAATTTAAATAAACGAAACATAACAACGTATAAAACATACAATATGTTAACACTTGACAACAATATTATTAAATAGTATCAGTATCGGTAGATGGTATAGCTTTACAGGACTAAGGTCATTTAGAATCTTTTAGGGACATGCTCATTTCAAATAAGCTTTTTGAGCTTTTTAAAATTTTAATTTTGATATTGATTGTTTAAATTGAAAGAATAGTGTGTGAAATTTATTTGTATATTTAGATATTGCCAGAAAATCCAAGATGAGATTGAAGGTGGTATTCTCTGTTATACCGGAACAATACAAAATGTAACGATTGTAGAGTAGCAATTAGATACGATTGTGCATTAGCTTACAAACGAAGAATAAAAATAACATAGTGGCAAATGGTTTTCGGAACATTGTACCGCGTAAATACGAGTGAGCAAGAACACAGGAGTATTATTATTGCGGTTGCGGGCCACAAAAGTCTTCAAGCCTAAAAAAATAAGCTAGTTTTTTCGCAACGTACTGATAATCCTACGCGACAGCAAATAGCGGATACGAGAAAATATTAGATGTTGGACAAGTTGGAGTTGGATGGTCAACATTGTGACATTGATAGTGGCCCAAAATACAGATTGGAAAAACCAATTCATTTCGGGAGCTGCCCTGCATTGCATTATTAGAACATCACTATTTGATGACAAAACAACGTTTTGTGAGAGGTGCACAACATTTTGAGAATGTCTGTACAACATAACTTTTAACTTTTTTCAGATTCTACTTTATTTGTAGAATTTACGAAGGAAATATTGGCGAAGAAGGCAGGCGAACGTCGTGAGGCCAAACAAATGACAAACACGTCTCGTATTCCCCGAACGTGACCCATGTGTGTCGACCAATCAGAGAAGAGCGCTGAATTTTTCTATCGCTTTGGTTAAATGGAAAATGAAAACACGGTTTTCGGGAGCGTGTCGGTCATCATTTTCGCTTCAAGTGTGTGGCCAATAAGCTGGACAGATGCGTCTTCTGGCCCAGGACCACAACACGACCGAGCAGCCTTGGATGGATTAGCAGAGGATTACACCGTCCACTCCTCACAAGGAGGCTAATTCAGGCAAAACAGAGCATTTAGAGAAGAAGCGAACTTGGTATGAAATCGAATGTAACTCAAATGGAACATATGTTTCTGACATATGCGAGTTTATTGTGAAGCGAATGTACGAATTATATTAAAATATGAAAACGATTTCTTGATATTGGCTCAAATAAATCTAAGAACAATGCTGATTTGTGATAAATCAACCAAGCGAGCGACGAACACAGAGTAAAGTTAGGAAATTTCGTCCCTACTTTCTATTCAGATTTTAAAATTATGTTTTGTTTCTTACAACACAATAGTCCTAATTTATTTAAATATTTGTATCGTACTGAACAAACCGTGTAAATAATTCTTACTATACAGGTGAGTAAACTTTAGATCAACATTTTTCACTTCTTTGCAACATTATTTGATTTTTATCAGCAAATATATAGACCAAAGTTTTTTATTTATAAATTTTACACTAGTTTGTATTTATAAAACAAATAAGAGATCAGAATAATAGTTACGTTAAGGCAGACAGAACCAGCCATGCGTCCTCAAGACTTGTGATCCCCGGCAACATCAAACACAGAGCGATTGGCTTTCTTTCGATTTCCGTATTCGGAAATGCCTCAGGAGTTACGCTAAATGGATAAGAATGTAATTTCCTAGGGCAATCTAGTACAAAAGTTGAAAATAATTTAATAATGTCAAGCGAAGGGGCAAACGCCAAACGGCAATATATCTCTGATAAGCGATGCCGACAAAATATTTAATAAAATTACAGTTTTCGACGACTGCTTCGAAGCCTTTCGAATTCTCCCTCTCTCGCCCCCATACAAATTCAACGGCCCAACCGACAGCCCCGAGTGGGGGAGAGTGGAGGGGATGGGGGGGTAGCAGCAGCCTCCCAAAACTCTTCTTTACCATAAATTTCCATAATAGAAAGTGTTTTCTGCTTGTCACCCCTTTACGTGTTGCCTAAATATCTGGCTCCTGGGCGACGCTACACTCAACACACACTCAAACCTCTTAGGACGTGGAAATACGCGGCTAACTTTGTTTTATTTTAACAATAAAAACTTGCACCGTTTCCGCGAAGAAATCTCGCTCATACTTTCCCCAAGTATTTCTATGGGTCGTAACTCCTTCTTTTGTGGTAGGTCCCGTCATTTGAATTTAAAAAAGCGGAAAGAATAAAATAAGGAAAGAAAAACCCGACGCAAAAGAATAAAAGACGTGGCAGTCGTAAGACTTTGTTAGGGCTGTGGAATATCCCGTGAGGAGGAGTTTGTAAATCCTGTAGGAGCCTTCACGTGGACCGGGAGAGTATTATCGCTAAACTCTTGAACAAGTCCTCCCGCTGGTGCGCTAGGTATGCGCGATTCAAGTCCTCCATCAACCCCTTGACTTTAGTATACGCTCCTTACGAGCAACTCTCACTATATATAGTCGCAAGACTCAGACCTAGAATTAACATCAACGCCTTCCTCACCAAACATGTTACATAGTACATACCAACCTCGAGAAAAACATAACCGTATAACTTTTTTTATTTTTTAAGCTTATCTCCACGTGTATAAGCATACACGTAACAATTATTGCCCCCGCACTAATCATGACTCGCGTATGTAGAGGAGATAGGATGCAACACACACAGCAATACAAACGATTTGTCCGCCATCATCCTATATGCGAAGTAATTAGGTGCCATCTGTCTATGAATATAGAAGACTTGAATCTTAATGGGTTGGATTTACAACGACAGTTACTCCTTTCGCTAGCACTTCCACTATGCGTGAATTAATATCCGACGAACAGCCTGGCTTGAGAGACCCACGGCAACCGAGTGCGCAGGGTCTATAAAGAACCACTCAATCTGTGCTTGATCGATCACAATAGTGAGTAACACAGTAACAGTAACGTTTTCAAGAATGAAGCACATAAAGGATAGAAAATTACAGGTTACTGTTATTCTTCTTACTGAACTCGACAAAGTTTTTAAGGAATAACTCCGTATTAACTATCATAGAAATGGATTCTTAAGTTTCATTCAGGGTTCAAACTATCGTGCATTTTATGACTAAATACATTATTCGGTATTTGGGAAGCAAAGGGGAGCCAACAGGAGAGACTCAAGAGTAGTTACTTGTGCTTGGGGGAGGTCCCCGGCCCCGGTCAGAGTGGTGAGGAGGAGGTAACAGGAGAAAACTAAAGATATTTACTATGTAGCTTGGTGGAGGTGCCGGTCCCGGTCTAGAGTGGGTGAGCGAGGGAGAGCTAACAGGAGAGACTCAAGAGTAGTTACTAGTGCTTGGTTGGGGGTTTGCCGGCCCCCGGTCTAGATGGGTGGGGCGGGGAAGGTAACGGGAGAGCTCAAATATAAAATACAATCAAAACTCTGCCTTCATTAGAAAATGGAAAGTCAGTTCACGACGCTATATTTCATTTTCTTTGGTTTAATAAACCCACAGTTATAAGAGAAAGTATGGAAATGTTAAAGAAAAAATGAAAAAGTCTAAAACTGCACAACATTAGAATTTATGTGTTCAGGAATACAAATCTTGCTCTAGAACCTCTAAGGGGTTTAAAAGTAATTTGCAAACTCTAATCACTTCGCTTGAATGCCAGGCACATCAAGAAAGGAAAGAAATCAAGCATGGTATAAAGGGGACTCGGTTCGAAGAGAAGGCGTTGTGTAACGAAAATTTAAATAATTATTATTCAAAACAGTTGATTTCAAAGTATTAATAATTGAACAGTTACTTGTTTTGTTTACAGTTAAAAACAATTCCTAGAAGCGCCAGACAGCCAGAGGTAACTACAGAGCAACGTTAAAGGCAGGGTAGTGTACAAGTAAGGTTACTTGTATCGTGTTTGAAAGTCTGCGGACATTGATGTATGTATCGCTAGCACACACGATAGCAGCAAACACACTAATCGACTCGGTCTCGCAGAGAAGGATGAAGATTGATAGGACCGGACAGGACTAAGTTAAACCTTCGAGCATTGTACTATATACACTGCGGTTTGTAGAAATCGCCTCATATGTTAACTTCCTTTAGCCGTTACAGCAATTAGACAACGCTTCCACTCCGTGCGCACATTTCCAACTGACATCTATTGTGCTTCAATACGAGTAATGTAGGGGAAGGGTTTAAAAAAAGCCCCAGTTTGGTGTGTTAATTACCCAAGTATGTGCACAAGGAACAATCATATTCTTTGATGCTAATTCCCTCACACGTTTACATTCATAATGTATTGGCACGTGCAATTGCTGAGCCGCCTGCAATGGTTTTGCAACGAGCAATGGTTATGTATATAATAATATATTGACTGATATATTATGTTTCATGTTACTATAATAAGACAAAAACACAAGCGTCAAATATATAAAAATAAATAAAAAATTAGGACTATACACGAAAAATAGCAGATTTATATTATTACCAATATAGGCCTATTTGTAAATGAAATATATGGGAATAATCCTACATATTATGCATTAACCGAAATACATTAACAAATAGCATTACAGCAAGAGAATGTAAAAACATATCAGTTTCTTAAGAGGGAATGGGGCACATTTGGCTGTTAGCAAATAGCTATTCGCTCGGCCAAGATGCATCCACGTATATGAAACTTTGCACAGATGCAATAAAGCATAATAACAGCCCGTGGGCATGATTTTCCAAATTTTGATAAATCAGTCAGAAAAAAAACACGAAATGGTCATTTTTGATTTTTTAGCATAATCAAAAATTTGTGAAAAATTTTTTTAATTTTTTTTAAATTATTTAAAACAAAATTTTCAATGTGTTACTGGACCCATAATTCCACATTTGTGACATATGTTCAAATATTGCAGACACCTGTGGTGTCAGTTGGCCGAGCGAACAGCAATTTGCCTAAAACGCATGTCCTATACTCTCTTAAACAATCTTTTGGTCTGTCCGACGGAAAATATTTTACCTCCAATATCAATAATCACTGATCGTTTCAATTTTGGAAGTACAATTACGACAATATTTTTGCGTATAGACTGCCAGAGGAGTAGACACAACAAGCTTCTCAGCAAACCTATCACAACATTTTTTAATCATACTTTGTTGTATAGCTGAGGCAGAAAGAACAAGAGTTTCGTTGTTTTTATTCCAGATTTTATCCTCGGAGCGGAATGAACAAAGCTGGTCCGACTCAAAAACGAAAACTCATTAGAAATAGTAGAAAGCGGAAACCACAGGAGAGACATAATTTAACAAGGCCGCCCGGAACCACACGGCAAGCTGGACAATTAGGGGGTTCCCAGGTCGACTTCGGATTAGAGTTCTAACAACACATCCAGCATGCGAGTCCTGCTTATACAGCAAAACCGCTCAAGCCAAGTGAAATTGCCACCAAGTGGTCGGATAAAGCCAGCAAACTCGGGAAACAAAAAACAGCGTGGTTGGCGTTTATAAACACAATATCACCGCACAAAGGGTAGTATAATAAAAAGCTTGTCAGTTCTGGTAACATTCAATAACCATAAAAGTTTCATATAGTTTGGTAAGATCCACTGGATATTCTATATAAAACATGATGGGGTTGTGAAAGAAAAACATCATTTGATTGAACTTGGCCAGTGGCGTGCGATAGGGCCTGCAAGGCAGAGCAGTGATCTCACGTTATTCGTAGACTGAATAACCAACATGAAAGGTGGTTACAGTAATGAACCACTGAAGTTCGTTCTATAATTTTCGAAAAGATAGGATTGCCACCGGATTATACCAATCCATTAGGTTCGCCCCGATCCTCCGAAGACTGGAAGCAATCTCATTTGAAATCCCCCCTCCCCCCTTACATATATATTTATGACGGGCTTCGGTCACATTAAGAGGTAATTACGGTGATCGCTCCCTCCCCCATCAGGTTATAGATCAGAACTGTATCATTAACTTTTAAATTTAATTTTGAGTTATTCCGGTGGAGTTAAAATAAGAGAATAAAATTGTATACTTATTTTGAACGGACTCAAGATATTGAAAGTACAATCAGAATAAATCCATTAGCAAACCACTGATAAAAGTAATGTACGCGTTTATTGTGAAAACTTAAACTGAGTAATAATTCTGTTCAAATAATCCCATCACAATACGTACGTAACAACGCTTTATCGTGCTGTAGAAAGCTGGAATTATATTTTTAATTTCAACCATGCAGAGCACTTTTTAACTTTCATCACAGCACAGTATTAGAGTGTTAAAAGATAAATACAGGGTTAAAATATGACATTAAAAGCGGCATTTAAAACAAACAAGAGTCTGCACAAAGAACACTTTAGAAAGAAAAAAAAATACTTTCAGTTAACAAAGGAAAAAAAATGGAAGGGTGGATGCACCAGCATTATATTTACAAGTCTTAAGTCTAAACTTTGGCAACGCGTTATACAAAAGTTGGTGGAGGTGCCGGGCTAGCGCGCTTGAATCGTTTCCGACCGGCCACTGAAGCGAGGAATACTAGAGGCACGTAACACACACTTCTCAAACAGTACAAATATATTTTTGAAAAGACTGTCAAGCAATTAGTTACATTGTATCATTTAATCTTTTGATCCAATCAAATTCGAACTTGAATCCAAAATTTCCAACCAGAATGGCATCCTTCCATTAGGTTGTTCATTTAATTCATGCAACTGAACCGATCGCAATAAGATACCAGTTACCATTCAAACCAGTCAGCATTAACATGAACAACTTATCGATTATAGTTGAAACTCTGTTAATACAGTAAGTATAATATTATAATATATAAGAAATTATCCAATCTTGAAAGCGTAATTTATAAAAAGATATATTTTATTTTCATAAAACTAGCATAAGAGTAGCACAACAAAATTAATTTTATGATTTTGATTTCAGAATGCCTCAAGTTCACGGTAGAAAATTGCTGTAATACTAAGAGAAAACGAGTGAGTCAAGCTAAGCTCTTTTTGACACAAACATTTGTGCCCGGATTTTAACGAAACCTCAGAAAGCTATTCTATAATTTAATTACTGGCTATAATTAAGAAAAGATTTAAGATGAAAGGCAAAGCTGTGCATACAAAGGCGCGCTGGCGGGGAATTGAAAGACGTGGCCTATAATACACAGATAGGGTACGGGCGTGGTAGGTTTCAAAAACAAGAAACAAGTTTCAATCACAACAAAAATGTGCAATAAAACTGCCATAAAAATGAAATAGGAAAAATAAATCATTTTTAAAATTGTGAGTCGTTGAATTTAATGAAAGCAACTTTGAGAACGCGACAAAAGTTTTCTACGATTGGCAGCATTTCCACTATTTTCCCCGATAAATCACGCTATGGTGTGGATGTGGAGCGCCGGGCAACGTGCCCCTCGTTTGTTCGCTGTTTTGGGTTTTGGAATTGAGGTCGACCCCCCAGACCCGTTGTTAACCGAATATGATTTATATAAAACGTAACAACAAAGGAGAATTTTTTAAAAGGTAATTTTTATTCATTCCCCTCCTCTCTTTTACTTTCGGTTCTCTTGGCGAAAAAAGTACCGTGAATAATGTGAAATATATTCAAGAAGCAGACGTTTGCGTTATTATCAAATAACGGTCCCTGGATTTGATATATTCGACGCTTTTCAATGTTTTCGCGCTCGGCGCAGGTTTCCCTGCCATAATTCAGCAGAAGCGTCGTCTTCACAAGTCGGACGCGTCGATCCCTAAGCCGGGCACCTTCTCACCCACTCCAAGACCTCTGGCCGCGGTGACACACTGCTGCCAGACCTCGCGCGAGGCGCATGCGACGTTGCATGTTATAGCATAACATACTATACAATATACATACACGAATTAAAATTATGAACGAAATTCCCGTTCTCGGATCGATTCAATATATTTTAGCAATTATCTATAACTTCCTTCCGTTATTCAACGAAATTCATTCAGAATCAAACTTAAATTTGTCTTAACTTTTAAAGGGTTTCTTACTTATATTAAGACTTACAACACTGAAACGGACTGAACTTGGCGTATTGCAAATGTGAAGGGGCCGTGCCGTGAGTAAATAAATGCATTTTGTAACTTTGACAAAGGGATGTTTAGAAAATATCTCACTTTTAATGTGGATTAAACGAAGTATTATACATTTTCTGCGAATTTCTTCATATCGAGTCTTAAATTGAAACTCCTAAAACTCTTTCGGCCGAAGTGTGTGTGCAGATGAATATTCATCAGACCAAGCAAGCCCCCCCCTCACCACTCGAGTCACTGCGCCTTGGTTTGCATATGAATTGAACTCTGCGAGATCCACTTCAGACATACCGGTACATCACAAATTCCTCACCACGTTCCACATGCCAGACGCCTCTTGAGCAACACCTCTACCTGTGCTAGAAACCAATATGCACAATATTCTTTCTATATGATCAGATGTAAAAGCAATCATCATGCAAACCAAACATGCTGAGACTCGATCGAGTCTGAGTCATCATGATGGGTGCGGGATATTAAATATACCAAAACCCCGCACAATAGCATATCTTTCAGGGAGGGCCCCCGTAAATTTAAGTATATGTATGTAGGTAGATACAGTAATAAATATAAATAATTACTACATGCTTGTGGTTCTGAATTAGCCTGGTTGATTCTGGCACCGTTCGCGATTGGAATCGTGTCCAACTTATTTGGTCGGTGTTTGATTTATCGTTCGTCTATATGGCGTCAGTGCCGGTAGGGTTGGCTTGGTCTGCTTTAAACTGAAGTCCCATGTTGAAACGCAGTGTTACGTGATTTGTATCTATGGTGTAGCATTCGCTATTTTGTTAGATAAATTACCCTTCGCGAAATTCCTTAATGTAAAAAAACCTTGGCAACAAAGGGAGCACATTACCTACTAGTGGACTATTATGGATACGGGCATACTTCACGTACAGATGGGTCTACGACAAAGCTATTTTCTCACTGCATTACTATTATTGCTTTGCTGCTAGTTAGACGATGAGGGATGCTATTATAGGACGATCTTAGGGTAACGACGAACCACATTTTTATCGCGCAATTCGAACCGACAGTAATAATTCAACTAAAAAGATTATTTTTAGAATATGTGACCCGAAATACGTTTATCTTTGGTGGCGCACCGAGGGTAAACTTAGATTTGCTACAAAACTTAAATATAACCAAAAGTATCAAAATTTTCTTTAAAGAATATCTCTCAGAATATGTCTACAGCAAACCCCGCCTCTTTGTTAAGAGCTTTAAATCTCGTTCGAAGTTCTCCAGCCCGACTTGAAGAAGGCGGTGAAGGAAGGGCGCATAAAGAAGGCGCTGGTAATTGCCCGCGGTTATGCCGAGCTCTTGCAAGCAGCGCATCGAGGTTTTCATTTTCATTTGAATTTTAAATTGGCCCGAGTAGCTTGAACATAGATGCTACCTTCGCGTTCGGAATGTCATTGTGGCTATAAAATCTGGATAAGAGGCGATCCCATTTAGAATTTGGGTCATAAAGGCTAGGCTCGTATAACACGAGGCGTTCGTTTCCAAGATGGCGGCGATTTTATTTCAGAACAAAGTCCAATCGTGCACGCTTTATATGCAGCAGGTAAACACTTTTAACGACGCCATGTAACATAAAACGGACGGAGATAATTTTCCATTTCCACGTGAAAACAAAAACTAATAGGCAGCATCGTGTAAGGGATACTACTGACTCAATTTCACCGTATTCGTAACGATACTTTATAAAGTGGAGGGGAGCTTTTATAAGACGGGAAAGGAAGATAGATTGGTTTGTCTAAACTGGCACAGGAAATATAGAAGATCATTACTTACACGACGAACAAGGATTGCGTACATTGGCATCGTGAAACAGGTAATATCATATTCTAAGAAACATGCAGACATATTTCCTTGTATCTATTTGAAATAAGGCATTTTTATTTTAAAAGTTACAACGTATTATGGAAATAATATAAAACGTAGCTGGTATCAGAATTCTTGGCTTGCTTTGACCCACTCTATACAAAGAAACTTGTAAAATCCGATTTTATAACTAAATAGGATATGTACGTTAAATAAAGAAATGCATAAATACAAACGAGTAAGGCAATTATTATGTGATAAGGTTAACAGAGAATTGTATGAACGTAACAACTTTATAATGTCGCATATAAAAAAATATAAATGCATTTAAACGATTTAAAATTGAATTCCCGCTGAAAATGAGTTATGTGACTGAATGGGTCGACTCTAAATACGAACATGTTTGTATTTATGGCTTATGTATTTTATTTATTTATTTGTTTGGCTGTTCCAGTATTTGAATACAATAAATGTTTTTCAGAGCGGGTTATGTGTCTAGTCTAGGTACCAGCGATGCTATCATTCTGATGTCCCGCTACTCTCTGATTGCTTGCAATTACTTACGAGGACCCACAAATAAATAAAAATTAAAGAGAGGTTACTTTTAATTATTTTAGATAGGCCATAACATTAAAAATATACATCAGCAATTGCAATTTTAAACTTAATTTGAAATCGTTAGGATCGCTAAAAACATTGCTGTTTTATATACTTTTTATAAGTTTACCTAATAGCTAAGAGCCCATTATTCTACAAAATCTGTGCGAAGGAGCAAAATGAATTTGTCTAAAGAGCATGTCTCCCTTCCCTAGGAAAATCAAAACGTTATCTGTAGAAGCACGCTCAAGATTTTGAACGACGTTAAACTTTATACAGCCCCAGGCAAACAAGACATATTACAAATTTGACAATTCCAAAAGCAATCTCCATCTCCCTCTACCCTGACGTCATGAGTGATAACACGAGTCGGTGGCAAGTGGCCATGAATGTTACGAGTGTCGCAAGAAACCTCTCAATTGATTGAAAGTAGAGAGAGAGATGGGGTGTCTTACCCTGGAGGCGTTGCCGGAGGGACACTCGGAGATGGAGTAGGTGTCGACGACAGAGTCGAACCGGACGAGCTTCTTGGGCGGGGCCTTCTTGCGCGGGCACAGCGAGCACATGGAGACAGACGTGGTGACCGTAGGGGGCATCTCGCAGTCGCAACCTACCCCTCCGCGCCCATCACGCGCCACACGCTGGACAAGGCCTTGCTGAAATACTCGCACGCTGTCACCCCACGGCCCTTGCGAAAATATTTGGGCGTAAAAGCCAGCCGTTTCCGTAGAAAGTAGTGTTCATGCTCGCACACAGTCAACGCGTCGATTCAACATGTCGCACGCAACCATATGGCACCACGTATAAACAGGACGTGTTCGCGTAAAATGTTGTTGTCTTCAGTGAAGTAGAATGGTGCTTTGTGAATCGTATTCATTAGCGTATGAACAACTAGGAATAGCAAGCGATAGACAGCAGGCCTACAAACACAACGTTATGCGCCAAGGTATAGGCAATGCCTGTTTTTACAAGGGTTTGGAAGTTATGCAAAATCACGTCTGAGCTAAAAGTCTTGAGACTTCCAGATTGACATGTTGGCAAAAGTTTTCCGACATAGCTCATCGAATATGCACTTTATTTCAGTCCAATTTGAGTTCTTGTTTCTACTCGATTGCACTTGAGTTTTTCTTTCACCGAGTGGGAATCGAATTTGATATAATCAGACTATGTCAACACTTTAGAAAAGTTCCATTTATCATACAGAAATGTGTGGCGTGCTTTTAAAGTACAGTATGATTGACATCTCGTTGACTTTTCAAAGAACTTCTCTCTATCAAGATAAAACAGATCAATTATAGGCCTAGTAACAGTAAACGCACACGGCAATATTGTAGAACCGTTTGTACTCGTGAAAATATTGTAGTATTTGTATTAAGTTTTCGTTTTCAAAGAAAATCAAGATTCGAGATCGTAAAATGTGTTAATAAGACTAGAAGTAGTTAAGAAGATCTATTCTACCTACACGTGACATACCTATTTACAACACTGCTTTCTTTGTTGAGAAAGTGTGTTTCCAAAAGAGGCCTACATTGTTTTTAATGGTGCCACTCGACGCTCATTTACATTTGGGGCGTGATATTGCTATAAGCTGGTACATTGTTTAAAAGAAGCAGTGCGAAATTACTGTGCAAAATGATCTTTAAAAAATATAATTTAACTGATGTGAAATGTAATTAAAAGTAAGAAATGAGTTATAACTTGCAAATTAGAATTTTGAAAATGATTTAGAATAATAGCTGTAAATTTTGTTGTAGTATGACCGCGTAAAAGTATATATTAATAATTATTAAAAAAATAATAATATAATAATAGTAATAATAATTAATAATAATAAATAAAATATAATAATAATAGTAATAATATATAATAAAAAAATAATATAATAAATAATAATAATAATAATAATAATAATAATTATAATAAATAATAATAATAAACTAATAAAACTAATAATATTCGGTGTTAAAGTGCCCTAAAACTAAAACTCATAATGAAAATCAACCACGTACCGTTCCTGGTTGCTTATGGAAATCTCTAGCCCAAATACGTTTGATATCTTCGTACAGTTGATAAATCAGAATTCCTAAATGTGTCAAATTTAAGTAGCAGATTATAACTTCCATCGCTACTAGCTAGTATACCATTTATCAGTCAAAAAGAAGTTAGGTCTATCAAAACTTGGACAGTCAATGATTCGATAGGATTACAATATTTTTTTATTCTTATAACTCAAACCGAGAGCTCTGCCATGTTGCAGCTTTGATTAGTGTGTACTCGGTGTGTACCGGTGCGCAATACGAACCGCATAAAATATGGCAACGTCATCATATGTGAAAATCACTATTTGATAGGAAGATATCGGGTCGAAATCAGATGACTACTACACAAAAAGGATGCTTACAAACGGTGTAAGTCGTAGTGTTGCGCCCAGGAATAAAAACTGCCCTTTTACAACGATGATAACATTCTCAACGGTCCAACTAGAGAAAATACATAGATCAAAATACGTCAACATATTTTGTATGCAATATTATACACTATTAGTGGTGACGTCAGAGCCGACTACAAACAAACTTCCATCCCATTGGTCACCATGTTATTTCCGCCTTGCAAGCGGATTGTTTAGGGCAGTGACGTCACGCTAATAGTGGCTTTATCAGATTGGCAATGTGAAATCACTTTAAAAGTAAGTTTTATCGAAAGTGACTATACTTCGCAGCGAGTAGTTAGTTCGGCGATGCGCCGCAAGATGGCAGCTCACGCTAGCTGGCTGTTACCGCACTCTCTCGACATAGCGGTGAACTACTAGCGTCACGACGCTGTTACTGTTCGTCCTGAACACATCGACCCTGAGTTGGACACGTGATGTGGCCGGCAAGTGTTTCGGGGTTGAGATGGTAGCTTACTCGACTACGGCGTCAACGTGTAGTCTAAGATAACGGCACATATTATAATCATTCGGGGTAAGGGTTGCCCAGGGTCGTAGTCAGCCTCAAATGCCCTAGCTAATGCGATTATTATTAACGACGGGCGTGCTCCGGCACTGATCGATACACCGGCTCGTCTGCTGTGTGTCAGGGTCATTCTTCACGTCATTCACTAGCTAATCACGAGCTACGTTGAGCCATTAGCAAAATTAATAATCAATACAATTATCATTTTCTCAGAGCGTGATTAGAATGAACTGTTCGCAGATTAGATTATAAATTATCACTACTCAGCTCGTGTACACATCTGGATTTACTGTTTATTCGCAAAGCAGTTACAAGATTACATTTCCAGTGGTGGGGAGGAGTGTTATGTATACTTAGTTGTTGGACAGTTTCAAAATAAGCGAATCTTAGCTTTAGTTAAAATAAGTTAAGCATGAGCGAGAACTGAGATTCTGTTTCTATCAAATGGCATTGCATTCACATATTATTTTATATATATGAGACAATTACAGCCATTGGCCATGTTAATTGTGCGGAATGAAACATACCAACTTATTTTTTATAATAATTTAGTAAAACAAGACGAGGTGGCCTTTGAAATAACAATAAAAATAATTAAAGATATAATAATAAAAAAATTAAATAAAAATAATACTAATAATAACTATAATTGATCAATAAACATATAATTATTTGTACAAAAAAATATATAATAAAATTAATATTTTATTTTGTAATAACTAATAATTATATAAGCACGCAATGCGAATTAAATTTCTTTTTTGAATGAAAGACATACAAAGCGCTGCATGGTATTTGTAAAATGATTGAAAATATATAGCGTGGTGGTGCACAGCACAGTGGACAACTCTACAAAAGAGTGTAATGAAACGAGAATATTTTCAGAAACAAATTTTAAAGTAATTGTCTCTGTAGCTGAATTGTCTCCTTTGACAAATTAGTCCACGAGATCTCAAGAAAAGTTGGAGCTTTCCCGATAACTTTTACATAAAAGCGTCGACAAAAGTGTGGAGCTTTCTTATTACTCTGAGAACGTTGATCAATGCTCCTGTGCGAAAGCCATCGCAAAATAACCATAATCATTGGTAAGTACATTCATCTTTCAATATATTTAATTTATTTTAACCAAACCTGACCCGAATTCCTCCAAACACTGGTTTCTTATTTTAAACGGGTTATTGTAAAAGTAACTGGCTCTTAAAATGTTAGTGAAAGTCTTTTAAAATCACCACCGTTAACAACATACGGTAATAAAAAAACAAAACATTATACAACTTTAACAAAATGAAAAACTCTTCGATATACCGACGAGATATAGATGAATGAATCATTTCATTTTTTGCTCTTCGTTTCCTAAATTTATGATATGCACTTTCATTGAAAATAATTTTAATCCAGGAGCATAAGTTGGTATATGAATCAAACTTTCATGCCTAACATAAATAGCGTTTCTCTGTAAAAATAAAAAAAGTCCCAACATTGAGAAGTGTATTTAATTTTACAAAAATATAAATAAAACTATGGCAAGTTTTAATCTTTAGTTTACAGTTAAAATGTTTCGCAAGGGTGTTGTACACTGTGACATGTTCCACACCCCACACAGAACGATACTTACAACCTGAGCAAGAGTTTCTTACGACCTTGAGAAACTTGTTTGCGACCAGCATGCAACGGGGAGCGTGTTGGGGTACCAGTCCGTGTTCATAATGCACGCGGCGAGACCTGGCATCGACCCTCGGTGCGGCACAAGAAAATAACATGATTGATTGCAAGGAATCGAGTTGTAGCGCGCACTTCTTACAACCTGAGCAAGAGTTTCTTACGACCTTGAGAAACTTGTTTGGGGACCAGCATGCAACGGGGAGCGTGTGGGGTACCAGTCCGTGTTCATAATGCACGCGGCGAGACCTGGCATCGACCCTCGGTGCGGCACAAGAAAATAACATGATTGATTGCAAGGAATCGAGTTGTAGCGCGCACTTCTTACAACCTGAGCAAGAGTTTCTTACGACCTTGAGAAACTTGTTTGCGACCAGCATGCAACGGGGAGCGTGTTGGGGCACCAGTCCGTGTTCATAATGCACGCGGCGAGACCTGGCATCGACCCTCGGTGCGGCACAAGAAAATAACATGATTGATTGCAAGGAATCGAGTTGTAGCGCGCACTTCTTACAACCTGAGCAAGAGTTTCTTACGACCTTGAGAAACTTGTTTGCGACCAGCATGCAACGGGGAGCGTGTTGGGGTACCAGTCCGTGTTCATAATGCACGCGGCGAGACCTGGCATCGACCCTCGGTGCGGCACAAGAAAATAACATGATTGATTGCAAGGAATCGAGTTGTAGCGCGCACTTCTTACAACCTGAGCAAGAGTTTCTTACGACCTTGAGAAACTTGTTTGCGACCAGCATGCAACGGGGAGCGTGTTGGGGTACCAGTCCGTGTTCATAATGCACGCGGCGAGACCTGGCATCGACCCTCGGTGCGGCACAAGAAAATAACATGATTGATTGCAAGGAATCGAGTTGTCGTAGCGCGCACTTTTACAACCGGGAAAAGTTTTTACGCCCTTGAAAAATTTGTTTGCACCAGCATGCAACGGGGAGCGTTTTGGGGGGTCCCGTCCGTGTTCAAAATGCACGCGGCGAGTCCGGGCATCGACCTCTGCGGCACAAAAAAAATAAATGATTGATTGCAAGGAACGTTTTGTAGCGCGCATTTTTACAACCGGGCAAGATTTCTTACGACCTTGAGAAACTTTTTGGACCGAGCATGCAAGGGGGAGCTGTTGGGGTACCTGTCCGGTTCATAATCACGCGGCAGACCTGGCTCCCCCTCGGTGCGGCACAAGAAAATAACATGATTGATTGCAAGGAATCGAGTTGTCGTAGCGCGCACGAGAAACAACACGTTTCAAACTACCGAGCAATGATGGAGATGAATATTTTAATACCTCCAGTGGAAATGAGGAAAAGCGGCAGATATTTCTGAAAGAAAACATTAATTTGCTTCTACAATGGAAATCTGTGAAACAAAAACTCTAGAAATTACTACACGCGATGAAACAAAAGGTTCACAAAATGAATGCTACTGTATTTACAATTCCGCTTTGTAAGGGCTAACAGTGAAACGTTTGTGTACAATTTCATTCACTATATTATAAAAGAAGCCATGGTTTGAGAAAATTACAAATTAAACAATGCTTACTAGTTACAATACATTCATGGCATATTTTTCGCCGTGATTACAGCTTTGACATGACGGCATAAACCTAATTAAATCTACGTTAGTGAGTATCAAGCTTCATCTCTCCTACATTTTAATCATTGCGAATCTGATTTACAACTTTTTCAAAACGTAGTGTGCAACGCACGCACAATCAGTTTTAACGACGTCCAATTCGTAGCGATGGAAAACGATATAAATTTCCGTAATGGATGATAAAAAGCAAATGAATGATTTTAAAGAAAAAAAATATTTTTTATTACAAAGAAAACGTTTGCCCCCCAAAGTTTTTGGGGGAATTCTCAACATGTTTTTTAAATTTTGGGATAACAATTGTTATTGGTTTAAATCTACTTGTGTCGCGGTCACCGCGGATGCCCAGTAAGACATCAGCAACGACCTGAATGAGGGGAACAGGAATGAATTAATTTAGCTACAAAGCACTAACGTTTGACGCTAAAAATATAAAATTTGAGAACCAAAGTACAAAAAGCTTAGTTTGAAAATGCTCCTTCCACCAATCGCTAGTGATCAGCGATGTTCAAACATACATTTTTGGATTTTATTTATTCAATTTCAGTCTATTTTATGCTGTGAATGAACTGAGCAAAAAGCAAAATATAAGGCCTACAGACTAGGCCAACATTCTGTAAACTGTACAACGAAAAAATCAAATTTTTAAATATAAAAACTAATCCATTTACTGGCTGTTATTGACAAAATATGAAATAAGACGTGTATTATGTCTAGAGATGTGCAAAAATGGTGATAACGAAATTCGCGATTTTTTTGCAATAATCTTTTCAAATTTAATTTACACATTAATCATGTGAATTGAGATTGAATTGTACCAAATTTTTCCCAAATTCGCGAATTTTCGCGATATTTTTATATAATACCGCGAACTAGTGGCGAAATTTAGCAATTATGTCTTTAATCGCGAATTATATCACGAAAATTTTAAACAAATTTTTTTCAAAGTTTTGGTGGGGTGCCGGGTAGGTAGTCAAAATTATTCCTGGTAAAAACTGTCAGAAACTTTGAAAACTGAAGGCTGAAATTGAGCTGAAAATTGAAACTGATTCTCTGATTCTGATTCTCAAGTGCTTGTTTTTCCTTTAAAATTAATCATAATTGTGATACAGATAATTAAAAACTAGGCATTTTTTTGTGTTTTTAGTTGAGCATTATTTAATTGTTTTTTGGTATACAACGAAAAATCGCGAATTTTTATTTTTAAGGCGCGAATTTTCGAACTTGAAAAAAAAATTACATCTCTAATTAATGTCAGCTAAATAGAACATTGACATTGAATAAATTAATGAAAATGCAGCATTTATTGTTTCTGAAACTTTGCAAACCCAACGTAATAACATAAAAAGACGGAGATGAATATGGAAAGAAAAGAAAAGTTAAAGTCTTCTTCATAGTTTCCTTGGCATCTGCAACCGGAAAAGATTATAACGATATGCGACATATTCTAGACGTTTTAAATTTCAGAATGTATCCGCTTATCTTGTCTTCATTGTTATCGTTGTTGAATAAGCTTTTCTGCATGACAGTCAACTTGCGAAGCATAAATCTCATCACTAGTAAATCAAGCTGAACCCCACATTTCGAGAAAGAATAAACCAACCAGCGAGTATGCCCTTGAAATACGTTGGTGCAACGGAATGTTGAGAAAACATTCAGGAGTATCTGTATTGCCTGGTTCCTTCTGACGCCTCGTATGTCGCAGCGCGCATGGCGTGTACTGACGAGACTAGAATAGTAATACCTACTCGGTACAATGGTAATACTGATAAATCTACTTTACGTTTAGTAAAATAGAATTTGCAAAGATGCCTCTAATACTCGAATGGGGAGCCCGTTACGCATACTGAATCGTACAGTGTAAAAAGATCGATAGGTTAAAATGTGAGATCTCTCGTTCACTGTTATCTATTGTGTTTTATAATGTCTACTAGTTTTGGCGTTAACAAAATAAAATCACAATAAACACATTTTTAAAACTTGACACAGGTTATATTTTATTTTTATATTTGAACGATATTTTCAAAGCTACTCCAGCTTTTTCTTCAGGTTCTTGTTATAATTCTTCTGTTTACAGCCATAGCAACTTCTTTATTTAATATTGTATTCCAAAGCACTGGTAAATCATAGCTTGGTGACTGATTGAATTTAAATTATTATTTATTACAGCGGCTTCTTTGATTTCCTCTCTAACATATCTTCCTCTTTTAAAATAATCTTGGTTTCATGCCATTTTATAGAATGATGTTCTCGACTTTCATAATGTTTAGCTAGCAATGAAATGGCTGATAATTTCTTGTTAACATTATTTTTGTGTTCTTGCGTACGAATGTTTAAAGGTCTCTTTGATTCTCCAAAATAGGTCTTGCCACAATCGCACGGAATGGCATAAACTGAATTTCATAAATCATTCTATAAAATGGCATGAAACCAAGATTATTTTAAAAGAGGAAAATCAAAGAAGCCGCTGTAATAAATAATAATTTATATTCAATCAGTCACCCAAGCTATGATTTACCAGTGCTTTGGAATACAATATTAAATAAAGAAGTTGCTATGGCTGTAAACAGAAGAATTATAACAAGAACCTGAAGAAAAAGCTGGAGTAGCTTTGAAATATCGTTCAAATATAAAAATAAAATATAACCTGTGTCAAGTTTTAAAAATGTGTTTATTGTAATATATCCAGGTTAATAAGTAGTGCATTGTGTAAAAATAAAATCAATTTGTGTAAAAATAACCGAATTGTATTGATTTTATGACCATTAAATAATTGTATGCCATTTGACAATAGATCGATTTTTATATATATTTTTTAGTGGAAACTTGCAATAAAACATTACAGATTTGTGTCATGATGATGCCATGTTGACGATTAACGCATTGTTTGAAATAGTGTTTTGTTGATTATGTTTAAAATAGAAACACTTACTAGAAAACCTTAATTAAATTTGGTGGTCTATAAATACTCCATAGATTGTTCGTAGGCAGAGAGAAAGAGAGCAAATGAAAGCGATATTTATCTTGAGCGGGAGGTTTACCAGCCCATAATTAATATCCGTAGGCCCAAATAATGTTCCAATTATTTTAACACATACAATGTTTCATTCCAGAACCGTCATGTTCATTTGAGCATTATGAGTTTGCTTCCAAAGCTTCCATCGATAGATTACAAAAATAACATCAATTAATGTAGTGAATTTTAAATAGACAATTAATTTCGGTAAAGTTCAGTATATATATATGAATTTTGATAGAAATTACTAAAGTGCTCAACTTTCAAAGCATTCCATTGGAGGATGGGCACTTAAGCCTTGGATGACACAATCTCGCTAGTAAATTGAGTGTTGTTAATGGCCGAAGGGCCGTATCAAAGCCTTATATATGTGTGCGATGAGCGATAAAAAAGCGAGTATGTGATTGGGTGCGTTGCGCTCGATCTACCCCTCGGGATACCGCCTGCCGGGACTCGTAGCGTCCTGCCGGGACTCTCGGGAGTGCCAGTCTAGGCCTCAAGTCCTGCGCACAGGACGTGGGCTAGAAGCGCGGGCTCTCTGTTACAAGCAGCAGAATCTAGATGTCACGACCACGAATCAAAGTACTTGGTAACCCAGCACAGCCGCTATAACTGCGACGCAACGCGCTTTATAAATACGAGCAGTTCGGTTGCACAGTTGCATGGAAACTGATAAAACTAGGTCTCCACGTGTAACTTCTTGAACAGTTCCCTCCATCCATTGATGTTGCAGTAGAAACATGAAATTGGAGTTTTCCCCCTATTTTTAGTTTTTAATTTCAAATGTAAATAATGCAGATTGGGAATGAACTTTAAAAAGTAGGTCTTACATATCGAAAAGCGTTTTGCATGTAAAAACGAAAATAAATAAATACAATATTCTGCATCCCTTCTTTTCTTTATTTCTCCATCTTCTGCAATTTTATTTATTTAAGGTTCTAAGGCGCGCATATTACTAAGATCATACGCGCCTTCAAGACAAAACTAAACGACATATTATAACCTGTGGGGGGGGGGGGGGGGGCGGCAGGTCTTAGCACTCCACAGCGGCCGTTCACAAAAACTTATTGCTAATTGACGGCCGCCATTTTATTGGCATTCACATGTGTTTCCCCCTGTCTGTCAAATCAGCTGTGCACCGAGCCTACACAATGAATGACCGCGTAGGCCCAACCCCAACTCAATTTGGGTATTTACAGCTACCACCATTAACACATTGTGTAAGCTTTATTTTTAGTCAAACTTATCTATATTATTGGATCAATATTAGGCCCAATGTATTTTTTATCTTCTCGAGCTTAGCCTCGTATTTTAGAGGCTTACTGGTAAAATACTCGGTTAACACAGCTGTAAAATGAGGCATTAGTCCTTTTAAAATGATATGTGTAAAGATAAACCCACAATATGACCTAATAATGTTTAAATAGGGCAGACAAAAGGCTAGTTTTAACAACGCAAATATCATTTGACATTGCCCGCCGGTCGACCGCCAATTATAGCGATAGGTACAGCAGCGCTCATGCATCTTGACTTACTATATATTATTCCAACATCTTTGGGGGGGGGGGGGGGGGGGGGCATGTATAAATGTTTGTATTTCTTATCAAATAACGCTGGATGTGAGCTAACGTTTCGTTCCTTGTTGTAACTAAGTTCTACCGTCGTCTAGATTAACGAACTGCATTAGCATGGAGAGTAGGGCCTAACTTAAACTAGCACGCGCCCAGGTGAGGCTTCTCTTCTTTTATACGAAATATAATTAATCGCTGACAGGTTGTTTTGCGTCTAATGATTTGCTTCTGCGCATGATAAATTACCGGGCTGAGGCACGGCTTAGTGCAATGGAATCTAAGTGATGGAAGCGGAGGCTCCGAGACTATGTAGTACGAGTACGACCTAAACCACGACGAGGAAGGCGTGTTACACGGGCGAGCGAAGCACTTGTGATCCGAGGCCTGCTGCTATGACCAAGATCTCAACAAACTGTTTATTATCGTTCCCCCCAAAAATGCCAAAAAGTACTGATCACAACATGTTGTATTTTAAGATAAGAACACAAAATCATTTTTTTGTGAAGCTAAGCCCCATGACGATACAGGTAGCAGGCACAAGCAACATATTAAATACGCCCAACTTTGATAGACAAATTAAATATTGCAATTTTGCTCTGGAATCTGTGTGTATGCAATGTCACTGCGCAGTTTCAACGTTTATCTTTGATATAAACAGTTTGTTGTTTTCATAAGACATCTGCATGTAACAAAATGTGGTCCATGTTTGTCGTATGAAAACTTAATTAGAATGGCACTGGCACGACAAGCAGTATTCAAGAGTAGGCAGCGTAAAAGTGTTATACTATTCACAAGATTATTCGTTTTATCAGCATTACATCATTGGACACGACTACACCGGATATTGTAATAGCCCCTACACAACAGGCTAGAAAATAGTATAATAGTCTCCTAACATTGGCAGATTCAAACATTTAGCCAGCGTGTTGAATCAAAATTCCTCACTTCGCCAATCAACACATTTTGCCGACTTTGTTTTATTGAATCTACTGCTTTGCTTTCAGCTTTAAATATTAAATTAACACTTTCTCTTTAACACAATTTACCACACTCAGAATAAAACGTAATATTAAAAATGTTTGCTTATTAGGCCTACCTAGTACATATTTTGCTATGGAAATTGAGTCCGCACACAGAAACGTTCTAGCTTGTCACTCTAAAGCAAGAAGCACTTCCATCCCATCCCCTTGATGTTTAACAATGTCGTGTGCAAGTTGAACTATATAATTGAGTTTCGCTTGACATCACTGAAGCCACTCAACGGCGTCTGTGTCAAAGGTGGCTGTGGCAGTCAATACTTGCTCGTCAAACGTGATGGGAGGTGAGGTGACCCGATCCTAATGAACACCCCGGAGAAATGTAGGTGACGTTGTTACTCATATGTACTACTACGAGGCTTGTTCGCATGCGCAAAGGGATATTTGTGAACCGCTATTATAGGCAAGAGTTTACTTTACTAGTTTACTATAGAAAACAGGTCACCGAAGGAATCGACTTTATCATGCGCATTTTTACATAATAGTCAATAACAACAAAGTCCTTGGGGGTTCCAGGTGTTGATGATTTCTGCTAAAAGGTTGGTACTCGTATCATTTACCAAATTTTGCATGAATGTTAATACACTATTGAGGACTTTTCTATTGATATCTTCACTTGATTTCCAAAACGAAGAATTTAATTCAGAAGATTCCCATTAAATCGTTTATTTTCCGATTTATTAAATTTATCTGCGCGTTCATTGATTAAATGTTGATATCCAGTATGATATTTGCGTAAAAAAATCGGTACTTGGAATAAATTCCCGAAGCTGACCAAAATTGAGAAAATTACAGAGATTTCACAAATTTGTAATTCAAAATCAATTAATTAATGTAGAAATACACGTACTGGATCTCATTGATTGATTATTACTAACGTATGTGTGAAATATGATATCGATCTTATAAACCGTTTACCCGACATATCATCGATATTATTACAACATTGGAACATATATTATGCTAATTTTAAATGTCTCTATACCTACGGTATAACAGTTTGCTCGCGCTAACAAAGTTGCCTGCAGCAGCAGCAGCACTTCAACTACAGGAACCAACCACGGCAGTCATTAACGTACCTCGTGCCCTACTCTAATTGCATCTCCCGCTCAACACCCTCAACGATGATGACAAGTGATTGCTAGAGGCGGCCATCAGGGCAACTACGCTCTACAGGTACGCATGTGTTGACCGGGTACAATTTAATTTATGCACAAAGTAGAGCAAAGTGATCCGTCAGTGGTGGTTGACGCAGTGACAAACAACGCTAATAAGCAAAATACAAAAGCAATTATTCGAAACGCGGAATGACTGTTCCCAGAATGTTTTATTACGTTACACGAGTGAGGAATCGAAAACCGATGAGAGCGACCAATGATCGCGGAGAAGCTAGGCTCTGCGGTGTAGCTTGCAATTCTTTGGCAGAAATCACTGGGTAACAAAGAAAAACTTATGCCTAATAACAAGAAGAAAACTAACAACTGTTTTCACATAATCTGACATCTCGTTCAACTGAAGATTGAAATATGAAAGTCGGATGGAAAAGCTAAATATTATGTGATAAATTCAACGTTTCGTTCAACGTTCAAGAACGTATATTTTCTCTTCTAGTTGATACGGTGTCCAAAATAGAGATTGAATGCAGTACTGATGGTGGTATCAGAGCGCCTTCTTCATCGCCTCCTCAAACAAAGACTGGTATGGTTAGTTGGTCTTGGGACGCTACCCATCACTATCGGCATTCAATGTTTGCTTCAAGTTTTCTTCAACTAACTTAGAAGAAGAACTCAATCTTGAATATGCCAAGTCTGAAGTTGAACGAAAAGTTAGACCCTATCTAAACCAGCTCTGACCAGACTTGTTATACGTCCCCCAGCCCCAGAGACATGTAACGTAATTCTCTTACGGTAAGTAGGCGAGCTTCTCTTAAGACCCCATACATGTACTTTCTAAATAATTCTGTTTAATGGCGGTTTGAAACAATATACTAATTAAAAGGTTATTAAACGGGAATATTGGCTAGCGTCATGAAACAGAATAGATAAAAACACATGCATTCTTCACTTTATCTCTACCTCTCTTTCCGCTTCAGTTATCCTGCAGAACACCGTACATTTCCTATGTAACATATTCCAACATTAAACCAGCGGGTTAACCAACTTTTTTACTTTATGGCAAATTTCAAAATTTGTTTGTCAAAACCCAACAAAGTTATATACCTAACATGAAGTCAACTATGGGAGTGTTTCCAAGCGGAGCCGCGGAGAAAAATGGAAGACTCAATTCTTCGCCATTATTATTTGACAGACTTATCGCAACGGTTACGGCATGGTCACAAGCACAGAACGTTTTCACGCGCTTGTACAACTTGCAGTTTAAACTATTAAATTTTATTATTATATTATTAGAAATATTCTATATTCCCAGAACGTTGAAAAATACATTATTACTAATTACAAAGAAACACAGAACTCGCCACGTTCTTTCGGTAAGAAGGTTTTATGAGATATTAACTTATTTAGCTGTGAAGCAAATTTAGTAAACTGCCTAGTGTCTAACTCCCTCCTGTAATAAATTGGTAAATAAATTACTAAAATAGTAAACGCGTATAAATTCGAACGAAAATTATTTTAGTTAATAAGTTTGCTTTTATTTGGGATAAAATTGGTAAACGTAGAAACTGAATATAATTATATTTATGGAGTGGAGTATAAAAAATGTTGAATGCTGAGTTGACTGACGAATGGAATCCCAACAATGTATTTAGGACATAAGGTATTCAGCCTTACCCCATCAACAGTTTCAAATGATACATGTATACGTAGGCCGATACGTCGGCCTCTCAAACAGAAGCTTTTTCATTATTATTTCTACGACACCAATTCACAATCACCAATCACCACGTACTGCAGTTCCAATGTTAACCTTCCACTCTCTCACTCACAGAAGACTGTTATTTCCAAGACACGACTCATTACGTGTTTACACAGTAATCCTCAGAGTCAAAGGGCTTCCCGTGTTTTCTGCGGCGAGGGATGACCTTTCTCATGTAGAGGTCACAATGAAGTCTTCTAACCTGCATTGATCTTTCTCGAAAAGCCGTGGTTACAAACCACATGTTAAGCTTATTCCGCCCTGACAGAATATTGTGTGTTATCACTAGTTCTTTGAGTGGGGCTGGCCGATAAACAGACAGGGTGTAGCTTACGAGTAAACGCGCAAGACTGATTCGGAGAGGTCGAGGATCGATTCCCGCCACCGACAATCCCTACTAAAAAATGTTCCAAGTTTTTATCAATCGTTAAAGCTATTGTTGGGATTGAATCTTCTCGAGAGCGGACATCCCTAAGAAGTACAGGGGAATCACAGCCCGACATGGTCTTATGCGGGTCCCTTGGTTCCATAATACGGCTCAAACCCGCACCACAAGCGTATGAACCACCGCCGACTGCGAGAAATGATTCTGAATCATCAACGAACCTACCAATAACAATTGGTCACAGACGTTTCTAGTAGGCGGCATCAAAAATGTCATATGACCTAAGTTACTAATCTTGATGTAAAATTGAATTTGACGTTAAAGTACGCATTCATATTATGCAGCGACACTTGAACAAAAAATAATGTTGTAATTAACTAGGAAGCTTAGCAAACGCTTGTTTTAGTCGCGTTGATGGATGAGCTTTTTAATTATAACATGTTAATATTAATTTAAAATAATAACAAAAAACATATTAACACGGCCCATACAAAGCAATCATTAGGTCTGTTGGATCTTTGATTGTTTGTAACAAGGCTGTGAGTAAGGTATAAAATCTCCTGTCAAGTTTTCATACAAGGCTGTGAGAAAGATCTAAAATCTATATTTTCGTGCTATTTGGGCGGATTCTGACCAAACGGGTGGGGCTACAACGTTCAAATTTCACATGAACATTAAGGTAAGGGTGATGTATTGAATTTGAAAGAAAAAGTTTAAAAAGTTAGCCAGAATCTATAGAAATAAAGGTTTAATATTTAACACCTCAAAAACTCAAATTAAAACCTTTATTTCTATAGATTCTGGATAACTTTTTCAACCTTTTTCTTTCAAACGTCAAACATCACCATTATTTAATGTGCATTTGAAATATGAATGTAGCCCACCCGTTTGGTAGAACGGCCCAAAGTCAAAAAATATCGCACTAAAAATCGAAAAAAATCGTAAAAGTACGATATTCTTGAGAAATATTTCTTCGATTGTACCCAAAAACGTAGCAAGTCCAAGTTAGATTTCGAAGGTCCCCTCAAATTTTCATCAAGATCGCATATGCCGTTTGCCCGGTAGAGAGCAAACAAACAGACAGAAAAAAACAAAAAAAAAAACACCCGAGCTAAATTTGTTGGGGGTTCGGTGAAATTGAAGTCTTCGCTTCGCTCATCCAATTAATATAATAGTGAACACAGTTGGAGAAATCATTATATTGTGATGCTGCTCAAACACTTTTTACTACTTTATAAAGAAAGATTTCTTTAAACTAGGAAAACGCTTAAGTCCCGCCGCGTTGTTTTGGATGAGCGTAATGGTGCATTGAGCGCCAATGATTGTGTTATGAGATTTCTGTTGGTTCTGTGACAAAAATTTATTAAAAAGTCGAAAAAATTTTTTAAATTAAAATTTAAAAAAAAATACAAAATTAACATTATTTTTAATTTTTTAATTTAAAAAAAAGAAAAAAATAGTAAAATTACGATTTTCATAACAAATAATTATTCGATTCCGATAAAATTTTACAAAAATATATTAATTAATAAAATTAAGGTTCTGTGAAAAATTCTTTACAATAGGAAAAGCATGTAGGTGTTTTTAAAACAAAGACTTGGTTTAAAAAAAGAAAAAACCTGTAAAATTTTGATTTTCATGAGAAATAATTTTTCCCATTTCGCCCCAAATTCACACGAATATCTTAATTCATAAAATTAAGGTTCTGTGGAAAAAAACCATTACAATCGAATTAAGAAAGTAGGTGTTAAGTCGAAGAACTATTTTAAAATCGAAAAAAATTCTAAAAATGGCGATTTTCATGAGAAATAATTTTCCGATTGCGCTCAAAAACGTGGCAGTTCTAAGTTCAGAGATTTCGAAGGTCTCCATAAAATTTCATCGCCAATTGGGGGTATCGGTTTAGCCGGAATCGTGTTAACAAACACACAAAAAATACAAACCCAGACAAAAAAAAAAGAAAAAAAAAAACATCGCGGATTTTTTTCTCCAGTGTAGTGAAATGGAATCTTCGCTTCGCTCGCTACGCTCGCTACGCTCATCCAAAAAATGTTATTCCCTCTCAATTTGTCGGTCTTTTCGTTCAGCCATTATTTGCTGATGTGCAAACACACACTCTCGCAAGTCACGTTTCAATGGATGTGCTGTGTGGTAAATAGGCCGAGGTGGTTCGAATCAAAACGAGATATCGCAAATCGAAAGTCGAAAGATGCCACACAAGATGTTCTTTCTTGAGTTTTATGTCAATAGAAAAGCTTGTAGTATCGTTGTGCCTACTCTGGAAGAGTTGATCCGACTCGTGAATGTGGTGTGGGGTGGGGAAGGGCGGCGTCAATAATGACATTTTCCGAACGCGATGGAGTTGAGGGAGACAGACCATTGCAGAAATACTTGCTATAGACATGAAACGACGGTCACCCATACACATAAAAACATTGGTATAGGGTATTGGCCTACTTTCTTACGTATATTGTTGGCCGATACGGACAACGTACGTAATGCCGTTTATCTAGCTAGGGTATTGGCCGATAATACCCAATCAAATTATGTATTTAGCTCACTTTCTAAGCTACATCAGCGAGTTTTATTACTTTGGAGTTGGTGACAATTCACCATAATATTCATATTATTAATTTGAAATGGTTTAACTACTGTTTGTTATTTTGTGGGCATTTATGTAACCTCAGGTTTAAGTAGATGTAAATCCCCCCAAAATACAAAAATTTGTAAAAAAGACGGCAGCCAAGCTCTCCTTCAAAAGTCTTCGGCTGTGAATGCTGTGATATATAGAAGTTGAGCCAAGCTTTTTATTCTTTCTCCCTAGTTTCGCTTTGAAAATATGTAAGATCATTTCGCCTGTTGACGAGCGCCAAGCCAACGATTTTTGTGGTAAAAAAGTAAAGTTTTTAAACTCGAAATCATAAAAAAAATTCTTGGCCATGAACCAAATTCAATGGCCAAGACATTTTTTTTATGATTTCGAGTTTAAAAATTTTACTTTTTTACCACAAAAATCGTTGGCTTAGCGCTCGTCAACAGGCGAAATGATCTTACATATTTTCAAAGCGAAACTAGGGAGAAAGAATAAAAAGCTTGGCTCAACTTCTATATCTCACAGCATTCACAGCCGAAGACTTTTGAAGGAGAGCTTGGCTGCCGTCTTTTTTACAAATTTTTGTATTTTGGGGGGATATCACATCTTTTTGTTGTTCGTTCGCTATCAAGGTGTGAATGATGGACTTTGAATGATTAAATTTGTTAAGTTCAAAGTTGTTTTTTTACATTTTTGGGCCCACGGTCCCCCCAAAGATACCCCTTGAATAAATAAATTAATTAATTTTTATTTAGAGTCTACCCACTCAGTTATATATATAACTGATTTTCAGTGGGGGACTTTAAATCAAAGCGACCAAGCCAACCCTGCAGGCCCCGACGCAATCGACGAGTGAGCGATAACCAACCAAAGATCGATATTTTTAATAGGAAATATATCAATCAGTGGTATGGACAGTGCGAACATCCGCGGATCAACGCCAGAATCAACAAGGCCGATCCAGAACAACTCTGAAATTTATTATGTGCTTCGTTGCTAGGACGGCTCCAAAGTCACCGTTTACAAACTCCTAAGACAAGAACTGATAGACTTAAGTCCAAATCAGAAGTTAAAAACTTCTGACTTGAGCGGGAATCGAACCCTGGCCCTTCTGCATTGGAAGCAGATACGCTAACAACAAGACCAACGCACTAGCATAAGCACTAGATATTTATAATGGTTAAGAGCATGTTTAATTTCAAGCTTGTATACAAATTACTACGCCTGAGTAATTACGCGTTTTGATTTTGCTAGGACGGCTC
The DNA here is from genome assembly GCA_024449915.1 of Sweltsa coloradensis. Taxonomy (NCBI): domain Eukaryota; kingdom Metazoa; phylum Arthropoda; class Insecta; order Plecoptera; family Chloroperlidae; genus Sweltsa; species Sweltsa coloradensis. Next base: position 237,186 of record JAMZAV010000391.1, read on the forward strand.
CAAAGTCACCGTTTACAAACTCCTAAGACAAGAACTGATAGACTTAAGTCCAAATCAGAAGTTAAAAATCTTCTGACTTGACGGGAATCGAACCCTGGACCTTCTGCATTGGAAGCAGATACGCTAACAACAAGACCAACGCACTAGCATAAGCACTAGATATTATAATGGTTAGAGCATGTTTAATTTCAAGCTTGTATATAAATTACTACGCCTGAGTAATTACGCGTTTAATTTAGCTAGGACGGCTCCAAAGTCACCGTTTACAAACTCCTAAGACAAGAACTGATAGACTTAAGTCCAAATAAGAAGTTAAAAAACTTCTGACTTTAGCGGGAATCGAACCCTGGCCCTACTGCATTGGAAGCAGATACGCTAACAACAAGATCAACGCACTAGCATATAAGCACTTGATATTTATAATGGTTAAGAGCATGTTTAATTTCAAGCTTGTACAAATTACTACGCCTGAGTAATTACGCGTTTTGATTTTGATTTTGATTTTGATTTTCCCCGGTCCCAATTGCCCGGTTTTTGTTATATGAGGTACATCTGAGTGTGGCCCAAGTTTCAAAGTTCTAAGATGAACCGTTTTCTCGGTATAGCGTATTATTCATAAGAGTACGGAATCACCTACTTTTGATAATTTTTGCTTTCCATATTCAAAAGTGATAAAGAATGAGAGATATCAAAATGTATTCCACGTTTGAAACATCTCAGTTGTAGCGTTTTCTTTGAATGATTCATTTCTTAAAGTTCAGATATGTTTTTTGTCATTTTGGGCCCATGGTCATCCCAAATTTAGCCCCTTGTGTTTTGGACGCAAGATATTTATAATGGTTAATAGCATGTTAAATTTCAAGTTTGTACAAATTACCACGCCTTGGTAATTACGCGTTTTGATTATCATCCAAATTTTGATTTTCTCCGGTCCCTGTTACCCGATTTTGGTTTTGAAAGCAAAAGGCACTGCGTCTGAAATACACCTAAATGTGGTCCAAGTTTCATAGTTCTAAGATTTACCGTTTTCTCTGTAGGCTAAAGAACTCTCCGCGGAGAGCTCCTATAGCCACCCACCCACCCACCCACCCACCCACCCAGCCAGCTTTAAGGAATTTGACGATGTGAGAGCCTTTTTTAACACAGAACGAGTTGGCGGATCGGGTTGATTTTTTTTTTGGTATGTCATGGACCACATACCAGGTCATATACCGAGTTTCAAGATTGTAACTCTTTCGGGGCGGCGTGTGCAGATAGCTGAAAACCCCCCAACTCTGGTAGGTGTATATAGGGCCGGAGTTCGGTGTCGCCTAGCAGCCGCATTCGCTTGTCTGCCGGGCGACGACCGTCGCCCTAGATACATAAATAACACTGCATACAATCAGGGTGTCCACTGTTTAGATGATTATAAAAAAAAGTAGGAAAAGTTGACTCTTTAGTGAATAAAAGTTGCTAAAAATGTTGCTTGTCTGTGTAAAAATAAATTGGTATAAAAGTAGTTTTGCCCAAATTGAACAAAATTTAAAATATTTGTGTTGTGTCAAGGTTTTTTTTGTACTAAAAGCACATAAAATTTTTAATATTATACATAAAACAATACCATAAATTGGCCTAGTATTATCAATTACAAGAAAATAGGGCTAGTTCGATCAGAATGTCATGATCTATTATAATAATCTTAACTTTAATTTAAACCTAGCTTCTATGTAAAGCCTTGAAAACTAAGTCATTAACTTTAAGAGTAGGCCCTAAACGTTAAAGTCTTGTGTGATGGCCTACATAAAGGTGGACAATCTCTACCGGTATTTTAACTGAGATAGCCACTATTGCAATAAATGACTAGAAACTGTTTCTACAGACTTAATTATCACAGTTCATAATACGTATGAAAAAGCAAAATATTTGTAAAAATTTGTGAATACTGCACTTGTTTAGTTGCACCCTTCACAACCACGGGGGAAGGTTCACAAAAAATTGCACGTCCTCATTTTAAATTAAACATGTTTCGGGTTATATTCCCTGACAAACAAATACTAATTACATAAAATTAGCTGACTTTACAAACAAAAGTTCCCCAAAAAAGTTTTTTTTTGAATTTTTTGTTGAAAAAAAGGTGCGTTCCAGTGGACGCCCTGTACGTGTACAATTCTTTTTTTCTTTTGCGTGTGCGCGAGCGCTAGCATACCTAGTCAATTACACAAATTAGCACTATTTACATATGGAATTAGGCACCCTAAACCAACACGCTACTAGAAATATTTGAACGGCATTTGCATTTTCACACAAACACAGTGAGCCTAACCGACGACAGTTGAGTTCTGTGTGAAACCCAGAAAACAAATTACTGTTACATAAGGGAAAACACATACATATGGGATAAAAACAGAACTCGTTTTTATTAAGACCAATGAGAGAACAATTCTCGAGATGTGCCAACTTCACACTATACATCTACCCTCTAACGCTACACGCTGTACCCTCTAAGACTATACCACTACCTTAAAAATAATATATAAACAAATGTTTAGAAAGGGTGTTTTGAATGTAATTTTTATTATCAGGTTTAGAAGTTGAAATGTTTTGCATTTTTGCTACCAACCACGGAATATATGGGGAAATTAGTCGAACGCTGGTCTCCGGGAAAAATTTCCCTTTTAAAAGAAAACTTGGGCTAACCACGTGGGGTTCGAATTCGAGTCCGTTATAGTGAGCGTGCGTGTGTTATTTTATTACGAATCGGTGGTCAAAAAGCATCGGCCATCTTGGAGGTCGTCAGTGGCGTAGGAACTATTTTTTTAGTGGGGGGGTCACACTCAACTTGACTACGAGGTTGGGTGGGCAAACCGGGGTCTGGGGGGAACCCAGCCCCTGGAGGCTTTTTCGCCGTAGGCGAGATTTTTTTTTGTAGGTGCCTAAAAACGTTTTCGGCGAATTTTAATTTTGAAAAAGGGTTACATTTTAAGCTTATATTCCTTGAAGGCTGATTCCCGACTAGAATCGGTCGACGTCTGCTTGGGATAAAAAAATTGCACACAAAATATAAGAACATTATCTAAAATCAGATGGCTATCTATCTCGCAAACAGTCTTTTTACTGAAACTTTTTAAAAAAAAAATTTTAAAAAAAACCCTTTCCCTTTTTTTTTGCAACCCACTTAATAAAAAAACCCAAAAATCCCCCAAAAATTCTATAAATTAAAAAAGAACCATATCTGGGACCCCCCACTGGGGGTCAACCAAAAAGTGGGGGGGGGGGTTTTTCCCCCCCCTCCCCCCCCCGTTCCTACGCCCCTGGAGGTCGTTGCTGCGATCCGGTCTTGGGCTATACACCTCTATAGGGGAAAGACCATAACGCTGTATGAACTTGAAAATGCATTTATTGGCTTGGAACAAGCATTTGGTTTTGCAAATATTTTAATCGAAAAGTGTCTCGAATAGGTTCAGTTGAGAATTTTCTGGGTTTCACTATTTCCAGATTTTGATACAATGCCATGAAAATAAATAGAAGAATGAGGTGGATGTAGGGCTAAAACCTTTTTATTTTTTTCCGTGCGTTTGGGGATACGGGGCCATGTAAAAAAATCTAGTTTTACCTTTGATACCCTTTCCCATGTTAAGCCGTCTCTGATGATACGTACCATATTAATGTACATATGTTTGTTTTGAACGAATTAGTCAACTCTGACGTGGCTAAGCGTGGCGGTAGAAGTCAAGAAGCAGTACAAATAGATACATAAATTTATTTAAGAGGGGTATTACCACCATTGAGTATACCACCATGTTGAAGATTTCCCAGACAATTTCAGTAACACATGTATGATACTTCAAATATTCATTAAATTCAGATGTATAATGCAACTACAATTCAGAGTTTAAAATGTACCCGTCTTGATGGTCTACTGGTTAAGACGCCTGTCTGGAATGCGGGAGATCCGTGGTTCGATTTCCGGTTGGGACGGACTTTTTTAATTTCTGAATTGTAGTAAATAATAAGAAAATATAATAATTATAACACTTTTACATAAATAGATTCAAACAAATAAACGCAATTCTCTAGTAGGCCCTATTTAAAATTTAGAAATTTGCATTTCATGGCTGATTTACTGTAAATGTAAAAAATGTGCTTTGATGGAGTAAATTTTTCCATTGTCAGAAATTTCAGAAATTTTTATCCATCCTGTAATAATTTATGGCTGCAGGAATAGGAACGCGCCAAGCATCGAAGCAATATAAACCAACGTGATACATACTCGATACAAGGTAACGCTTGAAAATTTACAATTGACACACGTTTGAGGTATAGAACCATCGAATTTTCAAGCAAAGACAAACCAATAAATAATACTATGCGCAAAGTTAATATAAATATATAGGTATGTTTTAATAGATTAAAATGCAGTACAACCTCCTTCGACCACTATCTGCATTGCACGCTGTAATGACTGTCCCGTGACATTTGTCGATTAGATACTGAACGTGTAGCATCGCATGGTGCGAATACAGTGTCATGATTAGTGCACGGCACGGGGCTTGTAATGTATAGTGCACTGCGGTGGATCTGGATACAACAATTAAATTACATTTTCATTAAATTTCATTACAAAAGAGGGAGTGATTGATTTATTTGGAACGTGATTCAGGTATCCATATTTCTCGTGTAGTAAACATTACCTAACGCAGGTATGAGCGAGGGTTTATTTCTCAATTGGGTTAGTCGGGAAACACTCCTGTCGGTTGAACTGATTATACAATTTACAACAACGAACAGACCTTGCGAGTATTGGTCTTTGGACCCGGCACCTCCACCAAAACTATATTTTTATCAATTACAATTTCTTAGTTCTTAGTTGGTTGGCGCCACAATTAAATGTGCGAGGCAGGCAACATTTGATAGGAGATTAACATTTTAAAATAATAACTTTAGTTAGTAACTGCAATGACCGTATAATACGTTATCTTTATATCCTATGAAACAAACAATTAAACAAATTAAAAAGACAAACAACGATATCAGTGAAACGAAGGCTTCAGACGAGTCAAGGGTTTCGTTGTGATTGAGGTTGATGTCGAATGATCACTTGTTGCTAAAACAGGAGCAAAATAAACCCAACTTCCAGGCTGAGGGTTTGGCGGGGACAGCGTGTGGTGCGTGAAGAGGGTGGGGTTGACACAGTGAACTTATTGCAGTCCCTTGCAAACACGCTTTATACGGTGACACTCCCTTATACCAGGCACAGACCACGGCTAGTAAATTACTTTCATAGGAGGGAGGAAGTAATTTTACATAAAGGCCAAACAATGGTTTCATCAAGTATAGCAAAAGCACATCAATACCACTTAACGAAACGAAGGCAAACGAAGCTACGCCATGGATTATGCAAATTCTTGGAAGAGAGTTTACGTGAACTGTCTCTATAGACAAAATAATTAAATAAAAAACCGAGTTCGAAGACCAGTCATTGATCTAACGGGATTCACTGACCCCTCCATTCAAGACCGTATTGATCTCGACTTTCAATAAGCCATTTGGAAATCAAAAGCCGTGAATGCCAGAGCAAAATCCTCTCTAAAGCTATGAAAAATGTATTTTTAAATCTAACGCAAACACGTGGTGGATTTTCCAATATTCGGGTTAATTTGAGTTCTTTTCAATTCCGTCTTCAAACAGAAATCGATTATTTATTCGCAGCTCAACCCACGAAGGATAAGTAAACGTGCAAATTGAGGAAGCGCCGTCCACATTGTTGTCAAGAGAATTAATAAATGAGCGCGGGGAATGTGGGAAGGAAGCGAGGAAAGATGGCGTGGTGCGTGTTTGTGTGTTCGGCGGCCGTGCGGAAAACTTAATGTGGAAAGATGAATATATTACGGGGATGTTGAATACCAGACTTAAAAAAGCTGAAGCTAGTGAGATGAAGAGGAGAACAAATGCAAGCAACTGCATATAGGTAGCACACAATCGTACATATATACATTCTGTACATATTATAACGATGCGATCATATTATTTTCTAGGGGTCATTTTTCAGGAATTTAAAGATTAAGTGTACGACGGTTATATTAAAATATATAAAATATATTTATTTAAATACAATTCGTTAAGTCAGTTGAGTTGTCAATGTGTTCGCCTAGAAATACTCAACTGGCATGGGAACTCACTTAGCATTTGTTAGATGCAGTACTTACTAATCAGGATATTATAAATAGCACATTTATAAAAGCTAGACTTGTCTTCAGGTTCACTGTAGAGTGTAATAGGATAAAGCTTGGTTAATGACCATTTATTACTGCGTCTTATTTGATTTTCCTCTTCAACACAATTCCTCTTTAAAATGTTCGTTGTTTCGTGCCATTTTATTCAATGGCACGCATGACTTTGGTAATGTTTGCTTAGCAATTAAATGTCAAAAACTTCATTATTTAGGCCTGCATTATTTTGTGTGTTATTGAGTTCGAATGATTAATTATCACCAAAGTAGGTGTCTCCACAATCATAACTAAAAAATTGCAATTTTGATACATTAATTTAAAAGTATTAAAGCTTGAAAATACCGTTCTTTAAGAAAACAACCTTGGCTAAATTTAAAAAAGGTGTACAGTTACTAACAGTGTCTGGTGCAGAGATAAGAATTTCGAAAGTCAAACACGAACCGATCATTCACACGATTTTGATTTCTGCTAGTTTTTCCCATAAAATATAACCGACCAGATTGATTTGAGAACCTACACGCAGTTGATCTAGTGATTGAGAACCTATGATTACATGTAGTACAATACACGCATGGTTGATGTAGTGATTTGAGAACCCATGATTACATGTAGTACAATACACGCAGTTGATCTAGTGATTGAGAACCTATGATTACATGAAGTATACAATTCACGCATGGTTGATGTAGTGATTGAGAACCTATGATTACATGTAGTACAATACACGCAGTTGATCTAGTGATTGAGAACCTATGATTACATGTAGTACAATACACGCAGTTGATCTAGTGATTGAGAACCTATGATTACATGTAGTACAATACACGCAGTTGATCTAGTGATTGAGAACCTATGATTACATGTAGCTGAAGATTCTGGGTTCGATCCGCTGTTGGGGCCGATATTTACGACAATAGCTATCATTATTAACAATTATTTTTTGTGTGACAATATATTTTTCGTCAATCTGAGGTCGTCTACATTGTTAGCCTATAGAGCATAGTTGTAACTATTGACGTCTTTGTAAGTCATCATGCGTTCTCAGCATTGCATGGTATGGTCCCTTACAAATTCAGAAACATATTTCACCGTAGCCTGACCATCTTTATGGAATATAATACTACGGCATAAACGACACTACGGTTTACGACTAAACAATGGCGGAGTAGAACATTCATGTGGAGTGCGTTCCGATAACTGCTGCTCTACTGGGAGCACAGTAAACACAGTGCTAGCCTGCGCGGTCAGTAGGCCTAGAAACGGAATGGTTCCCAGTAAAAGCATCCAGCACAAACACTGCAGCTGTCAGAAAAATAATCTCTGCAGTCAATTTAAAACATGATATTAACTATTTATGGAAAACTTGAAGAGAAATGAAAAGATTTCACGTTATTCTCGGTTATTGATTTAACAAATAAAATTATTCTCTTGGCGGAATATTTAAAACCGTCATCTAGCCTAGGCCTAGGCCTAAAGTCATCGACCCATTAATTGCAAGCTATGAATTAAAAAAGAGGTGTAAGCTAGCAAATAAATATCCTTAGCTCATCCAGAATTATTATTGTCATTTTCAGTCCACTACAATATTGTATATCTCATTTTTTCTGGACAAATAAAGCAATTTGTTAACTTTGGAAGCAACTGACATTTCAACGCCGCCATGACACTTGCTAGTTTATGGTTTACTGGCGATACTGAGCGAAAAACCTCCAGCACTTTCAGTTACTGAAGGCGCTGGGCCAGCATTTACGGACGCTCAGTACACTGCTGACAGCAGTTAACGGAACGGTTACAGTAAAGCTGGCAGTACGTCCAGCAGGTAACGGAACGCACTCGTGGTCACCTTTTCTTTGGGTGACATTTCTTGCTCCAGTTTTCTCTCAAGTGAGGCCGTGTTTTGTTTTATTTATCCCGCGCTTGCTCGAGGCCGGGAGTATATCTTCTTGCTCTGTGCGGGGGGGGGGTCGTGGGCGTCCGACTCGGGAGTGTGTGAAGCGGGCCGGGACTCCATGCATCGATCCGCGCGTCACTGCTCGGCCGGGCCAGGTCCCCGTTCTCGTCCTCGGGGGTAGGTCCACGTTAACGCCCCCGTTACTCAACCACGAGGCCGCGGACGACTGGGGTTTATGAATGACTTGGTGCCCCAGTGAACTCTCATTCGGGAGGTCATGGGTTCGTTGTTCCCGCCGTCGGCATCTGGCAGAGGGTTCTTCCAGAAGTTTTACTGACTACAAGTGAATTCTGGGATTTAGTACTGTAGCATTTTCAATCCTTCCCGACCTATCCCACCACCATAACAGGAGAAAGTTATTTATTTTCCCTGCAAAAGCTTTTACAAAGAATTTAACAAAGAATAAATAAGGAACAATAATTCTACGTCGTCGTCATATTACTATAAACGCAAGGTTAATTACATTAGTAATGAGCTAAAGTTCAGATTATTACTTCTAAGTTTCAATGTGTATGGATGGCGTTAGGAGTATATGAGTTACGAATGCGACCCTAGCCAGCTTTATTAGTATCAGCAGCAGGGCACGGAGAAGCTAACAACCGCATTCGGAGAGTAAAGTTATGCTGAATATCGCATCAGCAAGTTCTAGGTGGCTTTAGCTAATACATGCGCCCAGATTGCTTACATTAGTGCATAATTGACTCATTTCCGTATTATCAATTGCCTCAATATCCCCCACTGCGCCATAAACTGTTGCACTTAGTTTCAAACTGTTGGAGCAAAGTTCTCCGGTGCTCACAACACTTCGCCAGAGGAACCACACGCAAACTTATTTTACACACCGATCTAGTTTTTCTTGAAGACGAAAGCTTAATTCCACGGACCATTGGTTCGACCAATAAGTAAAGATTTTTTCACACAAGTTTAAGGTACGGCTTTATTAGCCCCCCCCCCCCCCAACTTCATTCCAGAGAAGGAAATCGCCGTCATCAAGAGCACTGTATTGGTTTTGAACCTCAGCAGGCCACGGAGATAAAACGCAAGATCGTCTATGTGCGAGCACGTACTCACGAGAAATGACGCACTCGTCTCGTGCAGATGTGCACCACTTCTCACTGGAGGTCTCTCCATATCGTGCAGACATAACAAACGCTCTGTTACGTGCTGATGTGCACCACTTCTCACTGGAGGTCTCTCCATATCGTGCAGACATAACAAACGCTCTGTTACGTGCTGATGTGCACCACTTCTCACTGGAGGTCTCTCCATATCGTGCAGACATAACAAACGCTCTGTTACGTGCTGCAAAATGCCGTATTATGCCAACGTTCATAGAAACCACCGGCTCTATTATACAGCACGTGGGTTTTGCGGTCTTGATTTAAACAACATTGTACTCTGTTAGGATGATAAAGCGCTCAGTGTTCTAAACTCTAAAGCGTACTTTTTATGGCTATTGCTTTAAAGTTATGACAAAACAAAGAGTTTTTTATCCGTGTATTTATTAGAGACAAAAACGGTCAACAGGGAGGCTTTTCAATAGAGCTGTGTCATTACTTTGTTAGCATGTTTCAAGTGTCAAGCGACATTTAACTCCTAAAACTATGCAACGTATAATGAGTAACGAAAGTTAACGTACAAAATATACACGGCAATGAACAACTTAAAAAAGAAATAACTTTCCGTTGTTAAATTTGTCTGTGCCAAATTTGCATAGAGATCTTTTCATATCGTTGGACGAGAAGTTGAATATTGTGGCAGTAGGGGAGATTACAATATTTATAGCGAAGTATCTTGTGACAGTGTAATGGTCTTGATTTAACCGCTTAGCTTTGTGTCATGCTTTCAAAGCACGTAGAGGCCGGGGCACGGCTTCCACGTTCAAAGTTGGCAATAAGTCCTGAGAGGCCTACCCATGCAGAAGGTGCTACACTCCGTGGAAATCTCTGTGAGGATGTACGGCTATATCATTCTTGGAGCTCGCACCTCTTGGCTTCATGCAGGCCTGTTGAGGTTTGAAGCACTCACATTGTGCCCGAGTAGGAGGTACTCGTCATCAAAGGGGCAGGGGTGAATAATGCAATTTACAAGACACATGCAGTGTAGTCTCATACACTTGGGACAATTATCTACATTGAATGATAATTTCGCCAATTTTAAAGATAAATGTTTTGTTTACTATATGACATAAATTTATCATATACGATTTTTCAATTGCGGGTACATGTTCACTTTATATTTTACGTTCTGTGTAAAATTTAAAATATTTTTTCTCCAGCATTGAAGTTTATAAATAGTATGGCTTCACAAATAAAACAAACAATCCAAATTGATGGCATATTTTAGGGTACTAGAAATATGCTGACAATGTTTTCAGGAATAATGATGGTAACAGTGACAATTACCAGACTTGCAAATATGAAAATAACGAACCCTGATGACCTAACACATTATAACCCCAACATCTGAGATTGACACCCAATGAAGGCGACAGTTTAAATCGCAAATGAGTGTCTGAAGCAAGACAAAAGAGCAATGTAAGAGCAACGTCGGATATTTCTAGCTTAAACTTTAAAACGCGATTGATTATAGAATTTAGACACAACAAATCGGAGAAATATCAGAAAAGTTTCCAGATTGGTAAAATGGTAAAAGTCAGGAGGGTGCAAAAAAGAATGTCACCGTAGCACACTAGAGTAAAAGCTGAGAAAATGTTATTAATATAGCGGAGCTAATGGCCATGATCGCATATATGGTGCTTGTTAGTCTGGTATGTTGTTATCTATGATAGTTGTGTATTTTATAATAGGTGATGTTTAGTTTTAGTACTCTAATGGCAATGTCTTGTACTCGCCTACTGTAGTTGTAGGCATATGCGTGTATAATGGAATGCTGTGAATAATAAAAAATAAAAAAATGTAACTAAAGTATTTAACAGCAAAAATAAACAAATAAATAAGCGCGTAAATAAGTATGCCTGAAGTAAATTTAATGGACTTAAAAAATAGTCATGTTTCGATTATAATCGTAACGAACAACTATGGAGACAAGGTAACACGTTATCAAAAGTAATATTGTGCATGATATCCACGATGCAAAAAATAATCTTGTTTCTCCTAATTAATTCTATTTTTAGTTTCATATGAGGGCAACGAGCTCTTTCCAGCGTGATGGGTACGTATTACCAGTATTACTCTCTCCGTCTCACCCACCCCCAAAATTAATATGCATTTAGGAGACAAATGGTCAACAAATAGAGTTCGAGGTATCAATGTGACCGCAGATTTAATCGTCAAAACTACACAACATAACCTATACATAACATTATTAACCAACAAAATTTCGCAGCTCAAAAAATATATCTAAATCGTAAACTAGAATTGGTTCATTTGCACTTAGAACGAACGTTGCTTTTTAAAGAAAGAATGTGGAATGTAGAATGTACCAGTGAAGCTACATGAAAGATCGAAGTTACTCAAAACCTCATCCAAAATGTAAGTCTTAAATATAACAGAACGTACGAAATATTGAGAGAAGAGAAAGAGTTTAACGAATTCCAGGGTTTTGAACAAGGCCAGATCGACGTCTGGCCACTGCGAATTAGTCCTAGTTCTAATGAGAACAAAGAGTCCTAGTCCTAATGAAACCAAAGGTGTCGTGTGGCGATGGTGTATACTTCTGTATACACTCATACGCCCCCCCCCCCCACGTAGTTTCGATTAACGTCATGACTAGAGGCCCACGTTCAGCTTAATCAACATTCATCACGAACATTTTCTATCGCGAGTTGCATGATCTAGTTGAATACGTAGCTGAATTACGCCCAAAAGTAACTACACTGTGAGACCTGTGTGACTGTGTGACCAGTGCCCTTGGCTTGAAGAGTGCGTGATACAAAGGTATGGTACATTTAACTGAGCATAGCGGGTGCTTATAGCTAGCCGGCTTATTGAGATGGCGACATGAATTGAAGCGTAGAATCATTGGGAATACCGTCAATGTTTTTTGCACAGTTGATTGTTCACATGGCCTACACCATGTCGGTGACAAACAAATCAGTTTCACATCTATTTGATTCGAAGTAGTAAAACAGATCATAACCTAAAGTCACGTGTATATTAGTAAACGATGCACGTGAATAAATAAGAAGGCAAGCAAGGTATAAGGATCAAGTCTCATTTGATGTGTCGCATCCAATGGTTTCTAGTGCCCGCGTTTCCGAGGACTAGACCTCCATCAGGAACCGAGCACAGCGCGAAGATTCTACCATACATCGAGGCTTTTAAAACACGTATTCTTCATTCGAGGTCATAAAAATATGCGCGAATTCTCCAATATCCGGCATATTTTACGGAGCAGTCGTCCTGGTTCGACACGAACTTCGGTTTGGGAGTAGAACTCGCGTGTAGGTCATGCACTGGGAAGAACGCCGTTCAGGACAGGGATGACCTAGTTCCACCAGCCACCCCACCCGCCTCTTTGTTTTTACTGCCGGTCTGATAGTTACTGATTTATCTCGTATCTCGGGTCGCTGCATGTGGCGGGTTCAAATGCAACACTGTAGGAGAAACATACATTTTACAGCCACTTTGTACAATCTCGAGACTTCTCATCAAATAAGTCTCGAGCTGTGGTTTCTGCCAAAGATAAGTTATGATTTCAAATTAATTCAAGTTTGTTCATTTATTAAATAAAGGTCCGATCTGACTTTCTGTAATTGGATGAGCGTAGCGAGCGAAGCGAAGATTCCATTTCACTACACTGGAGAAAAAAATCCGGAATGTTTTTTTTTTTTTTTTTTTTTTTTCTTTCTTTTTTTTGTATTTTTGTGTGTCTGTGAACACGATTCCGGCTAAACCAATACTCCAATTGCGATGAAATTTTATGGAGGTCTATGAAATCTCTGAACGAAGAACTGCACGGGGGGAAAAATCGATCGAAAAATTATTTCTCATGAAAATCGCAATTTTACGATTTTTTTCGATTTTTAACAAAATTCTTCGATTTATAACACCTGCATGCTTTGTCCGATTGTAATAATTTTTTCACACAACCTTTATTTTATGAATTGATATATTCGTGTGAATTTTGAGCGTTATCGAAAGATAAATTTCTTTAAAAAATCGCAATTTTTGGAATTTTTTTGATTTTCAAATTTCTTTGGCTTATAGCACCTACATGCTTTATCCGATCGTAATGATTTTTTCACAGAACCTTAATTTCATGAATTTATATATTCGTGTGAAATCTGAGCGCAATCGAAAAATTATTTGTTATGAAAATCAAAATTTTACGATTTTTTTCTTTTTTTAAATTACGAATAATTAAAAAAATTAAAATTAAAGTTTAGTTTTTATTTAATTTAAGTTTATTTAAAAAAAAAATCAACTAAGCAATGATTTTTTCACAGTACAACAGAAAATCCGCATAACACTTAACAACTCAATGCACCAATTACGCTCATCCAACAACGCGGCGGGACTTAAGCGTTTTCCTAGTAATTATATCATGCATGTTTGAACATCCTGTTGCTAGATGACTTTATCTAAATATTGCGAAAGAGTGGCTCAAGAAAATTAAAACAGAACACTTTTCTACTTTTACCCATATTTAGTTATTGCTTAGTCGTCTGTGTTCGGACTTACATACAGAATTTTACAGTTAATTTCGGATTAACATAGCTATTTATATAACATTTTTGACAAACTATTGGCACGATTTGGAATGTGCAAGCGCAAGAATGTGTGAATTACATCACCCTTTATAAAATATTATAATTTGAACAAGAATGGGTACGGGATTAGGGAGCGGAGCCACTTATCAACCGGTAGAGGTATATTTGGTGGAGGTGCCGGGTTAACAGAACTTATATTTGATTAGGAAAGCCTCGAACACCCAATCCCCAGGGCCAACAAAAACTTCTGAATAATTCTTGTTGAAGGGCAAGACATGTTTGGTTTTTATCGTGAGACGTGACACGCGCACAGGCAGACGGCCAGAAGTGATGGATACAATACAGGGTAGCTTCGATTACGGCAAACACGTTGAGAGAAACCATCTTGTAACTCATTTCAAGAAAGTTTGTTGTAAGTCTTCATTCTGATTAAAAATAAAAATAAACATTTTGTTTGGTTAGATTGGTATAAAGTGTTGTTATTAATCAGTCAACGTTTACTCCCCTCACCCTCCCTCCAAGAACCCCACCCCCACTCCTCCCTGTCTGCAGATCAGATTTCCTTCCATTAGTGGAAGCGGGATTGGTTGTATAGCTCTTTAAATGATAGGACTCTTGAAATGAAAAACATTTATATTCGGAGCAAACTTTCATTCAGTTTGATGGATTTATCAAGTTGAAATGACAGAGTAATTTGTACCGGGCTGCGAGTTTGATTTCGATCTCGGAGTATCTTTGAGTGGAGTTCCCGAAGTTTGTACAAGACTATGATATTAGTTCCTTTTCTACCGTATTGTAATTTCAAATACAAAATATCACACAACTCGTTCAGAACTTTGCTGTCACTTTTCATGGCGAAACAATATTATACAATGACTCACATTGTTGAAGTTTGTTAGGGCCCAATTAGTTTTCAGTATCCCTGAGGGCGTACACTTGGAATAATGATGTGTTTATTTAAGCTAGACTAAGTAACTATAACAAACGACTGCACACTGTTTTATGAAGGAAAACACGAAACAGAAGCTTCAAGATCACCTTAGTCACTAAACTAAACAGGGTCTTTACCCAGGTAAAATAAGACATCATGTTTGCCTACGCGACTACCAATTTGACGGCATGTTTCGTGTATTATTCAGTTCAAAATTGAAGCACCTACTTGGAATATTCAACAAACAACACCGATATAGATGATTGTCCAAATCACCAGCACCCTCTAATCACCAGCGCAAAGCATTATGGACAAATGGAGTTAAACACGCTTAACTGTCACATGCTCAGGTGTGTGACGGACTGCGTCTACCACACGGCCATAGTCCGTCACACTCCCGATCCGAGCATATAAAACTTTTAAATAATCATATTATAAGGTTTCGCGACCCAATAATATTGATAATCACAGTCTTCGAAAATGAGTTTATTCTGAACGAACTAAAACATGCAAAATACGTCTCGTGACTAGGCAAACGTCAGTTCATCCTTATATTTTCGGAATAGTGATAGACTAGCAGATAAACATAGACCCAAGTCTGCTTGGGGTGGGGAAAATCGAAGCCACTTTACTGTGTGTGCCGTCGTGTCAGGCAGAAAGATGGCTTCAATGGCGACGACTATCGGATAACTTTGCAAGCAGAACACTATGGATTCCCAATTGGCGGGAAATCAACCGCGTGTGATTTAATTTGGCGGGAAGTGACATTGGTATCTACTATATCTATACCTATTGGCATCCAGCATACGTACATGCAAGGGTAATGAAATTCCTGTCACACTTCGTTTCCAACTCTTCGTCGAGTAATTTCGCCCTCTGTCCGCGGCCTTCTGTCCACAGATAGCTCCAGGGCGTAATTGCATCAGCCTCTTCGAGCGCATTCTAAGCAGAGACTATGAGGCTTAGCACATTCGTACAGGGATATAGAACAATCGAGTTCAACTGTTCGAAGTTCAAACACTCGTTCAAAGAAACAGCACAGTTCCATAACGACGAGCGAATGGCGCGGCGCGAGCGACCACAATCATGCTAAAACTCCGTTCGTAGGTCGCGTGGTCCTAGCTAGCTGATTGGTATAGAGCTTATTCGCTTGTTGTATCTGCTCGCGAGCATGAAAACTAAGCTTGATTGGTCTAGCCAGACCTAACGTTCCCATGACTGCGGCGGTTATCACAACCTGCCATTAGGATTTTTACTGTAACATGATATTTTTTATAAGTTCCTCGCGCGTAAAAAGTTAGGTTATGAGCTACGGCCCAGATAATACACATAACATTTTCTATAAATAGGTAATTTTACCTTCCACATGCCAAGTATTGTCGATTAGGTTTCCAAAAACTATACATTTATATAAGTTGCCCTAAATATATATTCATCTTTTTTTAACGTTAATAATGTGTTTCGGGTAGGCATAAACATATAGTTTATTTCTTGGAGAAGTATGCCCATATAGACCCTGACAATGACCATACCGCACTTTTATGCAATATTTTAGTAATTTTAGGCCATGCCAAACAGCTAATATTCATGTTTGTGGAATATTCACAAGCATTATAATATTTTGACAAATCGTATTTTATTTTTTGTAAAAATATCCCACTCGAGAAGGCAATGCGCGACAACTTTGTGTCAGTGTCAGTGAGAAATGGCAGGAAGTGACGTAGAGCCGCAGCCTCCTGATTGGTCAGATTGGTTGGTGGTGGTTGGTTGGTGATTGGGTCCGCAGTCGTATTTGCTCGCCTGCATGTGCATGTATTGTGCAAACTCGGCCCATCCACTGGAACTTGTGGTGGCATGTGCAATAGTATGTTACGAGTAATGTGGCTTGCAGTTGGGGATATTGGCGTCGCCCACGGGTGGATCGTGTCCAACGAGTGGGCCGATCTCTGGTTGGCCATTGTTCTCACGTCGATGGCGTCGGCACCGACAGGGTTGGCATGGTCTATACTTGAAATTGAAGTAACCCATCACTGTAAATCAGTAATGTTACCTGATTAACTGGGTAAAGACTTCAACTACGAGTGATTTTACAATAATACTGTTAGTCACGCGTCACTCAACATAAATACGTATAGACAAACAGAAAGACTCGTTATTTAACGTACACAATATTTTGGTGCTAAAAAAGATTCTGAAATTGTTACGTAATCATAAGTTTCGAAAAGAATAAAAAGAGATTTTCTTGATAAAAAATAAAAAATAACGGTACATGCACAAGGGCGATTTCTAAAAACGTTACTTGTGTATGAAAGCAAATACGATTTTTTAAAACGTGGCTCTGCACTTTTCTAAAGCATAGTTTCCTCATTTGTGCGTATGTAATTTTTTAAACATCGTATAGCGAGTGTTTAGCATAGTTCATAACCGAAAGTGTTGGCTCGGGCGCTAAGCGCCAGACTTGATTCGGGAGGTCCCGGATTCGAATCCCGTCGAGACTGGCAATCTGACTAAGTTTTCTTTCACGAGATTTTCCTCAGTCGTTAAAGGCGAATGCAAGGGAGAGTCCTCTAAAACAGCCCTCGAGCATCCCTTCACAATTTCCTATCGCCATCACCTAGTTCACCTGAAGAGGGGCTAATTGCACCTATAACATGGTTTACCACGATAAAATTTAAAATTTAGTTCACAGTTCACACGCGTTTCTCATAAATCACCGAACAACGATGTTAAATGGAAAGAATTTCAATTTGCACTGAACAAAGACAGCTTGCTCACCTCCAAAAAAAGGAGGTGTCAATATTTAAGAACTACTTTTATGAGAAAACAAAACAAAAAAGCACGCTTTGCGGTGAAAACCTCATTCTTATTTTCTCGGGTGTAACCGTTAACATAAAACAACCACGCACGTGTCTGTCTGCAGGTTTAATGTTCCCCCGAGTATGCATCCACCGACGCGCGAGACGAGGCACAGCGCTAGGGTAGCGTCGTTGTGGGATGCTGCAATCTCGAACGATGTTTTATTTATACGGCAAGCAAAGATTGCGTCCTAAAAGAAGATTTGTGTACTTCTTCCTGGCTAATGTGCTAGACCCGTGCACGTATACAGCGGGTATCAGCAGATATCCTACACAAAAGTATGTTTATGTTGCCAACATTGTTTTCACATTGGAATCGATCAGTGTTCATAGCCTAAAGTAACTGCGTTCAAGACTAACCATTCAAATACAACATCGATTAAACATCAAATACAAATGTAACACAACGGAAACAAAATGAAAACGGAGGTATTCAAATTGATACATTTACTTCGAAATTGAAAGTTCACCTGACTTGCACCAATTGCACTTAGAAATAGAAGGGATTTAAAATTTTGTTACCTAAAGCAAGGATTTGAAGAAAATGTTGAGTGACAAATTAATATATCGTTAAAATGAAGATCATCCTTAAAATTCAAACCGATTTATTTTTAAAGAGACGTCGCTTCAAAAATTGAAATTGCATGAATACATTTGATGTAATTTACGAAAGCTAAGCAACACATTGATCGTAACTAGGAAAACGCTTTCCCGCCGGAAGGATGCGCTTTTTTTGTAAGTTTTTAGTTTGCATAGGACCACTTTTCCTTTGCAAGTGCTTTTTGAATGCATTGTAGGTGATTGTTGACAAGTTTCTATTGTTACTTGTTAATTGTATTATAAACCTAAAAAAACTCATATTAAAACCTTTATTCTATGGATTCTGGCTAATTTTTCAACTTTTTCTTTCAGAAAGCAATACATCACCATTACCTTAATGTCCATGTAAAATATGAACGTTGTAGCCCCACCCGTTTGGTCAGAATCGGCCCTAATGTCACGAAAATTTCGCACTTAGAATCGAAAGAAATCGTAAAAATACGATATTCATGAGAAATATTTTCTTCGATTGTACCCAAAACCGTGGCAAGTCTAAGTTCAGAGATTTCGAAGGTCCCCTATTACTATATTTGTATTTGTGTTTGTGTGCGTTGCATTTACGCCAACTGTGTTCAACCACAATCGTGGAAGACGAAGTTGTGCCAGCGAACCGACCAAGTCCCAAGCTTGAAACAAGAACGAGCCTTCTATGAAAACAACATTAGGAGTCGTCACCCGGGTTTTACCTCGGTAATGTATACCAAAGTTGTGTAGCTAGAACACGAGGCAAAACCTCCGGACGTGCAGTTTGGTAGCTGTACGAGGCTGGCCATTTAAACATTCAATAAACGTAACGTAAGCCAAAATGTTACACGCGTAAAATAGTAATGACGGAGGGGAAATCGGGGTTACAAATTAAATGTTGATAGCAAAACCGCGGGGAGCTGCGGTAAACAGGTTGTTTTGGGATCGCCGGACGCCGCGGTGGCAAAGCGTGCGTGGAGCGTCATCTAAGTGACGCGGGAGATGCGCAGAGCGCGCTAAGCATAAACCTGATAGTGGAGCAAGAATCGGAGCAGGCGTGCCATGATCAGATATCTTCCTTACCAGAGATTCCTTGTACATGGGCGTGACCCAGTCGTCGATGGTGAAACATTGGTGTGTCGGCCTACGTTGCAGATGCAGGAACTGCTTCTCAGGGTAACATTGCGTGCTGAAGTGCATGTTTTGTTCGCATGTGTTTGTGCTTTACAGGGCGCGAAAGCTGCCCTTATAAGTTTTTAAGTATTAAGATTAAAGAAAAACTAAATATAGGGGGTAAATTTTCGCTCTTTCCATTTCCACTCGGTAACTAGTACAGCATTTTAACATTGCACTTCATTACTTTAGTTTTAATTATCGTATATTGTAAAACGTGCACTACAAACCTATACTGTGATCAATCCTAACCATGACGCGATTACGGCCTATGTATACAAACGTCCTTGTAAGTACAAAGATAATTTATCAAGCAAAAGTGTTCTACATTTCCTCACTTTTCCTAAATAATACAAAATTCACAAACAATAGAAGTAAACCAAAGGCCATATGGCAGACATTTTGCAGCAACAAGCTTTTATTAGGGAGCGAAGCATCCCTATAAGCATCACTTTTCTGTCCGTCCGTTTGAGCGTGAGTCTCGTCTCACGATAAAAAATAAACGCGACGTCCGTTTGACATACGTTTATAATGGCATTGCCCTTCAACAAGGATGATACAGAGTGTGTTTTGTGACCCTGTGGTTAGGGGGGGGGGGCTAACTCACTCCTCGTGCTCGAATGCTAGAACAAGCGAGGAACAATGTGTCTTAACCTGGCGCTGCCACCAAGCGAGAGCGACACAATACAAGGCGAGTTATTCGCCAGGAAAAACACGTGGACATTCGCACATATTTTGTACCCCACGTCTCCTAATATTACTATAATACTAGGAATGCTTCGCAAACGCTTTTTCAGGCGCGTTGTTGGATGAGCGTAATTTTTTAAAAACGAAAAAAGCGTAAAATTGCGATTTTATTAAGAAATAATTTTCCGATTACGCTCAAATTTCATACGTATTTATTAATTCATAAAATTAAGGTTCTGTGAAAAAATCAAAACAATTGGTTAAAGCATGTAGGTTTTATAAGTTGAAGAAATTTTAAAAATCATATAATCATAAAAAATCGTATAATTGCGATTTTCATAAGAAACAATTCTTTGATTGCGCTCAATTTACACATATATATATTAATTCATAAAATTAAGGTTTTGTGAGAAAATCGTTACAAGCGGATAAAGCATGTAGGTGTTACAAGTCGAAGAAATTTAAAAAATCGAAAAAAATCGTAAAATTGCGATTTTCATGAAAAATAATTTTCGATTTTGCTCAAATTGCACACGAATATATTAATTCATAAAATAAAGGTTCAGTGAAAAAATCATTACAATCGAATAAAGCATGTAGCTGTTATAAGTCGAAGAAATTTCTTAAAAATTGAAAAAATCGTTAAATTACGATTTTCATGAGAAATAATTTTTCGATTGCGCTCAAAAACGTGGCAGTTCTAAGTTCAGATATTTCGAAGGTCCCCATAAAATTTCATAGCAATTGGAGTATTGGTTTATCCGGAATCGTGCTAACAGACACACACAAATACAAACAGAAAAAAGAAAAAAAATCCCGAATTTTTTTCTCCAGTGTAGTTAAATGGAATCTTCGCTTCGCTCGCTACGCTCATCCAATGATGTGAAGCAATCTCAAGATGGGATGCGGAAATAGCTCGCTTACTTGGTGGTTAGACTGATTACCGGTAGCTATACAAACAAACAACAAACAAAACACAAAACACACCAAAAACACAAAAAACACAAAACGTAAAAAAATTGCACTTACAAATTACGCTTTGGGTTTTCCACATCGTATCCCTGTCCGAATAAATGTGATGGTAAACTGATTGAGCTTCCCCAACCATCCAAATGTGAGGAACCAGAGCTACGCTTTGTAGATAAGGTGTTATATACATGAGATTAGGCTGGTGTTAACCCAAATAGATGATAAGTCAGCATTATAGTCTAGGCATAGTCTAGACAGGGGCGTCATTGAACCCGATTGATCCGATATTGTACAAGGTTAATGAACTAATCCATAACGCGATGCGTAAAGCAATGTGTAAATGTGTATTAACAGTATAAATAGTTGAAGTAGTTTAATGCATGTTACAATTCCCATGACGGGACAGGTGCCTGGAACGTCACTGTATTTCACGTGTGTTTGTTTGTATCAGGTCGTCATGTGATTGTGAACTACTGATATAACAAAGGTTTGAAGGTTTGCCTGGAACGTCACTGTATTTCACGTGTGTTTGTTTGTATCAGGTCGTCATCTGATTGTGAACTACTGATATAACAAAGGTTTGAAGGTTTGCCTGGAACGTCACTGTATTTCACGTGTGTTTGTTTGTATCAGGTCGTCATCTGATTGTAAACTACTGATATAACAAAGGTTTGAAGGTTTGCCTGGAACGTCACTGTATTTCACGTGTGTTTGTTTGTATCAGGTCGTCATCTGATTGTGAACTACTGATATAACAAAGGTTTGAAGGTTTGCCTGGAACGTCACTGTATTTCACGTGTGTTTGTTTGAATCAAGTCGTCATCTGATTGTGAACTACTGATATAACAAAGGTTTGAAGGTTTGCCTGGAACGTCACTGTATTTCACGTGTGTTTGTTTGTATCAGGTCGTCATCTGATTGTTGACTACTGCGTTCTGATGTCACATACTGATTGCACAGGGAAATGAGACGGTGTCGAATTAATTATGACACATGTACAAGGCAAAGGGCTTATGGATGATAGGCCTACATTAACGACTATGGCAGTCCTAATGATATAGATTATCAGAGTGCCCAGGATATAAAGCGGGATGCTCACCCCTTAGAAACCCACACTGTGACACTGATTCAAGATGAATTATTAAGCGAGCAATACGCCATGCCCGATTAAATCCATTTAGCAGCAATATATATAGGCCAGTCCGATTTGAGCATGACATTATAAATTGCGTACGGCACGCACTTTTTACATTTATGAAATCTATTTATGTGGCCCACGTTCCAAACGATCGTTT
This sequence comes from Sweltsa coloradensis, assembly GCA_024449915.1. Lineage (NCBI taxonomy): Eukaryota > Metazoa > Arthropoda > Insecta > Plecoptera > Chloroperlidae > Sweltsa > Sweltsa coloradensis. Next base: position 259,494 of record JAMZAV010000391.1, read on the forward strand.
TCACACACTCTCACAGACCAACAATTGACATATCTACGACTATGCTCACAGTTGCCATTTTTATTATAATACCATCCATCATATTTTTGTCGCAAAACTTATCATTTATATCTTTGTGATTGATGACTGTCGGGTAGAGCTCATCGGTTTCGCATCAATATCAACGTTTAGAACTTTCACAACGAAATTCAATAGTGTGATTTGGACAAAAAACAAGTATATTCAAGGAACGTAAGTAAAAGTCGTTGGAAATTACATTTCGTGGTTGATCACTATAAACTTTGTCGAACGCGAAGAGTTCTGAAAGTTTGGCTCGAAAATGGACGCTTTGTTGAACAGTGACAGTGATTAGAAAAACTGAATTATGTAAAATTTTCCAATCATTTCTGTTTAAAAATCGCGCCAAATTTAACTGTTTTATTAATCTCTAGATCGTTGCAAAATATCGAAAAATTGATTAGCTGAAGAACCCAGGTCTTGTTGAAGTTGAACTACAAACTGTGATAAGAAGGGTACAAATATGATTTGATTGTTTATTTATGCATAATAGAACCAAGTTCCAGACATGCAAGGAAACGATGTAAGTTATGTAGGCCTACAGTTGTAACAACACAATGATAAGATACAGGAATACACGACACATTGTCAATGAAATTGTGTTCAATTAAAATTAAACAGGTCGAATAATTGTGATGAAACTATATATTATCTAATATAGTTCGTACATCGGTAACATTCCTGTATTCTAGGTACGAAAGTAAAATACTTCCAACTTATAAGATATATTTGTATTAAATTGTTATTTGTTTGTATATGTGTAGTGTACGTATGTTGTGTGTGTGCGTACATTATATAACATTATTAGTAGCATGAGTAAACAATGAATAATTACTGCTACTTATAAAAGAACGTACATATTTCATCATATGTGTCTAGTTAGTTTATAGCTACAACAAAACCGAAGATATACAATAAAACACAGGAAATTTGCGCCGGCTTAGTTGGCAACACTGATGTATATGACATAACCACGTGTTGTTGCTTAAAGATTTATTGCTAATGCTGCCAACGGTTTAAAAGAAAAACTCTCAACACAAACCATAACATTATCGTTTTATAGCCAAAGCGTTAGTCCTCAATTGCTACGCAGTAAAACATGAATTATACGTAGTAGCAGGCGCTTGTACTTGTAAGAGTTCAAGTACACGCACTGCCTGCCTTACTGAACTTGTTACATAAGACACTCTTTCAGCGAAACCATAGAATCGTGCATGCAAGTCAGAAGAGGGATGACATTAGAGTAAACAAAGACTGGACTGGAGGTCAAATCTACTTTGCTTTAAAGGTTAATCCATGTTTTGATAATAAAATATAGAGCGTTCACAAACTGTCTACGACAAGCTTAATGAGACTTTGAGTGGCACCAAGACCTACCTATCAGAACTGACGTGTTTGTTATCAATGCGATGTGGCTAATGGCACTGGCATGCCGTGCGTTAATGATCCATGAGTGTTATCTTTAAAATAGCCGATTGAAGTGTTGTTGGTACAAAGGTTAAAATCTTTCGAATGACATCGTTTACATAACCTGGTGTTGGTGTAAGTATACTTACATAAACAACGTGTGTGTGGTACAATACCATTGAAAAGAGCAATGGCGTTACATGCAAATGAGCTTTGTACGTGGAGCATTCACGGGTGTCACGTGGTGTGATCTGACAATTACACAGTGAGAAACATAAATTATGAGTTTAGTGCCGTTGGAAAACGCAAGTTAGGCCCACAACTTCGCCACCCTGGCTAATCCCGCACCTAATCGATATTACACAAAACACCAAAGGAATTATACACCGAAAGTTTACCAAGGCTAAGGTTAGCGTGGCGTCTAGCCCCGACACACGCAACAACACGCATGAATGTGTACACAATAGTATTTTACGGAGCGCGACTGCAGTCCATGTCAGCTGACGACAGGGACGGCTGTCACACTGGCAAGCACATGCACGTCGAACTGGGTGGCCGCCAGGCCGCGCTAGCGCGGGCAGAGCTTCGCGCCGCGCACGCCCCACGCCTCGTCCGTCCGTCCGTCCGTCGACGCGGGGAACTGTTGCACGGGAGGGCAAGGAAATTAGAGACAGGAAACGTACGTGTCAAAGAGATAAGTCTTTGAAGTTACTTGAAAACAATTCCATTAGTGGACTGATCCAAACCTGGCTGGCCGCAGCCGTGGACCTGGATGCATCAATATAGTTGCTTAATATGATAAAATTAATTGATATTTATTAATTAATACTTAGTTATCATGTTTGATTTTTTTTCCGGTACCATTTTAATCAACATAATACAAAATTACAACACTATTATTACATCGCGAGCAGACATAAACATGAGTTCATGTTATCACTGCGGATCTTCTCTAATGATGATTACAAAGCCACAAAGCACCAGTCACTAAGATTAAAATACGGGATCGTACAGAAACACAAATGAAACGTCCCGACCATCCAAGTTAATAACGTATATTTGCAGTTTACCAGGTCACTTATAATCTGCAGCTGCAGTGCAGCAATGCAGCCGAGGTTCGTGCCTTCAACAAAGAAACCATCTGCATATTATTCCAATTCTCGATTCTAGACTGCAGTCTTCGCTATTAGATTATAAATTGCCTGAACGATGAGAAATATCAGCCATTTTCTTCTCCTTAAAAACCTGTGTTCATTTCAGCAAGCGATGCAGCAGCATGAACAAGCCTGAACGTAACATTTCCATGTTAATTCCCCTGCAGTCATGCCTCGACACTCGCATACATACCCTTGCACAATCAAGGCTGTACCAAGGTCCGCTTGATCTCCGCTCTTGCGGAGGTTCGTCTAACTCACCAACCTTGTAGGTTCGTCGGTACGCCGACTCTCCGCTAGGAGAATCAAGCAGACCTTGGGCTGAACTACTGTTGCTGCTCGACGCTAGTTCAGAAACGCCACAATTAAGTTGTTGTCATCAATCACCCCTCGACAGAACAATTAATATCAATTTAGATTCGGTGATAAACATAAACAAGCAGGGGTATTCAAATGAGTCGACGCATACTCACGAGCCAACAAACGCTAAAAGTGATTTACCGAAGTGATAGAAATCATAAGATTGGACAAGTCGTTTAATGAAAAAGCTCATGTGTGACCAACAGCGATGCACGATAGGAAAGTGGAGAAGGCAGGAGCAAGGACAAGCACGCAAAATAGTTCCATTGCAATAGCCAGCCGACGCAAATAGATACCATTTCCAAATGAAAATATATATAATGCTCTTCTTTGGAGCCGTCCTAGCAACGAGGCACACAATAAATTCTAAGGTTGTTCTGAATCAGCCTTGTTGATTCTGGAGCTGTCCGTGGGTGGAATCGTGTCCAGCTCAATTGATAGGTGTTTCCTACTTAAATATGCAGGTCTCTAGTTAATCATTGTTCGCTCATCAATGGTGTCGGCACCTACATGGTTGGCTTGGTCGGCTTTAAACTACACAAGTTACCTCAAGTCAGTATAAGACCAAGACAACGATATTCTTCGATTAACGTTTCGATGGTGACAGTGCAGGTGACAGACTATACCCGTATAAAATACCTTGAAGTATTACTTTCATGCCTAAATAAGATATAGTTAGACAATCCACTTTGAGCCTTGTCGACTGATTGACTGGAGAGTGCAAAAGAAAAAAATCTACTAGAATCCATCATTAAATTTAACGAGGCAACATTGTACTGTGATCGACTGGATATTCTCTTATGAAAATGACTGTGTTGTTCCCATAGTCGTCAATGAGGCAATAATTATATATCTCCAAGCTTCGCTTTAATTACGGAAATCATTATGGAGTAGATAATTGCGATGAAGGGGTGTCGAGCACTCACTCTACCCCCACCCCACTCAAGTCGCGACAAGCCTCGTTCTGCAAATGTATAGCCTCATTATCCTAATTAGTTACGAACGAAAGCAATACGTCTCACGCTCAACATTGTCCCTAGTGTACATACATAACCTTTGTTGTTGTTTCGCTTAAGATGATCAATAGAATATATTTCAATCAATCCAGAAATTACAAAATCCATCTCAGACGGGTATCGCACCCGGGTCTTCAATTTCTGGATTGATTTTCATATTAATTACCTACGGGAGTGTTACCCGATTAACTAATTGAGAAATAAATCAGTAGACTGTTGCAAGGTGCATCATGATTAGCTTTCGAACTTCTATATTTTGAGCGTGGAGGAATCAAACAAGTGATGAGACGACCGAATAGGTGTGGTCCGTGACGTTAAAAACACGGCAAGTTTTCCAACACTTTCGGAAGAGAGTGTCAAGTTATTCATATTGACAATGCGAATTCAAATGAAGGAGTAGTTTGTGATGGGAAACATGTTCTAGCCGCAACGTTTACCGGGTATTCTCCATGTAGGCCTATTGGGTGAGCGTGTTTCTTCGCCTTATCTCAATTCTTAACCTAATAACGGCAATAATTACGCAATTTCATGCAAATGCGTATCTATTCTTAGTACAAAAGTATTTAATATTATTAAGAAATAAGGCATGTAGTTACGATATAATGAGAAATATTTACTCATACTAATTGTTACAAGTTTTGTTTCAGACGATAATTCATATTAATGTATTAATGCCCATTTCAGAGGTCTTAAACAGCACCCCACTCAGTACGACCTTCACAACTCTACACCAGGTCTTGCATCAAGGACGCGGCTCGGCGTAATGGACTGGTTCTATGATACTCGGGGAAGAATTACACTATCACGATGGAGCGCGGCCGGTAACTGGCACGCCGCCAGTAGGGGATGTTGATGAGCCAGGGGGATGGAAGACGAGATAGCGGGGCTTGCAGACGTGTTACAGCCCCGAGTTGGCAGCTCAATGTCCCAGCAATACTACCCAAGGGCGACGGGACTAGGACATACTACACTCACTACACTCCATTACTGACCTACCTCACATGAGTTTTAACGATATTGTTCCGGCCATTCATATAAACGCGTTCAACTTTATTGTGTTGTTTTCATACACATGATATATAAAATTGTTTTACCTGGAGCCTCCAATTGGTAGACGAACCGGTCATTCAGTGTTTGAGCAGTGTCATTCGATCCATTCCGGGATATGTTTGAATCTACCATTGACCACTCAGCGCGCGTTGCATTAATTTATTTCCTCTCAAATATGTTGAAATATAAATAAGTCAATATTTATAAAAACGAATGTATGTGTGTCTGTCTGTGTGTTTGTCCTTTATGTATTACTACACAATTCACCCGATCTCCATGAAACGTGGCACATATATGTATTTTGTCACGGGGAAGGTTTCTATACTATCCATTTTGTTGTGACTCCTCCACGTGGTGGTCGGTGCCTGCAAAGAGGACTCACCAATGAATTGACTTCGACACCGTTGGACATATCACCATGAAAGTTGACACATTTACGTATTTTTTTATGGAGAAGGTTTCTATGTTATCCACTTTTGTTTGTTTTGTTGTTTTTGTTTTGTTTTGGGTTTTGTTGAGTACACTCCCGCGAAGGGTTCTGGCATAACACACAACACAACAACGTCGCAGCAACGCGCGACGGGTCAGCTAGTAAATAAATAAATTCGTATTTGAGTCTATTCACTCAGTTATATAACTGATTTCCAGTGGGGGACAGTAAATCAAAGCGACCAAGCCAACCCTGTAGGCATGGTGTGAACCGTTAGTCTGTGTTATGTGGAAAACACTTCTAAGTTCAATTGTCCACTTCAATAGCAGAGCTACACACTGTGTGTTTATCCAACTTAGTTGTAATTATAAATTCAGACAATAGATAAATAATGTATTGTTTTTCCTTTCAACCAACAATACACTTCACCTCATGAGAGCAGCTGAAATATGGAAAACAAAATGAAGTCACAAACACAGCGGTCGTCATGCAAGGGTCAACAAGCACGTAAGTCTACGTGGTATATCAGAAACTAGTTGGTTGCGTGTTGCCACGCCCCCCTCAATACATAGTAAGGGTTATAAATCAACCTGGGGACAAATTACATTTACAGTTTGATTTATGAACATTTATCAATTTAATGTTGCTTTCATTGCGTCTTGGCACGTTTGCGGATCTAAGGGATACCCCATAAGAATTGCAATATCAGTAGGTAAGATTTTACCTTTGAACAAATAATGAAAAAATATTTGCATCTGATGTTTCTAGTGAAATCTGTAAAACCTGTGTAGTCAAGACTCTGGGGGTATCCGTATGTCAATAAATGGTAGAAATAGAAGAGTTTACATGCATTTTATCCATTAAAACGATAATCAAAAACAAAATAATGTTTAGTTTTAATTCATTCCGTGTGAATGGATGGTATAACTGCTTATAAAAGCAGTGATTTTTGTTTGTGAAAAATCTGATGAATACAATTTAAAAAGTCGTATTAAAAGCTAAAACAATGGATCCTAAAGAGAAGGATCCGTCCGTCCAATCAATAGCTTGAGCGTTTGACCTTGAAATTAATATATTTCAAGCGAGGAAAACACACAAGACACAGGTCGCTTGCCGACAACTCGTGCCCAGCGAGGTTAATAACATTTCCTGGAAACTTTTGCAGCATCGAACTTTTTTAATATTGAAGCTATTATCATGATTGGTACGAGCAACCTGACGCGCGTCGAATACATTGAGGTCGGCTCACATCACGTATGCCATGCACAAAACACGAGTGTAATGAAGTCGACAAGAACAATTATCGGAAATATCCGTACTTATACGGTGAGATGCACAGGCATTGCCAGCCGAGGTTATTTCAGAGAAAGTCTCGGATAACGATATGCCTGGCTTTCTATGAGAGAGTTATTTTATAAGATAACACAATCATTAGAGCGCTAGAAGTAACGGACAGCCGTTGTAAGCTACAACGATAAAATAAATAAAATGGTTACTGCAGGTTACAAAACCAGGCAACTTCAGAAACGATAGCTTGTGCATTCAGTTTCGCTGCTGTTTTACGGTACAACAATTTCGAAACCCGGCACCTCCACCAACGCCAACTCGTGCATATCGTTTTGCTACTGTTTTGTCAGTACAACAATTTTGAAACCCGGCACCTCCACCAACGCCAAATCGTGCATTTAGTTTCGCTGCGGTTTTGTCGGTCAATACTTTTCGAAACCCGGCACCTCACCATCAAACATAATTTGTTAACGTTTGCTGGATATTTAGTGTATACACATAAGGCAAAAATTCGGTTTATGTGCCGTTAGAACCTTCCTCCTTAGAAGAAATCTATCCATATTGTACGAGGTTCAACTTTCTTTTAAGTTAGAGGAATAATAAATCCAGATATTTTACAATACACGTGATCTAGCTTCATCATTATTTACTTGAAAACACGAATCACATTTTTTTAAATTTACGTTATATGTAGTAGGCCTGTGTGTATTGTCATAATAGACAGCTTTCGCTGCAGAATCCGTTTAAGGTGAATTTAGTGCGGTTTCGTATGGCATGGTTTAGTAAAATTTGAAAAGCAGCTATGCGAGATCCTATTGCAAATCACTCAACCTGACGACTTTAGCCTCCGTTAAGCATACAGCAGACAATAACCGACATCTGAGTGACATCTCATTAGCATCACGAGGCTCGCAGAACCTCCATCATCTACTTTGAGTGTTATTATACTCAAGTACGAATTACATAACATACTGGGAGAGGTATTATTGCAATAAACAGAGCAGGAGTACCCAAAGATGGGAGCGAAGCTATTTAATCGTTAATCCAGTGCTACTATTCCAACATCTTTGGTGGTTTTCGTATTCAGTTTTGTTGTGGGTGCCGGTTCACGAATTTTCTAACTTTCTGGGGGGGGGGGCTTGTCACTTCTTCCTAACCTCTAGTGTTACCAAAAACACTGTATATCCTTGTTGTATCAACAAAAAAACGCATGTCAAAATTAATGAATGTCGTGATTGGTTTTTATCATGATACGCAACACACGCCCAGACGGAAAGAAAAGTGACATCTTTCCTACATATTGAAAACTAAAATAATTTTAAAATTCAGTCTCTTGGAGGCAAACGTCTTATTTTAACCACAAAAATAGTTGAGGATTAAATAAACAATAATGCTTCAGTGAATCGAAATTAATTTAACGATACATTTCTTTCCATCATGCACGTATTGTTTATATTATTGCATTGGTTTTCTTCGACGCCAGAGTTCGATCAATCGCACGAGTGCTAAAGTGCTTTGCGAAGTATCTGTGTTTGCGTATAGTAACTTCAGGCATCTGTCGGCGACCGTTCCGCTGTATAAACTGCTACTGTTATTATTGTATAATACGAACATTTATTACTCTTAAATGAAATATCATGTTAGCTATATTTTCGGAGAAAACACTCTAGCCAGCCATTTGCAAACAGGTCATCTAGGGCGCCAGGATTTTAGTATTCTGCGAGACGTTGCATGATACATTCAACTTTTTAATAACACTCAATTTATTTAAACTATAAATATGTACGTTATTTAAATATGCGTTTTTATCCACGTGCTCATTGTGCTTCCTATACAAAGAGGTCAGTTCTAAAGAAACTCCAACTTGTGGATTGAAAGCTCACTTTAATATTGACGAGTGGAGGGGGGGGGGGGGCGGGTAACGAATCACGCATGCAGGGACGTTACCAGCCGGAAGCTCTCTCCGATAAACTGTTCCAAACCTCTTCACACATTAGATGACGTTTGGCTTGGGATGAGAAAACTAGCTACAAAGAAAGATTTGCTAACTTAACGAGTTCTGTGAAATTTCTAGTGAAAGAGTATATGTGAAGTTTCACGACCATATTGTCTTTACAGAGCTTTTTGAACGTCTAGAAATTAGAAATTAATGTTTATTCTGGTACATTCAATGCGTTAAAAACAGTTTTCTTCTGCAGCACTAAAAAAATCTCACGTTTTCTTCACGCTTTAGTAATGTATTTCGTTGACTGTAACAACTGGAATGCGACAGCCTGCATCCCTTGTCATCATGTATGTGTAGAGTTCCATCACCGTGCTTGCACTGCACTGCACTGCACTGCTTGCACTGCACTGCACTGCTTGCACTGCACTGCACTGCAAGCGTAATACAACATAACAAACACACAGTGGTGCACTGCCACGTACGGTGCCTGGTGTTGAAGATTACAGCGCCGCGTCGCGTTTCACCACGAATCAACAACGTATCTGTCGTCCACAAATGGAATATTATCGATTGTAAATAATTCATACTAGCTGAAACGTTCACACTCGCGAGCTCGAGCTTGTGAAGGCGGATTGCACGTTGCGCCTGTTGGCAAGATGAACCTCGAGCTTCCACACGCATCGTGCCAAAGCTGTTTTAATAAGCTTAATAAAGGTTGATCACATAACTAAAAATGTTTATATATGTAATAGACAAATAAAAAAACCAATATGCCCATATTTGTGACGTTAAATTATCAATACAAATGTTTTTTAGTCGTACAGGCTACTCAGTACTCACTACTAAAGCAACAATACGATAATTCCAATTTATTACAATAGGATATCACAATGTTCTGATCCAATCAATATATAAGAAATTATTAATTTATATCACTGATTTGTCTACATCATTAGGCTTATTTAAGTATAAATATTTAGTCGTTGTAAGCAAAATTTGGCATGCATTACCAAAAATATCTAGGGGATTTATAGATGTGTTTATACTTCCTCATATACCTAAAGAATATAAGAGAAACTTGAAACCACGACACTTTATTAAGAAGTACTGATATATTTTGTCAACGCGTCGTGAGCCCAAACAATCCGTTTCTCTTTCTGTCTCACTGACGGTTATAAAGTCACAACATTATTTGTTAACAGTAGTGGATTTGTTTTGAGCGGTAGAGACATCATCCACACAAAACGCTATTCTCAGTCATCCATGATGCCATGATGAATGATGTTTCGTCATACAGAGCCGTGTGACGCTGTTAGTATTCAAAAGTCGTCCACACAGATGTCAGCTTCAAAGCAGCATCTCATAACCGTTTATGCTTAGAATTTAAACCCTGACAGCTGAAGCTACCGAATTCGGACACTGCTACAGAATAAGAAACGAACTTTATATTTTATTTATTTATTGGTGGTGGTCTATGGTTGTTGGAATTACGGAATGTGTGTAGTCGAAACATATGTTTGGGATTATGTCCCCGTTTGGAATGAGTGAATCTAACTGTCGAAAATATTTGTATTCGTTGCTTTCGCGTATTTCGAAGTTTTTCGGTGGGAGGTTAACGGAGGAAACTAAAGAAAAGGTATTAATAGAGAAAACTCTTGTAAAACGACTTTCCCCATTTGTTAAAGGCTAAAATATGAAAAGCACAATCGCAGTAATATTATTTGAGAGAACAATTAAACGTAAAAACTTGCCCAAACAAGCTATGACCTCGTCGCTTCCATAATAATTGAAGCACATGACTCTTTGCTCTCTAATTGAAGTTCAAAGCATAATTTAATTTTAACTGATTATTATTCTCACTGCCTCCTAGATATATTCTTAGTTCGTTGAAATAATTACATTACGAGGCAGTGATTAAAACGAAGTGTGGACCGTAACCTTATGGCGTTTTCCATGGCATGCACTCGGCGAGTGCAGACATGTCATTGTTGTCAACCTCACTTGAATAACATTATAAAACTGAACAAATGAAAAGACAATGGCAATCCAGTGCGCACTAGGCGCCACTAGTGCGACCTGAGTGCGACCAATGGAAAACGCATAAGTAACGAGATTCAGATTTTTGTCGATTTACAAATTGAGAAACAATAGATGACGTTAAGAATATCAATAAACAAGAGGTATTCTCTTTTTAAGATTGGTAGCTTTGCAAGTTGCTGTTCCAGTTCAAGACATAGTAATGACAATGGTTGGATAAACAATAATCATAAACTATCGCCAAAACAGCAAGAAGGAAATGTTGGGTATTTCAGACATTGTGGGCGAACATCAACAACAGATACACCACCATGGATGGCCTACGATTAGTTTTGCGTTATTGCCAATTTCCTCTAATTGAAATGACAGGCTATGTTTTGTTGGCGGAATTGTTTATGACGTACGCCACTAAGTAAGATACATTTGTTAACAGCTAGTTTCAATGTTGACTGACACCATCCAATACTCAACAAGTTGCGCAATTAACAGTTTAACTTCTATGTTTGTGGAACTGGCACCTGCACCAATGCCCCCATCATCTGCAATATACATTGTTATGATGTGAACTGCACAGTTTTATAGAGTATTGACGTCATCAGTGTTGTCAGACCGGCACCTCCACCAACGCTTATATCAATGCAATATACATTGTTATGATGTGAGCTCCAGATTGAAGTTGTTATTAGCACCTCCACAAGCGCAAGGGAGATATTCTCGAAAAATTAACTTATCTGTTGAAGAAGTTAATGGTGCAATGAGGCAGTGACAGGAAAACATGTCCCAAATCTCTAAACGATGCACAGACGCTTGATTGATACTAATAGACACGACGGTACAGCAAGTTGCTGGCCCATCTGAGAGTATCGAGCGTGCGTGCGTGCGTGCGTGCGTGCGTGCGTGCGTGCGTGCGTCTGATCGGTGAACGCGTTCGCACATTTTGAAAATGATACCTGATCGATGGTAATAGCGTTTGCGTGTAAACGGGCAAGGAATTCCTCAACTTTTTGGTTATTTTACTACGTTCTTGCGTGAGGAGAAAGTGTATGAAAATGAAAGCTATAAATTAAACACTCATAAACAAAAGCATATCTTTAGCATGAAATATAAAGAAAGAAACATATTACTTTTAACATCATAAACACACAGAATACTAAACAAATTCCGTTATCGAATTTAAATACGGCTACTTTAAACAAGCAGTTTGAAAGTCTGATCAATTTATGTTTATAAGGTAACTTATAGGTATAACACTGACTGTAGCTATTCGCATCGGCTCATTGGGAAACCCCGAAATTCATCTCCCATCATGTATACAAAAAGTGCTACAGGTCTTCGGCCAGTGGAGTTTCATAAGTATATTGTCTGTTCGATCACATATTTAATATTGTATTTCAATTAGCTGATTAATGTATATTATTAGTCGTAGATTATAAAAAAATATTGATAATCAGCTAAAACAATTTCCGTCCAAACGAGCATTCCGCGTCAAATTGAAATGCACTGACTCATATGAGTCCGCGCACTGGTTCCGCTCCGCCCAGTTTAGTGTAACTTCCCCTCTTAAAGGAATTATCTCATCTTGGTAGCACTTCATAGCATATCTTGAACCATTCAATTTCACGGAAATAGATCTTAGATGCAGCTTGATCGGACATCTGGTTGCTAAGTAAATAGAGTTTTAAAATATCACTGCACGAAAACTAGTGGCCTAAAAATGACGTCACTGTACGGCCACTCATCGAGTCGACCCGAGCGTGTAGCCGGTCCGCGGCCGGCTCACGTTACGAAGTACTCGGCTTTCAAGACCCAATCAGTCGATTTCTCGCAGCTGTGCGTTTCGTTTGTAGAGCACCAATTATGACGAAGATGATGATATGATGATGATGATGATGAATTATTATCAGTTATGATGATTATGATCAAGTATAGGGAGTATACCACGTGCTTCTATTCCTTCGTATGGATAGTGAACTCGCTTTGGAAGATACTTGAGTCTTTCTTTGTGGTAAGATTCTAGGGCACCTGTGTAAAACATGTTATTTTGTATGTCAAATTCACATTACATTATGATCTAGGTACCAAATATGAAACATTTATTGATATAAACGTTTTAGCAGTACGTTCATGCAGCAATATAATATTCATGTTGTGAATGTGTGATATGTGTGTTTGTGCGTGTTTGGGGGGGGGGGGGGGTGGCATCTCACCCTATCGTCATCTGTGTTTTCTTTATTAGAAATGATATGTATTTGTTTGAATACGAGTGCGTTGGTAAGTGCGTGGAAAGAAGTATCCTCAAGTATCGCATAACTTATCACGTATACAACACAGATTGCGCGCTGGGTGTTTACGACCGCTCAGATAAATGTGAGTGCGAGCTTGTGTCATGTACAGTCGTGTTAGGAAGGTTCTATTTCTAATGTGATTGTCTGCTAGATGGTTTGGGGCTTAAGTTGGGTGAAACTCGCGCACAACGCTCTTCTATAAAGAATGACTGTTTATTGTCATTGATTTTGAATGATTCTACATAATTATGATGGTTATTGCATATACATGCATTTGCTCACAATATTAGGACAAAATGTGCACGGAAAAATATAAAATAAATATTTTTTATGAAAAATAAAGACAAGTATGACAATAGTTGCTGGTATGCTTATGATAACTTATCACAGTTTGGAAACCTATGAAATGATAGCTGTTGGTGTAATTTATTTTCTATTATTATTTTTATATTCACCTGCACTTGATCACCATTTTATATTAGACTAACATACACCATTATAATATAGCATCGATATTATTACACTATTACTTCAACTGATGCACATTCTTTCACCGCACTATTGAATGATGATACTATACTGCAATGTTATCGCTTTATGCGGGGCGGGGGACCGAGCGCGCATACGAAGCTCAAGTCAGCCAGCGAGCCGGGCGTACAATGACGTCATTCCACGTTCGGCCGGAAAACCACTAAAATCGCTGCCGAGCGCAGCAGAATTTTTTGGGATTTTTTCCCTTTTAACCAACGTTCTAAAACATCAACACCTTTAACATATTAAAAGTTAGGCAGTTCCAACAGAAGAGAGAATCGTGTTTAATTCGCTCCTAAAATTTGTCTTTCTATTAGGTTAGTTAATATATTGTGAACATGGGTGACTGATTAATACAGATGGAAATGAAAAGATGGGCATTAATACAGGGGTATGCACCGCAGGTTGGGAGGCCAAGGCAAGAAAAGGATGACTTTCTTGCTTTGGTGGAGAGTACCATTGAGAACATTAGAAATGGTAACCTGATGCTAATGCAAAAGTGAGAATGGACAGGCATGGATATGAAGAGGTAATAGGAGCCCATGGGTATGGGGTTAGAGATGCTGATGGGACCAACCTGCTAGATATGTGTACCATACACTAATTGGCCATTTGCAACACTCTCCACGAAAAGAAAAAGAAACATAAGATCACAAGATATAGTTGGGATGGGAAGTCGGAGACGGTAATAGATTACATAATAACATGCAGTAAGGGGAAAAGGGAGATTAGAGACGTTCAAGTGTTTCCAAATATAGCCCAAGAAAGTGACCACAGGCTGTTGGCTGCATTTGTAAAGGAAGCGCCTCTCGGGACAAATGGCAAGCCAAAGTAGAACGATTAACCTGTGGAAATTTCCAGACAGGACCGTGCAGAAAAAAATATGAAGAGATGCTAAAGCAGGTGATACCAAAGGAGTGTGGGTTTTTGGACATAGAAGAGGAATGGAAATGTTTGAGAGACCATGTACTACCCATAGCTGAAGAGGAACACAAAGTGGCAAGAGGAAAAGAAAGGAGACACCATGGTGGAGTAAAGAAGTTAAAATGGCAGTAAGTAGAAAACAAGCGGCATGGAAGGCAAAAAATTAGATAGGACAGAAAAAATATTGGGGAATACAGGAGGCAAAAAGTAATGTGATGAAAGTAGTAAAGAAAGAAAAATCAGAACAATGATGGAAATGGCGGATAAACTGGAAGATGACTTTGATGATAATAAGAAAATAATATATGGCATGATGAAGGAGAAGCGCAAGGACAAGGAAGAGCAGAGATTCATGAAATACGAGGATGGAGTTACCAACGATCCAGAGACAATAAAATGCATGTGGAAGTCGTACTTTCAGAACCTCCTGAATGTTACACATCAGAAAGGTGTACAAGACGAGAACAACAAGTTAACTTATGAAGTGGAGGAGAACAGTGAGATAACCAATGAATGGGAGGATGGCACTGTATCGAAGGAGGAAGTACTCACAGCAATAAAAGGAATGAAAAATGGAAAGGCCCCAGGACCTGACGAGTTTTCTGTTGAAATGATTAAGTCAGGAGGACCAACTGGGGTTAACTGGATGTACAGGGTTGTGAAAGCGGCTTGGGAACAAAATAAGGTGCCAAATGATTGGTTAAGAGGAGTAATAGTGCCCATATTTAAAAAGGGGGATCGGAAAGAATGCAATAACTACAGAGGAATCACCTTACAAAGTCAAGGAGCAAAAATGTATGAGTGGGTAATGGAAAGGAGAGTCCGTCAAATAGTAGAACCAGAGCTAAGGGAAGAACAGTATTGATTCAGAAGGGGAAGGTCCACAATCGACCTAATATTTTGTCTACGGCAAAGAATGGAAAAGAAGTGGGAAGAGGGTAAGAGTATGTATATGGTTTTCCTGGATTTGAAAAAGGAATATGATCACCTGCCAAGGGAGAAAGTATGGGCATGTTTAAAACGCAAAGGGATCAGTGAAACTCTAGTAGAGAAAAAAAAGAGTATGTACCGGAAGTGTGAAAGTTGCGTTCAAACGAGATACGGTGAAAGTGAATGTTTCCCAGTGGATATAGGACTACGACAAGGGAGCGTACTATCACCAATACTATTCGACGTTGTAATGGATGAAATGCTGCGCAGGGTACACCCAAGAGAGGTAACAGAAGAAGAAGTAAAAGGACAGGAGACCAGAACAATGATATATGCAGACGATATAGTAGAATTTGGAGACAATGGTGAAGAAGTGCAACAGAAGGTGGATAGATGGAATGAGGTGACAGAAGAATTTGGAATGAAGATAAGCATTAAGAAGAGTAAGGTTTTAGTGACGCAAAGAGTCAAAAAGTCTCAAAGATATCAAGATAGGATCACGCTGAGGGGAGGAAAACTGGAGGAAAAAGACGAATTCCAATACCTTGGAAGTATTGTGACTAATGAAGCAAAAGAAGGGAATGAAGTTAAGCGGAGAGTGGGGTTGGCAGAAAAGTTTTACCAAAAGATCATAAAGTTAATTTGGAATGGCATTTCCCTAAAAAATACAAAATGCTCCAAAATAAGATGTACTACCTGCCTATTTTAACATATGGTGCTGTAACGTGGCCAATGGGCTGGAAGGAAGAAAGTGCTCTACAGGCAGCTGAGATGAAGTTCATACGCAGTGTGGCAGGTGTGACTAAGTTGGACAAGATACGAAGTAGTATGATAAGGAAGAAAGTAGGAGTAGAGAGCCTAAAGTTCAAGATAGGAAAGGAGCGACTACGATGGTATGGACTTATGAGAAGAATGGAGAAGAATAAAATCCCAAGACAAGCATTTGAGCTAAAGAATGATAGGAGAAGAGTGGGAAGACCTCGAGATAGATGGCAAGATCAAGTACAGGCAGATGTGGAGGAGAGAAGAGAGGAGTGGTTAGTGGTTGAAGAGAGGGAAAGATGGTGGGAGGACAGGAAAAAGTGGAGAGAGTTGGTGTTACGACAAGAAAATGAGGAAGAAGATGAGGTGCCGAGCTTGGCAGGCCGGTGCTGATCCGGTGATGCCCAAGATTTAAATGGTGGAAACACCCCTTTACCCAACTAAATGATGTTGGAACAATGTAACAAACAATATATATATATTAGGTTAGGATCAAAATGGGACTGGCGAACTGAGTGTAGCGACTTGGAGAATCTACCATCGAAAACTTAATATACAGCATTAGTAAACAAAGTAAATAATTGGATGAGCGTAGCGAGCGTAGCGAGCGAAGCGAAGATTCCATTTCACTACACTGGAGAAAAAAATACGGAATGTTTTTTTTTTTTCTTTCTTTTTTCCTTCTTTTTTCTGTATTTTTGTGTGTTTGTCAGCACGATTCCGGCTAAACCGATACTCCGTTTGCGATGAAATTTTATGGAGGCCTTCGAAATCTCTGAACTTAGAACTGCCACGTTTTTGAGCGCAATCAAAAAATTATTTCTCATGAAAATCGCAATTTTACGATTTTTTTCGATTTTTTGAAAATTTATTTTCCTTGTAACACCTACATGCTTAATCCGATTTTCATGATTTTTTCACAGAACCTTAATTTTATGAATTAAGATATCCGTGTGAAATTTGAGCGCAATCAAAAAATTATTTTTCATGAAAATATAAATTTTGTGGGTTTTTTTCTTTTTTTAAACAATTCTTTTACTTATAACACCTACATGCTTTATTTTATTGTAATACTTTTTCACAGAACCTTAATTTTATAAATTATATATTCGTGTGAAATTTGAGCGCAATCAAATAATTATTTCTTATAAAAATCGCAATTTTTTGTTTTTTCAATTTTTTAAAATTCATACGATTAATTAAAAAAATTAAAAATTAAAGTTTATTTTTTATCTAATTTAATTTAATTTAAAAAAAATCTTCAACTTAGTACTAATTTTTTCACAGAACAACAGAAAATCCGCATAACACATGGCAGCTCAATGCAACCAATTACGCTCATCCACAACGCGGCGGAACTTAAGCGTTTTCCTAGTAAATACAACAAACGATTTTGTTTTATTTGTTAGAACATGTAATGAAATGGAAATTTTTGATTTCGGCACCTTGTGCAAAGTTGTCGACAACTGTGATATTAGTCAGCCGAGAGACCAGGTATTTGCTTAAAATTTAAGTCCTACATCCTCTTAATGAAATGTGGTGTTAATTGTTCAAATGTAAATGTCAATATAATACACTATGCTTGTTACATTCTTCGTCACGAAACTTACACCACGATAATATGAAAAGACGTTTTCAACATTGCGAGAAAAAGTAGGCCCATTAACCACTTTTTAAAAATAAAACTCACACTACAGATATCACGAGCCCAGAGCCTGATTTACATGCGACTCGTATCTCTGTAAACGGTTTGTGTCAAGTCTCGCGTCGTATTTTGGTCCTAGCGAGACAAAAACATATTCCCACTTTCCAAGCAGGCATGACTCTTTTTGCGAAGCTCGTCTCCGTCGCGTTGGTTTACGATGCTTCCTCAACTTGAGACCGGTTGGCGCCTATCAATGCGAGCAAGAGCGCTAGACGCACATTCAACTCGGCGTTCATTTCCTTTATGTCGCGGCGATCACAAGACTGCGCCCTTCCTTATCAACAACGTCAGTCCATTTTCCATTAGGAGAACGCAAGAAAAGCCGTCCGCGTATTCGCGGTGCCGCATAGGAAGGCTCTGTAGAAGATCAGAGGGAATTCAAACGGTTATGACGACTTAACGGCTGTCAAATAAACATCGACAATGGAATGGGAAGAGGTTTTATTCAAGATGGTGCAGATTTCTGTTGTGGTTCACACAGATATTCGTAAACGGTTTTATTTCACATGCAGGATTTTGTGGGATACTATAGAGAGATAAATAAACCAGGGCTAGCCCAAACATAGACAAGGAAAACATGCTTCCGTCGTCGGGTCTTTCGCGAATATATTATTTCTAAAGCCTTAAGCCAACAGAGCGTTAGATACTTATCCCTGAAAATGATGTGCCGTGGAAATTGATTTCGTTCAAATGATATACATGCATGCATATTTTTAGATGCCATTAAAACACATTCTCGTAGCATTATAGAGCTCAGTTATGCTTACACTGACATGTTACGCAGTGAAATTATATGTTTGATTCACACGTTTGACTGGTATACGTCAAACAAACATGGAACATCAAACAAAAATTAGTAAACATAAGTTGATACACATCTGAAGAATTCAAACAATGAATTGTTTAATGAGACTGTCAAATGTTGATCATCGTAAACAATGTAGCAGGCCAATATCATTTAGGCACTGAACCCTAGTCTCTTACTTCTTGTCGGGAGTGTTTTCACCGGCTAACCAAACCGATAAATACATACCTTTTAAAACAACTTGAATGATACAGCATGAGTCGCTATTAACAATAACAACTCAATGATGAGTATTTTTATCATCCTTACATTCACTCTTGATCATTTTAAGGAAATCAATCCAGAAAAAAACATCAAACCCATCTCAACCGGATAACGAAATGTGGTATGTCTCCCTATCGCTGTTCGAACGCGCCTACCGTGCATTATATCTGAATTCATTATGTTATAAATTCACGGATTTATCTGTGAGTACCCGTATCAGATTCTAATACAAGGTTATTCATAATTCGTATGCTAAAAACTTCGTTCATTATTCGTTTACACATAGGAAAACTTTTCTTTTCAGTTTTGCATCAATTATATTATATAATATATTCCTCAAAACTTGTACAATAATACGGTCCCGTCTTTTCATCTAATTTTGTTTTCACGTTTCCTCTTTCTAGTGCCTCTTAATTATGTGATATGAATCATATCAACACACTCTCATAAAGTGAATCAACCAGAACTGTGGTTTTACTTGATTTGCCATTCTAGAACAACTCTTCTAAGTTAAGTTTCACCACAAAACACCATTACCAATACCCCAAAACAATTCTAGTTGTACGCAGCGGCAGTCATTACAAACTGTTCAGGTTTACAAATTAAAATATGAATTACAAACAATGTTTGTGTTATATATTTTGTTTTCATTGTTACGTTTTTACGTACACAATACCAACTTAGTTAAAAAAAAAGTTTAATGGTACTATATTACCAATACTATACAACAGAATAATCAAAATAATGACATTTATTGGAAACTGATCCGTAACTCGCCACACACACCACCAAATTGATTACCACATGCCAAGTGAGTGCCAGCCAGTCGCTATTTGAAATTAACCGACCGTTAGTGAACGGATAGGCCACAATACAGAATTGCACTACTCGCAACATTTAAATGTGTCATCGCATGAATCAACTAGCTCGTTGTTCCAGGCGATTTATCACCTTCGCATGGAAACGTTAACGACACAAACAAGATTTAAATGGTTTTAATTAATGTTTTGAACGAAGTAGCTAACTTGAAACAAATAATTTGTGCGGGGAATCCCAAAATTATTCAACATTTTTTAAATTGTGTTTTTTTGTTTATTTATATTAAGGGTGCGTCAACCGTTAGGTCTTAATGCGTCACTCTAGCCTAGGGGATATGGGGAGGAAAGTCCTATGCTGATAAGAACCAGCCACGGGTAGGGGGAGGAAAGACGGGATCCTCACGTCGCGGTCGTCATCGTCTTTGTCATCGTTCGTGTTGTCATCGTCGTCGTAGGAGAAGGAGAAGTCGTCCTCTCCGATGTACCCGACGACGATTGCCAGATCTCGCCGGTAGCTAGGATGTATGCGAGATGGACTTTATTTCTTTCCTCGTTTTTTAAGATAAGTAGAGCCATGCTCTGGGCCAAATTCTACCCCGTGCCCAGACGGGGATTTTGATTGTGTTTAAAAGTCATAAATACAAGTTATATAATACATAATAACCGAGTTAAAAATATAAATTTTAAATATTCAACTGGACTACTATCATTGTGGTAGAGTGTTACGGTTTAAATTCAACCCTTCGATTAAGTGCAAAGCCAGGAAAGTGTTTGTACGCATACATATCGCAAGGCAGGGGTAACGACCCGGCCGGCGTAGTGTCTGTCTGGCTACTACATGACCTCCTTACACTCGGGCGTAATTAACCGCGCTGTACGAGCCTAGCTCGTCTCGTGTTGAAATGACTGCGGTAAGCTCTCATTATGCACCGCTCTCTAGATCAGACGGCATAATGCGCTGCCACCTCAAGTCACATCACGTGCAGAGATAAACACATGAGCTTCTAAAGAGCCGTTGCTAAAGCAGTTTTAAACATGGAGTATGTAGTCTTAATCGTCAAACAGATAAACGATTAGATACCAGGGGGTCTATTTACTAATTGAGACAACAGTCGATCGCAAGTCAAAAATTTAGTGAGAAGAGCAAGTGAGCTGCCACCTCAAATTTTCATCATACCAAATAAAATAGTAATTACTTACATTTTCTGTATGTAGTTGCTTATTAAGCCAAAGAAACATTGGCAGACGGCTTTGAAAGACAGTGTAAAGTGTGTAATTATTGCCAATAAACAGCTTATACGCTTGGCTCAACGCTGCACGCATCTGACTTCAGCTTATCTGTGTATTGGCAACAATTACACATTTAACATTTTTAAAGCCGTCTGCCAATGTTTCTTTGACTTAATAAACAACTACATACAGAAAATGTAAGTAATTACTATTTTATTTGGTATGATGAAAATTCGAGGTGGCAGCTCACTTGCTCTTCTCACTAAAGTTGTCGCATGCGATCGACTGTTGTCACTTGTGACTGTCGCTGTCACTTAGTTAATAGACCCCCAGAATATCTTGTTCATGTCTGATTTTCGTAGTATATGTCTCGTACGCCTTGACCCTTGCAGTTCACCCACAAGTAATACGCCTAGATAGACCCGACACACATTTCTGCTAAGAAAGGTCGTCAGTCCATTCCGAGTCACGGCATTCCTGACTGAAAATGTTTTCAAAGAATCTCCTTGGCGATTGTTGTAATTTAGTCATGTAGTGTTGTTATATCGCAGTTGAAAAACCCACTCAGAAATGTGGACTCAGTGATGAGAGGAAATGTTTTAAAAAAATTTTGTGCGCAAGTTGCAAGACAAGCAATTTAAGTGTTTTGGAGAAAATAAATCTCATGCTCTCACGCTCTCGTGACTTTCTTTCTTTTTCGAAAGCCAAGTAGGATTATAAAAAGCCTTGCCATGAACTAGATCTAATAGTTTGTGTATGTGACCAATTGTGCACTACAAATTTATGTAGACCGTAATCTAGGAACAAAATGTATACGTTTCTAGACTGAGCGACCTCGGTAAGAGTATGCCATGCACAAGTTCCTGCTGTGTTTGCCGTATACACGACTCAGTCAAGTTGGCTTATTGCAAATGCTGTCAGCAATCTCCATAGACACAATTCCATTCATTAGATAAATGGAAACTATTTGGAGATTAGCATTTTATTCGAATTCTCGTCGGACCAATTTAAATCCATGCAAATGAATTGAATCTGAAATGGGGTGCGCCGATGTCGAGAAGGCGTATGAATCAATCTTGTTGGGGGTTCCCGGGCGACTAGAGCAGGCTGTGGTTCGAGCGAGGGCGGTGGGCGTGTGGCCAGTCACCGCCGCCTCATTTAAATCTCAGCGCGGGTTTGTGCGGTCACACAGCATGGCTTGGCTGTGCACATTCTTGCAAAAAGTTCGTTCAGCCGGTGAAGGCAAGAAGTATTTTCACTATCTACATACACCTCAACGAACACTTGAAGTTAAAATGTTATATTTATTCACGAACTCGTTCATGACCGCACATTCTGTTGGAACGCCATGCACACAGGACATACCGTGTTCTAAAGTTAACTTAAACCGAGCCTTATTTTTGTCATTACTCTGTAACACATGTCGTGAATGTGGCGGTGAGACCGAAGTAAAATTGTTTTAGTTTTGGGTCCCGGGATTCGCGGATTTCAGTGAATTGATGGTTTAAAACACAATCAGCCACCTCATTAGCATACGCGCAACGCTGCTGTAAGCCCAGTAAAATTTATAGATGTGGGTGTGTATTAGTAACTGACTAGTCTATTTGAGCATAAAGAGTAATACAAACTTTGAGTCAGAATATCTGAATCGTTTTTTTCTACAAGTTGCAAGTCTTTGGAGCAAGAGAGAGAATCCATGGAGAGAATCGCATTTTATCTCACAATCTAGTTCTACTCTACCAAATCTACTTTAATATTACACTACGCATTTAAGTATTTGGTTCTATTACGTCAAGTTCATTATTGTCCACTGTAAAAGTGATAAATATGTTCGCTGAGAAGCTAAGGGGTACACTGGATTGACTTTCAGTCGTCCCGTGTTGATACGGTGCGATAACACGATTCAGAAAAGAACATAAACAGAAGCTATGACAAACACAGACAATGCGACGTGGTCATATAATACCTTTCAGAGTACTTTCCGACATGAAGTAAAACGAATGAGTTTTCTACCCCACCAAGAGCAGAAGAGTTGTTGGCAATAGAACAACCGTTTTGTTACATCCCCACCCCCACCCCCACCCGAGCCTTGCACCCGTTCCGTTGGCTACGTGCCATAGCACATTGTTACACTTATGACCCGCTCTTCTGTTCGGCTGCCAAGTTTCGGCCACGCGCGCCAGACACCGTGTTCCTAGCGCCATTTGTCGACCACCCACCACAGTAATTGTGCCGTGTTTTCCACCCTTTCTTCACCACCTTTGCTCGACTTTTCTCATTCTTTCCTGCAAATTGACCATTTTTTCTCTATACGACTTTTAACTGGGATCTTCCGCAATTTCCTGCTCTAATGTATAGGCTAAGTTCAAGTCACTTCTAACTTCCGCCATTTCTCCTCTATATCACTTTTTACTGCACCAACTTCCAGCCAAGAGAGGACTCGAGCCATGGCTGAACACTAAACCAGATCGAGTCTTGCTTGGGAGTCCATTATACAGAATCAATTACCAAACTCCGAAATAACTCGGTGCCACCGGCAATCGTCGTCTCCCATTTTGTGCCAAGACATCGTCACGTTTTCAATCCGTTGATTGCTTCGGTCCTCCTTTATTTGCTCAATTCCGCCTCTACCATCAAAACAGTAATACACTTCATTCATCTCAGGCTAAATCTATTATTCATTGGTCCAATTTACTTAGCTCCCTGTTGCGCGATGAATTTTCTACTCCTGAAGCTGCTTGCGATTGTTTCATTAGTATCTAATAAAGACAAACCAATAAAACCGCAATGGGATAAAGCAACCCCCGTGAGTGCAACCAGTCTAAAACATGGCAATAGTAAAGCTGACGTACGAAACACGAAAGTGGCTATTTTTGTAATATTACAATTCAAATGTTTATTTCTGACTCGTTGTGGTGTTGTTAAATTAATTAAGTTTGTTTATTGTGTTATACCACAGTTGAGCCTTTTCTTGCTTTGTAGATTTTATAAATTAACTGATTGTAATGGTATATATATGATTTTTAACTTTGGTTTTATAGGCCACTATGACTTTTGATATGTTAGTACTTCAGACAGAAATTAAAAAAAGTGGCTACACCGGGGATCGAACCCGGGACCTTAGCTGTCCGGGCTATGCAGCCACCAATTTAATTCTGTCTAATTCTTGCTCTGTTTATACAATGTTAATAAGTGTGTGTGTAGGGCAGATTAGACTCCCTTTTAGACGAAAATAGGAAATTAATTGGAGAAATTAAAAATTTTATATACAAAATATTCAAATAAACCTATGAGAAATAATAAAAGAACAACCACACACCGTGATGAAACTGCGCAATGCGCATTATAAGCAACTATGAGCTTTCGTTGGAACGCCTTATAGTTATTAAATTATGCAATATTTATCCGTCATTGTCATAGCTGAAATGTTTTAATTGTAACTATTTGTGTAATTTGTAATGGTGTAATGTTGCCTATGTTACGCCATAGTTGGTGTTGTACTCTCTGGATTTAATAAAAGTTTAAAAAAAATTATGCCAGTGAAATGTGTGTGCGTCCAACATGGTGAGCGCTTATGCGTAAGTTTCACGACTCAATGACGTTTCAAAACTAGATTAAAACTACCGTTATCGTTCTTTACAATTAAAACAAAAATAAATTTACCAGTCGTCACAGGCGCCGATATCAGTTCTCTAATCATGACCGTACCTCAAATCTTATAGTTGTCGTGTTAATGTTACACGCATAAGAGAGTACAAATATCCTTCTGAAAACCACGGCATAGATATCATAAACATCAATTATATATTTTAAACACGAGCACTGTCTCATCAATTTTTTAAGGGTGTCACTTCTTTTTCCATAAAGAAGGAAATACAGCAGGCGCATGTCAATACATTGAACATATTTCTAATATTATGTCGTGTTCAATATTTTTACTGCTATAACGTGAAGTATGTAGTTTACAACGTTTTATAGAATTGTATGTTTTTTGCTTCTAGCGGATTGTTTTATCGTGGACGAAAGTCGCGCGTAAAGCCTGTGTTTTTAATTTGTAAATGTGGACGAAAGTTTGCCGTAATTTGAATTTCAAAGCTATGGTATAATTTCAGGCGCGCAATGGGGTAAAGGGTTCGTGCACTCGCGCCTGGCACCGCGAAGAAGTGTCCAAAAACTCAATCCCAGGATGGAAAGCTTTGTATTACCACCGTCAGAAATCATTCGTGATACCCTAATCAGAAATGTCGTTTCTGATGATTCTGACCAGCTGCCTAAAGTATTCTTCAGTCAAAATATGAAGGTATTATTAAAATTAAGTACCCGGTAATAAAATAAATTTTGGTATTGAAATTTACAAAAATGACCTTAGATATATTTGTTTCTTCTAACAACCATAATATATGCACGCACCTTGATTAATGTATACAGTTGGTCAGCAGAAGAATGGTACACACCAAGAATGTATGTTTTTATTTTGCGGCTAGAAGTTGACGTAACTTTCAACGTAGAGATTGTGTCTAAACTGGAAGAATCAAGTGGGTCATAAAGCACATGTATCTTAATTACCGTGCACATTGTGCAGTGAAGTGTAAGGTTGAACCTTGGAGTAGGTACATGACATTGGGGACTTGAAGTAGATAAACATCACCTTATAGGGACTTCGGGGTAGGGAAACATGACATTTTAAGGACAATTTATGGTTGAAGTACCTTACCAGCTACAGAGTACAGAATAGTGTGTACGCGGCGTTTGTAAATCTGTTGTTGTTATAATGAATATTAAAGTTCCATTGTCGCGACGCGCCAAGGAGTGGGTTAATTTTAATAATTAAAATAATGAAGAAGAAGAAGACACGGCATTTCCCATAGGTAGGGAAAGGAAGAGCGAGGATGCTAAGATGAAAATATGTTAGGGGGTTGGGAAGGTTACTGGAGGCTGACCGACGACATAGATTATTTATGTGAGTAAAAATGGTTTGGATAATCATTTTCAATTAGAAAAAATAGAAATTACAAAATAAATGCCCATGGATGCCAGCACCGTTATCGCAATGAAGAACCATGTGTAGACTAGCGTTTTCCCCTCGGTGGATGCACGAAACTAACTTCTTGTGATATTATTTTTATATTTGTAATCACTGTGCGATTAAAAAATTACCGTATAATACCAACATTTTTTTAAACAACACCTGCAAAGTTGCAATTTTGTATTTTTGTTATTCATCAGTACAAGTTCCAAACTTCAAAATGTTTATTAAAAAAATACATTTGCCACGATTTTAAAGACGAATAAGGTGCTAACGAAATGTAAAAGATTGTTAAGTAAAAGCTAACAACCTGGAGAAAAGTTGAGATTTTTCTGAATTATAGTGATATTTTTTACATAAGTAACAAAACGGGGAATCATGTGTCCAAAGTATGGGTAATTGCAAAATGTAGTTAAAAGAGTAGTGTATCTCCACCGACTTGCCTCGGAGAGCAGCCGTCGGGGAATGCGCGAACTAACTGGAAGCGACACGGTGGCTCAGCGGTTGGATCAATAAAACCTACCGTACAATTTAGTTCAATATCTTGATAAGAGATGGCGCGACACTGCACTCTCGTTTCAGATCACACCGAGAGACGAACCGAGCTGCGCTCTACCGGGACAATCACACACAACGACCGCAACCGAGTCCGTGAGACCAGACGACGTCAACAATGCATACAACTTGCAAGTACCTCCTGACGCTTGAGAGGGGATGATAATGCACAAGACGATCGTAAGTGTCGATGAATAATAGTTAAATGCTTCAAAAGCTGTGCGCAGGTACTTTGTCGGCGGGGTTTGACGACAATACCTGCA
Source organism: Sweltsa coloradensis (assembly GCA_024449915.1). Lineage (NCBI taxonomy): Eukaryota > Metazoa > Arthropoda > Insecta > Plecoptera > Chloroperlidae > Sweltsa > Sweltsa coloradensis. The sequence continues at coordinate 286,335 of JAMZAV010000391.1, forward strand.
TAATCAGGGTGTTCGGATAGTTAGAAAGGAATGCTACAAGGGTATAGATATGAATAAATCCCAGCGTCCACTTATATGACTGAGGGAAACCTTGGAAAAGTATTCAGTCATGTCCGGTAGCGTGCCGACAACCCGAATTAAAGTTATAAGCGTTGTCTCCATCAGTATGTAAGGCCTAATTATACTATTACAGTTAGGGTAAATGTTTGATTCCCAAAACTCTTTAACCCCTGGTCTCCTATAAATGTGCAAGAGAAGGCCTGAGAGAAATGAGAGGTTGGCCAACATGAAGTAGCCTATAGACAATATTATATCGATTACATATATTCTAGAAGGTTTGGTCGTGTGCTGTCATAAATGATTTCGGAAATTCTTGTATGGCCTAGGACCAATATAATCATAACAGAAAGAACGGTTCCCAATAAATCCCCCCCCCCTTGCAGCCTGGAATAATATGAGTTCACATTTATAATATATAAAAGTATAAATCTTGCATAATATGAGCATACAGAATTCCATAGTAATCTATGACGGTATATTACATATTGAGGAAAATTGGCAAAATGCCGCCATTCATTCAACAACGTAATGGTTGTATTTCAAATTAACATTCGTGCCCTCCGTAGCTCAGATTTCTACCCATTAAACAGGCGATTTTGGCTGTTGCTGACCGATCGTAGTGGATAATTAACATGCTTTACATGTAATTACCTTGTTCACTCAAGGGAGATATGAAGAACGTTACGAAGTGCCACAGACACGCATCGTTAGTGGGCGGGTATTATACAAAAACACTTGCAAGAACACTTCTTCCCGTTTCCAAGCACGCTTGCAGAGACAAGATGCAGTGCGGCCAAGCTCTCTCCACACACCGCTGAACAGACCTTCAGCAACTATACATCTCCTTCATCACGGGATTAAAACATTCAACTACAACACACCTGCTTAGTAACATACACTTTGACTTGTGCACAAAAGAAAAGTCGATGGCTGTTTAATTCAAAGTCATCGCTTAAGAATCTAAAAACAATTATACAAAAATTGTCTTTGTTTTAAGGGAGCGTGAAACTTAAATCAAGCAGAAGGAAAACGCAGTGGGTTACAAAATTGTCCATATATACAATATGTGCAATATTAATTTGAATGTATCACGGTTTTGTTATCCTCTTCGGTTTCGGATGGTATTACCTTAGCCGTGCATGTTTTTAGCCCGTGTTGGTGGAGGCGCCGGGTCCAGGCTCCCGTGAACGAGTCCTACTTTTAACTATTGTGGCTCACTTTCAAGAAATGTTGATAATCCAAATCGATAATTTTTAACTTTTAATGTATTCAGGTAACAACAAAATATAGATTCCTTCAATATGCTGAATGTTCCAATATGCGAAATATGCACGTGGATGTGCTGTTTCCATTATGTTACCAGATCAAACTGAATTGTATCAGCTGCCAACAGAGAGACAATACGCAACCGCTATTTCTAATAGTGCGTGGTATTTCTACCAGTGAGAACTTAACAGCAAAGAAGCTATTCAATAGCGGGTTGTGCTCAAGGGATGGGTGGAAAAGAGTGATGACTTTCCACGACGATTGCACCCACTTCCGTGATTAATCGCATCGAGTAGAGTTTTATATGCTGAAGCCGAGGACAATCAAATAGGGCACTGGAATAACACAAACCAAATTCGTAGCCAATAGAATTTGAAGTCATGGGTCTCGAGGAAAATAGCCGTCCGCGGTGGCACATACGCAAAGAGCGCGGGTTCGAATCCCGCATAAGGAATAGTGTTTTGTAATCGTTCTCCATCGTGATCGATCACCACTCATCGTCTCGACATGCCTTTAGTGCATGTATATGAGACGTCAAGTAACAAAAATCACAAAATTGAGGAAAAATAGCATTTGAATTTTGAATTTTGAGAATTTATTTTTTAAATTCTGAGCTAATTTAGAATTTGGTCGCACCTATTTTTTCCCCTAAATATTTAGGAGTCATTTGCATTTCAAATAGGAAATAATTTAATGTAGGTGCATTTAAAATTATTACGATTTAATATTTGCTGCTTACAACGTGAGAATACATTTCTCAATTTCATTAATTGGGAAACACTCCCATAGGTGTATTTGATTTACATAAAGTAAGAATACATGCTAAACTAAATCTCATTAAGCATGGACAAACCTTACTTTGTTAAATTACCATTTTGTAATATTTGCTAAAACATATTATGTTCACTGGTTTAGTATATTTAATACGCTAAATTGACGATTCTCTTGGTTTTCTTCTCGATGTAACGATTTCCTGAAGCACATCTCAAAATGAGATAACTTGCTATGAATAGAAACAATATTATTACTACACCTATCATGTGGTTTTGACAGAGAGTCGAGAACATCAGTCTCGCTGCTGGATTATGAGGTATTGATGAACTTGTCAGTATAGGCCTATACCTCCCAATGCCAGAGTACTAACAGATACATACAGATCACTTACTCTACTCCTGTCAGACTCACGTAGCGTTACCGTGGACGAGATAAAACAATAAATTGAAAAACAATTGAAATCCAAGTTAAAACTTGAAAATAACATATCTCTTGTATGGTGTCAATGTAGGCCTGTAGTAAAATTAAATGCCGAAGAGAGTATGTACTTTTGCGCATAGCAGTAATTAAATTACATGTCTATAATGCACTCAATTGCACTTAACATGGGGTGCTTACATACTCATTGTTTAATTATAATGTATCCTAACTTCATAACAATTACTATAATTCTATCGTGTAAGTCTTATTTGGCTCGACGCATCGTGGCTACAATATAATCAGACCACCTGCAAGTGAGAAACCAAGTATTGGCTAGTAGTATACTAGGCCTGTGACTGAGGCGGATATTTGATTTGATTATTGTTGCTAAACGCCTGTATTAATGCGATATGCGAGACGATGAGTGGAGATGGATAACGCTGAAGGACAATTACAATAAAACACGAATTATGCGGGATTCCTCCCCCCTCCTACCTCTTAGTATCATAAGCTTAGGACCAGGTATGAGCCACCGAGGACTGACACACTGACATACATATTGAAATATGATGTTCTTATATGACATAATTCAAACATTGTTGCAATATTTGAGCACGGGGTTAGCTGACGACGATGGAATGTCCCCGGCAAGTCACACACGTGTCTCCTACCTGTTGCATGTTGATGGTGTCGGAGAGGCGTCGGTCCGCGGCAGACGCCGGCCTGGGGACGCCGTCGAGCGTCGTCGCCTCCTTCAGTTGGGGCGGGGACGGAGGGGGAGGCAGCTCGTCGTCCCCGTTGTATCGCGTCTTCTGCAAGTCAACCATTATCTAGATCAGGACAGAGACAAGGGCACACGGTTAGTTTAGGTTGCAGAGTGTTAGAGGCGAGCTATAGGTGGACATTACATGCATTCACCATATTATCTAGATCAGGACAGAGACAAGGGCACACGGTTAGTTTAGGTTGCAGAGTGTTAGAGGCGAGCTATAGGTGGACATTACATGCATTCACAAAATATCACAACCACACCATTATAAAATAAAATAATAACCATAATTATATAAGATCAGGACATAGACGATCGGAACACCGCTAGTATAAATATAAAGAAAAATTACCTAGGGAAACCTATTACAGGGTGCAATGTGTCCCATCACCAGGTGTTACTAGGTATGTTGCGACTTGCGAATAGGACAATTGTTAAAGGATGTCCGAGGGCTGTATGAGAGGATTACATCCATTGCATTCGCATAGATGATTAAGAAAAACCTCGGGAAAAACCTTCAGTCATGATTGCTGGTCACGGCAGGATTCGAACCCGGGACCTCCCGAATCAGAGCCAACGTACTGTCGAGTGTCGATCAGTTCGTTTAGTATAGGTAGCAGGGTGGTTAGGCATTCTAAGTGGACATTACATGCATTCACAGGTAGGCTTACACGATTATATTATTATTATATAAATCAGAACAAACAAGAAAACGATGTGAGCAGTATGAAGATATTGAGGGACGCTTTAAGGGCCTCAAAACAATTATCATCTCATTGGTATTGGAAATGAGTCTGGTTTGTAAATTGTTTTCCTGTTTATTAGGGAACGGTAAGTTACTTATTTTTGTTTGGTCCTTGCGTGAAAGAAATACCAAATACTTTAAAACCGTACAGAAATCATTGAACCAGACGCGTTTCAATATTGTGAATGGTAGGCGACATTCGCGACTGCTCCACGTGATAGTTGCCACTGGCGCTCACTCGGTGCGCAGATTGTAATCACAGCGAGTCGCTTCGTGTTTGTGGAAGTAAACTAGGCCGCTTCGCGAACGTTTTTGTCAGTCGCGTTAATGGATGATCTTTTTTGGTTGACTATTTCTGTGCAATGACTACTGTTTAGTGTTTTGTGTCCGGTCCTTCATGAGTTTTCATGAGAGTACGCTACATGTTATGTAATGCTATATCAGCGTGTTAATGAAATATGAGATCTCGGAAAATTTTTGCGACAAATTTGTCGTTTAATCAGCATATATCAAAAATATTTCCTATAGCGCATAAAATGTTAAGATTTATAAATCGGAACTGTGTGGACACATTCAGTGAACGAACATTACGCCGCCTTTACATAACTCTAGTCAGGCCTCAAGTTGAATATATGCTTCCCAAATTTGGAATCCATACCATGTCACAAAAATGGCTGTTATAGAGAGAGTGCAACAACGATATTTCAAACACTTGTGCTTCAAGGCTAATAATGAATACCATAGAGTAAATTATCTAGGTACCGGTATGTGTTCTGACAACAATCTATACCCTTGAAAGCCGGAGGAAATTTATGGATATTGTTCTGCTCTTCACAGTTGCTAATAACCTGCTTGACACGCCTCTAATTGAGTCATTAAACTACCATGTGCCACCAAGGAACACTCGAATTCATAAACTGTTTCATCTTCCCTACAGCCGCATTGATGTGTACAAGTATTCATGTTTAATAAGGTTGCAGACTACGTACAACAATCTTTTATTATTGAATAAGCCTAATTTAGATTTGCACAATAGTAACATTCATCACTTTCAAGCCACTAAAAGAAATATTATAATCAACTTCACTAATGGCTATATAGTCGCTCGTACACTAGCACACAACTCATATTTACACTTTACACACTCACACAATCATTCACTCAAACATACATACAACACAACACACAAACATACATACATACATCACCACACACATACATTCATGTTTATATAATTTTTATAGTAATTTTTATGTAACTAATTTTACATTGTATTGTTGCGTTATATTTGTATTGTTATGGTTTGATAAATTGTGCGAAAGGGATATTTTGTCCTGTTGTAATGTGGCCACAAATAAATAAAGACAAGAACAGGAGTGAACCATGTCTTCCTCCAACTGTGATCCTGCGAGTCCCACTGTCCGAGAGAGACCGAGAACCAACACGAGCCTCGTTGTGCCATGCAATGCCTCCATGCGGCGCAAACATAACTAATGTTGTGATAGTAGAAGCAGCTGATGATGGGGTAATGAAACAAACAGTTGAAGCAATAAATCATGCAAAGGCAGCAAATGTTTCTTTTATAGTTGACATTAATAAAATTGATAAATCTGAACCTGGTGAAGTAGAGAGTGTAATAATGAGTATAATAAATGGTTTATGTAATTTTGCGAGAGGCATTTACAGATGTACAGACCTCAATATATTACTCAATATTACTTCACTCTGATCTGATCACTCACTAAGGACTTAAGTGGTGATATGCGGTGCGGGCCAGCGAGGACATATTAACCAATCGTTGCCCTAAAAGTAGGATTCTTATCAGAAATATTTCTTTACATGTATCAAAAATCATACATAAAGTTTCATCAAGATAGGAATAGCCGTTTGCCAGATCGCGGGCCAAATATAACGAAAATATTGCCTAATAAATAGGAGAAAATCGTAAAAGTACGATATTAACGAGAAATATTTTTTCAATAGAACCCAAATACAAGGCAGAGTTCACAGATTTCGAAGGTCCCCTAGAGCGAACACACAGACAAAAAACGAACAAACAAACATCCGAGCTATTTTTATAGTCTAATTGAAGTCTTCGCTACGCTCAACCAACTATAGGAATCACAAGCATTATTATGTGTAGTACAGCCGGGGACGGTAGAAAACTAGCATACTAAGGTGACAAGGTCCTCCGAGTCTCCTAGCGGACATCGGCGAGCGAGTGGAGCGGCGGAGCAAGGAGATCTACACACAGCGGCCGTACCTGGCTTATTCAGCTTGCATATACATTGTTCCGGCGTCTTTCTCGACGTTTCAAGCGGCCTTGCGTAAGAAAACTAGCATACTAAGGTGACAAGGCCCTCCGAGTCTCCTAGCGGACACCGGCGAGCGAGTGGAACGGCGCGAGCAAGGAGATCTACACCACAGCGGCCGTGTACCTGGCTTATTCAGCTTGGCATATACATTGTTCCCCGTCTTTCTCGACGTTTCAAGCGGCCTTGCGTACAGCCTTTAACTCGTCTTCTCTTGTAGAATGACGGTAGAAACCTAGCATACTAAGGTGACAAGGTCCTCCGAGTCTCCTAGCGGACATCGGCGAGCGAGTGGAACGGCGGGAGCAAGGAGATCTACACACAGCGGCCGTACCATGGCTTATTCAGCTTGGCATATACATTGTTCCCCGTCTTCTCGACGTTTCAAGCGGCCTTGCGTACAGCCTTTAACTCGTCTTCTCTTGTAGAATGACGTAGAAACCTAGCATACTAAGGTGACAAGGTCCTCCGAGTCTCCTAGCGGACATCGGCGAGCAAGTGGAACGGCGGGAGCAAGGAGATCTACACACAGCGGCCGTACCTGGCTTATTCAGCTTGGCATATACATTGTTCAGCCGTCTTTCTCGACGTTTCAACGGCCTTGCGTAAGAAAAACTAGCATACTAAGGTGACAAAAGGTCCTCTGAGTCTCCAAGCGGACACCGGCGAGCGAGTGGAGGCGGCGGGAGCAAGGAGATCTACACACAGCGGCCGTGTACCTGGCTTATTCAGCTTGGCATATACATTGTTCGCGTCTTTCTCGACTTTTCAAGCGGCCTTGCGTAAGAAAACTAGCATACTAAGGTGACAAGGTCCTCCGAGTCTCCGAGCGGACATCGGCGAGCGAGTGGAGCGGCGGGAGCAAGGAGATCTACACACAGCGGCCGTACCTGGCTTATTCAGCTTGTCATATACATTGTTCCCCGTCTTTCTCGACGTTTCAAGCGGCCTTGCGTAAGAAAACTAGCATACTAAGGTGACAAGGCCCTCCGAGTCTCCTAGCGGACACCGGCGAGCGAGTGGAACGGCGCGAGCAAGGAGATCTACACCACAGCGGCCGTGTACCTGGCTTATTCAGCTTGGCATATACATTGTTCCCCGTCTTTCTCGACGTTTCAAGCGGCCTTGCGTACAGCCTTTAACTCGTCTTCTCTTGTAGAATGACGGTAGAAACCTAGCATACTAAGGTGACAAGGTCCTCCGAGTCTCCTAGCGGACATCGGCGAGCGAGTGGAACGGCGGGAGCAAGGGAGATCTACACACAGCGGCCGTACCATGGCTTATTCAGCTTGGCATATACATTGTTCCGGCGTCTTTTCTCGACGTTTCAATGCGGCCTTGCGTAAGAAAACTAGCATACTAAGGTGACAAGGTCCTCCAAATCTCCTAGCGGACATCGGCGAGCGAGTGGAGCGGCGGGAGCAAGGAGATCTACACACAGCGGCCGTGTACCTGGCTTAATTCAGCTTGGCATATACATTGGTTCCCCGTCTTTCTCGACGTTTCAAGCGGCCTTGCGTAAGAAAACTAGCATACTAAGGTGACAAGGTCTCCGAGTCTCCTAGCGGACATCGGCGAGCGAGTGGAGCGGCGGGAGCAAGGAGATCTACACACAGCGGCCGTGTACCTGGCTTATTCAGCTTGGCATATACATTGTTCAGCCGTCTTTCTCGACGTTTCAAGCGGCCTTGCGTCAATACCGGTCTCTAAATATAGAGCATTTATGAAGGCTCTCAATCATAATAGCAGTCTGAAATCTCTCAAATTCAGTGAAGGCATCCAGCACTGGCTTTGAAATGTTACGTCTTTTGTGGAACGAACGCTCGAGATAATAAGATACGCTTTTATCGATATAGATTTTATACCATGAAACGATTTCTGTGAGTGGCGTAAAAAGACGCTTGCAAAAGTGAAAGACGACGTAAGCGAAGCGAAACTGAATACATCCTCGGCAATACATATATTGCTCCATAGTTGGCAGATTACACGCGCACTGGTTATTAGAAATACATGAAGCTAAGAGATTCCCGAGTTCGTGCGACCTTCAACCCTTGTGACGGTGACCTTGGACCTTGGTGGATTCCCCCGTTTGCCGCGGATCCAGTTTCCTAGGGGGCCAGTCCGCAAGGAAATAACATGATATGATAACCTACTAAAAGTCGACCCGTTGCAGTTGGCATTAGACCAGTTAATACCTCCACGCAGAGTTTCAATCGCGCCTCACATAGAAGAGGAGGCCTTGCAAAGTCTAGCTCATTGGACATCTCGCACACTAGGAATTAGTTTGGGTATGGATGATTTGGGCAATTAGCAAAGGTCAGAGGACAAAATAATATTTTGAAGCAGATGGTTTAGAATGGTTTCGGTTACCTGTTATCTGTTCGTGTTTTAATTAAAATGTTTACGTGTGCAAATATCTCCAATTACACATAATTAATAGTAAAAATTTGGTATTTTTTTTATAGAAAATGTATCAAGATACTGTTTACAAGTCTACAATTAAACATAATGCATTTCAGGTCAATTACACATGCAGCCATATTCTAGGTATAACCCAAAATTAAATGGGGTAGAGGAACAACATTGGTGATAATCGTGTACTAGAATTAAATTGAACACGAGCTACATAAACAAATACAGATTCACATTAATGCGTTATCAGTTAATGTCGCGTCTTAGATTCAAATGCATATCATATTCTATAATTTACTCAGGTAATGTTAACGTTCGTTTCACGTAGGTATACATGTATGAAACCCTTGATTCAGTATTCGATATATTTCAAATACCGCTCAACTTTAAGACGCAGCAGTTACACAAGTTTTAAGTTTAAAGTCGTTACCCGTGTGAGGACCACGCCTTATGGCAATCGCTACTGTCACACGCTCTAGTTATTTGCTATCTATGGTTAAACTACAGAATGAAGAGAGTGTTGTAGAGACAGGTTCTGCATAATGTAACATAAACCCACCTACACTCTATAGAGAAACATGAACAACATAATGGAACATGTTCACTCTTTTGAACCATCAATATTATCGCCAGGTCGTGAGTAATAGATTTCTCTCATTTGCAATAAGGGGTTAACTGGTATGCGGCTTCTTAGCACCTGAGATAGCCTGGAAGGTTTGAGTCGTAGTCGAATACATACGGAGCCAGTTCCTCAGATAGCCTGGAAGGTTTGAGTCGTAGTCGAATACATACGGAGCCAGTTCCTCAGATAGCCTGGAAGGTTTGAGTCGTAGTCGAATACATACGGAACCGGTTCCTATTCAGGTGGTAGCCTGGTACGTTCATATGGATCCGATTCCTTTTTAGTAGTTGGCACATTAGAGAAATTTATATGCCTCAAAATAAATTGTTTTTCACCCGCCCTTTGTCAACAAGTGGCAGAGAAACGCAAAACACCGCTAATTAGTAAGCTTATTGCATAATTGAAGTTTTCGTGAAATACAACACCCATTCATTATTAATTATTTGTTTTCTAACGGTGCACAGAAAAGCAATGCCTAATCACGCTGGCTCTTTTGTATACATGTAACTACAGATAGAGCTTTAGCCTGACTTGATTAACAAAACACCAACAATTTTTTACAACACTTCTCATAGACACCCACGCTATTTCTCGGAAAATGCATCTCTGCAAGTCATCAACCTAGCCTAGCCCACACGGATGAGTAACTGTAAGTACGCCACTAGAATCACCAACAGTGACATGACATCTGCTCCTCCTTCATGCATTGCATGTCAACATTTTCTATGCAAGCTCTTTGAGGAAGATTCAATAATAATTTCTTTGCCAGATAATGAATTTTTAAATGATCATTTCTGTAGAACTTCGTTTTCATCGATTCTAATCTAGATAAAATAAATATTTGAGCTGCATATTGCATAATAACATAAATCAAACAAAATAACATTTTTATATATGTCTTTCCTGGTTAATGTTGGGAAAAGTACTTAGGTTTTAGGGTATATGTTTTGTTTTAGGATTACTGTCAACAATGCATTTGCTTATTGTATTTTTGTATTTTATTTTATTTAATGAATTTTACCTGGTAGGCCCTAAGTTATTTTGTCTCAAAGCAAGAATATTTTTGTAAATGATAATAAATGTGGTTAGCATATGTGGTAGGTGGCAAAATGCCTTTGCTACAATTCGTAATAAAAAATTATCCTATTTAGCAGAAATTTTAACACACACATAATATGGATGCGTGTGTGTGTGCCACTGCAATGTAATTATAAATTGTATTTTATCTATGGTAATGAGAGTTCCCCAGCTAACAGCAATATTTGCCACCTTTTGCATTTGAGTCCAAACTCACAACTTGAAACTCCAATACATACACACCAAGACAAATATAAAGAATCCAAAGATACCAGAATCATACATTGCCACAAAGAATGGTTATAATGTATCAACGCGAAAAAAAGGCTGCTAGAACATCAGCATAAGTTTCTTATACACGCTTATTTTTTCAAAGACAATTATATTGCTAATGTAAAATAAACTTCTGTCTTAGGACCTCAGAAACTCGAATATGTAGAGACATTGCTATAAATACGTTTTCATGTATTACGGGCTAGGACGAAGTGAAGAATGTGGAAGCAAGTGTGTGATGCAACAAAGGTGACGGAAATGTTAAAGATAACCCTCCGCGCCACATGTGTTTTATCCGGAAGCCGTGTAGTGTGGAATTGTCACCTTCAAGAAGAACACGAACAATATAATCATGTAAACTCAATCAGGCACGCCACTCTTAAGTATTAATTATAACTTAGCTGCCTCATTATTGGACACTCTCCAAACTCAACCGACACAATAGCTACACTAATAACTATAGTACAGACGGTGTAATTCTGAACAGTGGAACCGGATGGCACTGTGGCAAGAAGATGGTACTACAAGATTCAAGCCGTGCGGTGGTTCCCGCTGAGGGGCGAGACAATTCTGAACAGTGGAACCGGATGGCACTGTGGCAAGAAGATGGTACTACAAGATTCAAGCCGTGCGCGGTGGTTTCCGAGGGCACGTGGCAGGGCGAGCACACTTACATCGCGTCCCCAGCAACAGCCGCACGAGTCAACCTCTTCTCTGGCCGGCGTCGTCTCGTCAACGCGACGCCTCGGAGGACGCCGACGTCGCCGCACTTTGTTGGGTACCGCGGAGACATAGTTCGTGACGCGTCGTCGTGAGTGACGCACTATCGATACCCAGTCGATCATCGCGAAGTCTCTTACTCACGTGCAATCCAAGCAACACTAGCTCTGACGGAGGAGACTTTCGGACACTTGAAATAGATGGTTCAATTATTTGTACAGGAGTTTTAAACAAACTATTTGCGCTTGCAAATGTACTTATGAAAAAGTAAATAATGAGATCATGTTAATATATATTATCACTTTTTGTTGGCCTATGATTCATTTTCCATTTATTTATCCAAACAATTACACCGTCTATTTGGGACTTTAAGGTTCGGAGTTGTTTTTAAACTAACCACATTCACTACCACAAATAAGAACAACCAACGTTTCAAATTTAATAAATCTTGTCGTACGGAATGTGCAAAAAACAAAGATCTAACAGGATGAATCGGGTGTAAAGAACTCTAAACACAAGAAAGTCGTCTTCGAGTAGTTTGTAAACGTTACTCGATATAAATTTAATTAAAGTATGTATTTCACTGGTAGTTGTGTCTAGTGGAGATACGGGATATACACCCGGTTATACGTGCATGTCGTGGTCGTCCCGATCAGCTGTGCCGAGCGTCAACTACCAAGCTAGAAGCTACGCTACGCGACGCCCGAACGAATCGCACAACGTCCTACGACTAATTTGGTTCAGGGACTCAAATCTAATTTCGAACAGCCAAAGCTTCGCGCGGAGCGTTCATTGCCGCTGTTGGTTTGCTCGCCCGCTCCGCGCGTGCGCCAACAGGAACAATACTAACACTTTTAGAAGTAATCTCGGGCACTCTCGCGGACTCGAATAGCTGCCACATCACTTCCGTGGACAATAAAGTGCGACCATTTCCGGTAACTGCGCTGGGTAGGGTGATAATGGCGAGGCCTCGCTGGGCGTCAGGATTACACGAGAAAGGGTCATTTTGACTAACATATTACGGCTATCTTGGTTTATTATACGAAATTATATACCTTCTAAAGACTTTCATAATCATGTATATATCATGTTGCCAAAAACGTTAACAGCATTTTAACGTTATTTTAATCAAGTATCCTATAACACTGATTCCGTATCACAATTTCGCGATCTAGCCCCGGAAATACCAAATATTCATTAAAAAATACAAAAAAACATCAGGTATATAAACAAAATACATTTTAGCAGTTTTTAAAATAAGTGACAGGTTATCACCAAATCAATCCATTTGATAAGTATTTCATAATAGTATCATTTCTCCAAGTAGTAAATGCGCAGATCACAAGTAGCACTGATATTGAACTTTCGCTCCTGTATGTATAAAAATGCCAACGTTGTATAGGCTAATATGGTAAGTTATATATTATTATGTTGTAACTTTTTACCATCAAACTGTTATCCATTTACTAAAGAAGGTCGAGCAAATTGTATGCGTATTGTATTGTATTTTGCGCAATCTGAAAGATCAAATGAAAATATGAATTATTTACGCATTACTCGCGTTATTCAACATTTGCTGTAGTCGGTAACCACACATAACAAAAACTTGTAAAAATACAGCCAAACCTTACACACGCTTAAAGAAATGAGATCTAAAAAAAGTGCCAAGCTCATCTACTTTTCCACATTTGCGCATTCTTAATTCATAAACGTACAGTGTCCCGTAACAGCATCCTTGAAAAGCTTGGCTAAATAGAATTTGCATTATTAATTTAAACGTAATAGTTCATTCAAATTCTTTTTAAGGGCGCGACTCTCGGGAGCGGCCTTAAAGGTTTGTTTTCTAATTAATTTTAACGTAATGGTCATGCTGCATAAGTTGGTGAGTACCGTACAGCGGGATGGCCTACATTCAGTTCGAAAATATTTCTCACAAGAAGAAAAATGAACAATGACGTCCTCCTTTGTAAATCAGTTTTTTAACTCAATATGATAGACGTTAAATAAATAAATGAATAAGTTTAAATTTAAGTTCACGAATAAAAAAATATTAAAGATGGTCCTCGAACTAATAAAATGGTGAGTTGAAATATAGCATAATTATAGCGGGATTTTTTTTAGTCTGTGAAAGCAAACGTCTTACAGTTTAATTGCGATTTCAGGTGGTATTAATCTCCGAACCTGTTGGTTAGCGGAAGTGCTATTCCTGTGGGATGAGAGGGAAGCCGACGAGGAACGCACCGGGCCGATGCAACCCGAAACAATGTGGAGTTTGGTACGACACCCTTGATTAATTTGTTGAATATTATTCGGTAATATTACGTGTGTGCCAGAAAACTCTTATTTCATGTCTCAAGTGACGGTATTTGCTGTTTGCATCGTCTTTATATAAGCGTAATGCAAGTTAACGGAACGAGGGCAACCTAGAAAACTATATAATACTGAACGCAAGGAGGATGAAGGGTACAAAGTAAAGTAGCTTAGTGTATTCACATGAATGGATCAGACATTTTAATTAAAACGTAGCCGGGTATACATAAGGCGAAGACGTTAAAGGGAAAAGGGATTATGGGAAAGGCTCAAGTATATATGGCTCAACCAAAACTCAACCAAAATGTATTAATTAAATCACTGATCCTCTATGAACGACGGCGTATGTTTTCTGTCGGAAAGTTGAACGTAGACATAAAGTACAATATTATTACAGTTCAAACACAGGCATATGCAGGTCCATTAGCCTTATTAATGCCAATAAAATGCACATATAAAATAATATAGCAGTAGACTCCAAACTGCGACAACATTTTTACACAGATCCTGTAGCACAACCGAGTCAGTACCGACCTGCCAAGATCGGTTGATGATGCTGGTGATGCCATGTTGGTTGTATGTACGTTTATTCATTTACATGGCCCTATTCGCTTGCTATAAACTGTGATAACTCAATTTACAAAAATATAAAATCAAACATTTTAAAATATGGACTAAATTTGGATATATCCACCACCCCCGTTATTATTAACAGTATAATTAAATAATGTACTGTTGATATCTAATCCATTTCTCCAGTACATTATTCTCGAATGCTGTGCGAATACCTGTGTTAAACAAACTGCAATCTCATTTTACGGGGTCTTATAATAGATAAATCAAGAATTTATGTATATCTCAATTTGTCGTTACGTAGTTATATCATTATTTATATATACTCAATCAAAAATTATTCCTCTGCAATTACGAATTCCTAACTAAATAAAATAATAAATTGTATGTTTTGCAATTGCTTACAACGACGAGTAAGTCCACCGAAGTGTGTTCCATCCCACACCAGGCATCCCATCTCCATCATCTCCTAATATCTAACAATATCGCCCGTTTTCTTGACTTCCACCCAGCCAACATAACAGAGCAATTCCAGGACCCCCCGCAACAACCCGCTGAGTTTAGGTCGGCATTAAAGTCACCAGCCCTCGTGATAAATCAGCCTAATCAAGAGCGAATCACACGACTTTCAAGGGGATCGATTCGTGTGTTTTATCGAGCACGTGTAAACAACTTCTATGTGTGGAGTTCGTTGATCTTGTTGTTAGAGGCTCTGCTTCCAGTGCACAAGGTCCAGGGTTCGATTCTCGCTTTAGGTAGAAGTTTTTTAACTTCTGATGTGGACTTAAGTCCATAAGTTCTTGGCTTGGAAATTTTTAAACGGTGACTTTGGAGCCATCCTAGGAACGAGGCACACGTAATCATTTCTAAGGTGGTTCCAAATCAGCCTTGATTGTTGATTCTGGTGCTGTCTGCGGGTGGAATCGTGTCCAGATTGATTGATCGGTATTTCCCTTCTTAAATATGCCGGTCTCTATAGTGTGCCATTGTTCGTTGGTTGGCTTGGTCTGCTTTAAGAATGTAATGTCCCCTACTAAAAATCAGTTCTGTGACTGAGTGGTTATAGAATCTAAATAAGAATTTATTTATTTAGTATTTATTTGTCTTACTCCTTGATACCAATACACATTTTTCTTCACAAGGTACAATCATTAAAAACTTGCCTACTTTCGAGCCGCTTTGAAATCGAACGTTTAGTTTGGAAGTTGTCTGCTCGTCGTGTAAAGGGTGTAGGGTGTGTGACGTCATGACGTACGGTTTAGCTCCAGACCTATTAGGGTAGATTGTTCGCGCTCGAGTTTCCACGTGAGACCGATGAAGTACTTTCCAGTTCCGCTATAACAAACTCGTGAAACCAGCCTACCTTTTAGAAGCAATCTATCTTCAAAACAGCGAGCGAGTGTTGATGGCTCACAAAGCGCGTTTGTCATGCTCATTATAGATACGGTGATTACTAGGTAATCAACGATGGAGGGAATGTTGAAAACAATTAGAAATTCAATGTTGAGAGATTATTCAGATATGTTTTCAAGAATATTTGCTAGTGATGTAGATGTAGATGTAAATCATAAAGTGCGCGAGTTAAAAGAAAAACAGACAGTGATAGATCAGCTCTTCCTTGCGGTAAACTTAAGACTTGAACTTAAGATGCTACTAAAATGCTAACTGCTACAACTAAAATGCTACTAAAATATATATTATTAATGACAGACTGCGAGTACGTAATGTTGGTCTAATTACTAGGAGAATGAAGAGAATTGCGTAAAAATGAAGGCAAAAACGTATGTTCTTTTGATAGTTTACCAATATAGTGATGATAAACATACTAGATACTAAACATTATTCCCTAATTGTTAATAGTATTTATTTATATATTTAGTGTCTATGTTTAATACCCTTGTTTGTATCTAAAATACAAAAACTAATCAATTTAATGTTATAAATAGAATTACCTCCAAATCTTAATTAATTAGGAATAATCTATTTATTTATAAAAGTAAAGGCGAAGCTGGTGCGCAACAAGGCAAGATGTTGGAAATAAGATTTGAAATAGACTAAAGTTAAACTCAAAAATAGTAAGAAAAATACAACATCAAGTAATCAGATGAAAATGATGTCATACTATGCATAATTTCTTTAGAACAATAGATGATCAATAGATTGTTTTGGTCTGTGCTGTATGTGTTGTATTAATTTCAAGTGTGTATGATTTCGGTTAACATTATACTGTAGGCCATTACATAATATAATTTCCAAACACAGATTTTAATAAACTAAAACCCTTTGATACCACCACGAGACGACCCTCTTCTTACGACAGTTTCGACCCCACATAATGAGTTTAAAAAAACACGCGGGGATCGAATGATCGACATCGCATAATGTTAAGTCAAGGACAACGCCGTACCATCATAACGAGAGAGTATAAACACAACTTTTAACGGCACAAACAAATTCTAACGACGTTTTGAAGCTAATATGTGAACAGCCTCGGTGACGGACACGTCAATGCATCGTAACCGAACGGGACCAGGTTAAATATCTGTTAAAGTTTGCATTGATATATTTTGAGAATAGCTATGCGAAACATACCTGACTTTTATGAAGTGTTCTCTTTGTATTCTAGATGGATATTGTATATTCATAAATGAAACAAGCGTTTTTCTTCAGAAATGTCCGCTGTAGGGTATACAGTACACCACTAACATGAGGGTGCTTGGAAATTTCAGTTGGAAAGTCCTAGGGGTTTTAGAAGGTCACAGCACCAGCATTCGGTTGACTGGAAAACCTAGGAACACTTTCAGTTAGGATTGCCGGTGGTTGGTATCGCCCGTTGACCTCCAGAATTATTATTATCTCACGGTGCGGTATACATGTTGGCTTTATGTTACTAGGTCAAAAATAAAAACGCAGAGAGTTTAAATATCAACATCGTGGGAATTAAAAACGTATATTATTTTGTTACTTATTCCTATCGGAACGGTAATCCTCGTTGTAACACATGGAACACCACAAAAGCTGTCAACACTCAGTTTAATCCCATTCATAGCTGATCCCGTCGTGTTTAATATAAACATGCCTTTCACTAATAACTATTAATAAACATTACAGAGCACAAAGCAAAAAGTGTGTTCTAGTATATGCGAGATGAGTTGGACAGACAAGGCCGGAGCGGTCCTAAAATACCCACGTATCTCCGTAACACGCCCGGCCACCATATGACGGTCAGTAGGAGGCTACAGGTTGAGTTGAGTGACGTAACGACGACGTGGGGGACAACAACACAATGACAACAACATGAACACCAGGGAGACTAAGTTCAGACGAGCACTCACGTTCATGTAGTGTTGTCTAACTATTAACGGTAGGGATATAATTAATTTTGGAATGTAATATCATATCATGCACAATAGTTGTCCTGCACACAGAGCTGTTTTCATGAACGTATTTCAATTGGAAGCACATAACATTCTACATTTTAAAACAAAGCAATTTGACATGCAACCCTCCTAAATTAATTAATTACAGCAGTAAGCATATGTCATCATTTGGACAGTGGTTATTCCTCATAAGCTCGTTGATAGCTATCACATCGGTGCAACACGAAAATAATTTTAACTACATTTATCATTTCGAAAAACAATTAATATACCAATAGTATAGTCGATATTATTAAAAAAAGATTAGTGTATATGTTTAAAAGTAACCTATGCAGCAAATGAGATAGGCGAAATGAATAGGATATTCAGATTATGACACACACACAATTATACTCATAATACTTGGATGGATGGATGGATACCAATAATTAAATCCATTCAAATCGATTGGATGTATCTTAATTTGTTAACCAGAAAACAAGAACTGGAGCCCAATCAACTGATTTTAATTTTAAGGAAGCTACAAATTGCTGAATTGTTTACGAAATACTTACAAAAACTGTTTTTTCAATTCGTATTAAAATTGTATTAAAAAATATGGCGCAAGCCTAAGCATCCTAAGACGATTTTAAACAGATGTAAAAGTTGAACTCTAGCGAGAGAAATGTAAAAATAATTGATTAACCATGAACCACCTCGTTGGCAACGGATTCACATTTTCCATAGACATTTCTAAACAAAAAGTGTTGGGCAATTCTTTGCCAACATGAGTAAAAATACACATACAAAGCCTAGAACCAAATGAAAAAATATACTTGTAATAATGTGTGGGAAGAAAAACAGGAAAATTCCTGGCAATTGTTAACTATAATAATTGTTACATTGCCAGCTGGGTGGGTCTGGCAAAGCAGTGTTGTAAACAGTTAAGAAATTAAATTATCCACAGAGCACAGGAAAACAAACTACACATTGTCTTGAATAATTATTTACGTGTTAAATAAATATCCGACGAGCCACAGTCAAAGAGGGCAAGATACATCTAAGCTTGTCACTGTAAACAGCAGAGTCGTGAAACGAAACACACACACCTAGGTAACTGAATTAGACTGCGAGATCCTGCAGTGTTCATCAGGCACACATGAATTTGGAAGAAGTGGCGGATACAGGGGGGGGCGGTGGGGCGATCGCCCCCCCCATGATTCTTAAAAAAAAATGATTTTATTATTTTATTGTGCACGCACCAAATGCACTCAAAAAAACCTGATTTTCAAAATTTTCGCCTGCGGCGCTATTTATTTAAAACTCCCAATAAAAATCAACTTTCCTTATGTTGTCGGAAATTATCAGTTTGCCTCTGAAATGTGTCTGCATCAGTGTACTTCGATTTATTAAGTTGTCCTCCTATGTGAATCGTTTTTTAACTAAATAGGATAGACGTTTAATAAATAAATAAAATGATGAATTGAAAATAAGATCAAACGTTTATAATAATGTTGCAATCTAGGCCAATGCTGTAAATTGTAAGCTCGACATGACGCAAAACAATTAGGTGCACACAAACTATATTGTTTCCGTATTGCATTCCGCCCACCACTTTTTTCTAACGCACCAAATGCACTCTAAAAACCTGATTTTCTAAATTTCGCCTGCGGCGCAATTAATGGGGGCTCGGAGCCCACCCATACCCCCCGTCGTCCGCGCTTAGTCCTTTCCCACGACTGTACATGCAACACGCAAATCGCCCCTCCCATGATTATGTCCTAGATCCGCCACTGTCTGGAAGAGGGCTGAGTTGATTGCAGTGGCAGCCTAATCATGTCTACCGTTGACTTCTCCAGACCAATCAAACGAGAACATGGTCTTTGGTCACTGCGAAAGCCAGCATGGTCTTCCAACATGCATTGACCCGACCAACAGCCTAGCGAATAATAAAATAACATAAAAATAAAGATTTTTATAAGAAGCGATACCAAACTAGAGTATATATTATACCACAATGATCTCTAGAAACTAATATCTAGCCTACTATCTGAATATCTTATAACAATTGAATATCAAATTTATGCATTCGGATGTAAAAAAGTGTACTTAACTTTGGTCAACCAGTGTTAATAACTAATTATTTTACATCAACACCGAACTTTTAAAGCTCAATAAAGTCGTGGTCTTGGATATGGTGTGTCCGGCCGGGGCTATACACAATGTCGTGATCACTTGTATGTTTAGCATACCTGCATTAGATTGTGGCATTTTATAAGCCGTTGATATGCAAAGGGTTGTTTGGGAGTATTTGTTAGGTAGTTTAATCTACACACACGCTAAGTCGACCGTAAACGCAGGGGACTTAACGATAGGATTACCATACGATTCTTGGATTCTGACCAGCAATAAAACCACTACAGGCAAATCTAATTTGCCTAATACACATTGTTTCCCATACTCATCCGACCTATCCTAACTAGAAATGTACATCGCAATGTGAAATGCACATAAACAACATTGCAAATTGGATAGGCACGCTATTAAAATAAAATCTGTAACGTTACGACTTAACGTTAAAGTCACAAACGCTATATTAAATCTAAACGGCGTATATATTTATGTGTTTAATATTACAACAACAAAGAGCGTCGCGTTTCTCTGTACTAAAATGTGAACGAAGGCGACACAACGAAACCACTTTGTTTGGTTAGAAGACAGATGCCGGCTTATTGTTTCTCGTCGCCACCCCAAACTAATGGACCACACGCGAGCGGAGCGGCGGGTCCGAATGTTTCGCGAGGGCAAGGCATGGAACAAGCAATGCCTTCTGGCCAAACAAAACTGTGGACTATAGCACACACGCGGATAATTCATTATTTAAAATTACTTTTTGCTAGTTTTTGCAATGGGTCAATACGAGTGTGGTAGCCTTGATAGCAAATAAATGTTGTCAGTGTGGGGATTTTAACCCTAATAATATTAAAATATACTGTATTAGTTGAATGGTATTAATTTTTAAATGATTACACGAGTCGCAATATAGGAAATTGGTAATGTTTGTGAGTACCATGTAGTATGTACCACTTTAAGCAATTAGGCTACCCCACCTACGAAGAAAATAATTTGTTTCCCTTTTATCTCGATATTCTCACTTGAACATAAATTACGCGGTCCCATTTCTTTTCTCAACTAACTAAAACAATAAGTTATATGGAAATTTAAAAAAATCCATATTAATGTTATCAAAAAAAACTTTCTGGATTGATATCCATATAATCGATTAAATTGAGAAATTACTAAAAAATGCATAGACAACTTAATTTCTTGTTATTTAATGAATAAATAAATGAATACTGCAATTAAATGGAGTTTACCTGTGTGATGAGGCGAACTTCTTATCAACGATCACCATGTAAAGGTCAACTCAGAGGCGACTATATAACCACTTGTTTCCTAGGTATGATTCCCACAGAAAGTGTCTCGCCGTCGCGTGGTGACTTGGGTTCTAGCACAAGTCAGGTGGTCACGCCACGTCACGCGCGTCGCGCCCCGTCGTCATGGCAACGAGCGCCAGCCCCATCCGCGTGCCCTTGACAGGACCACGACCCGACACAGTCGAAACAAAACTCCGACCTCTTATATAGAAGCAAAGCTACCCGACATGCACCACTCTTCAGGACAATCACCTAACATGACCTCTGATGACATGCGTATTTTCTTGTATAGGCATGGACCTTCAACAAGGATGATTCACAAGTGTGGCTAGCCCGACCCACAAGGGGACGTCAATGGAACCGGCACCTCCACCAAATATATTATGAAGTAGTTACAAAGTATCACTCACTGTGAGATACTGCCTTGGAACACCTATTGTACCGTTTATTATTATTATTATTTATTATTATATTTATTTACCGTTATATTACCGTTTTGTACCGCCAAACGAAAAAATTCGCAGGAAAAACAATTGTTAAAATATATCTGTTTTCTCTCAGTCAGTCCATAGAAAAACAGTTAAAAATTAATGTCACAAAAGCACAACACCGTACGTTGAATGGTGTGCCCTGGCGAATTGAAGTTTGAAATTATTTTGAGGTGGCTATATTGGCCGTGTACCGGATCAGAAAAATTTGGAAAAAATATTTTTGATTTTCTAAAATAGCCATGTTTCAAAGCCATTCACTATATTTTAACTTAGTAGCATATTTGGAAAAATAAGAAAAACGCGGTGGAAAAGCCTTAATAAGTTTCGTAGGAGACCTTACCAGGGGATACTTTCCCTTTCGTAAGGGAACAAAGTAGGTTCTTAGGTATCAGGTGTAATATTTTATAAGAATATCAGAATTAGTCGTCATTCTCCAGCGGAAAATCAAAACTGTATTTCGCCGGAATTAATCGACGATCTCATATGACCTCGTATGCTAGCGATGAGCTACCACTGACGGTGTCCCCCCTAACTATGTACACGTCCTCGTGTTCAATCAAATCAATCACAACAAATCCACCGGTAATTACTTTACACCTGTCCATATTTTGATTTCACACAACTTGTCAATGTCATCATCATTGTCGAGGGATCAATTTAAAATGCAAACGCTGAACTTGTGCAGATAGTGGCGTTGAAATATTCATTCTACGGCCCACGGGCCAGGCGAGATGATGAGTGGGTGAAGGCAGTGCCAAGAACGTTCTTGCCAAGTGTTTTCATTGCGACCCCAGGAATCGCGAGGTGGGATTCGTCAAGTAATGGAAGTGATTTGTTACAAATGAATAAAAAAGTTTTTGGTCGAGTTGTTAAGACATTGTTATTTTTTTCCAGGACGAGTGAAAGCTCATGAAATGTTCACAAATTAACAAACAATGAACTTTTGTTTTGACAGGATGGGGATGGCGGTTCGTTTGATGTGTTATTGGTTTGTTTATACATTAATTATTCTCTTTATCTTTGCTTTGTAAAGCTTAATTGCTATTGCTGCAGGCCTTTACAATAGAGGATTTAGTTGAAACTCATTTTAATAAGCACGACAACGAAAAGGTAACAAATAAAAACAAATATCTTGAATGAACAAATATTTTTAGATGCATTTTTAAATACTAGTATGCCACAGTTAGTTCACTCTGTATTACGTGAGAGATTTTGGTCTCTCGGCGGATCTCGCACTTTTGTGTGCAAAATCTAACCAACGACATGAAAGACTCAATAAACTTTGCTGGGAAAATACAAGAGGTCGCAAGTTACTGTGAAGAACATTGACCCGAGTTTTCCACGTGTTTAAAGCAATATATTATACACACGACACACGAAACTAACTCTTGGCTACGCGTATATTTCATTGCTGCCGAATTCCTTGGCGTCCCGAGGATCGATAGATCCGCGCGGCACTTCGAGATATATCGACCTCTCGATTACAACACGTCGATCAATAAGCAGCGATCATCATAGCAGTGATAGCACAGTCGAGCAAAGAAACAGTGATAATGCGCGCGCACAGCACGGCACGGGTCGGGGGGTTATGAATATGCATTACAAGTCGCTGTTAACACGTTAAGAAGTGCGTCGTGTTTGTGCATGTGCGTGTTGGTGAGATGATTTAGACGTGAAGCAAAAGAACCAGAGTTCAACGAACAGGCTAGACCTACTTGTACACTGTACTTGACGAGGTCCTTGGTAGACGGCTAGCGTTGTCACTTTAAACCTTCCCATAGATCATGATCATATGAATAGGTTAGGTTTTTATTTTAATGATATTAGGACACCGCAACATAACCATGACTTGAAATAAGAAAGGTGCACATACAAGCAATTAGACACAAAATTAACGAAAATACTTTTAAAAATTATACGCTTAGTAATTTTAGTAATTTTAGTACCATTTATTTACAGGACACAGTAAAACATGCAAGTAAAACAAAGAAAATCAAAAAGATTGTGTAGCCTGATGAATACAAATGTCAATAATACAACATAATACAATAGCTATAGACAAAATACAAATTCAACACAATATAATTATGCACATACATAAACAAAACAATACATACTTAATGTAGCCTAATAACTCCCTAGATGTATTGATGTGCCCGACAGCACCGTTTTGCCACGTGCACTTATCCTATAGTCAAGTTTTCCGTCGTGACACTGTACGTTGTATTATAGAACTCGTTCATCATCATTCATCACTAACGATTTTCTTTTAAAAAAACATTAAAATCTACTAATTTCTTTCGAATTGTTATCTTAAATTAAAAAATATATAATTTATTATCAGCTCTTCGAGACAGAATTTATTTGTTTAAAGTTGGCAATTCACACATACCACTTTATACTAAGGTGGGGCAAAGATTTCGATATTTCGATGCGATACGATATTGGAAAGATTTTTGATGTCAAATATTGAACTTCATAACAAAATAACAAAATGTTTGAAAAATCTACCAATATTTTTGTTGTTGTTAAAAACGTGAAAAAATAAACGTGGATAGAAAATTTTGAGAATGTTTAATATGTGTGTATGCACCTAAGCAAAAACTTATGTTTATCTTCAACGGTTCGTGTGTTTGGTGGAGGTGCCGGGTAGCCTATAGTTACTTCGGTCGAACTTTTAACTATGTTAAAGGAGCAGGGTCATTAAACGCGAGATATAACGTGAACACCATCCGGCCTACTCTTCAGTTATGATACAGTTGAAACAAATATGTTGATTAATGGTTGGCACAAATATATATCGATATCGAAATTTTCGTGTGATATCGATAATTGAATAATTACTTATAAAACCATATAGCACACACATTACTACATTTAATTTCAAGACTTCAGATGTTATTAAGCTTGGCTGAAACCGGCGTTTAACACAATACAAACTAATTTAATACTATTGAAATAAAATGAATACAACATATTT
The DNA here is from genome assembly GCA_024449915.1 of Sweltsa coloradensis. Lineage (NCBI taxonomy): Eukaryota > Metazoa > Arthropoda > Insecta > Plecoptera > Chloroperlidae > Sweltsa > Sweltsa coloradensis. The sequence continues at coordinate 310,935 of JAMZAV010000391.1, forward strand.
TTGTAAAACTAAAAATGAACATTCAATGAAATCAAATGAAATCACTCAACTGTTTTGATATCTTGGAAAATGTACTAAACCGTAATGGATGTCTAAAATATGTTCAATACGCGTGAACATTTCTTACTATGGCCTTAAGCGGTGCTTGATTCCAATCTTACAAGAAGCGTTGTTAGAATTGTCGCTACAAATTCGGGCACTGCACCTTCATAACGAATTATACGTTACATACAAGCCGACGTCCGACTAACAAGGGCTAGAAATTGGGAAGTTAAAACAGAAGGATTATTTCAGATTATTCTATAACGTTTTTGGCAACCCTGTTTAGAACTGAGAATCTATGTTTTCACGACAAATACGACTAAACATGAGAATTACATCATTCTGAGGCCAAGAACAATCACGTTGCCGGTGTTTATGGTATTTTCTTATAGTTTCGTTTATGCACAGACTGCACAGTGTTTAATTTACTAGGTCAGCATAAAACAATCGTAACTTATTTATTGATTGCGCAAACAACACCCATTTCTACTTTGCAATAATTCGATTTACAGTTCGTCTCACTCTATTATTGAGAGCTGATTCCTTGATAAATACAACATAGAAAGCTCAACAAACGTTAGAATAAAATTAATTTAAATACAAAAAAAACTATTTTATAATAATATGCGCATATAGTAAATTAAAAGCAGCTCGACGGGCTGCCTGGGACAATTAAGGAACTGGCTGCCGGAGCCCGGAGAGTATTTTGCCGAGGCTGCCGTTCAACCCCACACAAGGGTTCAATCGTATCCTTATATCAGGATTGAAAACAAGGTCAAATCCAATGACGTAATATAAGCTAAGCGCTAGACACACAGTAGGGCCGTGAGGAGCGTGGATGTTGGAGCCATCATGATCAGGGAAAAACCAACCGCCATCTAAATGTATCGTACCTTTAAATTTAGCAGCCTTTGTGTTAACAAGCGGTGTAAAACCAAAACCACAAGATGGCGATTTCTCGGTATTATTGAAGAAAAACAGTTTTTCTTCCGCAAATCTCTCAGTTACTCCAATTTCCGAATAAAGCAATTCAAGTTGGTGGACTATCATACTATTGTTTATCTGCATTAGGCTTTTAGTAATCAAAACCAGTTATTTGTGCGGGATGTGTGTCTGAACAAGGTCGTGCAGGTCTAGGGTTGCCTAGGAGAGGGCTAGGGCTTGTCAAACGTGTTATGTTTGCATTAATTGAATGTAGTCCTATAGCCTAATGGAACTTTAGGCCTACACTGTTGTATTATAAATAATTTTCTACATCTGGGCCTAGGCCCGGGACGGTTTCTGATTTGTTTTATGAGAGTTATGACAACTTTTCTCGTTTTACACATAGACGCAAAATTTAAAATGTCCGCCATCTGTTTACGTATTTTCTTATCCCGCGTCGATCAAATAATCCACTGCATCTTAGTTCATTCAACTAGATGAAGTATCTATGTTGCAGTGAAATGATTTTTCCCTGATCATGATGGCTTCTAACGTCCATGCTAGCGCTCGGTTGGAAGGATAGGAGACTGAGCGTCTAGCGCTTTGCTACGCAAAGCTTATGTACGTCATTGGTCAAATCAGTAAGTATGTTCACGTGGACGTTATTACGTTGAAACAAACAGAAATAACTTTTCGGTTCTTATTTATTTTATTAAGGTTAGGTTCAACCGAGGATTGGCAGGATTTAACAGATTCAGGCATGATTTCCCGTGTTTTCTTCGGAGCCCAATATCTTCTGATCTAATAAAGATACAATCACGATTTTACCTTTAAAAGAAAGCTTAATCTTTTGTTATCAATAATATACCCAACACGCATAACTTTATCCGATACTTACCTTGAAATTTGAGATTTGGCGAACACCTGAAAAAGACGCTCTTGTACGATATTATCAAAACTACTTGGAATTTTAAATTTCGTTTACTTGTGCTGAAAGAAAAAGTGAAATTAAGGTATTTGCTGGACACAAATGTCGGGAAAAAGTTTAATTTTTCCTCCAAAATTCGAAAATTTTGATAGGGCCTAAAAATGAAGTACCTTTTCAAATATAAACCAAATTGCAATTTTGTTTCCGCAAAATACTAGATAAAGAATGTACCTATCCATCGCACTAGTTACATTTGAAAAATAATTAACGGTTATTACGTAACAACAAAAGGACGTTCCTGGTTTTGTGCAAGACCGGCACAACTGCATTTCCATCACCGACACCCGTCGAGTCGTAAATTACCACCCCTCCTTTGCCTTCGAGAGAGCGGTGTCGTGTGAACATCCGAGCGCGCAACTTGAGCGAGTGTGGACCTTGCATTTGCAATGCAACCTCCCGACATTGCGTTTGGTAATACTCAAAGCTTCCGAGCTGTAACATTGCAATACGAAAATTTATACCATGCAAGATAATTGATGCAAATGTAAACTATTTTCAATCACTTATTTCTCGTCACTCAATTCTAGTGATCGGGCCATCGGCTGATCATAGGTATTTTGTTTAAATCTAAGATGAACTAAAATAAAAATGAATTGCAAAGTGAAACACAAGGCAAGGCGTCTCTAAACAAAATTGACTCGAATGCAGCCTTGAGCCACGCGTATTTAGCTAATTTGCGTACGCTATCATATTATTTATGACATGATCGAGTAAGATTGCAATGAAGCGCGGTCGAAATGTGTTTGTAGAGATTGGTGATATGCGTGTTTTTGTTTATTCCCAATGGTACCTGTTTCAAGTCAATTACGATATGACTTTTAGACTTGAACGGCGATGTCTGCTCCAGTCTGTTAGTTTAGATAAGGAAACGCTTACAACTATAAAAACATAATGCACTCATAAAGATTATTTTAAAGTCTGTCATTGCAAGTCAAGTCAGCATAGATAGTCTTTTATAATGAATGGAACTGAGCGAATGTCTCTCCAAATATTATCTTTACCTTAATTATCTAAAATATATATCTTAGTCAAGTGATCATTATTGTGAACTTGATCTAATCTAAAATATTATAATAATGTATGATATGCAGTTAGTACTTGGATAGCAATTTTCCTAATAATCTGTCCTGATAGGAGTTCGAACACAGAACATCTGGCTCTAAGTACCGTTGCTCTTGTCAATAATTTAGCTATCGGGGCCACAAGGTGTTGATTGTTGTGTTCCATAATATTAAAAATCATACATAACACTTTCATGTTTGCTGTCATAACTGAAAGATCGCATGGATATATTGACATGGATTGACATGGGTATTGAATATAGGCCTAACAAATAGTAGAGATGTTAGTTTTATGTAAATAGAAAACAATTCGAAATAAAGTTGAAATGTATGTTTTAAAAACTTAAAATCCCAAATTTACAGTAAATGCCATTTAAAGTCGCAGTCTATGACTAATTAAGAAAGGTGATGTTGATTTCGCAATTATTGGCCAAGAAAGTGCATATTTTACTAATTATTATTTATCCTAAATTGAAATGTATTTGATAAAAGATCCACTTCACGATAAATTTGTATACATACATATCAGCTGCAATAGGCAACACATCGCAAGGGCTATGTCAATTGACTCTTTATTCAGGTAACTAGGAAAACGCTTAAGTCCCGCCGCGTTGTTGGATGAGCGTAATTGGTGCATTGAGCTGCCATGTGTCATGCGGATTTTCTGTTGTTCTGTGAAAAAATCATTACTAAGTTGAATATTTTTTTAAATTAATTTAAACTAAATAAAAAATAAAATTTAATTTGTAATTTTTTAAATTAATCGCAATTTAAAAAACGAAAAAAACGTAAAATTTCGATTTTCATAAGGAATATTTATTCGATTGTGCTCAAATTTCACACGAATACATAAATTCAAAACATTAAGGTTCTGTGAAAAAATCATTACAATTGGATAAAGCATGTAGGTGTTATAAGCTGAAGAAATTTTTAAAAATCGAAAAATCGTAAAAATTGTGATTTTCATAAGAAATAATTTTCCGATTGCGCTCAAAAACGTGGCAGTTCTAAGTTCAGAGATTTCGAAGGCCTCCATAAAATGTCATCGTAATTGGAGTATCGGTTTAGCCGGAATAATACAAACAGAAAAGAAAGAAAGAAAGAAAGAAAGAAAACAGAAAAAAGAAAGAAAAACATTCAGAAAGAAAGAAAGAAAGAAAGAAAGAAAAACATTCCGGATTTTTTCTCCAGTGTAGTGAAATGGAATCTTCGCTTCTCTCGCTACGCTCGCTACGCTCATCCAACTAAGATAGTATTACCATTTATGAAACGTCATTATTATTTCTGTACTCCATTCAGTGTACCTATCAAAGTAAAAAATACTTTCTAAAGTTTTACTTTAATAAACCCTGAAGCTGCAGGCACGAGGTGTAGATAAAGACTAAAGAGGATATTTCATTTTGCCAAAGTTTAACAACAAAATAATATGCAAATAGAACCCTTTTTTATTTTACACCTCCAACAATTCAATTACCTTGCCGATCATCTACGGCACTTAAAATCTCAGACATAAAATCATGAATAAAACTTGCTCTCGAATCATTATGCTGACAATGTTTGACTCCCCCCCCAACCCTTCATAGTTCTTGAAGAAGGTTTCACGTGGTCTATCATCGCATTACCTATTGTTTTATTACTTTTTAAAACTTTGTTTAATTATTGTTTATTGCACTTTTGTACATTCATTTACGATTGTTATTGTCTAGCTGCAAATTATGCAACTTTTGTTCACTGCTCTAGTTGTGCACGTACTCCATTTATTTTATTTAGGTCAGTATTCTTTTTGTATTCTTATCCGGACGAAGTTCCTACGAGTTTGTATACTTTGTTTCTGTAGTTTCGACTCGCACTCTACATCACCGTTCAATTTCATGTAGGTGTTGTTTCTTTTGTTTTGTTTAAACCACAGTCAAGTCTTGTTACAAGGCTTTGTGGAACGAAAACAATTTTATATTTAATACATTATTCACAAGTTAAAAAATCCATCCCGATCGGGGTTCGAACCCGAGTCTCACACATTCCGGGTAGGGGCCTTAACCAATTGAATTGAATTTTATTGTATTAAATATTAACAATTCCACCTACGGGAGTGTTTCCCGACTAACCAAATCTAGAAATAAACCCTCGCTCATACCTGCGTAAGGGAATGACATTATTAATAATGTTTGTTTGGTCAGTTCAAACTACAAAGGCAACAGATATTCGTTGCAGTACTGTTCCATCCATTCAGATCTATAATGCAACTACAATTCAGAAGTTAAATAGCTGCCGTCTCGGTGGTCTAGTTGGCTAAGGCGCTTCCTGGAATGTGGGAGACTCGGGTTCAATCCCCGATCGGGATGGATTTTGTAACTTCTGAATTGTATTAAATATTAACAATTCCACTTACAGGAGTGTTTCCCGACCAACTAAATCGAGAAATGAAGACAATTTAGCCTGTATAATTATAGTACAATTACAATTGTTGTACAATTTATTAATAATTTTTCGTATTATTGTTTCATGGTATATGGCCAAGAGTACAACACTGGCATACAATGATTAATTATATAGAACCAACCAACCAAAATAAATCTATAATTTCACAAGTTCACATAGCCAGAACACGGCTTCACTATGCGATGTAATAAGTTCAGTAAATAATTAATAAGTAAGGAGGATACCACATAATAGAAATTATAACTGTGATGCTGCAAATAAGATTATTGGTTCTACATTCGTATTTGTTTCGAGTGGTGGAGTGGTAGAAATTCGAGGCCACACAAGGCCGTCGCGTCGTCCTAGCGTAAGCGGACTGCACGTGCACTCCGCTGGACTGGAGTGAGGCGGGCTGTCACAGGAGGGGAATGTTTTGGATAAAAATGGCATATAGGAAAAAATTGCACTATCGTGGCGCGCTCTTGCGGATCTGCATCATATTGAAGCCCCCTATGTCCTATCCTTAAATTGAATAATTATTTTGATGTCGCAGTATATATTCATACTTTACAAAGTGCACTTTAAAGATGTGGACATAAAACATCTAGTTATAAGGGTATATCTTACAATGTTCTTAGTACATTCACAAGATGACGCACTGCTCTGCTAGTCAAGTAGAACACTGAGGAGGAAACTGCGAAGCTCGTTAATTGTGAGTCTAAGGCCCACGTGCGATAATGATGAGAGGTCTGCTAAGTTCACAACAAGTTTGCATCCATCATCGCGACTGCGGCGTAATAAACAACGCCAGGAAACATAACAAGGTCACCTCCGATGCGGCATTTTGAAAAGCAACCAACAGCTTACTTGTGTGTTGTGTTTGTGCCTAGATCTTTGCTGGGTTTTCAAAATAAAACATCACATTCACTTCGAGCACATTCACAGTACTACGAACTTTCCTGTACCAAATAGAAGTGCAGCACCTAAATGTGGTTTGGCAAGAGCTAAAGCTGTATGCAAAGCGTGATTTGCACTGTAGTCGGTAGGGATGTAATTTTGCTTATTTACTTACATAGAAATTAAAAGAAGTTGTCTTGTGAACACAGCAGTAGCAGTGAACACGTTTATCATGGAAATGTCCCTAACCCGCAGTTGATGGCGCTTCTTTGCACTATTTCTACGGGTACTATAAATTTGAAACGCTGGGAAATTATGAGAATGCCGGATTAAGTTCAACTAACTTTATTTGATTTAAGCGTGGACGGCTTTAGATAATGTTTTTTTTTTATATTGCGGAATTATTGAGGAGAACGTGTGTAACTAAAACTGTTGCGATAAGATTGTTTTGAACCTCTGATATCAAGTCTGCAACAAGTAGGGTCAAGGCGCAAAGAAAGATATGGTTCCAGGTTCATGACGTCATTCGTCTCCACCACCTACTGACCTGAGGGAAGGCTAGCTGGAGCTCGTCGGGACTGAGTGACCTGTGGTCTTGCAAGGTCATCAGCGCCTGTGTCAGTGGTAACAATGAGCCGTGGATACGCCCGTCTGGTCCGCCCTAAAAGTAGATAAACAGGCGGTTGCAAGCGAGGCGTTGTGTAGTCCCTAAACAAGCAGTTTCTCCGAGAAACTCACCGAGGTTGATAACAATCATTAAGGAGAAATAAAATGATACAACAAATAAACTAAAAAAAAAAAAAAATACAAACTAAATACATATTCTTATACTAAAAAAGGAAAATAAATAGTATTCTAATGAGAAAATAACATTTTTCGTGTGATTTTTGTGTCTGAAGAAACATTTGACAATTTATATAACATGTACCGTATCGTTAATTGCAGTCAAACATCAAGTTCTAATCTTGAAAAAAAAACGCAAGTGCCGGAGGTTTCAAGTCATCCTGAATAAGTTTAAATTCTAGTTTCTCATCTTTGCAACAGTTCTAACAAGTTTCATTCAATAACAGTCATTGTGGGCAACACATTTTAACAGGCAGGCGTATATTTCAACGTGTACAATATACTACGCTCGTTGCCAACTTCTCCATAGCTTGATCGATTCGGTCCTGCTTGAAAGTGTAAACTTTCACATCCCTACAAGATTGACCAGAAATCACAATCCCTTCAAAATTCCAAGTGCTCGTATTATGTTTTTAAATGTTCCCCCATCAACCGAATTCAAGACACCTTCAATAAATTGTAAGCTAATCATTCAGAAATTTATATCAATCATAATATGAAACTTCACTCATCATGCACTTTGTACAGTTGTTTATGCCACCAATCAATTTGACAATCTTAACACCAATCACATCACATTTTCACTGGTATTTTTTATAACTTAAGTGAATTTTAGTTTCATTATTTTTACTTGATAGGATAGTAAATTTGTGTTTTTCTAAATACATATTTGTTCCGATTTAGTGCGTTTTGTTATTAAATAATATGTACTTACGGGTATTTGGTAATTTTTATAATACCTGATCTGCTAGTATTTAGTTATTGTAGCACATCTGTGTATGTTTTACTAGGAAAACGCTTAAGTCCCGCCGCGTTGTTGGATGAGCGTAATTGGTGCACTAAGTTGCCATGTGTTACGCGGATTTTTACTGTTGTTCTGTGAAAAAATCATTAATTAGTCGAAGATTTTTTTTAAATAAATGAAATTAAATAAAAAATTAACTTTATTTTTTTAATTAATCGTAATTTTTAAAAAAGAAAAAAATCGTAAAAATGAAATTTTCATAAGAAATAGTTATTCGATTGCGCTCAAATTTTACACAAATATATTAATTCATAAAATTAAGGTTCTGTGAAAAAATCATTACAATAGGATAAAGCATGTAGGAGTTATAAGTCGAAGAAATGTTTTAAAATTCGAAAAAAATCGTAAAATTGCGTTTTTTATGAGAAAAAATTTCCCGATTGCGCTCAAAAACGTGGCAGTTCTAAGTTCAGAGATTTCGAAGGCCTCCATAAAATTTCATCACAATCGGAGTATCGGTTTAGCCGGAATCGTGTTAACAGACACACAAAAATACAAAAAAAAGAAAGAAGAAAAAAAAAAAAAATATCCGGATTTATTTTCCAGTGTAGTGAAATGGAATCTTCGCTTCGCTCGCTACGCTCATCCAAAAATTGTAAGCTAAGTGTTCAGTTATATATAGTTACTCTCTTGTGGGTTTATATTCGTTGTAAATGGAAAAGTAAATAAATAAAACAAAAATAAAATAAAAGACTGCGAGAACGACTATATCACTGTCGCAAGTACCTCGATCTCCTCCACCGTCCTACACAAATATCGTTGTGATTTTCGCTTTACTGTTAGACTAAAAAACGTGGAGGGATGAAACCAACCCCATATATCATGGAATAAAAATGTGATACTAAATAACTTCACAGCATTCTATCGTAAATCACACGCAATTGAAGCGAACAGAGTGAGATAACAATTTTACATACAGCTGAAGGGCACTATCGCCAAAGAATAAGCATATTATACAGTAAGCTTCTGGCATGACTGCAGATTCTGTGTGCAAATTACGGGCTAAGTGTTGTACTCTTTGGATGCAAAGAATTGTATGTTTGGGATGATCACGTTTGTGCGATAGGACCATTTATGTGAAGAAACACGGTTATCTTATCTACGTGATTCATAGTGTAAAGCCTTCTTTTCATGAGTTCGTCGCGCGACGGGCTCATTCCTTGTTGTGATTGCTCAGTTGTTACTTGCGTCGCGCTTAGCCTAAACGGACATATGAAAACTAAGACTGTTCACGAAGTATGGCGGCAACGATTTATAATTGTTATCGTGCAAGGTTAAAATAATAAAACACAACATTTGAATTCTTCTAATTCGAATCATTCACGAGGTGCATTCAACATTTCGTCGAGGGCTTCTGGTAGACGGAATTCTCCTTTGCGATAAAATCACAATTACAATAATATATAGCATCAATGATTGTGTTTAGTCATTAAATCGCTTGCAACTGCCTCATGTGCCTGAGCCTGCGTGCTCGTATTGTGTTTGAGAACGTGTTTCTAGCTAATGGCGTCTCAACTTAGCCTCGTTATGAAAACATTAGAGGCTTAATTAATTTTGTCAACAAAAGTACACAACAATTAATGACATCAGACGAAAGCCAAAGTCAATATTAAGACGGGTTGGAAATCACCCGATCCATCCTCTGGAATCGTTCGCATGCCACCGAGTGACAGCATTCGATGTGCCAACATTGAACGGCTATGACAAAGAGCTTATTTGAGTCAATGTCAGCCCGTCACGATTATTTCAAAACCCTTTTACTGAAACTTAAAAAAAGTACGCTTAGTGTCCCCAAACCCAAATAACCCAGTTGGTTGACAGGTTGTCAAAGAAATGTGAAGGGGTTTTATGACGAACTAAAGACACAAACTCCGAGCGAAACTTACAAAGAAAGCGAGGACAGCTAAGCTTACACCCGTTCTATTACAAATATCGCAGCTTTTGTGTTCCATTCCGCAGAAGTCGGAGGAAATACGACTCATTAAGAGCTTTCAATGCGGGGAGCTTTCAAACTGAGAGAACTCATCTTAACTTTGACCCCCCTTAAAAATAAAAAACTTCAGACATTGATCTGCGAGGAGTGAAAGTGTACACGAGGTAATACGCAAACAGAATGTAGATGTTGTGTTAGGATGAATTCAGACCTTGTCGTTGATAATATCTTCCACAAAATAAATAAATAGTATTAATAATTTGTTTTATACGTTATATATCGCTTACAACGTCCTAACTGAACATAATTTCAGAGTCGCAATTTTTTTTTAAATATACACACAAACAATTCCTTCAAACGTCTTCATTTATGTATCAATATAAGAGACTTCTTGATGTCTGTATTATACGAAACTTACTAATGAGAATATGGTACACACACATCCTCCTCCTCTGCAAATCACTTTTTATAATACAATTGAATACACGTTAAATAACAAAATAAATTAATATTCACAAGTTATTTTCAACACCTCACACACTTCATTAAAATACTAGGTAAACCATTCTTTATATAAATGTACAATAAAAACTGTTCTTACTACTTTTAGGTTTTCTAGTAGGCTACATTTCTTCATCTTGTTGCAGAACCCAAAATATACAGGTTGATTGCTATAATACTACACAATAATGCACAAGGAAAAGAGGCGAATACAACCCATGTGCCAATCTCATGTCACCAATAATACGAAGTTTTAGATGATGATTGTTGTATTTAATATTTATGCATTTGCGGAGTCTATTTACAGTGATTTTTTTAAAATCATTGGTTATTGTGATTAATTTTATTTATTTTTGTTGCACAACGTCTCTATTAATGCAATATTGCTATTCGAGACGATGAGTGGTGATAGATGACTATGAAGGACAATTTAAAAAAAAACATGCCTGATGCGGGACACGAACCCTCGTCCTCTTAGTGATATACGCATCGGACCAGCGGCCTAATCGTATGTGATACTGAGTACGACATTGATTTATTAGTACGTAAACGTTATTGAGTGAATATGTGGACATAGCGTTTTGAACGTTCCGATAATGAACCGCACACATACAGATCGACGCCTGACGTCGCCTAGCGGAGAAGCTTGGAACTACGTGGTGGCGTCCATCTGTACTGGCGCACAACCTAGCGGTGACGCGGGGAATCATATTGTCAAGGAAGAGTCGAAAAACATTGACCTCATTCTGTCGCGGCATCATCCGTCATCGGGAATATTTACTGTTTCACGTCAAGATTGCTAACGCGACATTTATGTAATACGCGCGCGTCTAAGCGACCAAGTTTACGTTCGATCATCGGTAGAAAATATTAGTCTGAAAAATTGATGCGATATACTAAGTAATAACTTTATCTCCCAAGACATTCACCAATTACAATTTTAGCTACTAGGAAAACGCTAAAGTCCCGCCGCGTTGATGGATGAGCTTTTTAAAGTTTTTAGTTTTGCGAGGGATATCTTTACTTTTGCAAGTGCTTTGTTTTGCTGCCTACGTATTGTAGGTGATTGTTGTCAAGTTTCTATTGTTTCTTGTCAATTGGTATTATTTACCGTAAAAAACTTATATTAAAAGCTTTATTTCTATGGATTCTGGCAAGCTTTTTCAACTTTTTCTTTCAAAAGGTACTACATCACCATAACCTTAATGTCCATGTGAAATATGAACGTTGTAGCCCTACTTGTTTGGTCAGAATCGGCCCAAATGTCACGAAAATATCGCACTAAAAATCGAAAAAAATCGTAAAAGTACGATATTCATGAGAAATATTTCTTGGATTGTACCCAAAAACGTAGCAAGTCTAAGTTCAGAGATTTCGAAGGTCCTGTCAAATTTTCATCAAGATCGCATATGCCGTTTGCCCGGTAGAGAGCGAACAAACAGACGGAAAAAAAAAAAAAAAAAAACACCCGAGCTAAATTTTTTGGGGGGTCGGTGAAATTGAAGTCTTCGCTTCGCTCATCCAATTAATTGCGACAGGGTTGGCTTGGTCACTTTGGTTTACTGTCCCCCACTGAAAATCAGTTGTATGACTGATTGGGTAGACTCTAAATACGGATTTAAATTTATTTATTTATTAAAAAAACGCTAATACTCTTAGAAAAGTTGATAAAAGTAAGTCCAACCGATATGATTATAATTTTTGCAGAAGGTCTTCTACTTTTCGCTCGAACTCAAAAGGAAGCATATTGTGTGTACGTACAAAATCGTAATTTAACTGGTTTAAACTTAAAACTAAAAAAAAGTTCAAAATGATTCTAGAATGACTTTGAAAAAGTTGGTAGGTAAATTCTTGCAATTTGTCGCAAAATAAAATGAAAGATAATTTCAACTAAAAGAGAGAAACGGAGTTGAGAAAGAGGGAAATCTCCAACTTACTTTAAAAAAAAGTTTGTATACAGGAGCCGGCAGATGAGGCTATCAGCCGAACTAAAGTAATCCCATGTGCCGGTCCAGGCGACTTGGAATTGGTTCTGTGTCCCTGCCATGCGGGCTAATAGTAGGCGCGCTGCGGCACAGCCAACACAAAGCGTTTAACTTTTACAATAGAAGGACGCGACAATTTCCATCCTTTTCATCATTAGGACAGAAAAAGAATGGACGATTTGGTAGAACTTTAAACTAGATTCTGCCGTGCACTGAAAGTAACAAAACTACTAACCGTGCAATATAACTGGTTGTCAATGATAAAAAAAAAACTACGAGGACATTCTTAAAATCTGATGCAACATATCGATTATAAATAATAGCTTGTTCAGCAACCAAGCTAAGCCACTACGCCGGGGTTAGTATACGATTTCAGTTGTGTTCTGACCTTACACGCATGATAAATAATTAGGCGTTGGCAATGAGGCATAAACACACATGTTTTTGATGATTGCTGTTGCTTTACGTCTCAGATTATTGCACTAAGACTATTCGAGACGATGAGTAGGATGACGATGAAGGACAATTACAAAACCATTCCTTATGCGAGATTCGAACCCACGTCCTCTAAGAGCCATAAGCTTCGGATCAGAGCCCTGTGATGTGGTATTTCCACCTCGGACGGCTGGTATCAAACAAAGGGAGGAGTTAATTACATATTAGTCAGTACAAAACATGCAGATTTAAGAAGAGTTTAGTAAATTAAACATACTTCAAGTAATCAAGAGAACATGTAGACAGATAGGTGAGACTGCATATATTCTACACAACGAACTTAATATCTCGTAACAGATTTGCTCAATAAACCGAATACATACAGTTCAGAGCATCCTGTCCATTTGCACTGGAACCAAATCCAATATGTTGGCGCCCTCGTAGGAAAGAAGTCAAGTGAACACTCAATACATAGAGAAGCAAGCATGTTACAAGGAGACCAAAACTAATGCAGGCCTGAGCTTGCTAACATCGCAAAAACATTTTCAATTTCCCCTTTAGTATAATATAAACATGAGGTTTTGTTGCTCAAAAGTTGTAACAAGTTTCATTTATCAGATTACGTTGAAAAATGAAACTATATCAATCGAAAATAAAGTACATTATAGTACACATGTAGGCCTACTGTAGAAAATAAAGTTGTAAACATTAAATTTGATGTTGTTGTTTGTCTATTATGGTGTTTGAGAAGATCAATATGCGCCTCTCACAATATTAAAATAAACTTGACAATGACGTTATTAACATTATAATGGTAAGAAAAGGTTATAAATCTTTATCAAATTTTCGTCAAGTATTAACTTCGACCTGACGATTATAATCACGAGAGGCTCAGTTGCAAAATTAAGTTATCTTTCGGAGTTTCCCCTGGAATTAATTTCAAAACGTAGGACAGGCTATCCCCCTGGTTGTTAATTGAAAATTAAAAGTTAATATCAACTCGGGAGTTGTTTTGCTATAGATCGAGACGCAAAGAACAAAAACTCGGTAAATCTTGACCTAAACCACACATCAAACATTATCTACTGTATAACATGTGTGAATGTGGTTAGATGTTTGCTTCAAACTTAAGAACGTCATAACTTAGTCGAATAATTGGATGAGCGTAAGCGAGCGAAGCGAGCGAAGCGAAGATTCCATTTCACTACACTGGAGAAAAAAATCCGGAATGTTTTTTTTTTTTTTTCTTTCTGTTCTTTTTTGAATTTTATGTGTGTCTGTGAACACATGGGTTATAAGCCAATTACCAATTGCGATGAAATTTTATGGAGGTTGAATGAAACTCTGACAAAGAAGTACTAGGAGGAAAAATCCTACGAAAAAATTATTCTAAAATGCAATTGTAGATTTTTTGATTTTCTATTTTGTTTGACATACATCATTATGCGATTCACAATTATTTAGAATATATATCTTGAATAGGACGTAAAACATTTTTGTAGAAAAGGTTTAGTAAATCTTTAACAACATTTTTGTCAATTATTACACTACGACCCTTGATGATTTTTCACAGAACCTAGTTTAAATTAATATTTTCTTTGGAATTTGCTGCATCGAATAAATTTTCAAAATCGTTTAGGATCTTTTCAATTTGTTAATTGAAATAAACAAGCTTTACCCGATAATGATTTTTTCACAGAAGACTAAATATATAAACTATCGTGTAAATCTTGAGCGTAACTCACAAAATTATCTATTAAAACAATCGGAATTTTAGCTTTTTGTTTAAAAAACTTACGACATCGCGGCACTAACTTTCTAGTTTTAAATATATACAACCCTCTGAAATGTACATAGTACACACGAACATAAACTGCAAACCACAAAACACGCCAGTGATAATAAGAACTAACAAAATATCAATTTCAATACAAATACAGAACACAATATTTGTATAAAATCTTGCATCGTAACGTATGATCGCCTTGAATCTTGCGTATAATTTGCTTCAGTCATATTGTCGAGAGTAGTAGGCTACGTACGTAATGGGATTTTTCTCTTCTCCTTTCTCCTCTTATCGAACACAAATGAAAGCGCAACATCGGAAATGAATTTGCGAACGGCAACAGAGGTGAAATGCTCGCGAAACCATTAACTTCGTAATAACTTACTCGAACAAAGCCGGGCCGAATAACTTGGCCGATAAATTAAGCTGCATGCTCATTGTTTACGTTCGACGGGTTAGCATCAGGGCTCAGGACTGGCTGCTTCCCTGATAACACCCTGACACAGTTTCTAGCTGCACCCCTTCGTTCTGTTGTCGACACAAGACTCGACACCCACACCACACACGATACAAAATCTTTGCAAACCCAAGAAGATAGATATTCACATAGGTCTCGGTGAAGTTTCATTTCAATAAGATGCCAAACTTAATTGTAAATAAGAAGTAAATTATGTTAATGTCCGAACAAAATTCTTAAAATGTCAAAATGTTTTTTTTTTAAGTTTGGTGTTAGTTTGCTTCACTATGTGGATTTGTATAAAATATCACGTGAAGACAATGCTATCACTCTACTAGCGTGTAATTACAAAGCTAATTTTTATTTGTGATAGCAAAACTAGGAAGCTACCCCCTTTCCTGACACATCAAATATGTTGATTTTTAAGATTATTAAATCATTTTGGTTGGATTGATAAACTCCTTTTTTTATTTTTCAAGATATGTAAGTAACAAAACGTATCGCTACCTTGATTTGCCAACTCCTTTCCTGCCATTAATTTGTATCTATATTATGCCAACTACAATGTTATCTTGCTTATTCAATGTCTTAAAAGTTAAGTCATACACGTGAAACACCTTGTCAAAATTGAGGTTTATTTGGGGGTAAAATAAATGTTGTCTCTGTATGGTAACAAATGCTCCTCGAAGAGAATATTCACAACGCGTCACCGCCATGCTGGAAATTCCTTCTGTGTGCGCGCTGCGCGGGGCTATAATGTGCGGGTAGGCCAACTTTCGCGGTACAAACTCAGCTAACACGGGACATGTGGTAAAACACCGACAAAGGCGGGGGCTCGAACAACCAACTCGGCGGAATATTATTCCACCTTCTGGCTGTTACATTCACGTTATGTAAATGCGAACCCATTGGTTTTATGTATAAATGATTCCGCAGTTGAGAAACCCCGGAGAAATCAATAACTAGGGATTGATTATAAAATGTGGACTTTTGTAGCTAAACGTTTCTTTTAATCGAGATTGAGATGGGGGACAGTTAAACCCAAACAAATTAATTAAGGAAATTGATGGGTTCTCGGTACCACTACGGTAAAGATACCATAGCTGTTCGGGACCAACCCAACATAGCACAACGCAAGTGATGAACGTACCTAAATACCGACAATTACAGTAAATATTATCAAAGAATATCAATCACATTCATCAATCAATAAATCAACCACAACACATCACGACTATGAACCTCAACAAATTCACTGTATTATTATAACATTAACATCAACAACTATAAAAGAGGAGAACTCAATTACAAATATGCTAGTGTAGCCTGCAACTGCTAATTAAACCTGGTCTACACAAACCAAATCTTGACCAAAAATACATAAACAAGCAATTCAGCAAGTACATCATGAAACGTTTTATATAAATTACCATTCAACCGTTATGACCCACACAAAAGCGTATACATAAAGTTAATATATGAATAGGCCTAATGAATCGTGGTTTCGTGTGTAAGTTTTAAAAAACTTACAATGTGCCTCGATGTGTGCTAAACGCTTTAAACATTTATGACGCTAAATTTATAACGAGACTATTATGGGATATCGATTTCCAATGCCAATATGGCCAACTTTCATACAACCTTCAACGACGTAGAATAACAGGAAAGTCTAAAAGAAAAGTGTAATCTGCAGAAACGAAATCCTCGTCAATAATTCACAGCAAGTTAAACTAATAATAGAGACGGTTCTTCTGACATAAGCTCGTATTTTCCGAGTGTTGTTTAAGTCGCACTAAACTAGTTTACGTCCTGGTGTTAAGAAGAGGGAAGGTAAAGCTGCATGGGCGGCAGTTTCATTTATTATTATTACACTCGCATACAAAGCAAAAACGGGGTGTTAAAACAAGAAGAACTGGCACATAAAAAAATTCAGGTTTCTCACTAAACTGCTCGAAAGAAACAATTATTTATGCATTAAGACACTGTTTATCGGCGTGTTGTTAAAATCATGCTTGCGCGGCCAACCCACTTAAAGCAGATGGCCAAAACCTTGCACACGTGCAATGCAAACAGAAGTTAAGGTTTCAATCGCTCCAATTCTAAATATGGTTTAAGAATAAGATATCCAACCAAATACAAAAATTTGTAAAAAAAAAAAAAAACGGCAGCCAAGCTCTCCTTCAAAAGTCTTCGGCTGTGAATGCTGTGAGATATAGAAGTTGAGCCAAGCTTTTTATTCTTTCTCCCTAGTTTCGCTTTGAAAATAAGTAAGATCATTTCGCCTGTTGACGAGCGCCAAGCAACGATTTTTGTGGTAAAAAAGTAAAATTTTTAAACTCGAAATCATAAAAAAATTCTTGGCCATGAACCAAATTCAATGGCCAAGCCATTTTTTTATGATTTCGAGTTTAAAAATTTTACTTTTTTACCACAAAAATCGTTGGCTTGGCGCTCGTCAACAGGCGAAATGATCTTACTTATTTTCAAAGCAAAACTAGGGAGAAAGAATAAAAAGCTTGGCTCAACTTCTATATCTCACAGCATTCACAGCCGAAGACTTTTGAAGGAGAGCTTGGCTGCCGTTTTTTTTTTTTTTTTTTACAAATTTTTGTATTTGGTTGGATATTACATCTTTTTGTTGTTCGTTTGCTATCAAGGTGTGAATGATGGACTTTGAATGATTAAATTTGTTAAGTTCAAAGTTTTTTTTTTGACATTTTTGGGCCCACGGCCCCCCCAAAGATACCCCTTGTGTTTTAAGCACTAGATATTTATAATGGTTAAGAGCATGTTTAATTTCAAGCTTGTACAAATTACTACACCTGAGTAATTACGCGTTTTGATTTTGATTTTGATTTTCCCCGGTCCCAATTGTCCGGTTTTGGTTATATGAGGTACATCTGAGTGTGGCCCAAGTTTCAAAGTTCTAAGATGAACCGTTTTCCCAGTACCGCGTATTATTCATAAGAGTACGGAATTACTTACTTTTGATAATTTTGATTTTCTCCGGTACCCGTTACCCAATTTTGCTTTCCATATTCAAAAGTAATAAAGAATGAGAGATATCAAAATATTCCACGTTTGAAACATCTCAGTTGTAGCGTTTTCTTTGAATGATTCATTTCTTAAAGTTCAGATATGTTTTTTTTGTCATTTTTGGGCCCATAGTCATCCCTAAATTTAGCCCCTTGTGTTTTGGACGCAAGATATTTATAATGGTTAATAGCATGTTTAATTTCAAGTTTGTACAAATTACCACGCCTTGGTGATTACGCGTTTTGATTATCATCCACATTTTGATTTTCTCCGGTCCCTGTTACCCGATTTTGGTTTTGAAAGCAAACGTCACTGCGTCTGAAGTACATCTAAGTGTGGTCCAAGTTTTATAGTTCTAAGATTTACCGTTTTCTCTGTAGGCTAAATTAATCTCCGCGGAGAACTAGCTAACCAGCCAGCCACCAGCCGAAAGGAATTTGACGATGTTGAGAGCCTTTTTTAACACAGAACGAGTTGTCGGATCGGGTTGATTTTTTTTTTGGTATGTCATGGACCACATACCAGGTTATATACCGAGTTTCAAGATTGTAACTCTTTCAGGGCGGAGTGTGCAGATAGCTGAAAACCCCCCAACTCTCGTAGCGTATATAGGGCTGGAGTTCGTGTCGCCTAAGCAGTCGCATGCGCTTGTCTGCCGGGCGACGACCGTCGCCCTATATATAAAATAAATTATTTTAATATGGTTAAAAAACGAAAAAAAAACTACAAAGTCTGTACTTTTCTAGGATAATTAACAATAATGTTTTTAATTATGGTATCTAATCTTGATATATTGATTGAGGAAAGACCCATGCTGTCTAGAACCAGCCTTTGGTAGGGGGAGGAAAGGGAATGTTACCGGGTACACAACACATGACTCGCATACTCGTCTAACAACGATTTTTGCGTTTTCCTAGTATATCAATCAACAAGTGTTCCCGGGTACTCAACACATGACTCGCTCACTCGTCTAACACCGACTTTGGCGTTTTCCTATTCTAGCGCCTTTATACCAGGAATGTTGGAGACCCGGGTTCAAATAACGGTCGGGATAGATTGTGTATTTCTGGATTCTTTTATCATTTCTGGAAAATTATAGAACATGTTTTGAAATGCATACAGTTCCATGGAAAAAATAGCCAGTACAAAATACGAATAATAATTGCAAGGCTTACTCTATCTCCGAGCGGAATTTTGCATACAAACATGATTTGTTAAAATGATTTGTTCTTCAACAAAAAACATTGTTGCTAAATTAATTGTGACATTCTTAGCCTATTTTCAATTTATTATTTATTGTCAGTTAAAATCGTTACGGATTTTGGTCAAAATATTAACTGCACCCTGAGAATTGATACCGGATGTCTGCTCAATCTGTTAAGCCGTTCTGGAGCGAACTCACTCACTCATTCACAAAAAAAACGATATTGTGCCGTTACAAAACCTTGTAAGGAGCTTGCGAATAATAATGATTATGCACAACAGTAAATGAGTGATAGAGAGAGAATATTTGCAAGGAATTCTGAACCTAATATTTATAAATTGTTGAAAATGGTATTTTTATTTGGTTAACTTATTTGTTTAAAAGTTTTAAGCTTGAGCTCCGATCCCTAGAGAAACCTATTGGCTGCATCATGCATAGGTCACCTTATGTTTAATGCAAACCCTGGCGAGGAGATAGCGAACTAGAAGTTGGCAATGTGCCATGGCAACATGGGGACATTTAGACAACAGATGCATCGTGGAGGCCGGCCAAATCACCCTCATTGGAGCTCGCTCGCTCCCACCTAAGGCTTAAAACTTATTATCACGAGCCGAGCCACTTCACTGAACTAGAACACTCACTTCCGTGGTGGATAAGCAGTAAAAATAAATAATACCCATCTACCAAACACAACAAAACACCATCAAAATCTAATTAAAATTCGATCGCGTATGGAATTGAACTGGCGAAATAACATCAATTTATAAGTACAGAACCGTTAAATCAGGTTTCGCTCGCAGCCATGACATTTATGAATAAACTGAATGCATTACAATCCAGTAATGACCGCAAAAAGTGAGAGTTTTGGTTTGGAACCAATGACAATGCCATCTTCATTCTATCTTCGCTAATGGGAATCCCTCCCTCCCACTCCGGCTGTTTAGTTCTGCGCTTCTGCCTCGTCTCAGAATCTTTCAAGGAGCTCGAGCGCACGGACTCGAGTGCGAGCGCAATGATGGCGTCATAACGTGCACTCATTTCACTAACTGCGTCCCGGAATATCCTCAAAATGCAAACCCGATGGCACAAAGATATTCTTACTCGTGTGACGGAGGATTGCAGAATAGTTTTATGCAGTCGCGAACACAACCATCGAATGAAATGCTGCTGCCAAACGACTTTGAACCAACTTCGGACCTTTTCACGAAAGATGAATTTAAATAAATTAAGAGACTAAATAGGTGGCTGGCATTTACATTTGAAATATTTATAAAAGAGAGCTCGAGACGGGAAAATGTCGACTGAAAATTTGAAGCGCAGACGTTTACATTGGTGGAGATGCCAATGCCAAGTAATTAATTTGTTCTACACGTTTATTCACATCTATTAGTGCAATTCAAAAGAGACAAAACACCGTAATGGATTTCGGTGAGTAAAATACTTTTTAATGGACAGTTAAATCTGACACAAAACTGGCCCAAGTGGTTGAAAAGTTCAGGTTATTCTACACTGTGTGAAAGTTTTAGTCCAGCTGTTGTCTGATTTGCAAATGTGTACGGTTATAGAGTAATAGAGAGAATCCGACACAAAGGTTTACATACACTCCAGTCTAAAAACCTAGTAGCTCCGAACTTCCAGGGTTTTTAGGTCCTATTGATTTCGTGACGGATTTGTTTGCAGAACAAGTGCAAACATCCATAATCAAGAGGCATCCCGCAGATCACTTTACAAGACAGTTTCCCAACAGCTCTGTTATGGTGTCAGAGTGAGGCGCCTCCGAATCCTTCTTCGCGACAGAGCTGACGTTTCGCCTGAGGTGTATCATCCATCTACATTGCTATGATGCAGCCAGCTGATGTACACGTGTTATGAAGACGGATGGCGCCGCAACGTAAGTCTGCGGGCGCGAAGAAGGTAGTTGCACACACTATTTAAGAAATTAAAAACCTAGATGAGGTGAGGATTGAGGATAAATGTACGTACAACACTTTCTTATAACAGCCTCGAAAAACATTGTTGGGAGTGGGCAACGATTCCTATCTGACTATAGTCCATATTTTTGTTTATGAACTAAGATAAACACATTGTATTTGTAGTTAGTTAACTTAAGTACGATTTCTGAGAGCAGCTCTTTGTTGGTATAGTTACCTTTGCATTTGCAACGGAAAGCATGTACAATGTATGATTGTTTGCAGCTACTAAATTATACTGTGTACTTCAAGCTAACAATGTGATGTGCTTCCTGTATCATCAACTACTCTCTCAAGTGAACGCACAGACAAACTACTCCTCCAAGGTCGAACTAAGCTAGACTAATGTGCGTAGAGACCAAAATAAAACTCGGGACTCCCTCGGCGACTCACGTCACTATTACACATGAAACATCTCGTCAATCACTCATCAACTCGGTCCAACTATTCCTCTCCAATTCATATAGTTAATTAAAATTGATCGTTTCGCCTCGAGGTTCGGTTCACGGGTATGAGACTTTAAGCCAATCAACAATCCTTGCCGCGTCTCCGCCCTTGCGAGTTGCGACGCTCCTAGACGAGGACGGAGGACGGGGGTGGGTGCTCCGCTAATACTCTCTCTCCCACACGTGCAGGCTCCCACACGGCGAGACGAAGCAACAATTACACAATAGTTGTAGAACAATGTCGCCGACGACACCTGTCTGTCTACGCCAATAACAAAGTTCATCGCATGTCTCGGCTGCGGAACAAGAAATACTGCAAAGAACAACTAACTTGTGATGTCTCCACGTCACAGTTTGCCAGAGATGTCTGTTAAGTTCCACCGCTGATCAAGAGATGGTGCGAAGCGTAGGTCTACGCAGAGGACCCTAGAGCACCCAACACTCAGCATTTTACTTTAATCACACAATTAGGTATAACTTGTGAATCACACGAAATTATATGCTATGTTCTTTCATTCACGTATTTATAAATAATTAAGAACATACTCAGCGTTAAAATTCGTGGGGTTTACCACATAAATTAAGGCATTTTACCTATAGCAGGTATGTAGGAACTTCCAATTTTTCACTTGTGTTAATCAGATGTTTTCGTTCACTGAGTTTATTCATGAAATAAATATCAGCATTTATGTAAATAAACAGTAATAAGTCATGCCAAAAAATATAGTAAATTACACATTCACGAATACCTAATACAAACGTATGTAAGACACTGTAAACATGTATACTAATATCGTATTTACAGGACCGAGTCAATTCAGAAGCCAAAACTTTTCCCGGGCTCGTCGGGCTATGTCATCAGAATAACTCTAATCCAGAAATGAGCCTTTACGCATTTTGTTGCATGTCTCTGTAGGTAGAAACCTTGTAGAACACATTTTCCCCAATTACAAATTCTCACTCTACTCCTATTTGATTCATACAACGCCAACTTTCGTCCATTCCAACCAACCCTGAACTTTTCCATACAAACTCGACCAATTACACTTACCACACAACATGCATACGTAATGTATTCATTCCGTCCTTTACAAATTAATTTGATAAAAGTTATATTTATATTTATACGTACACCCTGCAACAATATCTCGCAAAAACATCACCGTTTCAAGTCATAATATACTGGATTGAATGCCTCACAATTGAGGTATGCCGACAGACTTTGCTAGTTTTATTAGACAATTATTTTCCTTGATTTTTCATAGGCATATTAGGCTTACTAATGTTTACTAGCTTTGAGTTTTGTTATGTATTTGTATGATTGGTTGGTTTAATTGCTGTGCATTATTACAGCCTATGTTTGTGTATGTACATGTCAATAGACAAAAATAAATAAATAAAAGGCACAACAGAACAGTATAAGCGAACCATCAGCTCAGCTGTGTTAATTTGTACAAAGCAGCTGGCTCATAGTTCCAATATTTCCCAGCGAAAGAAATCCGTCCATTGCGTCTGTATGTGTTGTGCTCGGTGAGCCCTAGCCAGCTCCCGAGCATCAATCATTGTAGCACCTGTCAGCATTCCGCTCTTGCAAGGAGCAGCTCATTCCTTGATGTTACTCGGGGGAAATAACAAGAGAACAACTTGCCTTCGGAGGCCCCTTGAAAACATGCGATAAAACAACCCTATTGCTGCTGCTGTTAGCGTCAAACTATATTAAACATTGAGAACGTAAGAACCGTCCACTTCCAAAAACTTGCAAGATGGTGTGATGGTTAGGTTTGCAAACGCAAACCCTCAAATGCACCAACGTGTATCGGACACTAACGAGCATTGGATACGGCTTACTCGCAAAAACCTTGTTTTATTTTGCGGGCTCCACAATTACCAACGGAAACAGCTTGAATATTTACTTGACAAAATGGCGAGAATTCACGCAGTTGTCATAACACGAAACCCCGAAACCTCATATTAATTGAAGAATCTCTATAATACAATGTTTATGAATGGTTCTCCTAATTCAAGTGAGATATTGTGGACTTGTATAATTATTCAGTTATGCAACTCGGGACACAGAGCATACATAATATTGTGAATCCGACGACGAGAAACCGTGAGCGCTATATCGTATTCACTATTGAACCTGTGCTGCTGATCACTCAAGGGCTATCTGAATCACATTAACAAACTAGCCATGCTCGACTAGGCGATCAAAAACAATCCGATAACATACTAACTAAACTCTAACATAACTCGAAACTGTATTAGATGCTCGAATTCATCCGCTCAAATACGAATAATCTAACTTCCCTGCGCAGAGGCGAGAGGGTAAACAATATTGCGTTACCATACAAGAAGCCGTTTCCAAAATCCAAACTGATGGTCAATTAAGAGAAGAGATCCACTGTTACCAACCGTATAACCACAAATCACTTGAAAACGGTTCATAGAATGCAACATAGTAACGCTTAACATCATAAGTGGAGACTAGAACTAAAAGAAAACGGGAAAAAGGAAAAAAATAAACTAAAAAATGTGATATACGTTGAGTATAATTTTGGAAATTTATTGTTTGTCTATCTAATTTCTTAGTCTGAGCTTACATCGTATGCAGCAAATCATCATAATTGGTAAACAAAGCCTATAATTACACATATATAAAGCGTACGTAACAACAAATGAAAGATAAAAATAACGCAAATTGTAATTTAATGTTTAAGGAAGTTGGCTAAATTAAAGGAGTACCTATAATGCACGGTATCCTCTTATGTGAATAAGTTTTTTCACTGAATAGGATAGACGTTAAATAAATAAATTCAGAAAATAAAAACGTTGAAACAATTTTTTGGGTAGAAATTACCTCACTATCAGCCATTTTGTCGTGTTTTTTTTTTTTACAATATTATAGCCTGCACATCTAGTGCAAAATTAAATGTTGAGATTCGGTTTTCTGGATAGTTTCTGAACATCTTTAGCCTCAGCTTTAGCTATAAGGAAAATTAGATTTCTGAAATAACGCCTGGTGTACGATTTTTTTGACAAATGGTACAAAACTAGAAAAAACTTTTATTTGTACCGTCTGTAAAACAAAAATCGTACACCAACTGTTATTTCAGAAATCTATTTTTCCTTATACTTATGTTGAAGCTAAAGGTGTTTAGAAACTATATCCAGAAAACCGATTCTCAAAATTAAATTTTGCAGTAGATGTACAGGCTACACTATTGTCAAAAAACCGACATGTAATGGCCGATAGTGAGGTTATGTCACCCCAAAAAATTGCACAATTTTTTCCCTTGTTATTTTAAAGGCCTTTTTTCATTCACAAAAATTCTCAGACATATTTCTTCGTCTTTCAAATTATCGACTATAATTAGATTAGATTTTATGTGGATATTAAAACTACGTTTATATTAGTTTGTTTCTTGATTTCAGATTAAAGTGGAACCCTATGAGATGGATTTTTTAATTTCTGTTTTGATTTCCATTACCTTTAGTTTAATATTTATTCTATAAAAAATTTTATTTTAGTAAATTACAAAAATGGTTTTCTAATCACAAACCAGTTGCTACGATGTGTCGGTTATTGACAGTATATCTAAACTTATTACCACTATAAAAATATACAACTGTAATATCAAATACGTTTAGCTTCCATTATGACCAACGTTCATAATTAATATACATTTTTAGCGATAATTATGAGAAAATTTGCTCGAGTTAAATCCATTCCAAATAATTATTGTATTGTATTCAGTTGTTATTTGTATGATTTACTTATTATAGGTTTCTTTTATAGGTTTTACCACTGTGCAAAATATTACCAATGGCCAACGATATTTTGATTTATTGATTTCTTTGTACAACATTAAACAACATGTGAATATGTTCAAAAATAATAATTACAAAAAATAAAACAAAATAGTGTTTTAAATCTTGAGATTAAAATTAGTTCAAATTCTACAGTAATCCTGTCAAATAAGATCGTATATTGACGTTTGGAGGAAAAAATTGCGATGTCGCTGAATTTTTGCAGAGACCTTCCTTATATAATAGTAATAAACATACTAAAACTCCCCTACAATCAGACTGGAGCTTCGGCCGCCATATTGGAAAATGGCGGCCAAACGGTGTTTGTTATCGAATATCTCCAAATTGGTTTGAGATAGACAAAATATCTCAATGGCAAAAATATTTCTTATTTAATTCCCTACAAAACAGGTGTCTTCTATAGTTTTGGTAGGGGCAAAGGTTACGTCACAAAATCGTGGTTTATATGTTGCTTATTGGAGTACCAGCTAATTTCCAAATTTTCACGCCCAGCATCAAACAATGCCCGGTAAATCCGTTAGAAATCGATTTAAATACAAAAGGACTTTTGTACGGGGTTCATGAAAGCTTCCATTAGTATTTTTAAAAATCAGTTCTGCGAAATCGGATTTTGCATTTACCCGGAATTTGGGTTTTTCCATTGTTGGCATTATCTAAAAAATACCCTTTTTGACTGTCCATTATTAATCACTAAATAGCATTTTAGGAAAAATTCTTCCTACGCACATTGAAATGACTCAAATAATGATCCGATTACAACGAAATTTTAAATCTAATATGGCTGCTTATTCCTTATATCCACAACATCAAAGTGAATTATGTAAAAAAAAAGAGCGTATAAATAGCACGAAAACAGTATTCATATCGTGAATATTAGGAATTAGCAGCCATATTGGATTTAAACTTTGGTTGTAATCGGATCATTATTTAAGTCATTTCAATGTGCGTAGAAAGAATTTTTCTTCCAATGCTATTTAGTGCTTAATAATGGACAGTAAAATAAGGCATTTTTTTTTAGATAATGCCAACAATGGAAAAACCCAAATTCCGGGTAAATGCAAAATCCGATTTCGCAGAACTGATTTTTAAACATACTAATGGAAGCTTTCATGAACCCCGTACAAAAGTCCTTTTGTATTTAAATCGATTTCTTACGGATTTACCGGGCATTGTTTGATGCTGGGCGTGAAAATTTGGAAATTAGCTGTTACTCCAAAAGCAACGTGTAAACCACGATTTTGTGACGTAACCTTTGCCTCTACCAAAACTATAGAAGACACCTGTTTTGTAGGGAATTAAATGGGGAATATTTTTGCCATAGAGATATTTTGTCTATCTCAAACCAAATTTGGAGATATTCGATAACAAACACTTTTTGGCCGCCATTTTCCAATATGGCGGCCGAAGCTCCAGTCCGATTGTAGGGGAGTTTTAGTATGTTGATAAGTATCATTCAAGGAAGGTCCCTGCAAAAATTCAGCGACATCGCAATTTTTTCCTCCAAAAATTCTTATTTGACAGGATTACAGTTTGTATAGCGAATTCCATGAAACATTGACGGTTTGGTGGAGGTGCCGGGTACGGCTGCAACTGGTTTTGTTAGGTTAAGTTGAGACAGAAGCGTTGTTTATTCAACACCAAATGACGAAAACACCGGTATTATATTTTAATGTTCAACTTCATGCATCCTCTGGCATTGTTAGTACAATCTAGAATCATCACTACGAGTGATTGTAAGGAAAGTGTGATACATTGTAGGAACGTGTTCCCAATTACTCCTCTTCCACTCTCTCTATCTCACCGACTCTCTTGGAAACAACACTACACCGTGATTCCCATGCGGGCGCACATAAATAGCAGCGTGTCCGGTAGGAAGACTCCCGTCCCGACTCCAGACTGGAGGGAAGAGTTCACTATTTACTGCTCGCGGCCCTCCCTGGAGCGGCCGGCCGGAGCACGGGCCAGCATAGTGACGCAACCGTAATTGCCGCCGCTAATAAAGCATTTTATTACGCTGAAGAGGCGGAACTAATAACCCTTTTTAAGTTAAATTACGAGGTAGTAAATACTAATCATGATTTCTATTTTCTAGGTTAGAGCGTTTGGTCTTTTATTGTTATTAGTCGAGTGAACTGGTGATGCGAGGTGTGTGTGTGTTTAGTATCATTCAAGTAATCCTTTCGATTATATCATTGATAAATAGCTTCACAACTTAACTTATTGACTTCTCGCTTATATTGTAAAGAAGAAAAAGAACAATAGGTGATTGACGATTAAAGGGTAATTAATAAAATCAGGTTTCACCATTCTAAAAAAACAAACTATATTTATACTTTTGGATGCGGAGAAAAATTGTATGTGCCAAAGACAAAGAGGGTGAGTGAGACAGAGAGAGCATTACATTCAATATAGTTGCTACGGACAAATATCTACTCAGTCTTCTTTATATTGATTAAGCTCTTTAAAATATATAATACTGGCTTTAGTCAAGTATTACACGTGCACTTACAAATGCATTAAAACGAAGACAGGAAACTACAGAGTCTATAGGGGACTTTGGGAATCATTCTTTACAAATACCACGTGAATTAACATTGATGCCGAGCATTTAGTTGCTTAAAGCGTTACTTAAGCCATAAAGCTACGTTCTGTGGTGTTTTGTGAGCCTACGTTAATGGGTGATGAGAGTGTTGGGTAATGTTCTAGATACACATCTTGCCAGCGGACGATTTACTGACAGTGATATTTATGTGTTATATTACTACATAATTTATATTTGTAGGAGGTATATACTAACATCTTTTCACTTGTATTTAAGTGATTTACAGTGATCGAAACCATAACAATAAAACTAAGTTTTTGAAACTCCAGGACACGAAGACATTTACGTTTCGAGCACATTACTACGACGTCTCTATGACTGAAGTTCCGCCAGTCGTATGTATTAAACCAGCGCACGATCGTTAACCATAGACATATTTTACTATAATAGATAAAGCCTGAGAACATAAAATGTCTTGGCGTAGCTTGAAATGTGTCTGAAGACAGAGACAAGTGGAAGCGAGTCCAAGTCTCGCAGAACGCGGTGTCACGCGTTACACCACGAAGTACGAACGTCCTCGCCAAGTAGTATCGTACTAACTCGCCAACTTTCCAAAAGCCATTCCAGTTCCAAAAAGTTCCTGAACGCACGCTGACCGCAGTTTAGAGGCGATGAGCCCGGGCAATTACTGGTATCGTATTCTAACATTTATTATACCTCTTGTTAAAGTCTGTTTGACCATTAGAGGACCATTGTCACCCCACCCACATAAATCTACGACCTTTTGACCCGTAAAGCCTCAAAGTCATTAATGCAGTACATCTGCACGTTATTGGGAATTACGATCGCCTATACTCGGGTTACGACCGACCATCCAACTCGCGTTTCAGTTTTACTATCCGACACTCTGAGGCCCATTGATGGATAATAACATATTATTATTTACATTAGACATATTGTAAGGGTCGTTCCGTTTCTTGAACGGGTGAAGGAAAACACATCACAACTCTCGTTGAACGAGCACTGGTTTCAAGATTTAACCTAAATAAGAAAATATGCTAACGTTTCCATTCTACGAGACGTGAACAATGGCAAAAGTATGTTTTAGAACCTCTAACAACAGCATCTTAACTAAGAGTAAAATAAGCTGCATGAACGATCGGCTTCAGACGATGTACGTCTACAATGTAGGAGATGGAAACCGACTGTCTTCGTTAATATTTTGTTTACATACACTACCTACACTAACGAGGGTGTCCACAAGCACCAATTTCCATTCATCCAAAGGAGAGTGGGCTATTCGACCGGGTTATTTATTCTATTTCCCCAAATATGCTACCAAGTCAAAATATAATGAATGGCTTTGAAACCTGGCTCTATTATAAAATCAAAACTATTTTTTTCAATTTTTCTGATCGGGCACACGGAAAATATCGCCTCTTCAAAATAATTTCAAACTTCAATTCGCCCAAGCACACCATTCAACGTAGGTAGCTGTGTTTTTGTGACATTAATTTTCAACTGGTTTTCTAGAGGCTGAGTGAAAGAAAAAAGTTTGTGTTTTACAATTGTCTTTCCAGAGCCAGGAAAATTAGCAGGAAAAACAATTGTTAACAAAAATATTTTTTCTCTTGTCAGCCTCTAGAAAATCAGTTGAAAATTAATGTCACAAAAACACAACTACCTACGTTGAATGGTGTGCTTGGGCGAATTGAAGTTTGAAATTATTTTGAAGAGGCGATATTTGCCGTGTACTTGTTCAAAAATGTAAAAAAAAGTTCTGATTTTTTTAAAAGAGCCAGCTGTCAAAGCCATTCATTATATTTCGACTTGGTAGCATATATTAGAAAATAAAAACCGCGGTCAAATAGCCTTTAAGCAACAATTATTTAATTACTACTTTCACCAGCAACATACTATCGGGCGACAAACAAGAAACGACACACGCAGATACTAACTGATAGTATGCCTGTGAGATGAACGAGGATGAGAAGATGAGGAGACACACGCAGATACTAACTGATAGTATGCCCTGTGAGATGAACGAGGATGAGAAGATGAGGAGACACACACAAAAGTTTTTTTGGTGACAGATCATTTTTGAACTAATCATCTGTTGTCTTATGTTTGTCCGGGTATTCCTGAAAATAAGGAATATGAAGAGAAAATACATATTCCAGAATAATTGATGACGGTGGGAGACTGCAGTGATTTTTTGAAGGATGTAAATATGTCGTCAAATTATGAATCCAACTAGTAGATTACCATTGTCAACAATAAAAAACAGCCATCAACACTTTATTTCCCCTGTGTATATATTGTGACCTCAACATATTGGGCTTTCACTTGCCGAATAACTACATCGCATTCACACAAGTGCGATAATATCTCAAAACATAAACTAGAAAATACATTTATAAGTTCAAAAAAAGGATCGGGTATGTGCTTAAAGTCATTCGTTATGCTCCAATTCTTTCATTTGGCGATTTTTTGGAAGAGCTGTGTGGGGGGTAGATAACACTATCGGTGTGCTGAGAACAGGGGCTTAACATCACCGCCCAGAGTCATAAAACCCGCCCCATAAACTACTTTGTCAAAACAAAACATAAACAGCACACACAAAGTATAACCAATAAGAAATAAAAACATTTCAAGCTTAACAAAATGTGAAACCAATTGGAAAATGACGTTTCTGTCAAATGGCTTGGGCACGCAGCAAAATATTATAACTTTGGGTATTGAACAGGGCTAATATTGAAAGCCGAATCCATTGCTCAATTACATTCACCGGTTACCAGTTCCAATTTCACGCTACCCAATTTGAGTTTGCTAAGTTGAACTGTGCACGAGTGATTAGAGAGCTCGTAAATAATTGCGTGTGATTTGCATTACGAGCTATTTGTTTGTAACCTGCATAATTACTATGCCGAGTGTTGGCTGGTACCGGAGAGAACAGGCTAGAAGGTTGTGCAAGGAAACCAAGCTCAAAGAAGGAAACAAATCGGCCACCATACTGAGCGAGACATCCGAATAATGGAATTAATGTTAATCTGTGAGTATATTTTATTCTGGGTTGGGAGGGAAATGTATATTGGCATACGTTATATTTATCGGCGCGCACACACACACACACACACACACAAATCCACAATGGACTTACAATAATAAAGTGTTTGAATAAAGACAATCATAAGGTCATATTTATTATATTTAAATCGTATCAGTCTACTCTTAATTACAACACGACTGAGCTAAAGAAGATTAAAACTCGTCAAGAACTAAAATTAAAGCACCGTAATAGCTATCAAACTACTAAGCTACATACATTCCAATATTTTTAATTCCAATATTTGTTTCCAATTCCAAAATAAATTCCCATGAATTCAAACAATCAACAATTTCCACTCTTCCGCGGAATGTAACTAAAGTAAACCTCTTGGTTAAAATTTTAATTTAATTTGCTAATAATAGCTAGAATTACGTTATAATGGCGTTTTGTGTATAGAAGATGCCACACAGCGCTATTTTTCACCAAGGGTTTTCCAGTCCATATTTTATTTACCACAGTATTTATAATTTGTAAATAAAAATTGTAATTCAGTTGATATTAATACATATTGACGTCAATTTGTTTTTAAATGAGAAAACTTCACGCACAACCTTTTTAAGGCGGGCAAAACATAGATGCTACACAATGCTGTAAAGGGACAATTGAAAATTCTGTGTACACGTATCTCCAATCATATTATATCATATAAAAACGGAAAGATTCTTTTCAAAGAAATATCACTTGACGCAAAATGTGCGCATTCTATCCTTCCTTCTGGAGCTCGGTAACATTAGCGAAGGCTAGCTCTCGTCAAGCCTCTACCTACACATCACCGCACATATAAATACTATAATAACCATGCGCTACAATAAAAGGGCGTCGTGAGTTGAGGACAATAAATGAGGTATGTCAAAAACAATTTTTGGAGAATATTTAAAACATTCAAAAACTTGTAAAAATACAGCCAAACCTTACACACTCAAAAGAAATGAGATCTAAAAAAAGTGCCAAGCTCATCTACTTTTCCACATTTGCGCATTCTTAATTCATAAACGTGCAGTGTCCCGTAACAACATCCTTGAAAAGCTTCGCAAAATAGAATTTGTGACTATTAATTTAAACGTAATAGTTCATTCAAATTCTTTTTTTCTAATTAATTTTAACGTAATGGTCATGCAAATTCTATTTTGCCAAGCTTTTCAAGGATGTTGTTACGGGACACTGTACGTTTATGAATTAAGAATGCGCAAATGTGGAAAAGTAGATGAGCATGGCACTTTTTTTAGATCTCATTTCTTTTGAGTGTGTAAGGTTTGGCTGTATTTTTACAAGTTTTTGTTATGTGTGGGATCTCATTACTTTTTCAAGTTCCATTGCAAAATTATTTGTTAAAATATAATAATTTTGTCAAAGTCGATTTAATTGCTATGGTATTACCAATTAACAATAGAATGAAAAGTATAGTGGTCCAAAGACTTGCTTTTAATAAACAATGTAGGCGATTATTGTCAAGTAACTATAGTTACTTGTTGATTGTATGCCTGAATAAGGCTTATATTAAAACCTTTATTTGGAAGCCTTCCAGCAATTTTTTTAAAACTTTTTCTTTCAAAGGGAATTACATCACTATTACCTTAATGTCCATGTAAAATATGAACGTTGTAGCCCCACCCGTTTGGTCAGAATCGCTGGGCAATTAAAACTGACGAATTAGATAGTAGTAGTAGTAGCCAGTAGTAACTAACATCCTTAAAGTGATTTTGAGCATGTTTCAAGTAATATTTTCACCAAGAAGGAATGCTCGTACCCCAACCAAATTTGGCATGTGTTGTCGGGTACCTAAATCCCATCGATTTTGATAGTTTTCAAATTCACATCACGTTTCATGATGGCTGGGTGACACCTCGAAATCCCCCAACTCTGCTTGCTGTATAAGGTGCCTGAGTGTGTAGTGCACCGCGGCTTGGCTGCGGCGCCCTAACGGGCACCTAGATACAAAACAGCTTTATACAATGTAAGTATAATAATTCTATTTCTTCATGTTTGATATATATTTTATTATTGCAACCTTCTTGTGGTTTGGCCCGTGATTAGGGGAGTTCTTCTCCCTAAAACTAATGGCGAGCTCTGGGTCGTCGTCGGGGAACTTTTCCCTTCCCTTTGACTACCTCCCCGACGGCGACGACAATGACAACACGGACGGATGATGACACAGACGGAGACGACCACGACGTGGGGGAACCCCTGCCCTCCTCAGTCCTCATACGCTTGTGGCTGGTTCTGACCAGCACAGGCCTGTCCACCCCTTGTCCCCCCACGTCATCCCTTACGTCCCTCCCTTCGTCTCGATTAGCCAAGTTGCATAAATATGAGACGTTAAGCAATATCCAATCAATATTATTGTTGTATTTTATATTTTTCTTATGAGAGCAAATGTCCAAAATGGATCGTAGGTCCGCTATTTGCATCCATCCGTATGTTTGTAAAATGTTATGAATATATTAAACGAAATAAATATATTAAATAATTAATAGAAGATGATGAAACACAAATCAATAAAAACTTATTCATCGCAATGTTAGTGCAGTTTAGTAAATTTGGTATTGTAAACTTATGTTATTATTATACTAAGCAGACGTCTCGGCGGCAATGGCGGTGAAAACCTGAAGTAACTCTTATTCCTCACCTCACCGGAAATCCTCTATCCTGGAGCACGAGAACGATTGCAACTATAACTAACTAGTATTGAGCGTGCAACAATAACACCGGCAGAATCCGAGGACGCGTGTTTCGCTTTCTTCTGAATTCAATTCCGAACCGAAGCGAAATACTCATTCCTTTGTGTAGTAAGTAAGTACAGAACATTATCGTTGGTTGTTATCAGAATAATTTTGATTGGTCTACCGCTTTATTTATAATGTTGAATCTTGATACTCGCAGCTGCTAAAAATATGCACACATTTCGTCATGTCGATAAAGAAATGGGAGGTTTAGCTAAATATGTGGAAATGTTCACTATTTTACTGGTGACATTCAGAACAACCCCGATAATAATTTTTGTCTTGTACACGCAATCGGAATAGTGATCGATTTGACCAGTTAGAGAATTGTATTCTTTCGACTGTGCCGCTGTAATGAGACTTCGGTGTCATCTTTGAGAGTCGAGACTCCCCACGTCTAATATTGGTCAAGGTGCGGAAGTTCTCGTCCCAGGTGCACACATTGTTGCTTGGGGTATTTTTAATCCCATATATAAATCAATTGAGCCATGCCTGGTTTGTACAGGCAAATGTACACTCGCCAATGCAATGAAGTATAGTGCGCTACACTCCAGACTTTGAACATGTTGAACATAGCTAAAGATAAATACTAGTGCATACTTTGAAATTTATAATAATTTGTGCAGATCTATTATTATTTAATGTAATTATAATTTAAATAACCAAACATAAACAGAGCAAGCTTTTCAAATATGATGTTGGAATTGGAAGTTAAATTAAAATTATATACTAAAACGCATTAAAATTTCAAATTAAAATTAAAATTAAATTCTAAATATACCTACTAAGTAGTGTACATAAGCGCTTATAAAATACGAAGAGAAAATTAATCTATGGCGGACATAATGCACATACAAGCTTTTTATCATATTGTAAAGAAGTGTTATATTTGAAGATCTGCATGAGTGAAAACTAGTTGGTTGTAATAACGATGGATCCGAATCCTATAGGCGAGTTGACCTTTATGTAATAGTCTGCTTCTTGGTAGAAGCTTTCTTGGTTTCTCATTGGTATTGATGAAACGTGACAACGCACTAGATCAAGGAGCTTTGAGTCAGAGTAACATTTCAGCAGTTCACAATAACAATACGAGAATAGTAGGCCTATACACTTGCGCCGATCTTCACCTGAACCAACATTGCTCTTGTTCATTACGTAACGCACTAGATCAAGGAGCTTTGAGTCAGAGTAACATTTCAGCAGTTCACAATAACAATACGAGAATAGTAGGCCTATACACTTGCGCCGATCTTCACCTGAACCAACATTGCTCTTGTTCTTACGTGGTCAACGAACTTCGTGTAGTCGACACTGGTCAGCGCGTCGCAGATAACGATGAATACGAACACGCCGATGCGTATCAAGGGCGATACAATTTGTGTTTAACGTGCCATGAATCAAGTCAAAGTGTCAACAGTCGAGTGCGTCTTAGTGTTTCCGTCGCCTCCCCCGGGGTGGGTAAATACCGCACGAGTAGCTCGCCGAGACGGCCAGTCGTCGCGTCATACCGCCGAGTGGGGGCGAGGTCCCCGGGGACGCCACAAAGACCCCGGCTTAAAGCGAGCACAAAGTGTGGACGCTGGAGATAAATATTGGCGGAATTCAGGATTAGCAGAGAAACAGAGATAAAACACAATGGCGCTTGACATTCTACTAACTATACACACAGGTGGGTGGGTGGGTGTACATCGTTTCATTGGGAAACAAAACCCTTCCCTTGATAGCATTCTACTTGTTATTCGTGATTTAGAGGCGTTCCACGCTTGTATAGGACAGTATATTAACGTGCATGCAAATGAGGATTAAAAATACATTTTGTTTGTAAATTCCCCACAGGGATAATGCCGTGGCAATATTTAAAATTACTAAACCTATACAACTTTCTTTCATGAGAAAGTACTGGTACAATGCATTTGATTAAAAACTTTAGTTCTTTGTAAACGGCTGATGTGACTACCAAATTCACACCACATTAGAAACAAAAATATTCTGTGAAAGTGAGTCCTTTTGTATCAAGATCGAATCACAAAGCAATCATTTTTATCGGCGGATAAAATATTGGTGTTTATGCAAGTATACGTTTGAGTCTTGGAACACAAGCATTGGAAACACATAATTGTAAAAAATCTACATATAAGCACATTCGCTCATTATTGGAAAGTTTAATGGAAAACATCTTCAAAATAAAAATATATTCTGGATCAAAAAGTTAATAAATCAGTGACAAGGATCCAAGGTTCACATGGAAAACATTTCGTGACAAAATACTATACTGTGCTTCGTTGCAAGTGAGTTGATTCGCTAGATACGACATAGAGCAGCGCACTGAAGACGTTTTGTTTTGTTTGTGTGTGCTATAGCTACCCTCCACGCACGGTGTGGGTTTGTACCCCCAGGCCACAATCAAGTTACGCTTCTTTCTATCTCTTCTGATGTAATTTTCAATTATGACACCACTCTGGGTTGTCAACACTCCTGTCTAACCTCCAGGCATCGGAGGGGCTACATAACACTTGATGAGGCATTGCAAATTAATATGGCCACAGGGTGTCAATTACTGTTGAGGATGACGAATTGTATACAGTGCGTTTCAAACATAGTAGACGTGCTAAACAGGCGTTTCGTGACATGGCTGGTTCCGGTCGTTGATTGCACTGGAATAAGCTGACGCCACTGGTTCATGGTGGGGGTGATTGGTATCTCCCAATAACTAGGTTGGAATTCTGTTTCTCTTCCACAACGAGAATCAAACGCGTTTATTGTAATTACTAGGTCGTAATCCGCGGTGATACATTCATCGGGACGCCCCCGACCGCGTAATTACTGGTAAATATACAAATGCACGCGTCATATCGTCGAGCACGATGTCGGCCGCTATTTACAAACTTGGGTGATGGATCGAGCTGGAAAACACAGTAAATTCCGGATACGAGCGATTTATGTGCCCGCTCATCTTCTGTGTGATGCATGGTGTCGGTCCAGATATGCGAGATAAAACAAGGTGCGTCAACATCTGTGTGGGGTTTAGGCGAACTCAATCATCAACTCAGCAAGGAATCTCAATAGAATTCCCTTGTCAATGGGAATTGAATAGAAATGAGAAAATAAAAGTTGAAAATATTACGGAATAAAAAACGCCCAACAATCAAATTGTTCCCAGCAAGTTTTGCGTACTTTCTTTCTTAGCAGTAATCTCCGTCTGGTATAGGGAGGGGAGGGGACTAAAGCCAGGAGCAAAGCAAATTCAAGCCCTTTAAACTCTCTTCGTAGCATTAAGACTAAAAACATGTTTTCCCTTCAATAAAATAATTAATGCATACTCTATAAACTTGAAAATTACAGGCAACATTTTGAGTTCTAAAAGCAAAGGCTGTGGATCTCTGCTCGTGGGAGAGTTCTTGAGTGGGCGAGGGCGACAGAGGGGCTGGCAGGGCTGAAAGTTTTCTTCAGACTCCTTTATTGGCAGTGAAGGAGTGCGGGAACGATATCATCTAGCTTCAGCATTTTACTTATCGTATAAAAATAAGATACGCATATTATGCCTTTTTGAAACCAATCGTGGCCCATATAGTGACTCGCTATTTAAGCCTGTTGTTGCAGAATATTGGAAGTACAGTTTGGTGCATTATTGAGGCATTATTGTAGTAGTATCGCACTATTGGTATGAACTGGCGTTTTGTAGTTTTTTCTGTGCGAGTATAGGGGGGAGGCGTTTATAAAAAAACTACACATGCACTTTGTATAATTACTGGAATTAGTAATTAGTACAAAAGGCTATCGTTGTAGATTTATGTGCTGTGCTGATTAAATCATCGTTCCATATTGATTTATTTGCATGTCAATTGCGGAGGATTAAGCCTGCAGGATATAATATGTTATGCTTATCGAAAGAGCTAAACCACTGGGCCTGTTTTGTTTTTAGTGTGTTTTAATGTATCCTATTAATACAGCCGATATTATTCGGGTCGTGACTCGTGAGTGATGGTTCATCAGGGTAGTCCTGACCAGTGTCATGAGTCATCGCCGTGCCTTGAAAAGAAACAACCTTAGGCCTACTGGTGTGGGGATGGCATTTCCACATTATTGTAGTTACGTGTGTTTGTGTTTTCATTTTTTTAGTTGCCAACGTTTAGCCTTCACTTGTACAACACACTTTGTAAATTACTCGTATCGTAACGAATGTAAATCTTATCCTATTTGTTTATGGATTCCGTTGATACTCCGTGTTCTGTCGAGTAGGCGTCATTTTGGGTTGGTAGAGGTTGTGAACATACAGACAAAACGGTTGTAGTTGGTAAACTTTGTTCAAAATGTAATGCGTCACACTTGAAGTCACCGTACTCATTTCTTTCAGATTGAAATTGAAAAATAATGAAGACTAAAGTAAAATCCAAGCCCCAATCTAAACATTTAGGTGATCTTTGGACAAAGACTCTCACGTCAATTGTTGAAAATGTAATTGATAAGGAAAATGCAACAGTGAACGTTTGTGTTTATAGTTTCAAACGGAGATTCCCACATATGTCTACCACCGAACACGTTTTTAAAACAGAAAATCGCCTGGAAAATAACATGTAAAAGATACGGTATGTCACATTCATGTACCGGGCATCTCAAAACTGTATGAAATATTGTCGCCCAGTATAACATGACTATAAATATACTGCGCTATTCCAACAATCATGGCAAACAATGAAACAACCGACCCAATGCTCCGACTCCACACGCGCATCACCGCAGAGCTAATCTTCCTGACACAACGCGCATATTGACATCCACAAACACACGGTTTACTTGATAATCACGCTTGTTAATGTAAATCAATAGGCAGCATCACGTCCGATAAGTAGCGAAGCAAACGAGTCAAGCGGGGTATTACGTTTTGTGGCGCTAAGCCCTCGATACGTTCCAATCTAGAATATTATCAGTCACAATCTGGAATTTACTGGGTGCATTATATGACGGGAGGCATGGGGAGCAGCTTGCTATTAGAGGACAGAGCGATACGGACGTCGCATCAATTATTGGAAGCCGAGCAATTAATAATTATAAAGGGAACACGCGCTGTTTAATTTGCGGTCGGCAACTCCATAGCTTAACTCCCGAGCGGTTTCCGTAGATCAAAGATATGAGCAGATTTAGTTGGACGCCAAGTTATATAAGGGCTTTCGAAGCAGGTGCTGGATTTAGACTAGTATCAGAGGTTTAGCGATCACAATATTGATGGTTATTATTTTACATATTTTAGATGGTTTATATTTCATTTCATTTCATTTATTCATCCACAATCTTACAATTATAATAATATCAAAAAAATATTACAAAAAACAAAATTATAGTGCAAAAAATAAATATGCAAACAAGATGGCTGGTCACTGATGACTTTTCAAGACACCGAAAATTTAGTGCAATCAGTACACTACCCCAAAAAAGTTGAGTCTGTATTGCAGTTTGTTTGTTGTTGTTGTTTGTTATTTATACCACGTTTAAAACTCTTGTTCTATATTTATAATTTAACACATTAGTTAGTTATTAGCTAGTAGCTAGTTTTGTTTGTATAATTAAAAAAAAAATCAAGTGGGAAAACTTGTCCAGGGTGCAGTGCATGCCCCTAATCAGATGACTTAACTAAATAAATTTGAGTTAGGACAATTGTGAAGGGATGTCCAAGGGCTGTATAAAAA
This sequence comes from Sweltsa coloradensis, assembly GCA_024449915.1. Lineage (NCBI taxonomy): Eukaryota > Metazoa > Arthropoda > Insecta > Plecoptera > Chloroperlidae > Sweltsa > Sweltsa coloradensis. The sequence goes on from JAMZAV010000391.1 coordinate 350,552, forward strand.
ACTCAATTGCTCGGTTAAAACCTTCAGTGAGGATTGTTGGTCTCGACGGGATTTGAACTCTGGACCTTCCGAATCAGAGTCGCGCAATTATAACGCTCGAGTCAACGCTGTCGGTAATTGTTTGTATACTAATCGAAATAATAATGTTATATGCATAATAATAAATTACCTGTAAAATATATTATTTCTGCAATACATGTGTAAATTGACTGTAAATTACTTTTCCCTTCGTCATAAATTATCGGACTGAAACTTGAAAGGTAGATTGAAAACAGATCGAATTAATGAATAATTACGCGAACAATTACAACGAAATTATTACACAAGTAAAACAAATAATGCGAACTGTACTTCATGTGCGGCTAACGTAATTTTCCGTTTGGTCGCACTAATGTGTAATAACCGAAGATAAATCGCCAGTGAGGTAAACAATAGGATGAGTATACGGTCAGATAGAGGTGTGAGATAATATTACAAAGTTGGGCTTTCAGGCTATAGTCAAAATTAATTACGATTTGACTCACCACAAATTAAAAAAAAGAAAAAAAAGTGAGGTTATATCCTAAAATCACATTTCTTATGTAAAAAAATAATATCTCGTAAACTAAAGCTTATATGAAAAAATTCTAAAATCATTTAAAATTTAAAATAATTTTTTAATTTTAATTCAAAATTTGAAATAATTCGGATCAAAATTAATAAATCAGTTCAAAGGTGAGTGATTGAGTGAATTTTGTAATTTTTACAGCTCATTTGTATTGATTCGTTTGAGCTATACCGGAGGAAGGGTAACTACAGATCTTTATGAATGTCGCCAAAAACGAACTTTATACTCATTTGCTTCTTTCAACTTTCGTCGTTTTGAGTAATTGTAGCCTCCGTAACAAAAAAAGTCTAGTGCCGATTTCGGAAAATTTTGTAAGGAGTTGGGTTATATTTAAAGGAAGACTTACTGAGGTTTTTACCGAGCGCAAATTTTTGCTCACGAAAGTCTCACATGTTCACTATCTCGTTTTGGTTTTCGTCATATACTGAGTGGTTGTTTGCCTCCTTACCAAAAAACTGTAGAGCCGATGTTAAAGAATTTTCGTCAGGTCTTTGATTATATTTAAAGTTAAAAGTAATGAAGTTTTAGATTTGAACAAGAAATATTTCTTCGAAATTTGCACTTAATCTAACTTTTATACCTCCGACTGTCATCATATTGAGTATGAGTGTTTACTACTAGAAGCAACGAAGACAAAACAATCGTTTTATCCGCCACTAATTGCCAGAGTTTTGTTTTTGGTAAAGACATGCTCTTCAAAGTGTGCTGATTATGCACCTATTTTAATTCTACCGCTGAAATATGATGGAAAATTGCTCTAATTTGCATTTTATTTACGATTAATTAAAATCGAAAATATGATTTATTTAGTCGCATGTTAACTTAATTAAAAAAGTATTGTTTTGTTACAAAAAATAACAACTAAAAAGTAATTTGCATGTGTAATTAAACCTCAATTACAGGTAAACTAATCAAGTTATGGGAATTACCTAAATTGTAAACTATTTCTTGTAAACCTGGTAACAACATACATCACTATCATGAAAAGTCTACCATTTACTATTAAAATATAATCAATTTTACTATCATCTAAATTATTGCATTGATGAATGCGCCATTGAAGTAGGTAGGCCTACAGTACAGTATCAACGAAGTAACAGTTTACTACAATAAACATGCGTGTATAGATGTGATGTTTTAAAGTAAAAAAACGTATTCGTATTGCAAACTGGAGTTCAATCAAGTATATGCAAATTAGCTAATAAATGTTAGTTATTGATCAATCATGGACATAATAATGAGGCTAGTGTATGAATATTATTAATGTGCTTTGTGCAGGGAAGTTCTTCAAAGTGTATTACGAACTCCTGAAAGATGACAGGAAATTGCTTAAATTTACATTTTAATTATGCTAAATTAAAATTACTAATTATACTTTATCTTCATACCATACATGTTTTTCCAGGTAAACGGTTAATAACATCTGCATCATATTTCACACGAAATTCAACAAAGAATCAATCTATTAGATCCAAGTACGCGTATTATTAGATTAATTAATTGGTTTTATTCCAAGTGTACAGATTGTTTACCGCAAATTTTCATTCTGGATATCAACGTTTTAAAATATGGCCGTCCCTCCTACCAACCCCCCCTGGCAGCAGTGAGGCCCACTGCGTAGCACTGCTGCCAGCCCCCCTACTAGCGAACCTAGTGTGAGAAGGTTGCAACTTCAGTTTAATTGGTACAACCCCCCCCCTGGCAGCAGTGTTGTCTAGTACCGTGCCCTGCTGCCAACCCCCCCCCCCCTGCCAACCTGGATTAGGCCTGTATCGGGAATGGTATTCGTCCGACTGGCAAGTAGTAGGGCCCACTGTTTAGTTTAGGTCTGTATTTATATGAGGAATTGGAATTTGGCAACCTGGCCACCCTCCCTGGCAGAGAAATGATACCGTGTACTGCTGCCAACCCCCCCTGCCTACCTCGTTTAGGCCCTGTTTAGGCCTTTATTGGGAATGGTATTTGTCCGACTGGCAAGTAGTAGGGCCTACTGTTTAGTTTAGGTCTGTATTAATACGAGGAATTGGAATTTGACGACCTGGCCACCCTCCCTGGCAGAGAAATGATACCGTGTACTGCTGCCAACCCCCCCTGCCTATACCTCGTTTAGGCCCTGTTTAGGCCTTTATCGGGAATGGTATTCGTCCGACTGGCAAGTAGTAGGGCCTACTGTTTAGTTTAGGTCTGTATTAATACGAGGAATTGGAATTTGACGACCTGGCCACCCTCCCTGGCATCCGAGAAATGATACAGCTACAGGCCTAAACGAGGAGGCAGGGGGGGGGGTTGGCAGCAGTACACGGTATCATTTCTCTGCCAGGGAGGGTGGCCAGGTCGTCAAATTCCAGTTCCTCGTATTAATACAGACCTAAACTAAACAGTAGGCCCTACTACTTGCCAGTCGGACGAATACCATTCCCGATACAGGCCTAAACCAGGTTGCAGGGGGGGTTGGCAGCAGGGCACGGTACTAGACAACACTGCTGCCAGGGGGGGGGGTGTACCAATTAAACTGAAGTTGCAACCTTCTCACACTAGGTTCGCTAGTAGGGGGGCTGGCAGCAGTGCTACGCAGTGGGCCTCACTGCTGCCAGGGGGGGTTGGTAGGAGACACAGCCTTTAATTATTGTGAACGCGCACGTTAATTTGGTTTTATCGTTAGATAAACGGTTATGTGGGAATTTCCAGAACTGAAATCCGTGTTTTCGATTTTCGTTTTTTTCTTCACGTTTTTGGACTTACCTCTAGCATTGACGTATTAATGCTATTTCTTAGCAACCAAGTGTGGATATCAATATGAAGGAACTGTATTAACATTCATGCAAAATTTGGTAGTGATATATCCAACCGTTCAGCTGCAATTGTCAACACCTGAGCGCGCGCACTTGAGTTGGCCAAGCATAGCGACCTCTACTTTTTAATTTTAAGGAATAAAACCATTTTTTGAGGCACATATCAAAAAACTAGCACGCCACTTGAAAAATCAATGTAAAATCAAAAAAATTATATACATTTATATTTTTTTATAGATGATGATTTAAAACAGTGTAACCAACCAATAACATTCACAAACAAACCAATTAACACCAACATCACGACAAAAAATTACAGCCATCAAACTGATTTCAAACATGATCCTCGCCAACCTCAAGGCAAGAAATGACCATGTGACACGTACTTGGTCAGTTGTGGCCTTGAGGCAAATTTTCATCACCTTATAAAATGGTATAGAACGTCTCGAACTTGGGTGTGTCATGAATTGATATGATGCTCCTCCTATGTCTGTAGAATGAATTGGCATTCCTAACTCACGCATTTTTTGTAACTTGGTCACTTATTAACCTGGCCTTTTCAATTGGAAGAGCTATGGCGCGTTAAGCCCGAGGTTCTCGGTTCGAATCCTAGTCGGGGCAAACTTTTACGACAATTGCTATGAATCAATATAATTTAAAAAATACGAGAACATTCATTCAACATTCAAAGAAATTGTCCAAACAAAAGATGGTTCCATAAATTTGGACCCAGTGTCAACTTGTCACAAATGTTGCTATAACAGACAGTTACCAAGTGGCTAGTTAGTTAGATACTTGTAGGTAAGGGCGACGCGTGACTGCAGTGCACCCGGCCCTACCCCCCCGATAGTGTTGATGTCAAGCTAAAAGAATCAGCATAACTCCAGCAGTCGAGTGGGGTTAGCGCGTGTTTTCGGCGACCCGAGTTTAGCTTCACAACGTGTAATAAACACACTAATAAAACACCGTGACAGGTAATGCGTTCACTTGATGTACGGCTCTGCTAAACCTGCCTGCTTACTTTTATTTATTCACACCAGGCGAAGAAGACAGCGTATATTTATTCGTACAGCCCGCAAGCTTAGGATAGCTTTAGCTACCATACAGCACCTCACAGCGACGAACAAGTTACCTAAGTTAAATATTTCAAGTCTTGTTGTTGAAGAAGGCACCTGGCTATTAAAAATAATTGCTAGATTGTTGTTAATTAACATTGCCAGATATATTTACTGTCATAGTACATATGCGAATATAGACTCAGGCTAAGGTCATTCGACTCTTCAAATTGTAGTACTTTTGCTTTTCTTGGACCACCTGACAAACTATAATTAATTAATAGTGCATATTGGATCGTGAATGCTGTGAACATGATCGATCAGAAAGCAAGATATTATTCAGCTGTAGTCATACAATGTTACAATGGAAACAACGAATGTGAAACACATGCGTATTTACTATTTTATAATATCTCGAGTGTTTGTAAGCATATATATGATAAAAACAAGGATCTTGGGTAAAACCGCGTCGAAAATAAGATGAACCAGGGCAGAACCTGGGCGTCCACCAACGTTTCGTCTGTACTACGTCAGACATTCTCAAGGTTGACTGAGACTCTACGGAGCGGAGGTTGAGTTACAGTCACTGTGACTCCATATCTATATATATAAACACATATATATATATATATATATATATATATATATGAAACTCCAACCTCCGTAGAGTCACAGTCAACCTTGAAAATGTCTGACGTAGTACAGACGAAACGTTGGTGGACGCCCAGGTTCTGCCCTGGTGCATCTTATTTTCGACGCGGTTTTACCCAAGATCCTTGTTTTTATCCTATGACGGGCCGCGAAAACCTGGAACAATATATATATCAAGATTATATATATATATATAATAATATATATAATAATAATAATAATAATAATATAATAATAATAATAATAATAATAATAATAATAATAATAATAAATAATAATAATAATATATATATTATTATATATAAAATATCGATGGTTAGGTACTAGCTTCCATCTCAAATTTGAGGTGAACAGCAAAGAGTAATATTTCTGCATCAATAAAACCAGGAAATAACAATAAAATCTACTACCTCCTATCTTCATTTAAAATGTATTAGAATAATCGAGATAGAAGGTATTTTCATCATTGTTTGTTCAATTTTATTTAGGTGTATATTAATTTATTAGTGTCGTTTACCTACAATGAATTTAGAATGTATTATATTTAAATTAAAAAACTCCAAACTATGATGTTTACATTATTTTCACTATAGGGTGACAGTAATAGAATAATAAATAACAAATATTTATTTTACAACAAGAACAGTCGGGAAAATGACAATCAAACGAACATTCAAGTAACATTTGATTATGGAAACCAATATGTGCGCATGCATGTATTGTATTGCATAATAGAAAGCCTGTAAAATTCTATTCACTAGTTAGTTTATGGTATTAACTTGTATCATTACGCGAATTAAAAAAAATAACAACATTGTTTAGGGAAGACTCAAGACTTTTATTATTATTCTACTATACTCAGGAACGGTTTCTAATGACATAAATATCTAATTTTCATTTATTATAGAATGTTTTAGTCGTAAAAGAGGTTCCTGAGGCTAGAACGAAGGCGAGTTTAAGCGCCCAGCTTTTTGGATTTTTCGGGTAAACGGTTTATAACACCATATCAAATTTCACACTAACGTTTATAAAGAATAAATCTATGTTATCCATTATGCGTATTCCTAAATAAATTCGTTAATTTTGAATTGACATTTAGTGAAAAATCACCGAAATTTACTCAATTTTAGTCAACTTCGGGAATTTATTCCAAGTGTAAAAATTTTTTTAACTCAAATTTGCATAACGAATAGCAACGTATAAATCCATGTGAACGGGCAGGTCAATTTGGTATTATCGTAAGATAAACGGTTTGGTGGGACTTTCCAGAATTGTAATCCATGTTTTTGATTTCCCATTTTTTACGTTTTGGACTTATGTCTCGCAATGTATCTTTAAGGCTTATTTTGTGCAACCAATTACGAATATCAATAAAAAGTACTTTATAATAACATCCATACAAAATTTGGTAATGATATTACCAACCGTTCAGCAGAAATCATCAACACCTGTTGGCGCGCATTTGAGTTGGGCCAAGCTCAGCGTCCCCTCTTAATAATGGCGGGAAAAACAGGGCAATACTTCGTAACCCTACAACCAAAAACCAATCACTGTGTGCCAATTTAAAAAAAACAGCGTTTTTGCTGATTATCTTAATTTGTTAATTTGTTTCTAGTAACTTATGATTAAGAAATACTAATAAACAATAATGTGTTCAACAATGTAACATTTGCAAACTTGTGTATACATTTTTAACGTGATAAACATTTATAAAGAAATTGACAAAAACGGGCAATTGTTTTAGCAGGAGCTGGTGAACGGCCGAGCGACGAATTTTACTTCGTGATCTAGAAGACTTTGGTCAATTTAATTTAGAACAATGAGTTTTACAGGGTTATGACGCAAACACGTATTTTCACAATAAAAGCGCGGGAAATAATAAACGTAAAACTTTGTACCTCTGTGGAATGGAAAGTATTTACATTGGATTCTCGATTTGTTTAGTCGGGAAACACTCCCGTAGGTGTAATTTGTTATTATTTACTACTAGGAAGCTTCGCAAACGCTTTTTCAGGCGCGTTGTTGGATGAGCGTAATTTTTAAAAACGAAAAAAAGCGTAAAATTGCGATTTTCATGAGAAATAATTTTTCGATTACGCTCAAATTTCACACGAATATATTAATTTATAAAATTAAGGTTCTGTGAAAAAATCATTACTATCGTATAAAGCATGTCGGTGTTATAAGTCAAAGAAATTTAAAAAATCGAAAAAAATCGTAAAATTGCGATTATCATGAGAAATAATTTTTCGATTCCGCTCAAATTTCACACGAATATATCAATTCATAAAATTAAGGTTCTGTAAAAAAATCACTACAATTGAATAAAGTATGTAGGTGTTATAAGTCGAAGAATTAAAAAAAAATCGGAAAAAATCGTAAAACTGCGATTTTCATAGAAATAATTTTTTGATTACGCTCAAATTTTACACGAATATATTAATTCATAAAATAAAGGTTCTGTGAAAAAATCATTACAATCGGATAAAGCATGTAGGTGTTATAAGTCGAAGAAATTTTAAAAATAAAAAAAAATCGTAAAATTGCGATTTTTATGAAAAATACTTTTTCGATTGAGCTCAAAAAGATGGCAGTTCTAAGTTCAGAGAATTCGAAGGCCTCCATAAAATTTTATCGCAATTTTGAGTTACGGTTTAGTTGGAATCGTGTTAACAGACACACAAAAATACAAACAAAAATAAAAGAAAAAAAACATTCCGGATTTTTTTCTCCAGTGTAGTGAAATGGAATCTTCGCTACGCTCGCTTCACTCATCCAACAATTCAGAATTTTTTTCAGATTTTTAGATTTTTTCAGAAATTCAGAAATTACGAAATTGGGGCGGACTTTTTTAATTTCTGAATTGTAGTAAATAATAATATTTACATTGGATTGTTATAAACTACGGTGATGGTGTTTTGAGTAAATATCTACTGATTTTGTACATCAGCGCCAATATTTGGAACCGGGAGCCTTCCCTATTACGTTACACCTTGAATTTTGGTTTGCCTTCAAACATCCCTGCGTTTGTTTGAAGCTTTTTAATATAACTGTAGAGCTGCGTACCTCTCTGCCAGAGTGTAAAAAAAACACTTTCGCGAGATTGGCACATGTCTGCTTTTGATGCCGGCTAAAAACTCATCAGATGTACATTGTAACTCGCTTGCTGACGTGATGTCAGTTACCACCAACTAAGCGTTTCCGTCAGCAAAGTACGGCCTAACACGACACGACCACATGTCCATGCACAAAACATTTGCGCGCATTTTGATCTCCGAGATAATAGTTAGGCGAGTTGGCCGGCGAGGGCTGGGGAACGCGTTGAAGCACATACAATACAGTCGACTTCAACCCGCCTGCACATACAGCATAGGCCTTCACCTGTGCGCATTCAAGAACATATTCTGCACTATGGTTTCAACATGTTCTATTTACAACAGCGAATTATGGTAAGATTTGTTTAGGGAATTTAAAAGTTGATGGACCAAAAAAAAAGCTATTTCATTATTAAACATGACAAAAAACAGAGCAATGAAAACATTCAGGAGTCTTTAGATGATGCGCTAAGCGCATAAGAATGATTTTTCCCTTCCTCCCTCAACGATCATTTCGTAAGAGTATAATTTAAAGTATTAAATAATGTTGCTAATTACAAAAAGTTAATGTTCGGAAGGCAACATTTAAACCGAATATACTTGCACAGGGCGCAGATTTACACGAAACCTCATCCTAATCCTCCAAATACCTGGTTCAGTATTGAACCACAGCTAAATATTTTGTTACGTAAATAAGGAAAGGAACATGGAGCACACGGATCTGGCCAATATTCGTATTGTCTCCATTCTGATAAGCTACATTGTCGTTTCCAGGGGCCTCTGTTCAAGTCCCTATAGAACCAAACGACTGTCATTACTGGCAACCTACCAGCTTAATCTTCTTTCTTATCAAAGGATTTGTGTACGAAGCTTTGTGGGTTCCTGCAGCGTCTTCAGTCTCCCTTTCTTACGTATTACCGAATAACGAAAACCGTTGTTTGATCGGAAAAAAGTATTCGGCTTCAATTCCTAGCATTAAAATGGCACCCCTTGAAAATAAGGAGTTACAAGAACATTAAAAAAGAACGAGTTAGTTCATTCTATTGCTCAAACATCTGCAATGCAGAGAAAACAAAATAATACACTGAAGATGAAGAAGAAGACGAGAAAATACTATGTTATCGCATATCCGGAAAGATAACGGATTATGTGTTTTAAAGTAAATTGAATACATTTTGTCGGAAACGGCAACATTGTATGACTGACGTATCCGAAAGTAATTCAAAATAACAGTTACTGTTCCTTTATAAAGAAATTGAATTACTTTTAAAGTTACTTAATGAAATTTCTAAAAATGCAATTGACAGCATGACGAACAGACAACTATTTTTGGATGAGCGAAGCGAAGACTTCAATTTCACCGACCTCCCAAAAAATTTAGCTCGGATGTTTTTTTTTGTGTTTTTTTTTTGTTTTTTTTTTTTTTTGTTCGTTTTCTGTTTGTTTTCTGTCTGTTTTGTTCGCTCTCTACCGGGCAAACGGCATATGCGATCTGGATGAAAATTTGACAGGACCTTCGAAAATCTCTGAACTTAGACTTGCCACGTTTTTGGGTACAATTGAAGAAATATTTCTCATGAATATCGTACTTTTACGATTTTTTTCGATATTTTGGGCGATATTTCTCGTGCCATTTGGGCCAATTCTGGACAAACGGTGAAGCTAAAAACGTTCATATTATACATGGACATTAAGGTTATGGTGATTTAGTACATTTTGAAAGAAAAAGTTGAAAAAGTTAGCCAGAATCTATAGAAATAAAGCTTTTAATATAAGATTTTTGGTTTTTTGTACGATATTTTCGTGCCATTTGGCCAATTCTGACCAAACGGGTGGGGTTTCAACGTTCATATTATACATGGACATTAAGGTTATGGTGATGTAGTACCTTTTGAAAGAAAAAGTTGAAAAAGTTAGCCAGAATCCATAGAAATAAAGCTTTTAATATAAGTTTTTTACAGTTAATAATACCAATTGACAAGAAACAAAAGAAACTTGACAACATTCACCTACAATGCGTAGGCAGCAAAACAAAGCACTTGCAAAAGTAAAGATATCCCAAGCAAACTTAAAACTTTAAAAAGCTCATCCATCAACGCGGCGGGACTTTAGCGTTTTCCTAGTGTTATAAATTTATTGTTGTCATGTTGACCAAGACATACATACACTCGGAGTCAGCGGAACAATCTCGTTCCATCATACCACACACACAAATAACAAGAAGTTATTATTATTATGTTTTATGCTTATGTTGGAAACAGGTGTAAGAAATATAAATATATATATTGTTTGAGTTGTACATTATTTTATATAACTGCACTTTACGAACATGCTTAAAAAAAGTAACTTTAAAATGTAATTGGAAACTGAGTATAATTACTTATAAAAGTAATTCAGTTTCAGTTACATTCAAATTACTCAAAAAGTAACTAATTACTTTTACTCAATTACTTTTACTAAATTACTTTAACTGTTACTTTACAACACTGTGCGCCAGAGAGAGAGAGAGTCTCCAGTTTCGAGTTACCCATGTCCAGCACTGGCATTCCCACTTTCCCCAGGTTAGGTGCCTGGCTGGTGCATCATCATTCACAGACCATCGTCTTGGCCCACAAGGTCGCATGAATATGACACTTGGGTTAAATTATTTTTAAAAAAAGCACACGTACTCGGTCTAGATACACAAACAAACTACATAAGAATACAAGCATTCACTAAAATATGTTTCCATCCTAACACCCTATGAAAATGATGGCGCTTTCACGCGATACAAATGCAAAACAATCATCCCGCCTAGTCTGAAATACGCAAACCCGTTAGTGCGCCTTTGGGCGGCAGAACAGGAGATAGAGGAAGCGTTTTATGTCAGCATCAAGAGTAGCCGTATTCGGGGTAGATTTGTCACGTGGCGATTTGCATAATGTAATCGGGTCTTTGCGCTTAAGACTTGGAGTTTATCATAAGTACAGGCACATGGTAATGCAGATTAATGCCCGAATAACCCTGTAACGTGTAACTTATGTAATCTAACACAAGTTTTACTAACTGTTTACTGCTAAGGGAATTGAATTGGCCCAAGCAATAAGTTACTCGTCGCTCGTAGCTGAATACGATCATGTTATAATACAACCGTGAGTTTGTGCTTGTTGTTCGATATTATTGCTCGCGTACATCATTGCTAAGCTTGCGACATGCAAGTGTGACACGTATTACACGACATTGGTCTTACCATGGACCTGTGATTAGTCCAGGTTCCCAGTAAAATTCTACATGATTCAAATTTAAATGTTACTAACTAGGCCTACATAAAAGTAAATTTAATGGATTGAAGAACGTTATAAAACTTTACAGTTTGTTGGATTTAAACTTATTAGTACAATATTACATTAATCAATCAAGTGTTAAAACATTAATCAGCGGGGGAAAATCGGATAGTGAGGTTTGCGCGATTCTATCTGAAATGTTGGATACCACGGAAAACAGAGTTTGGTAGATTGAATACAGATTAAAGCGATAACATGTGTGCGAATAACTTTCATCGTTGAAACCGCTCATTATACAATATTCATCACACGGAAACATGTGACAGGCATCATAAAATTTGTCGATGTCTTTCTTTTACGGCGACAAATAGTCAACAATACCTAGTGCATCCAAGTCAACTACTTCCCCTCTCATTCAAATAAATGGTTACCGAAGTAAAGTTAGTCCTAATTGAATTTAAAAAAAAATACAGTGTCACATTTTTTTATCAGCATTTGAACAAATCGGTACTAATACTATAAACGAAATACTTACAATAACACTACATATATATTTTTTAAACGATGAAAAGTGTATTTGTTGCACAACAATAAGTGATAGAAAACAAAGTTTAAAGATGATAGATATTGATGATAGCTTAACAACACAAACCAACACATCAGAAATGTTGAGATATACCCGGCACTTCCACCATGTGTTGAATACAACACGACTGTGGCGTACCCATAGATATTATAGGTGTTTAATATCTATGGGCGTACCCGGTACTTTCAATATTTGAACGCCAAAGTTCAGTTCACTACATTAACCTCGTTAAGATGGATAAATGCATATTGTATACATCATTCCACAAGAAAACAAATTAAATACATTCTTCAGTTCGTTAGCATCCTCTGCAGTTTGTAACATCGTGTTAACACTTTTCAAAGGTTGTCTAGCTAGTCTATTCATAAGGTTATTTAAATTACGCAATATTTATTATAAATAAATTACACAATTTAAATTTTCATTCATATTTCAAATTCCGACGGAAGGTTTGTAAGTCATTAAGTTTTTATTAGTATATTAAATAATATTTAAGCGTTCTTTATAATTTGTAATGAACATTCCACTTCAAAAAGTAAATGCTGTGAATATTTAGAAAGTAGAAAGTATGAAACAACATAAGATGGAAATTCATTTCTAAGATAACAGATCAGCAGGATACTAATATGATGGATGTTCTATATTATTTACAACTTGTCATTAAATTTTCTCTCAACAGTTCACTTATTATGTACAATTTGCATCAAACGCATACAAAAAGAGCCTAATTACAAAAATGTATATGCACTGACCGTAACTATAAAACTCACTAATGACGTTTAATTGGTGAGACCATAGAACATAAGTTTCGATTTTGTACTAAAAACGTTAATATTCTATTTCATAAAGCACGCTTCAGTCATGTTATAGATCACTAAATATAAAGGAATGGGCTAACCTTAAAGTACGAAAAGCTTTTAATAAAATTGAGTGGAGAGCGCTGGGAGCAATCATTAGTTAACTTTGTTCTTACTTTCCAAGTGGATTATCAGAGAGAAAATCGTGAACGTAAGATATAGCACAAGTAAAAGATGGACTTGATAAATTAAACTTATTCCTGATCATGCAAACAATGTGTGACAACAGCAGCGGACAATCATTACAAAACAGCGATAATATATTAAAGCACTTCTGTGTAGGTTGTAGACACAAACAATAATACCGAATAGAAGCCTACAAGGTTGACAGCGATTATAAATCTATCGATATCTTACTACCGACCTACTATTGTAAAAATGTATGATCTTACTTTCCAATGTAATATATATGTATATATATATATATATATATATATATATTATATATATATATATATATATATATATATATATATGCCAAATAATGAAAATATGTTTTATTTACTGTATTCAAAAGATTTGTTTTGTGACTTAAAGTGAGATTTATTGATTTTTATTTATTTAACACGTCAACCCTATTCAGTTTTACAAAGTGGATTATTAAGAGGACAATACGATTGCACATGGTTGTCATAATCCATTAATAAGTGCTATTTGTTTTTGTTTGTATTTTAAATCGCTAAGTATCGTATGTCGTATGTTTAAATAGCGCAGATTCCTGACATTTGCCAGTGCGTATCCATGTGGTGTAGGCTATACACAAATAGTCCTAACACGGCTTTTGGAGAACCAAAAACCCCTTCCAACTTTGGTAGTGTAAAGTCTCTCATCCGTGTTGTGTTGTTGATATACAAACCTAAACAACAATAACAACGTGGTAACTGAAATCGAATGGTTGGAGCTAGCTAGGTAGTAGCATATGTTCTCTCGGACAAAGGCTTAACAGTTTACAGCTTGTAGAAGTTTGTAATAGCTTTGGAATCTCTCTCATCGGCTGCTATTTGCGAAGTTTGCACCATCTCGAGATTTCACGCTTTCCAATCGTAGAAACTTCGGTAGGAAAAACTTCCGTTGAAGCTGATAAATTGCGGTTTGACCGTAGTGTCGTCCGGATAATATTCCGTTGCAACGGCGATGACACTTCACTGTTGAGAAGCTAACACAACATGTAAGACTATTCCGTTGCAACGGCGATGCTACTTCACTGTTGAGAAGCTAATACAAAATGTAAGACTATTCCGTTGCAACGGCGATGCTACTTCACTGTTGAGAAGCTAACACAACATGTAACGGTGTTAAAGACAAAGGTCTTACGTTAAATGTGCATTGCTAAACACCCTAAGAGAGCAATAAAAAACCCTGTCGAATCATAGTTTGGTAATGTGCAGTCAATGCAGATGCATCATTTATGTTTTTTAAACTGAGGTTTTTAATCGGAATACCTTACAACAATCAATACGTAATATTTAAGTGGAATGTTACCAAGAGCTTCCTCAAATGTTTCAGACAGGGCCATGCCGAGTTGATTATATATTCAAGGAACTAGTAGAACTACCGATTTTATTATATCTTACATAATATCATTCGACATAAGCATTTTTTTTTTACCGAATGACACAATGTTTTAGAATTAGAAATATCAAAACAACGTAGAAAACATGAACGGTTTTAACCTCACTACTGGCACACCAAACAGTAATCCCTGTATGGAGTTCAACAGGTTTGACTATCTATTATCCAACAATTAACAATCAAAACTATAAATCAACATCAATATAACATTGCGCTGCATCCGGACCTGGTTAGGAGTGTGAACAGAACATGAATTTCCTACTTGCGTGTTCTTGTAGATGCCGATATATTGTTTAATTTTGTAAATAATAGACCTATGCTAAAGCCAAATGACTGCGTTATTGTTTTCTACTGTCTGTTAATGACCAACAATAATGTATTTATAAATTATTCAACCGGTTAATAAGAATCTGTTTTAAGAAAGAATGTATTTATCAAACAGAGAAACCACATTCACGCACTATAGTGTTTTTCATTGAATGCTTATAAATACATTCATTTGATCGAAGCTTATTACTGATAAGCCTACGTTACAATCCTGCTGACAAAAATCTATCCGAATGCAAAACATCGTACATTTTGCATTCGCGTCATAATCCTTAAATCACACCGAAAAAAACATATACATGCTTTGAGTGTGTTTCAGTAAAACTGTTAACTGATTATACACAACGGATCGCAATAATGCAGATGGAGCTTGTTATATAATCGTTACAATTTAAAAATATTAAACGAAAACGTAACGAACCAATTGCGTTGAAGACACACAAGTCCTCATATACTTAGCACGAATCAGAGCTCCGTAGCTCATAGTCGGGGACATCTCATCAAGTGCTTAGATGTGTTGTACGGGACGCGGATAATAGAGTCCAAGTTTGCAGTTAATATGAAAAATAACTAGAAAGTTATCTACCGTGAAAAGTAATTATCATGGCAACAACGTGTCACGTTTCTCACTGCATCACGTGAACTACACGACTTTAGTTGAAATGAATATGAGCCTGCAATTAAAAACAGTTTAATAAAGCTACTGTTACCGTGAGGTGCTTGTTTTTAATTTAGAGCCCATGTTTAATTAGGTTGAGTTTGAAGTTTGCAATCTGGATGTACGCCTGAGGGACCTGACTTTAGAACAGTTGGTAACCGAGTTAAGACACTGACTGCACATAACTTTTTATTATAATTATAATTTGTTCATGAAAAAGCACTCTCATTTCAATCTGCTTTACTCTATTTGGGGAGGAGTACAAGTGATATTTAAATGCAGGCGGGCAGACGACGTACAGAGACATTAAATGTAGCTTTAGATTTATACGATTAGTGACGTGAGTGTTTGAACTTATAATTTGTGATACAACAGACGAGGCGTGATACAGACTTACAGACTTTGCTTACCCTCTTCACACGTGATCGGTCGTCCCGTCTATTGTCTGCATTTTTCCCTTTCCACCTTTTTTGGCGTGACCGAATTTGGGAGCGAACATGGTTTTTTTCTACCTGCCTCAGCACATTTCAAATATATTGTGATAAAAATAATTTATTCAGCGAAACATTTTTTTTTATAATTGCATGTATTTAATAACGTGGTTCAAATTTGTAGCTTGAGTTATGAAATGCGTTTTTTCCCTAGTGTCTACGATCAAAACTGACTGAAATATAAAAAGATTATTATATTACTTAATAATATTAACAAAATATATTATAGAAGCATTATCCGTAACTCATTCAGTTTTTATCGTAGAATTTCGTCCAAAAAAAGAGATTCAAGACGCACGCTTAATATTTTAACAACTTTATTAGATATTTGCAATTAAACAAAAAATATCAATAAAAAATAGAACAATAGAAACAGGAAGAGTAAACAGCAGGTAGAAAACCCTCAGCTTCTAGGATGGTCTATTTTACGACTTCACGCGACAACCCTTAGCAGCTGCCTCATACCCATACCCGACGCGTCCGTCGATGGTCACTTTGTATCTCAAGGATAGATAAACTATAGATTATGGTAGCGCGCTACAGCTACTGTACCCCTATAGTAAAAAAAGATCTATAGAACAACTTAGTAACTACATTTTCTTTACTAGGATCACGCCAATAAAGTCGTTAGATGAGTAAGCGAGCAATGTGTTGAGTCTCCGGTTACAAATCCAGTCTAAGGTATAGGGAAGGAAAGAAAATGTTCCCGGGTATACTCAACACATTGCTCGCTCACTCGTCTAACAACGACTTTGGCGTTTTTCTAGTATAATCATTACACAAACATTTGTGTTGAACAGGAAGGCTACACCCCAGGCTAAATGGAACGGCCGGTGTATGACCCTTAGTACAGATACTTCCTCCAGCGTCAATGTATGAAACATTGAAGACGATTTAGGCCTAGGCTAACAGAGAAAGTGGTTTGCAGTTTATTTGGTTTCGGGGCGCGTCAATCGTTCCGTCGTCGTTGTCGCCGTCTTTGTGATGAAAAAAGGCTAGGCCTATGTCCCAATTTAGTTTTAGTTTATTTGGATTAAGGGTGCGACAACCGTTAGGTCATAAAGTGCCACTCTTGCCTAGAGGATATAGGGAGGAAAATCCCATGCTGGTCAGAACGAGCCACGGGTAAAGGTGAAAGAAAAGGGAGGGTTCTCACGTCGTGGTCGTTATCGTCTTTGTCATCGTTCGATTTTTCATGGTCGTCGTCGTCGTCGCCGTCGTCGTCGTCGGGAAAGTCGTAAGAGACGGGGGGAGGTCCCCGACGACGACTGCCAGAGCTCGCATTCAAGTTTCGGGAAGTAATATACTTCCCTACTTACCAGCTGATTGTTAAATTGAAATTATTTGGACGTACACTGTTCTTAAAATAAATATTTTATTTATAATATTTCGACACACATTCTAGTGTCTTTA
The DNA here is from genome assembly GCA_024449915.1 of Sweltsa coloradensis. Lineage (NCBI taxonomy): Eukaryota > Metazoa > Arthropoda > Insecta > Plecoptera > Chloroperlidae > Sweltsa > Sweltsa coloradensis. The sequence continues at coordinate 367,919 of JAMZAV010000391.1, forward strand.
TCAAACTGGGTTGAACAAAGCAATGTGTTAACAATACAAATAAAATATAAAATAACAAAAACGACCATGAAACATTTATGCCAACAACAAATGATGATTAAAATGAAAATATATATGTCGAAATATTACAAATAAAATATTTATTTTAAGAACAAAGTACGTCTAAATAATTTCAATTTAACAATCAATTTACCTGTTCTACTAGTTTCAATTTATAATTACCAGCTGATGTTTGCGAGATGGGATTCGTCTCTTCCCTCGCCTTTAACGATTAGTATATAGAGCCATGCTCTGGGCTAAATGTTGCATGGCTTATGCCTACGGACGCGTGCGCCTATCTAGACTTCCTAGCATAGGTTAGAATAAAGTAGGCTAGTTTACGAATTAAATTATATACGTTTTATTGCACTGTTTCTTGTGAATCATAGCCAGCCCAAACAAAGTGTATAATAGTACCCTTGATAGCCAGCATTATTTACAGAATGAAATAAGCCATGCACAACAAAAACAAAATAATAAACATCAACTTGTTTATCTGATCGTGACTTTTAGAATTGTTTGTTGCAGGCAATTTTAAACATTTACATTCTAGTATCAATTTTTTTCTTGGGAATTTTAATCACAACGTATTTTGCTCATTTTGTATGCATTTCTCAGTTAACTGGTCACGGATGTCTGTTTAAAATTTCGGCTCAATCTGTTTGGCCGTTCGGCCGTAGAGGACCGGACATACATACATACAGATAGACAGTGAGTGCCGTTCCACTCGACCTGCGTTGATTAGACTATACGATCGCTGCGCTCACTTGTCTAATAACAGTTGCGAAAATGTGCACAGATGGTGATAGTAGAGTCAAATTTGCCACTCGCCCGTCCACTTGACGAATCTTCGATGCATACACTTGTTTATTATTGATATTGAGTCAACTAAAATGGACGCGCTCATGTGTTGGTGATATCAGCTGAAAGGTTGCTGACAAAATGACAAAAATGTGCATGAATGTTAAAAATAAAATGTACCCTTCTCTTGACATGAGCGGCCTGGTAATTGTCGGTCCCTTCGTTGTGTCCGTGGGTATAATGTGATTGTGAGTTGTGACTGTTCAGTGCGATCTTGGAATTTTCATAGCTACATATTTAATAAAAAATAAATAAATAAATAAAAAATAAATAAAAATAAAATAATAATAATAATAATAATAATAATAATAATAATAATAATAAAATATAATTTATATTGATATCATAACTATGAATCACAAAAGCCTACACCATAACAATATAAAGTTCAGTTCTAGCATTTAAAATGGAGCAGGACTTTAAGTAGTAGTAGTAGTAGTAGTAGTAGTAGTAGTAGTAGTAGTAGTGTTATTTATTCATTAGCACAATTTGCTATTTTCATTTTCAATACATGGTACATCATGGTATATACATGGTATATTCAAAATACATACAAATGATACAAGTTGACAACACATTAATCTAACAGCCACAATTAATAATATATACAACACACACTTAAGTCACGACATTTCAAATACATTTTCAGTCACAAGCATCACTTTAAAAAATAAACACTCAGCTTATAATCATTGTACCAAAATCAATACACATGTTTAAACAAGTACTCTCATCTCTAATAAAATTAACGCTATGTTGGTCTAGGCTTACAAAAATGTATGTTTTGTACCTATCCTCTTATTTACGTTACGTTATTTAAGTTACGGTTAGGTTGTAGAAGTTAGCGTTATAGGGGGTAGTAAAGGCGTCAAGATCTCACCAAAAATTAAGAAATTTTGTATGCGTTTTAATACTGTTCGTAGACAATACTTTGTAGGGCCTATAGAAACGTTCTCAAATTTAGATTACACAGTGCGTTTTAGTATAATTTTTGTCAATTTCTCAGTTAAACTTGAGCCCACAGCTGTCCTCTGTGACGGTCGAGATTAATAAAACACGATAAACGAGCCGCTAAGACTGAATGAGTTTTACATCAGAGCATAATAATGTGAGCCGAGATTAAAATTATAAACCGTTTAATTCTCCCTGCCACGGCGGTGTTACTAATAATAATTTCATTAATAATTTAAGAAAGCTGCTTTGAAAGCTGAGGAAGGAGGCCAGGCATTTCCCGTCTGACCCCGTCTCCGTTGGACGGGTTTAATCTTGTTAACAAGATGGATTGATTGATTGATTGATTGATTGATTGATTGATGCCAGGGTTTAACGTCGCATTTATGCACCACCAAAACTTTAACGAAAGAACGAAGAAGAAAATAAAAGGAGTACGGATGTTTTTTTTGGCTCCGGTTTAAAAACAGACAACAAATCCGATAGGAAAACATTAATGGAAGAAACACCACTCAACGCTTTGTTGTTCTCCAATAGTCCGGATGCTAAAGGATATATATGGGGCATACCTTGCATTTTTTGATACAAGCAAGGCACTTGGCACACGTGTTCTAGGGACCATACCCTACTAATTTTGAGGTGGAGCCATCGTGATATCCCGTGCAGGGACCCGTTATCGCATGTTGCCTACCCCTGCTGGTTTGAAGGGTTGATTAGCAAAACAATTCGGTGTTTGGTGATAGAAACTTGAAATTTTTACCAAATAGGGGTAACATTAGGCTTAACATACTGGCAACGGGGAACTGTGGATTTCATCATAGTTAAGGGATGATATGGGTTTTAATTATGGGGGTTGAACATTTCGATTAAAATTTTTACTGATGACACGCTTGGTTAATTGTTGGATTTCTATGTTAAAGTACTTACCAAAATCTTCAAACAAAATGATGGTGTAAAAAAATATTACTAGCGACCCCTAATTTTGTCACAATGACCTGTTGACATAATGACCTGAGTAGTGACCTATTTGATAAATTGTTAAACATAGTCGTGTGACCACTCTATTTAAAGCTTAGATGAAGTAGAACAACATAAAATAAGTTTCCAACACGCCACGTTGACCTGTGACCTTTATCGTCCTTTATTTGACCTTGATAACTGTTTCAGCATGACTGCTTAATGTATACTTATATAGCACATCCAAATGCATGTGTTATTAACAAGTTGATTTAATAAATGAACTCGACATGTAAGTATATCAATATGATATATGGCTGCATTGCAAACGCTTTTTATCGTCGCGTTGATGGATGAGCAGTTTTGTACCATTGAACCCTGTTTTACTATACTTTAACCTCGTCGTTTTTCAACGTGTTTACGTAGAATATGCCATTTTTAAAGGAGTTCCAAGTTCCTGGTAAATCGTTATGGTAATAAACCATAAAAAATAAATAATATAAATTGCGTTGTTGATGTTGTCCTATTCCAAGGGTGAATCGTAGCTAATCAGTGGCTAACTGATCGCTAGTTGCTCATCAATGATGTAAAATTCAACAAGGAATTGGTTCAGGTCTGCTTTTATTGGAGTGAAATGAACGTTTTCTCTTAGTGATTAGACCAAAATGTGACTAGTTAGAATAAGTGATCTGTAGTATGACGTTAACATAAACAATAACATCAAATAATACAAACCTACAAAAAAACATATGTTTGAATCGCACATTTTTTGGGACCATTTTCCGAGAGTGCGCACTCTCTCACTCGCTGGTGGCGCGGCAGTGAGTACATTTGCTAAATGTTGTACGGACCACATAAAATAAACAAATTTCTGCTCTTTAGCACATCCAGCTATAGTCGACCTCTTGTTCTTAAATCTAAGGCCAAAATGATCAGCCTCAAGAGCGATTCTCTTCAGTAAACTATGCATAGCCACATGACAGCATCGATTTGGTGATCTGGCTGCATTCTTTGTTCATGAAAATCAACCAAGCTCATCGTCCTTGTCTGTATTGGGGCGTTGAGATCTTGTACCAAATTGGATCTAACAAAATGCCTTTGGTTTTGAATATCAGTCAAAAAGGTTCTGTAGTAAATGCACCACCTGTAGATGCAAAAATACGTGATGAGTTCAGCCCCCCCCCTCCCCATACCCCCCTTCCCTACGGCCACTCAATTTATTATCTTACACTTATTCTAACTAGTCACATTTTGGTCCAATCATAAGAGAAAACGTTCATTTCACCCCAATAAAAGCGGACCTGAACCAATTCCTTGTTGAATTTTACATCATTGATGAGCAACTAGCGATCAGTTATTTGAAAAACGGACCACTGATTGGCCACGATTCACCCTTGGAATAGGACTAGAACAACATAAACAACGCAATTACTGTTATTTATTTTTTATGGTTTATTACCATAACGGTTTACCAGGAACTTGGTACTCCTTTAAAAAGACATATTCTACGTAAACACGTTGAAAAACGACGAGGTTACAGTATTGTAAAACAGGGTTCAATGGTACAAAACTGCTCATCCATCAACGCGACAATAAAAAGCGTTTGCAATGCAGCCATATATCATATTGATATACTTACATGTTGAGTTCATTTATTAAATCAACTTGTTAATAACACATGCATTTGGATGTGCTATATAAGTATACATTATGCAGTCATGCTGAAACAGTTACCAAGCCCAAATAAAAGACGATAAAGCTCACAGGTCAACGCGGCATGTTGAAAATTATTTCATGTTATTCTACTTCATCTAAGCTTTAAATAGAGTGGTCACACGACTATGTTTTAATAATTTATCAAATAGGTCACTACTCAGGTCATTATGTCAACAGGTCATTATGACAAAATTAAGGGTCGCTAGTCATTTTTTTTACACCATCATTTTGTTTGAAGATTTTAGTAAGTACTTTAACATGGAAATCCAACAATTAACCAAGGGTGTCATCAGTAAAAATTTTAATCGAAATGTTCAACCCCCAAAATTAAAACCCCAATCATCCCTTAACTATGAATAAATCCACAATTCCCCGTTGCCAGTATGTTAAGCCTAATGTTACCCCTATTTGGTAAAAATTTCAAGTTTCTATCACCAAACACCAAATTGTTTTGCTAATCAACCCTTCAAATCAGCAGGGTAGGCAACATGCGATAACGAGTCCCTGCACGGGATATCACGATGGCTCCACCTCAAAATTAGTAGGGTATGGTCCCTAGAACACGTGTGCCAAGTGCCTTGCTTGTATCAAAAAATGCAAGGTCAAGTCTCTTAACATCCGGACTACAAGGATCAAGCAGAATCTGTTAACTGAACGTTCAAGTGTTTAGAGAGTCAACTAAATTAGCTCTTTAATTACAAGCCCATGCAGCTCTGGATGACGGGAACATGCGATGCTTGGGAAGACTCCATAAAGGGAACTTCGCTGATGGATGGACCCCCCACATAAAGTGGAAATTGAAAATGAAATATCAAAAAAGCAATATTTTTTTCGTTCAGGTAATTTCCAGCTTGAAAGCAGAGTGCATGAGAAGGTTGGTATGACATTACATGAAAGAAAGAGGAAAGACGGCGGTGACTCCCTCAGTTTCTCGCTCGAGTCGGCTCACGCTGCAAATAAGTTAACACACTTCACGACAAATTACATCAATTTTTCAATTCGTGTATTGTGTGTGACTTTATACGACTTTCCAAATTACAAAATCCAGATTTGTTACGCATAGAAACGCTATATTTTCTAACAAGAACTAATCTTGAACACATATGCTGGAACAATTTCACTAAGTCATTTCTTATTTGAGAAAGTTTCCGATTGAACGGCTCTAACTAAAGAACCGAGTTCAAGCATTTTCTCGGCCATGATTGACATATTTTGCTGTTTTTGGGGGGGGGGGGGGGGTAGTTTAATTTTGTTCTCAACTCAATGATTCTGTCACCTGCTTTACCGGCTTTACTTGTATACAAGAAACAATCTGTTTCAACAACGACTCTTTGACATACAAATACTTCAATTCATGAACTATACAACAACTTATGCACGTCACAGATAAACGTAGGAAAATCCGTTGAAAATCAGAGGCAATGTATAAATAGTTCGCTTGGTATACCCTTGCTAGTTGATGTACTCGAGCCAGTTAGTTACATAAGGTTGTTGGCTAAATTCGGAACTATTTGAACCTTAATATTCTCACTGCTAATATTGTTAATTGTTGTTGGTCTGGTTTGAACATTCACTCTAATTGTTACATTTCATGAAGCAGAGGAGGGTTAATAAAAACTCTAAACATAGAAACTAGCTAGATGAAGAGCTTCCAACATTTAGCTTGTAATAAACATTCTCTGTAACTAGGAAAACGCTTAAGTCCCGCCGCGTTGTTGGATGAGCGTAATTGGTGCATTGAGCTGCCATGTGTTATGCGGATTTTCTGTTGTTCTGTGGAAAAATCATGAAAAAGTTAAAGATTTTTTTAAAAATTTAATTAAATTAAATACAAAATTAACTTAAATTTTAAATTCTTTTGATAAATCGTAATTTAAAAAAATAAAAAAATCGTAAAATTGCGATTTTTATAAGAAATAATTATTCGACTGCGCTTAAATTTAACAAGAATATATTAATTCATAAAATTAAGGTTCTGTGAAAAAATCATTACAATAGGATAAAGCATGTATAGGTGTTATAAGTCAAAGAATTGTTAAGAAGAAGAAGAATTGTTGTTGTTGTGTGTTGTAGTTTGTTGTTGTGTGTTGTATTGTTTAAAAAAAAGAAAAACCCGTAAAATTTCGATTTTACGAGAAATAATTTTTCGATTGTGCTCAAATTTCACACGAATATCTTAATTCATAAAATTAAGGTTCTGTGAAAAAATCATTAAAATCGGATAAAGCATGTAGGTGTTAAAAGTCGAATAATTTTTTTAAAAATCGAAAAAATCGTAAAATTGCGATTTTCATGAGAAATAATTTTTCGATTGCGCTCAAAAACGTGGCAGTTCTAAGTTCAGAGATTTCAAAGGCCTCCACAAAATTTCATTGCTATTGGAGTATCGGTTTAGCCGAAATCGTGTTGACAAACACATAAAAATACAGAAAAAAAGAAAAAAAAAACATTCCGGATTTCTTTCTCCAGTGTAGTGAAATGGAATCTTCGCTTCGCTCGCTACGCTCATCCAACCAATGTGATACTTCCAAGCACCTACAAGTAAGAGAGGTTTTAAGCGCGCCTTGCCGACATGCCGCCATGAGACTTACGCCCCTTGTCATTTTAGTAAATTATTAATTCAGGGGGATAAGTTAATCTTCGTGGGTAATGCGGAAGGAATTGCTTGAACACTTTTCTTGTAAGGTAATGTGAATTGGCACCTTTTCTGTCATATGTTGCAAGGAAATCAACCGATAACTGAACAAGATGCACAAAATGGAGTACTATAAAGCAACGTCAGTAGTTTGTCATCGCACAGAAGAAGCTAACTGAAAAATCTCCCGATCTGTAGAAAGGTAAAGTATAATACAGACTCAGCACAGACAGACTACTTGTCATATGTTGCAAGGAAATCAACCGATAACTGAACAAGATGCACAAAATTGAGTACTATAAAGAAACTCCAGTATAGTTGGTCCTCGCACAGAAGAAGCTAACTGAAAACTCTCCCTCTCTTTTGAAAGGTAAAGTATAATACAGACTCGCGCAAGGAAAGCATCTCAATACACTCCTGCAAAATGTTTCGAATTCGAGATCGAGTTGGGTGTGTATGGAGCCGAGAAAGGAGAAGTAACGAGTCTTTCAGAAGCGCTGAATATGAATTTGAACAAGCAACAATGTATTGAGCCAGTTGGTAATACGTTCACGTATACGAGCAAAGACTTCTATTGGTACATAGCGGCATCGATCGGGCTTTCAATTACTCGACATCCTCGAGACGACAGCTCGCCGCGCAAATACGGTTCTACGGAAATATCACTTACCTTAGATTGAGTTTTAACGCTTAATATTTTATATGACTTAAGGCTGTTATTGCAGTCAAGATAATAAAGTAATACTTGTGACAATTTCGAAGGTTCTGATTGATGGAATTACTACGGTGATACCTAGTTGCACGAAGAATAAACAGTCATTGCAGCATTCACACATTGAAGTTAAATCTCTTTGGGGTAACGTCTATTTCAAGCGAATTATTAAGTTCATATCACTTTTTAAATGATCGAAGTACTGATAGTATTGATGGATTATTCCAGTTTCATACTATGGAATTGTGTATGAACTGATCTTTCTAAACGATGGTTAATAGGGAACCTAAGTGGGCGTTGTCCGGTTCTCTCCGGTCAGCGTGGTATAGGCGAATAACCCGTGCTAAATGTTTCGTAAGCGATAGCGCGAGAACCCGACCACGGACCGGAATTATATTCATACTGTAAGAAACTATAATCTTTCCTCTTTGCGTGGATATACATAACTCTGCTCTATCACAAATATTAATGACATTTGTTTTGAGTTGAAGTGAACTCTACATTTACACTGTTGCCAAACCTTCCAAACTGCTCATGAAAAAGCACGTAAAAACATTTTGTCCGTGGCATCAGCATAACATTTGGTATCGGACTTGCTTTGTGGCTACTGTGAGGTCACTGGGTTGTACATTACTAATAAAATATCCTTTAATGTGCCAACAAAATCTTGAATGAAAAGTACATTTAGCAACCATGGACAGGCGCGTGGTATGCGAGGATGCCACAGCTGCACACAACGTGGCTGCGTCTCGCTTAGGTTGCCGCTCAGTCAGAGTACATTTGCGACAGCGCGCAAACATGGGTCCATTTAACTCATAATAGTTTGAATTTAGGAAGCGTCATCGAGCAAAGTAGAATGCCATCATCTTCTTCACAAAATTATGCATCTTGTGATGTTATTGGTTTAGATTTCTTTTGCGCGAGTCAAAAGATACGGCGAGTTACATTTTCGTACCATGCTAATTCTTATGGGCGCTGAGACCAGAGAGAACCAATTTTCTTCCCGCCTTCAAAACTTAGGTTCCCTATGAGAAAATACGTAATATGGAATAAGTTACCGTACATAGCGAACATAATCAATTACCGTTCTTATTGTCATATATTTTTATAATTAACCTAGATGTCCATTCACATGCTGTATTTCACAGCGGGATACTTGTTGTGATTCAGGGAGAACGCGCTAGATTGGTCAGGGAGCCACAACCACTCAGATTAGGCTGCGCGGGGAGGCAACATGTAACGTTGTTACCTCCTAAGTGGCTAAGTGGTCCTAGGGCTAATTCCGTCTTCCATTGAAACTTCCAAGGTCCGTGGCAACTCAGAGTACTACACGGTTGTGTTGTGTGGGACATCACACAAACAAGCGGACTATATAATGTGAGGGTAACAATTACAACTGGAAATCAACTCAAATATTTGAGTGGGTACAAAGTCAACACGAATTTAATTAGATATAAACAATGACAGAGCTGGTTTTAGTTGACCATTTGGAATATTATTGTCACATACGTACGTATTTAGTTAACTAATTTTACTTAAAGGAGATCACACATTAAATTTGCAACATACATGTATATGTAAAATCGTTGCTATCATTAAGTTTATAATTTGAGAAATTACAGAGAAAAAATTTCACGGTATCTGAATCTGATACATTTGTTACTACCAAAAACGTTTACATATTCAATATTACAATAATAAAAAAAAAAAAAAAAAAAAAAAAAACAAGATGGCGTTGAAAAAAAAACCAAGATGGCGCGGGAAAAAAACCAAGATGGCGCGTGGCCGCAGTACAGTGTTCGGACCGCTCCCGGGAGTTTTAATAATATTCGCGGTTATTCGCGCAGTAAGTTTTTCGAGTGAATCAGTTCTGGTGCGTGAAAGTGTTTACGATAAAATAAAGTTCGAACCTCTGCGAGAAAACTTACTGGTCGTTAACAATCGGTCGGTTTCGGTTTACACATACTGCGGTGCGGGCATTTCGGCCAGGAAGGTTCTTCTAGCGCTCGGCGACCGAGGCGGGAGGGCCAGGCGGGGCCGCGAGCCGACCATCGGGCTCAGCGTTGCCACCCTGTTGCATAGCCCCGCGGCGACGGGGAAATTAAATCCAGGCCCCACTTTGACCACCCCAAACCTGCTCATATTGACGTAGAGGACGAAAAAAACCAATTATTTGTGAAGGGGGTTTTTGTGGAAAGGGGGCCCCACCGAACTTGGCGAACATATCTGCTACAGCGCACAAGAAAATGACAAAAGGGCGTCCCCGATGGGATTTTTGGGAGCTGCTCCATCCCAAACCCTTCAGTGACTCTTTTTGGGCCATTTTGGTAACACTTCTCTGAATAAAACGGACGGCCCACGAAGTCTAAAAACCTGGGAAAACCGCGGGAAGCTGACCTGCCTTCTTCAATGCACGCAGCATTGCAAAAAGAAAAAAAGCGCCCGCAATCCAAGTTGGCTTGAAGCTGTAAACCCCGGGCAATTTCTTCTGTGCGAGACTGGCAAAATTCCCGTGGGGCGACGCGGGGGTAATCCCGGAAGGCTCCCGGGGCCAGAAAAGACCGCCCAGCGGGGAGGCATTGGGAGAAGGGGGGAGGGTCTTGCTCGCACCCGGGCCCAGAATGGAGCCTACCCGTCTCACAAAACCTCGAGAAAATGCAGAGTATGTGGGTTGACATCAAGTGGGGTGATCACAAATTACTATTGGGTTGGGCCCCGATCGAGCCCCCAATTCCATGACACTCCCGTCTGACGGTTTATTGAGTATTAGAAATGGTTCAAAAAAAAACAAAAATTTAAAAACCCATATACCTGTGTGGGGTTTTCAATTTTGATGTGGATGGGGCCCAAATGGAAGCTGTGCCTGCAACCCCTTGGCCGACAAGTTCCTCTGGGCGTTCAGTGCGTAGGGGCCCCACCAGATGGTCAAGGAACTACGCGAATAACCAAGACCTCGGTACAATACTCGACCTTACTAACAAAAACCCCGCCCCCTGGGGGGTGGGGTTATCCCAGGCGTGAGCGACCAATGGCAAAAAAATATACATGAAATGGCAGCGCCTAAAACCTAAAGTTGAAAAAACGGAAACGCAAAATTACAACAGAGCGAACGGGGGCTTGCTAAAAGAAGTTATTAGTAAAAAACCCGGTATAAAAAAGGGGAATATGACGTGGAAAATTTTGGGTCTAATGGAAGAAATTTTTTGGGCAGTGTGTGGAAACCGCTGTGCCACAGGAAAAGTAAACTCAAAAAAAAGGGCCAGCTGGATAAAAAGTGTCTAATAAAAAAAATTTCACAAGGGGATAAAGTACCGCAAGTGAAGAGTAACAAGTGCGACAAAAGTGGGAAGCATACCAAAAGCACGCAATCAGAAAAAAAGGGAAACACAAAACGCACACGACACATACATGGGGAAAAGCTGGGCGAGGGCAACCCAAAAAAACTTTGGGGATAGTACTAGTAAAAGTGCAGCCCCGGCCCCTCCCCACTTCACTGAAAATAATGAAATGTAAGTAACCCGAAAGAAATTTTCCGGGGCTTTTGTAACCAATTTCCCCAAAAAAATTCTCCCCCCAAAACGATTAAAAATGAAACCCTTTGCCCCAAACTTCCCAAAATCACACGAACACCCCCTCTCCAAACGACCCCGTTTTTTCCTTTCAAGAAACCCACCCATAAAAAAAATCGCCCGGGGGGTGCCTGGGCCCTGAAACATACCCCAAAAATACTATATGAAGCGCAAGAAATCTCCATCACTCCCTGCCCACTTTTTGAAACTTCCATGCAACAATGAAAAACTGCCCCAATGATGGAAGCGGCCAACGTTGTCCGGTTAAAAGAGGGGGAAAAGAACGACTCAACAACTACCGCCCAAATTTCCCTTGACTCTTTGGGGGGAAAATCATGGGGGGGTTTGAACAGAGAAAATGGCACCCCTACACAACATGAAAGCGACAACACGCAACAACAGGGTTTTCTACCGAGGAGATCATGCGTCACTATGCTCGCGGGGCCACGATGACGGGAAACAGCGCTGGATGCTACTGGGGTACGGGGTCGACGTCATATCCGGGGACTGGGCGAAGGCGTTCGACAGGGTCCCTCTCGAGTCTGTTTGCCAAGCCCCAGCGTTAAACTTTCCCCGGCCGGGTTATAGGGGGATCAGTATTCTTAGGGGGGTCGCGTATGCGTGGGGAAAGAGGAGCGTGTTCAAGTGAGGGAAAATTTTGTTCTGGGTGCCAAAAGGGTCTGTCTTAGGGCCCCATTGTTCACCATTTACTGAGGGACTTACCACAGGTAAAATTCCCGCATTCGCCAATATGCCGACGATTGTACAGTGATAAGAGATAAATGTAAAGATGATGAAGTGGCTCTTAAACAGACCTACTAACTTTGAAATGGGTGTGAAGAAATTGATGGCCTGAACCATACAAGCCACCCACATGAAAATCACGATCTAAAGAAACCCCAGGGTAAGTTGACATCATAAATGGAAATTTTTATTGCACGTTTCAGTGATGAAAGTCTGGGTATAAAGTGTAAAATGCCCCAAAATGGAACATACAAACCGAGATTGTGGGGAAAAAATCGGCCAAATTACTCGGCTTTTTACTCGCCCCTACACAGTGCTCGCCCAAAGTGAAACGAATTGTGTATCTTAGTTTATTTAAAATCTGTAATCACGTAGGGTGCCCTCAGGCCCCCGACTACACAGGGGAACAAACTAAGTAGAAACATAAGAACGGGAAACGAAATTTTCACAAATAGAAGGACGTGGGATCTACCCCCCGGCTGGAAAGGAACATTTGTCAATAGAAACACATTTAAATGAATAGAGTTTGTTTTATGAAAAAAATGTTTCTAATACTCCTTGCCCCTCTGTCTGAGTGCAGCTGGTACAGATCATTTCGATAGGGGAAAGGAGTCGCGCTTATCCCCTTTCGCGCGGACTAAAAACATACAGGAGAGGATTCTTTTTGCGCAAAACCTTGTATAACTCTCGGGCCCAAAATACTAGGCAATTGAGCGAATTAAATCTTTGGAGCTCACTTGAGGCGTGGGCCCAAGATAGTCAAAAGGCTTAGACCAGAAACACGTACACCCCCCCTCTTATTTCCCTTCACAACCCCCACTCCATCCTTTGCACTCACACACTCATCCACTCACCCACACTCACACTCACCTAACCCCAAAAACCCCACACTCACCTCACACTACACTCACACTCGCCTAACACACGCACACTCACACACATACATCAGAAGATAAACGAATGAAAAACAGAAGCACCCACTTACAAAATCACAAAAAGTATATTAATTGCCTCACTCATTCTCAGAAAATCCATCACCGATATAAATATATAAATGTTTTTTTATAGGTACCCCTCTGTTATAGGCCCATAGGTTTTCTGTAGTAATTGCTTGTATATTTTTACTGTGTATAAGTTGCTGTTAAAATTTAAAATTTAGATAAAAATGGGGCAAGGCACATTGTGTTATGGGGGCCCTTGCTCTACTTTGCCCCCACAAAATGTACGTATTTTAATCCCGAATATTGAAAAAAAATAAAAAAAATAATAATAATAGTAGTTTAGCAATGAAAATTCAAACTTTATGTTATGTTTGCGGAGCACGCTAAAATGGCATAATCTGATGATGTTATTAAAACATCTTAGAGTAAAACAGACGAAAGAAAAGTGTATCCCATATGCGATCTACCTCAAATAAACTGAGTAAAATATTTCCGGGAGTCCGACGTGAAGTGAGGAAACACAGGCAGCGAACATCTAATCTCCAGAGCTTGACCCGGAGCCGTCTGCATGTCCCACCTGATGACGTGCGCACTCGAGGTACGTCATTCAACCACACCACACACATGATTGTTTAGTATACCGTTTCCACGATATATTTCAATACTAAAAAAATTTTAGTATTCGAAAAGAGTAAAATTTTCACATTTTTTCCCTAATGCCCCCAAAAGGGGATATAATAATAAAATATTTTAATATTTAAAAAGACGAAACTTTCAGCAGATGAATCCACGACATTTTTTCAACGGTGCGAACCAGAACAAATCATTTAAAAAACACAATAAAAATATTAAGACATTAGTCATCGTTACCGACAAGGGCGTTATTCGTGGGCTGTAAGTGTCGTAGTTTTAATATATATATATATATATCTTATTTTGACTAGTTACGAATGAATGGCTGAAAATGAACTCATTTCTACTATGCAAACTTTATAAATTAGTATTGAAATATATCGTGGAGACGGTATATTAAACAATCTGTTAGATGTATTATGTTATGTGTGGTGGTGTTGAATAACGAATCTAGAGTGCGCACATCAGGTAGTATGGGGCTGGGCCTGGCGATGTTGATTTAACAGGAAGTGAAGCCCAACTTGTGAAGAACTTGAATCCCATACCCACCCAAACTTCCGTTACCAAGTTTTATAATCGAAATCTTGTTACGATATGCGTCGAAGGATAATTCATTAAAGCTGGTCGTGTTTTCTTTCATATTCAATAAAGTTACAAACGAAAAGTATAAAATTAGCCCATGTAGGTTTAGTTTCATAAGCTTTGCCATTCTGATATTAGCACCAAACATCAAAGGCTTCTAGAATGTTGTATGGGAACGCTTCTTTGAATTTGTAGGTAAAAATAGCAGCGTGCTCTAACGAGAGCTTTCCAGAAAAAATAAAAAAATTTTCCTGATTGAAGGGGAAATTTTAGACCCTTTTTTATAAAATAACAAAAAAGAGTAAGAAAAAACGATGGGGAAAATTCTCCATGCGTGGGAGTTACCAAAGGTATTTAACACCTGGGAGTTACCGGGGAGGGCGGGTTTAAAAACCGGGGGATATTTGTTTTGGGGAGGACATTGACGTCACGGATCTAAAGCGCTATGGGGGTATGCTGTAAGATATGTAATTGAAGGGAGACTTTAATTTATATTAATTAATATATTAATATTTAAGATATGCAATGGTAGTTTACTTACATAATTGATTCCATAAGAAGGGACGATGGGGGTATATCGTAAGATATGCAATTGGAAGTCTACTTACATCATTGATTCCATAAGAAGGGGCGATAGGGGTTTATCATAAGATATATATGGGAGCTACTTAATCATTGATTCCCCAAGAAGGGGCGATGTGATATTCCGTAAGAATGAAAGGGGCTACTTTCATAAAGATAGGGAAGAATGCAATTGCAAGGTAGTCTACATACATAACTGATTCCAAAAGAAGGGGCGATGGGGGTAAACCGTAAGATATGCAATGGTAGTCTACTTACATCATTGATTCCATAAGAAGGGGCGATGGGGGTATACCGTAAGATATGAAATGGTAGTCTACTTAAATCATTGATTCCATAAGAAGGGGCGATGGGGCCGTCCGTCGCCTCCCATTTGTTGGCTATTCGAATTGTTTCGGCAGTCTTTTGTTGAATCGATTTGGTATCGTCTAAAAGCGTGAGCTCGTAAAATTCTTGTATATCTGTAACAAAAGGAAACAATACTTATATCACATTCTACTCATGAAAGTAGTTTCTCTTATGCACTTCACCTGGATGATTATTGAAATTGGGTAAATGATGAATTGATGATGAAAGACATACGCTTACATAATGTATTATTCACATGCACTGGAAATGATAGGTTTCATGTAACCCACAAATATGACACAGAATTTGTATAAAATATAAAATAGCGATTGCAAAAACAGACATGCTGCTGGGACTTGAATCCACATCTTACTGTTGGCGGTGTATTTGATTGCCATACGATGTAGGGTATGGATTGACTATAGTGGGTGACTATTTTCCCACTACTTATTGCATACTCTAATGCAGAAAGTCAACATCAAGGCAGCTCTCTCGCTCTAAAATCCAGCTCCGATGGTAATGGAAACAGAAACAAATATCATAACTGCAGTGTTTTTTATGCAGAGGTTGCAGCCAGGATTAATAGAAAATATGCGCTGCACACTCTGCATGTCCGTAGGGAATAGCGTGTGTTTCGAGTGTGGCAACCATAGCAAGGACTATAGTTATTATGAGTGTGTTTCTTTCCGCGCCAATAATTCTGCAATTGAACTCAACGGACGGATGAGACAAACTGTAAACGTGTAGGTTTCGTTCATCTCACTGGTCAGCATTATACATGTATGGTTTTGAGCATTACAACTCATCAAAAACTTGTAACATTTAACATCATCCTGCACGTATAAAAGCGCTCATTGAAAATTAACGCCGACACGTAAATCGATCCCGTATCTCTTTGAAGCGTGGATTGAGGCCTCCAAGCCTCGTTAGCAGTGACCACTGCACTTTGGAGACTATTTTAGTTAAATAACAAGGCACGATCAAAGGAAACCACAAAGAATTCCACAGAACGACAGAACCCGAGCCTGGTACCCACAATACACTTTCACGAATAAATTGTTGACATTCGTTTGATAGCAACGCGTTGCGAGGTGTACTTATGAGAATGACGCACCTGCGAAGTGCCTATTTTAAGTTTGTGTTACACTCTAATTCAAAGCTACAAATTGTGCACATTAAGCTACACAAGTGTAATTGAATAATTGATAGGCTACGATGATCGATCTAATACGGCGAAACCACGCAGTCTGCAGCTAGTATTTATCCGCACCCATTATTTTATCTTCTGTGCGTTTACGTCAATATAAGAAGGAAAATTACAACTAACTTACGTAATCAAAAGAGCACAGCATTTTATAACAGTAAGTGGTTGAAATGTATGTGATAGCTTGATGGAAGAGCGAAGTAAGTGGTAAGTGGGTTGGTTAGTGGACATTAGTTCCAACCAGTTTGCTAGCACAAGGAATGCCAGTACCAGTACCAGTATCAATTCATTAGGCCAACGTCACAAAAGAAATTGGCTATATTTCTTCGCAGTCTGTGAATACTATAAGACGAGTAAATGTGAAGTGAGAATTGAACAATGCACGATACAAGTGGATACATATGTATGAATAGTGCGTGCGTATTGTTAAAGAGTGGAATTGTAATGTTTGATTGGGGCCACTTTAAATTAGGCTAATGAATAATGACATTGAAGTGGAGGCCCTGCAGCACAGAGGGTCTCCCCGACTCATTCTGTAAGCGTCCTTCTGTAAGGAGTCGACTTCGAAATGATTTGTTGATCGCCTGATCTCTCCTGCCCGCTGTGGGTGCATGGGTGGGTGTGATGACTTACCGGCCATGCAGGCATAGCGCGGACAACGGAGCGGAGGTTATTGAGGAAAAGTGTCGATATTCTGTGTGCGTTAGTCACGTCTGCCGCAGTTTCCCCGCAAACACACACACACACACACACACACACACACGCACCCACAGCTGGGATGGGGTTGATGAATATTTTAATGGTTCCGACGACGACGAACGCCGGTGATCGCAAATCCAGAGTCAGAAAACCACCACTTTTCGAGGCTTATTGGTTCCAATTCTATTCCCTCAGCTAATTTACCACCCGAATTGCTACAGACGCACACTCCGTCTGCCGGATAGGTAGGGCCGTGGCGGGGGGAGGGGGGGGGGGAGTTTTTTTGACGTACGGCAAGACGCCCCACTTACAGACTCGATCGGAACCATTTTTCACATGTTTAAAATAAAACGAAAAATTGATTGATCAAAACACTCTTAACTCAACAAAAAGGTAGGCCTAGGTAGGTATAGTATGCAACTTGTTATCTGCTATTTAAAACAAAAATGAATACTCTGAAGTTGGAATTAAATTATTATAATTTAAATTAAATTAAACTTGCAGCCCATGCCCTACTGAAAATAAGAAGTAAAGCCAATATTCCAAGGCAGTAGGTACGCCTGTGCTAGATTTTATTTATGTATTTATTTTTATTTTATTTTATAGTTTGACCTTGTCATTATACATTAAAAAACAACAAAATATTGAATAAGAATAAAGAATAAATTGGCTGATTAATTTATTATACTTGTTCAAAGCCAGTTAACATATTTAACAATTTACCATTCACATTGCAAAATACATAATATATAAATGCATCGAGTCGAGGAATACTCTAACTCGATAACTTTACGATTGACTTCTAAAATCGTGTTTCTACAGCTATAAGCATTTGATGGAATGTGTGATCGAGATGCGTGCGTCAAACAAAACGGCTTTAGCCGCAATAAACAATGAACCGTTCTAAGATATACACTATATACAGTTATACGCATCTACAGCAGAGGTAGAACTGACATTATGCAATTCATGAAGTAGACGAGACCTCGCAAGATATTGGGATTTATGAATAAACAAACATCGATTCAGCGAGTCGTTGAGGGTACAAACACATTCAACACAAAACGACTGTCCCTCTTGTCACCGAGTGCCACGTGCTGTTGAGATGCGCTGCGCATCACACCACGTGTCATCGAGCGTCTATCGTTGGATCTGTATCGCAGGTCGTGCTTGTCACCGAGTGCCACGTGCTGTTGAGATGCGCTGCGCATCACACCACGTGTCATCGAGCGTCTATCGTTGGGACTGTATCGCAGGTCGTGCTTGTCACCGAGTGCCACGTGCTGTTGAGATGCGCTGCGCATCACACCACGTGTCCCCACGTGTCATCGAGCGTCTATCGTTGGATCTGTATCGCAGGTCGTGCTTCCAACTGAAGATGCATAATTTAGCAAGGCGAAGCTTTTCTGTCTTTTCATATGCAAATAGTCTTTCTGTTTGACATTTCGCGTGAGCCACTTACTGCTAACCCTGCGGTCTCCCACAATTCCCGTCTTGTGAATAAATCATATTTCATAATAATAGAACGTAAAAACAATATCAGCATTCATACCCATTATTAAATGAAGAAGGGAAAACTATTTGCTTTAAGACAACGTCATTTTCTTGGTAAAGTTTTCTCGGGGAAACAAGAAATACATTTTAGAACGCTGAAAGAAGTTTAATTTGAGAGACTGGAGGAAAGCATTATTAACATAATTGCGCAACGCTACTATGAGTTTAGAGCTAAAGCATATATTTGACTTGTTACAATTGAAATATACAACTCGGAATAAAAGATGTATTATTGCATACAAACTAGGGAACACGATAAACTGAAGTAATTGCACGCCAAGTACTTACAAAGTTTCAGTTCAATCTCGCTAAACAAAGGTATGAAATGTAGGCTTTAGTTAAACATTCGCAAGTGGCTCATGGTCTGGTAAGAACTTTTGCAGCGATATAAAGTTTAGGTTGAATTAAATGTATTGTTTTGACTAGCACAGGTAAGGCTTTAATTACAAATGTGTACAACCAGGATACACCAAATAAAAGTGTAGACATTATTGTATTTTGTATATATGTTTTGTCCTAAGCGGATAACTTACAAATATGTTTGATTTGGTAAAATACAGTGTTAAAAATAAAAAAAATATTGAACCTCCAATTGATGGTACAATGTTAACTATAATTTTGTATTTTAATTAGGTGACACGATGATTTACAGAAAGCTTCACACTATAGCATACCGAGGTGACGTCAACGCTCTATGTTAACAGTAATGCATTGGTTTGATGTCTAGGCACTGTCGGGCTACGGCCGCTACGTGATGACCGGCCACACACTGCAGTTTCCACATGCAAAAGACACCATTGGCCCGTCCGGTGACGTTCACTAGTGTACTATTGTGGAGGCGGTTCAACCGTTGAATGACGACAAGCATGGGCACTCCAGCAGCTGTGTTTCGTTCCAGCAGCAAGGCTTATTGAGACGATCGACTGAGCAAGACACTCTGGAACTGGAGGCACGTTCACGCCGATATAATAATTTGTTTCCACGCAGTGGTTGTCGAAGTATCGAACAAAGTCGAGATCGGGCCATCAGCATAGCCAGTCACGTCTCGCCCCAGGCGTTCCACTTCGCATCATCATTCAAGAACCATAAACCTCGAAATGAACCCTACAGTGAAAAAATATAAGCAAAGACTGATATATTCCATAAGCTCTAATACAATTTTCAAGATGTTGGTGATGTTATCAGCTGAATATCTGAAGTTTTCTTTTTGTTTGGCAAATGCCGGGCGGGCTCGTTACCATGGGAATAGTTTTGGCACTGCAATGGAGTGTATGATTGAGGGGCAGCTGCATCCCCTCCCCAGCTCCGCCATCCCAGACTGATGACTTGTGATCACAACCCTGTCAAGAATTTATCACTACCCTAGTGCCGCACAAAATGGAAACCCGTTCTTGTTGAATAATTGATGAACGCTTTCTCACTCATATATTTTTGGACCCAGTCATTTCAAAGAAAAATCACGCCCCATCCATTATCGTAAATATCTGCAGATTTTTCTTTTACCAAATATAATATTTCAAAATTGAACACGCTATTGTCTTTGGTAGTAATTGAAGATTTTTCACACGCCAAGGCATAAAATACGTATTTTCGTTTTCACTGGACACGGAGAAGTACTTACTATTTCTTAAGACTTGAGTAATAATTGACTACATAACTATTATACTGTGTACTCATCAGCAGAGCCAGCCTGTAATGCTATCATACCACCGTTACAAGGTTCATCATTGTACTAAGAGAATACAACTTTTATGCTCAAAATATCCTCAAATATAAGGTAGTGTACATCCGCCAAACAATAGTAGCTACATCATCACGTCTTCCACAACTAGCTATTTGAATAATACAGCCTAATCCATTTCAACTGACAATATTGCATCTCCCTGCTCACTCGACATTATTCTGATTCGCTATCCCATGGCGTATTAATTACAATATATATTAAGTCACAGGTGGTTGCCAGAGTAGTCCACTCCTAGGGGCGCTTGCTCGAGGTCAGGAGAATAGGGAACATTTTAATCATTCCACTGCGTTAAGGACTTCATTCTGAATATTTTTTTGGTTATTTAGATAAGAATTCATTTTAAAAAGTATAAGATGAAAGTTGAAACAATAATATTGGCGGGAAAACGAGCCACTACGTCACGATTAGCTATTATTACGAATCGGCCACCAAGACAATGCTAAACAGTCATATTAACTGTGTAATCTAGAAGGCGGTGGTGCGCATTGGTCAACAATGCTCTAGCTAGAGACCCTAATCTTGACGTCACATGCTATTTGCGCGGAAAATAAAAAAAAAACTTCAATCTTTGTGTCTCAATAGAATTAAAATATTTACTTTAATTTGCTTGAAATTGCAGAAATGTTGTTTTTAAAGGGGCAATTAACCCAAAAAATATTTTTTACCACATGATCTTTAGCACAATACTACACTACTAGGAAAACGCTTAAGTCCCGCCGCGTTGTTGGATGAGCGTAATTGGTGCATTGACCTGCCATGTGTTATGCAGATTTTCTGTTGTTTTGTGAAAAAATTATTACTAAGTCGATTTTTTTTAAATTAAATTAAATTAAATAAAAAATTAACTTTATTCTTTTATTTTTTCTTAATCGTAATTTTAAAAAAAGAAAAAAAGCGTAAAATTGCTATTTTCATAACAAATAATTATTCGATTGCGCTCAAATTTTACACGAATATAATAATTCATAAAATTAAGGTTCTGTAAAAAAATCATTACAATAGGATAAAGCATGTAGGTGTTATAAGTGAAAGAATTGTTAAAAAAAAAGAAAAAACCGTAAAATTTCGATTTTCATGAGAAATAATTTTTCGATTGTTCTCA
Organism: Sweltsa coloradensis; assembly: GCA_024449915.1. NCBI lineage: Eukaryota > Metazoa > Arthropoda > Insecta > Plecoptera > Chloroperlidae > Sweltsa > Sweltsa coloradensis. The sequence continues at coordinate 389,492 of JAMZAV010000391.1, forward strand.
AATTTCACACAATATCTTAATTCATAAAATAAGGTTCTGTAAAAACATCATTAAAATCTGATTAAGCATGTAGGTGTCATAAGCCGAAGAAATTTTTTTTAAATCGATAAAAATCGTAAAATTTGCGATTTTCATTAGAAATAATTTTTCGATTGCGCTCAAAAACGTGGCAGTTCTAAGTTCAGAGATTTTGAAGGCCCCCATAAAATTTCATCGCATTTGGACTATCGGTTTAGCCGGAATAGTGTGGACAAACACACAAAAATACAAAAAAAAAACAAAAAAAACAAAACATTCCGGATTTTTTTCTTCAGTGTAGGGAAATGGAATCTTCGCTTCGCTCGCTACGCTCATCCAAAAAATGACAGTTTAAAAATTTACATCTTGTAACTGTGATTCAACACGAATTTTTCAATTTTTTTAATCCAGAAATTTGCGAAAATTGGTGTTTTGGGAAATTTCTTAAATCAGCTTTAATCTGCTTCTTTTTTGGTCCACATAGGTACTAGAGCATCATACCAATCTAAAATGCTCATTTCTTACATCGTGTCTTGAAACTGTGCCCAAATATACCCTAAAACACGCTAAAATATGCATTCCAAAATCACACCCCATCTTGGTAATCAGCATATTTTGACCGAACTACTTGCCCAAATTACAAAACAAAATATAGAGAATTTACAGAAATAGCTATAGAGGACGTTAATAAAGGCCAATATTTTTTTTGATCAAAATTCTCCAAGGTCACGGGGCATAAAGATCGTCCCCATGTTATTTCTTATGGGAGATTTTTGCCGATGGAACCTAGCTCGAAAAATGTGATGTTTGACAATTTTTTTGGAGGTCATGGTGGCCCCAAAAATTTTTCTGTAAATTGCTTAATTCATTACTAGTTAGCCTGAATGAAATATATTTTTTGAGTTTAGCGGTTAAATACCCCTTTAAGTGTTTTTCCATCCATTTCTTACTCCCACGTCAATATTTGGACTTGGTGAGCATTCCCTAATATTGACGATTGGGAAGTCTGATTTTCTATACTATTGGTTTTGGTATACGAAACAGATGGACCTTAGAAATGTACACAAAATAAATTTGAAATATTGTACATTCTATTTCGATACAAATTGTTACATTTTCTCGTGCTTTTATTGAGAAACCTCTCGTTACATCATCCCTCTTACTGCATCGAGACGTCTGGCCAAGCTTACTCAGACATATCTCTCAAAGAACGGTTTGACAGAATGATAAAATTATGTCACGGAGTGAATTTTCTGTGAAAAACTGACAGTTGGTACGTTAAGAAGATATTACACACAGTCTAAAAAAAACTGCCTATTTTGCCTACCATAGTTGACATATTGAATTACAATAACATACGAAAAACCCTTATAGTAGGTAGCTCAGATGTTTATGACAATATAGGGTGACCTGGCCTTACTCAGATTTGGAGAACGCGCTGTAGTAGCAGAATTGTAGACTGAATTAATTTAAACACCTCCTCCCTCCTCCTCCTCCTCCTCCTAGATAAAGCAGTAGTAAACATTAGAGAAGCTCTCTAGTGAACATATTGGCTTGGCTATTGTAGCGATTTTCATAACAAATGTAAATTGTAAAACCAAAAAAACTTAATACAAATATGTTCTTTTTTATATTAAATGCCATTAAAAATAATATATTACGAGAACCAGCAACACAATTTACTTAAAATAATATATTAATAGTGAATAAAAATTGAAATAAGTGTAATTTTATTTAGTCATTGCAGGATCGGTTGATTGTTGGTGGACAATGTTGATATTACGGTCACTACCATGTTTTCTGCGTCCAAATTAAGCGTAAAACTTTCGGCTCTTATTTATGAATACAAATATTCTGAAACTAATATTAAAACGTTGTTTTTGGTTTTTATACACTTAATGTGGTTCCTAATTCAGGAGAATAATATACACTACAAATTAGACTATCCTAAATTTATAATGGTGCTGAATTAATATTGGCAGCCAATGAACTAGAGTAAATATTACACTATGTATATACAGCAAGTGTTATTAGTTATCAGTGTTCATACTGTTAAAACTGTTACTGGTAAAATATATTTTAAGGTACTGATGTGGATGCCATATTTTCTCGAAAGTAAACAATATAATATTGGATCTGCGCTTTTCATGGTTATTATATTGTTTTGCTTGATTATAATATATACGCGCTACATCCCCAAAGCAAAATGGTGTTTATGTTCTAGATATTTCCAACAGGTTCAATTTATGTGTAAACAAACGAATAACGCCTATGTTCAATCACGTTTAAACAAAGTGAAAGTTTTGTACATTCTACAAAATACGAATAGATCCAGAAACTCGGAGGTACAAAACACACTTACATATGCAAGTAAGAGGATACATTTAACGAGGGAGGCAATATTTCAAGATAAACTACAAAGTTCTTCTAAAAGCAGAATATATATGTCTTTCATGTTGGTTCTTTCCAGCACCTTTGTCCGTGTACATGCTTTATTTGTGTTTGTAATGGCTCTAATATATGTTAGATAACTGGACAAATAAAGGTGTAGTGAACACATTATTAACTACGTATACGAGGCAAGACATCGCTCTGTGCAACGTTGCGCGTGAGTTGATCGACAGCGAGAAGACGAGGGCGCGCGGACACCAACACCCGGATTGATGTGAAGGGCGCGCATGTATGCAGATTACAATTACGCACTTGAATGGCTTTATCCAAATAGCGTGGGCAGACTTTCGCCTTGGCATGTTAACACCCTCTGGCTCATCCTGGGCTACACCCGCGAAGGTGGCAAATGAAGTGGAAAAATGCGCTTTATACGTCATTGGTGGTGTGACGTTGACAAGTAGGAGACTCGAGGGGTGGGGACGGGGTAGCATTGTTCCCGACAAAGATTATTTATCTTATGGCAACATGCTGATAGCTTCTCTGAGGTAGTCTTTCTCTTCTTCTTTCCCGGATAATGTTTGGAAAACAGCATACTATCCGTGTGTTATTTAAGTCATGCAACATTCCTTGTTCGTCTCCAGAAGTCGTTTCATAGATCTAGAGCCACATCAATGACTTCCAGCATCCTGGCCGAAAGCTCTACGTTATCCAACCAGTAACCACCGTCCACTTTCATTATATAACCTTTTTTCTTTAGTGTATAGGTATCCACTTCCCTCCAGACGTATTCAACAAGACGATATATTATCTTTATTCACTGTTCTTGCAAATAAATATTCACTTGTCATTCTATTGTTTTGTAATTCCAGTGCAACATCTCACGAATGCCTGTAAACGTTTATTTTTCCCATTTATTTTAATATCCTACCCCTGTTATTAGAGCCCAATGGAAATGTTAAACGAGTTTTACCTCCGAAGAGTTTTTTTTTGTTTAATTATATTTTCCCTCATTACATACATATGTTTTTAAAAATATCTCTATACAATAAGCTATGCATATTTTTATTTTTATGTTAAAATGTTAAGAGCCCAATGGCTCAGGTAATTTTGTACACACTGTATGCACTGATGTACCATTATTATATAAGTTAAATAAATACATTTAAAAAAAAAAGAGTTTTATGTGCCTATTTTGTTTTCCGAGTAACGTTAACTAAGATAGAATAACTACTTATGGATTCTAAAACATACTTAAAAATCCCCTTATCCCTCCACTCTCATTCTTTCAGGGTGTATATCACGCGCTACCAGAAAACTAAAGCACAAGGCGTCGTTAGACCAATCTCAGTGCCCTGACCCCGAGACCAACGAACGTCGAGCCATTCGCTCGTCGACATGAAAACTAGGCACGTTGGCCGATAATAAAGCATTTTCCTTTCATTCCACTCAAGTTTGCCAATGTAACAGCTTATATTTGACCACACAAATTTTCCAAACACGTTTCACGTCTCAAACTTTCACATGATTTTTATGACCACAAGTCCGAATCCCTTTTCCCAACGCGATTGTCTTCAAACGAGTACAAATAAGATTATCCACCTCTGTCAGGTCAAGACTCAAGACGCGTGGTGCCTGCTTGGTTAGATCGGCGTCACTGGGATTTGCCGAAGAGGATTTCACATCATTAGTCCGATCGGTTTGAATAGCGCTGCTCTCTTGACGGCGCGCTATGAATCAGCCCATGCACGTCACATTTCTGCGCGTATCGACAGCAGTGAGGGCAGAGTCTTGCCGCAATCGAGCAGAGTCTTCGAGATCAAAGCTTCACATTCCTTCAAGGCGGTCTCAACTCTCAACATTATTAATAATATGATTGTTATTGCAATTCGGAGAACTCACAGAAGCGATTTATTATTCAACAAAGACGATACGAATTTTCCTAGGAAGACAGCGTTCCGGGCACAATATTAAAAGCTACATTTCTCACGTCCACTTACAAACATTCCACATCCAGTCATCCACTTATTATAGATATAAACTAAATGTTAAAAAGAAACGAACGGGAATACGACAAAATGTGATGTAACATTTTCACAGAATAAACATCAAAGACTCGAGTGACTACAGTTTCCCTAACGCTACTCGTAGCAGAAGACTACCGCCACTGGTTGCCGGGTCCGGCCACGTAGAGGTGGACAAGGAATTCTACTTCCTGCTAAGGGGATGGACACGTACTATTGTCGAACCTATAACAAGTTCAACAGAAACGCTTTGTCTCTAAAAGAGTTAGAGAAAAACTATGTTTTCACTTTGGTTATACGTTGAGGATCGAGTTGCCTTTGCTAAATGCTTAATATAGATGTATAGCTTTACTAATTTTAAATTTTAAATTAAAGTTCTGTCTTTTATCAACAATAACATTTCAAATGTAAATTAACTACGAAAAATTAAATTAAGTGAAAAATAAAATGAAGTGTGAAGTACATGAACTATGAAGTACAAATTATTATGAAAAAAACTAATATTTATTTATGAACGTTACTCCTTGCTGAAATAAATTAATATTATAATTGACATAAATTTACAAGAGAATGTACAAGGTAACTTGGAAAGAATGGACATTAGAGAAATCACACTACTTAGTAAGTTTATTTTATGGAGAAAGGGGATAAACAATACTCTTAAACATTTAATACAATTCAGAAATTAAATATTACCAATTCCACATACGGGAGTGTTTCCCGCCCATCCAAATAGAGAAATACTCTTAACGCTGCCCAGCTCTTCCAAACTTGCGCACTTTCTTCCATCCCTTCTATGAATCGGATCGTGGCACCTACTTCACCGAACGAAAGTTATGTTTTTAATTAAGGGTGCTTTTAACAAAACTCTACCCATACTGATTTGTTTTAGTACTCCCGAGTTGACACGGCTTGCCAATTAAATCATTTCCTCCAGCCCTCGCCCCACCTGGCCCGAGTAGGCCCAGTCTCGCTCGACGGTTCAATCCGCAAGTATACGGTAGTTTTAGTAGAGATTTGTGGGCGCTGCCATCTTGGCTGTGACGTCACGGAAGTGCTGCTAGAAACTCGTTTCCACCATGCAGCACATGTTAGCACAGCACCTTCATGGCGCCAACAAAAACAACCGTATACACCGGACTCCGGAGGTTGATTACTCCGTGACGTGTGCATGTGTAGCCTCGCACTACATGAATGTCACAGTTTCTCTCTCTCTCTCTCTCTCTCTCTCTCTCTCTCTCTCTCTCTCTCTCTCTCTCTCTCTCTAACAGTAATATAAGTTCATTATTAGTGTTAGTAACCTTATACATGTATTTGTTTATATAGTTTCATTTCATTCTTTGTTTACTTTTATATCTAGGATAAGCTGTAACAATTAAATTAAACTAGGAAAACGCTAAAGTCCCGTCGCGTTGTTGAGCGAGCACCGGTACGTGCAACACGACCCGAGTACGACATTCCCATAATGTTACATACCAAATAAGTCTTTAAGGTTTGACCGATTTAGCTGAAAATTTGTAAAATAGGAGAGAATGGATAAAATCCACCGCCATCTAGAGGACCTTGACATCATTTCTTTAGGAAAACTATTTTAACTCTTGATTACTTCTAGGTGGCAGTGCATAGTGACCAGAATTCTTGTGCGACTTTTCGTTGCCATGGTAACGTTACTTTTGTTAAAATGTAATTTCTATCTACACTACTTATCGGATCAAAATAAAATTAACATATTCGTGACCGGACGGACATTCTAAATGATTTGGCTACCTCAGATTTTGTCGCCGTTTAGTTTAAAAAAAAAACTTTAGATTAACTTTAATGTAACTTTATAACTTTTTGAACGATTTTGCCACAAAACTCATGGCATTCAATCGGGAACGAAGCTTGCGGATGGTCAAAATTTCAACTCGATCCGAGCCTCCGTTCGACCGCTATCATGAGCCAAAAAAGCTGCGCGACTTTCCGTTGCCATGGTAACGGTACTTTGTTATAATGTAATTTCCATCTACACTACTTATCGGATCAAAATAAAATTAACATATTCGTGACCGGACGGACATTCTAAATGATTTGGCCACCTCAGATTTTGTCGCCGTTTAGTTTTTAAAAAAAAAACTTTCGATTAACTTTAATGTAACTTTTTAACTTTATGAACAACTTTGCCACAAAACTATACAGCAACCCGCATAGGTGGTATGTACATGTGTGCAAAATTTCAGGTCGATCAGAGAAACGGTGCGACCTGTACCGAAGCAGTAACAGAAAAAAAACAAAAAAAAAACAAAAAAAAACAGACATTCGAGCCATAAGAGTCAAGTGGAGACGCTCGCTACGCTTGCTCAATTATTTTTGTAGTGTTTATCTATCACTAAAATCAGGTTGGATGGAAGATAATGCTTCACTAGCCTTAATCCCACCTTAATAAAGACCTCAATCAATCAATCAATCAATCAATCTTTTGGTCGTGTTCGAGGCAAATTTTAAATTCAAACACTTTTTATTGCGGCATACACCCGAAAGCATGACGCACTGGCAATGAGGCAAGAATTTCGTTTCATGTGCCTATAATTCGAGGATTAAACACAAGTGTTAGAAAGAGAGAAAAAGTAACAAGTTGTGTGCTGGTAATGCAATACATCAGTGCCCGTGACGGCATCTAGGCCGGTAATGACTGTCAGCAATGAACAGACTGGTGAAACTACAACAGCCAAACCGTGGCATGCAAATAGGACAACGCACGTGTCAACATGACCTGCACGGCAAGTAAATTAGTGTAGGTATATACTGATTGTATAGCGTGTGTTAATTGTATTTACTTGCAAGGCGATCCCCTGTGGCCAAATAGTGCGTTATAGACAGCAGTCAAAATCAAAATCAAATTTGATTATCTAATGAGTATCGACCGCTATTAAAGACGGATGTACGGTACCGACTAGTCATGCTCGAAGCTCAATAGGCAAGAAAGACAATTACATTATTATAATGGATGTCTACTGGGGTCATTCCTATATTCGACTTCGACAGTAAGTAAGTAAGTAAGTAAGTAAGTAAGTAAGTAAGTAAGTAAGTAAGTAAGTAAGTAAGTAAGTAAGTAAGTAAGTAAGTAAGTAAGTAAGTAAGTAAGTAAGTAAGTAAGTAAGTAAGTAAGTAAGTTGTATTAGTTTGACTGATACAGAGTAAAGAAAGCCTATTCCATAGAGAGGGAGAGATAGATGGAGTGAAATGAATAAGGTGTGGTTCTAAGATTTAGGTTGGCAAAGGCAAAGGAGAGAACATAAAATTAATTTAATGTAGATGTAAAACTAAAGTTGGGGCTTAAATTAAAACTTACAACACCTAATACTAGATGTAGTTGAAAATTTACAAAACAAGCGGTTATGCTTAGAGAACATTCCCAGCAAACAATTTTGCGGTGTCCCGCACGTTTCCCGAAGTCTGTCCCGTAATGCCGCTAGTGCGGGACCCGTACGGGACATCCCGCACTCGTCCCAGTGTGTCCCGAAGTCGTCCCAAACGTTTCCCGCGCGCTCATGCCCGCGACCTACCCTTGATGGTCCCGGACGGGTCCCATAGTCTGCCCGCTAGTTTCCCGCACGGGTCCCGTCCGGGTCCCGCACGGGTCCCGCACTCGTCCCAGTGTTTCCCGTGCATTGCTTCTAGCGCCATCTAGTAGACACTCAAAGAAGTCAACAGAGAAAACGGGCCAAAATTTTAAAATTGAATTATTTATTACGCGATGCCACTTTCTCAATTTATACATTTAATGTGAAGGGGAATAAGTACATAGAATATAGACAAGAATTATCAGACATTTAAATTTTATTGACTACAGCCGAACTCGAACCCGTAATGCCTTCTTCCGGAGTCAGACGCTCTATCCACTCGGCTACAGCAACTATACTGTCTATGGCGCGTTAGATGGCTTATGAAAGGGAGCACGCTTGCGTGGATTGCGGAACACAACATTGCAGTGTAACTATTGTGATATTGAAAATGTGTTTTGGTGTTTATTAAAACATGATACTATTATATATTTTTTTAAATCCTTGCTATCCTCTTCGATTATTAGGCTTTAACAAATACTCGATCATTAAATCTTATGCTGGCTGGATATATTGCATTGGACGACGGTAGGCCAAGAACAGATAATTGTTTCTTATATCTTATAACCAATCGAATGCGATCAATTATCCCCCCCTCGACGTCCGCGGTGGCACATACAATTAGGGCGCTCATCGAGTACGTGGGTTTGAATCCCGAATAAGGCATATTTTTTGTGATCGTCCTTTATCGTCATATTATCACCACTAATCAACTCGAATAGCCTTAGTGCATAAAGGCGTTAAGCAATACAAATCATCATACATATTTTAATACTAGTTACAATAAAAAATTATTTCAGTTAAATGATCATTTAACATGTATGTTCTTTGTTATGTCTATAGCATATTTTGATTCTACAACATTAAGTTTATTTATTAATTAATTTTGTTTATACAAAATTAGTTTACGTGTATTTAGTTGTAACGAAGGGATATCACGCATAATTTGCTATGAGGCTATCGTATGCACTCTCTGATTCTCTTCAACATATTTTTAAGATTAATTTGTACTTAATTTGTAGAAATTAATAAAAAGAAAGAAAGAAAGAAAGGAAAAAAATCATTAAAAAAAGAAAAACGCAAAAGAAATAAAAAACAGATTTATTAGACGATCCAACTCAAAGAATATGAGGTTTCAAAATCAGGAACAGCAAATCAGGGAGTAATCAAACTTTCGCGAAACGACCGAACGCGAATCTTCATTCTTGTTTTCAAATCTTGATAATAATATAGTACAAAAGATCTTGACTCTAATATCTTAGACATATATTATTAGAAATTGTATAGGCTAAGTCAAAAACTGATCACAGCAATGATACAGGACACCTAACTCAAGTTGCGAGCTTCACCAGTGGCCGGCCACCAGACAACATACCTTCACAACTTAACTAAGACTTAATACGATTTACTCGTCTGAAATCAATTGATATATTTATTTATTTAATTAACGTCTATATAGGCCTATCCTATTTCAGTTATAAAAAACGATTTGCAATGAAATAGAACTAAAAGAATAAATCAACGGAAGTATTCAACATAATCTATACACACGTATTGTTTTAATATAATTACTCCACATTTTGGGTTATCCCTTTAGTTTCCCTCGCGGGACCCGTACGGGTTGTCCCGTAGTTTTCCCTAAAGGGGTGTCCCTTGAGTTTCCCTCGCGGGACCCGTACGGGTTGTCCCGTAGCCTCTCCCAGATAGAAATGTCCCTAACATGTCCCTAACATGTCCCGCGCGGGACCCGTGCGGGTTGTCCCGTGTAATTCCCTAACCCGCAATTTACCCGCACCTTCCCTTGGTTGTCCCGCACGGGGCCCAGAGTCTCATGTTTGCTGGGTTATTTCCAGCTGGGGGCAAAAACAAAACCAATAAAGGCGCTTGAAATCAATGATCAAAATTATTCTATGAATTAGGAAAATGTCTTCCGTTGATAGGTTGTAGTTGAAACAGGCTCGATCACCATAAAAACAGTGTATGCATTCGCATCGTGAGATAGGTCTGTTTTTTTTTGTGATTTTTGGCATATTATTTTTATCCAGCATGATTTGTGCTGATGACGAGTAAAGTAGGCAAGTTCCGCGTATCTCTTCCGTTCCACAAAATCCCATTTTAATTGCCAATTTTGACATGTAACTAATATTATAATAGCAAAGGTGTTGAGTAATTGATTTTTGTAGGTGATAAGGTGAGAGTGAAGGACAAATTACAAAAACCCATGCCTTATGCGGGATACGATCCCGCGTCTCCCTATAAGTCATCCTCATGCGCCCCAATCGTATGAGCCACCGCGGGAACGGCTTTAAATGTGTGTATATTACCAGGAATTGTGACGCCTTAGCAAGAATGTCGGCCCTATAATAGTATACCACTTGCTCGAGTAGCATAGGACACCAGCTGAGATACGTGATTACCGCCTGTTCTTACGTCAGTTAACATGTTCTAGCTGATGGAGTAAAATATCATACTTAATGAGACTGATGCCACTGTTGGTTTATATAACAAGGCTAAACAATATATAAATACATCTTCATTCTTGGGGTATAATGCTAGTTTTCTGTCGGACTACATTATTCTATACAATTCTACAAAGTTTTAAAAACAATTGCTGAGCCATTTATAACAAGTTTACATTCAAAACAAAAATGTAAAACTAAAAAGCATAAAAACCGTGAAAAGTTAAAGAAGATATCTCGAAAAGTAAGTGTGATACAGAAAGCCTCTGTTTTTATCTCTTTTCGCGGAAATATATTTTGCGACTTACTAGCTCTGAAAAGATATGATTTTAAAATACGAACGAAAAAGTTTTCTCGCTCTTTTATGCACGATAATACTGCGACCCATGGCAATAAAGGCCTACGAGATGTAGTAAAAACATAGTTAATCCTCAACAAATCATTGAAAATAACAACATAATGTTTTGATTATTGAGTAGTACGGACACGCACTGGAACGGGAGTATACCCAAAGTAGGGAGCGAACCCTATCATCATTCATGATGATACAACGTTTCTTCTAACGTTCAGTTCTCCTTGGTGGTGTTGGTTGAGTTTATCTGGTTATAGGCGCGTCAACCGTTAGGTAACGATGCGCCACTCTAGGGGATGTGGGGAGGACACCACCGTACTGAACAGAGGGGGAAGTTTCTCACGTCATCGACCAGAGCCCGTAACATACTCCCTTACATACCAGCTGATGTTTGCGAGATGGACTTTTGCTCTTTTCTCGCCTTTTACGGTTAGCAGAGCAATGCGATATTAAATACACAAATGCAATGCTCTGAGCCGAAATCTACCCCGGACCAGGCGGGTTTATCGAAATTCTTTTTTTCAGTGGTGCTAATGACGCCCCTCATAACCTCAGGGTAACCAAACCATTCTGTCTTATCCTCGTGAAGGGGATTCCAACCACCTACACCGTGGGTATATATCAATCGGAGGTCCGAGGTCATATTGTTCGGTTCCCATCGTTGTGAGACGTAACATATTTGGCGGACAGAAAGACAGGCAGATAGACAAGTCATGTAAAGAGGAAAGTTTCACTCCCTAATAACCGACATTGAATCCACTAGAACCAAATCATATAGTACTATAGGCCAAAAATCATTGCGAAAGAATATAAATATAAATAATATATATTATATTCAATTAATAAAATCTGTTACCTATTACTATCGCATTAGGGTGAACAATGAAGACAAACTTATCTACCGCGTAGGTCTACGTCTAAATGTTTCTTCAATAAAGTTGAAGGTGGTGGGTTCAGATGACACTAAACCAACCGTACATTTAGAAACCAACCGTACATTTAGACATGAAACACAATAATAACAATATAACGTAGTTTCAGTGTTGATAGTGAGAGGGGAGTGTAGAATAACCATCGGCCCCAATAGCATGGCAATTGTAAACATACAATATTGCATCCGACTACTACTCAGCAGCTGTGGCCTTTGGTTGGTTTTCAGTTCATGTAGTAAATAGTAGATATTCATAATTTTTCCCTTATTTCTATTTTTCTCTTATATCTACGTACATGCTTCAAATTCAAATGGGTCAATGTTTAATGACCAATTGACAAAAAATGTGTGTGCTCGGTGAAATGTCTTCCCCAGACAGGCAACAGTAATTTGTTTCGCGTTCGTATGGCTTTGCTTGTCGCGCACCATCGCGTGCCGAGCAGCCGACATCAAATCAACAAAACACACAGATTCTCGATTTCGGCGCGAATAGCCAGACAAACATGGCGAACGAACAAACTAGGAAAACCGATGACGTAATTGTAAGTAATCCCGCGCGGATCTAGTCAATCCGACCGAGTGTTCGACAAACAGAACCGCGCGCTGTGGTGGGAAGATAACTTAAAAACACTCGAAGCGGTAGATTCAGAACGAACAAGACAATCACTTAAATGCGCATACCTCTGTCTTCGCACACAGCAAATAAACCTGAAATTATCGTGTTTTCAAACTTGACGAACAAACATTTGTTCGCGCAACTTCATCGTCGAGACTAAAGAAACGCTTCTAACCAAGAACTTGGTGGTTAAGAATTGATTCTTTCATTCTAAAAGTTGGTTTATGAAAATATATCCGATTAATTATTTTTAATGTAGACGTGCTCATCTGCAAGTAATAGTTTTATGATGGAAAAATATAGGGTGGGGCTACAACTTAATTTAATAAATGCAATTACATTGCAGCAGAGCAAAATTACTTACACAAAAACTGATCATTCTTCATGATCGCTTCAAATATATATATTTTCCATCCATTCTAAATCCATGCCACTAATTACCATGTAATAATGTGAGAGTGTGATGTTATGAGACCAAGCAAGTCTCAAACTGAACCTAATATTCATACACAAAAGTGTTTTGAAGAATTTCGAGACAAAATTGAAAATTGGAGAAACGTCAAGTATTTTTAATATGTCAAACCATACGCACGATCGCGGGATTACGTTTACGTGCGTGTCAGTATTAACTGAACCATCTATGAAACGGGACCTTGTGCAAGAGAAGAGACGAAAATCGTTACAAAATTGCATCGTCAAAGAGAGTAATAACAACAATCGAATGTAATGAACACGCCAAAAAAAAACTATCATTCGTTTAGAAAATATGTGAAACAGGTAATTTCGCCGCTCCGTGTATTTAACACTTACTTGAGTGTGAGTTCGACGTTTCGGAACCACTGTTTGCTCCATCATCAGGACGACTATAACCTTTATCGTCCTGATGATGAAGCCCACAGTGGTTCCGAAACGTCGAACTCACACTCAAGTTAGTGTTAATACGCGGCGCGGCGAAATTACCCGTTTCACATATTTTTAATATATTCAGGTCGCGAAAGTCTCAAATGTTTCACGATACATATCAATGCAATCAATAGAATAATATATGTGACAACATAACACATAACATAACAGTTTGTTAACATTAATTTATTATTTTTGACTTGTTAATCATCGTGCATGTAGTTCCGTCATTCAGTTAGACATTTCGATGATCCAGTTCATCATTGAATGGGCAGACTGTGGTTAACTTTTATTTACAACCATTGTTGTATAAACAAAATACATATGCAGGCAACATATACCAGTTACTGTATTTATTTGATGAAGTTACTTATTTACCTTGAAGTAATGTCCATGGTCAATGTTAAAATAATTCGTTATTTATAACACACTACTCGGTTTTCTTATCTCCAATGTAGAACCACAACGAGTAGATGATTTGGTTTCTACTCCCTTTATCTTGAAGTTCAAGCATCAAAACAAACCACACCTGCAGAAACTGCTTGAAATGCGCCATGAACTTAAGAAATGTAAATTTAAGATATTTCCCAAGACCGAGTGAGCATTCGTCGAGAGCGCAATGTTCGTTATCTCGCGTCTTAGCGCGGAAACACATTATAAACCAGCATCGCCGTTCACCGGGTTTAATTAAACAACACCCCGCCCCACGCGCGAGGAGGGCCGAGGTGCGTGTAAGTGTAAACCGCCCGCTATACTAACACAAGAAAGAGGGGTGAACGGAAATACGGGCTACGTGAAAATCAACAACTAGATACTTTTATCATAAGATGAAGTGAGACGTTGCCGTAGATGGGATGAACATTTTATAATCTATTCGAAAAGATTTACTTGGCGAGCTTTCATTCGACAAACAAATTAGAAAGTGCCGACAATGAAAATGAAACTCAATTAAATTCAGACTCTCAAGGTTTCGTGTAAATATACAGATTTAATTAACTGCAATAGGTTACACATTTTACCTCTCAATCCTGCAGACGCTACGAACAGTTACGAAAGCTCCTGCACGTACGCTTGGCTACGTGGTGGGAATAGTTGGCGTTGTCAATGTTCATTCACAGTCGAGTGCAACCACGGCTACCACGGTGGGCTAAGGATTTCAAAACGCACTCATACCTGTGATACACTTTTGCTATGATGAGTTGCATAATCCATATTGTAATCGTGCAAAAAAAACACAAAACATATATATCATACATGAATTTAGAGTCGACAACGTAAAAGTAGTCGAGAACTAAGCTCTATAGTACCGGGGTTGCAGAGAATATCCTACAACACTTGCGTTTATTTATTCATCCATTAGCTTATTGCGACGAATCGGAAGGTGAGAATGAACACTAAATCACTCCTCCCCACCCACCCGATAACTGTACAACAGCGGTGATACTCATTTGTGATCGTGTGGGTGTGCTGATGATGTAACACGGTTCTGCCGTACAGTGGCGCGAACCTGCACGACCGACTGAATATAACATGTTGCAACCACGTTCAAAGCTGTGTGTGTGATGGGTACATCTGTCGTCAAAACACACGGATAGGCCGTGATAAATACTTGCCCATAGTCAGAAGTAAATCAATAGACGGACGCCAACATTTACTCGATAAAATCAGCTCACTAAAACTACGGAGTGTGTGTTTCATTATTGTAATAAAGTAAGCACGTGTTTATTAAATATAAAGGCTCTCGTGAAGTGTAGTGTTGTGAAGTCTAGTGAAGTGTGGTGTAAAGTTCGTGGCATGCACCAATGCAAACAAGAAGTGTTACACCTGTGACATAACTTTCCATACCTACT
Source organism: Sweltsa coloradensis (assembly GCA_024449915.1). Taxonomy (NCBI): domain Eukaryota; kingdom Metazoa; phylum Arthropoda; class Insecta; order Plecoptera; family Chloroperlidae; genus Sweltsa; species Sweltsa coloradensis. The sequence continues at coordinate 404,635 of JAMZAV010000391.1, forward strand.
TCAATAATATGTTTTTCGCACAAGGCCACATATATTCCAAAAAAAAATATCTAGTGCCCGTTAGGGCGCCGCAGCCAAGCCGCGGTGCGCTACACACTCAAGCACCTTATACACCAAGCAGAGTTGGGGTGATTTCGAGGTGTTACCCAGCCGTCATGTAACGTGATGTGAACTTGAAAACTATCACAATCGAGGGGATTTAGGTACCTGACAACACATGCCAAATTTTATTGGGGTACGACCATTCCTTCTTGGTGAAAAAATGTCTTCAAACATGCTCAAAATCACTTTAAGGATGTTAGCTACTGCTAGCTACTGCTAGCTACTGCTAACATCTAATACGTCGGCCCGCGATTCTGACCAGACGGGTGGGGCTACAATGTTCATATTTTACATGGACATTAAGGTTATAGAATGATAGTCTCTTTTGAAAAAAAAAGTTGAAAAAGTTTGTTGGAAGGCTTCCAAATAAAGGTTTTAAAATAAGCCTTAAACACTTGGCATATAATCAACAAGTAACCATAGTTACTTGACACTTGTTGACGGTATAAGCAGAGTTAGGCGGGAAAGTGCGATACGTAAACAAATGGCGGACATTTAAAAATTTTCTTCTTTGTGTGGAACGAGAAAAGGTGTCATTATACTCTCATAAAACAAATCAGAAACCGTCCCTGGCCTAGGCCCAGATGTAGAAAATTATTTATAATACAACAGTGTAAGTCTAAAGTTCCATTTGGCTATAGGACTAGTAAAATTCATACTTACATTACATGTTTGACAAGCCTAGCCAACCCTATGCCAGCACAACATTGTTTTGATATGAACTTGCTCAACTGTTTGTTTACATAATTGCAACAATCAAATCATTTCATACAACTTGTCTTTCGATTGGCCCGCGTTTATGAAGGCACTGCCATCTAGAATAAATATAGAACTTTTTCGAGCTCTTTGCTATACGCAAATCTTTTTAAAGTGTTTGGATTTCGTGATACTCTTTCAACCATAGACATCCTATATAATTGGCTAGACCAGCAGTCGGTGGTCCACTTCCGGTACAATTAGAAGCCATCTTAAAATGACAGTTTACATGTTAATCAAATGGGAGCGATTTGTGGCCAAATAGTTCTCCTTAACACCAAATGATTACTAAATTCCCTTATGCAATCACTTCGTATTGTTTCTTTTGTTTAATACCATGCTGCACAAGCTAAAACCATATCAAACAATCCAGTAAAATACTTTATTGCATTAAAAAAGCATAAATTAAAACACCAAATCGCCATCTTGAAATGGGCCGGTTGAGTCTTCAATTTGCTACGCTCGCGCCTGTGCGGAGGTATAGGAGACTGCTAATCTAGCCTACTATAGGGGTTTAATATCAATGCTTTCAACTCACAACCCATGACGTTTTCCACGATACCGTTCAAGAATACCAATTCCTTCGAAAACGAAAACGACTTCGTTTTCAAATTGCGTTTTCAACTCATCTCCCACGAACTCAAGAATTGGGGTCCAGTCCTTATACCGTCGTTTATACCATGGTTATACCACCTATACCCAGGATGTACATGAATCCGGGTCTAGATATTTTACATCCTATATTGTTACTGCTAATACCATAGAATTTAAATCAACTTTGATAAAAATATTATATTTTAGCAAATAATTTTGTAATGGAACTTGAAAAAGTAATGAGATCACACACATAACAAAAACTTGTAGAAATACAGCCAAACCTTACACACTCCAAAGGAATGAGATCTAAAAAAAGGGCCAAGCTCATCTACCCTTCCACATAAACGTACAGTGTCCCATAACAGCATCCTCGAAAAGCTTGGCAAAATAGAATTTGCATGTTATTACGTTTAAATTAATTAGAAAAAAGAACTTTGATAAACTATTACGTTAAATTAATAATCGCAAATTCTATTTTGAAAAGCTTTTCGAGGATGCTGTTATGGGACACTGTACGTTTATGTGGAAGGGTAGATGAGCTTGGCCCTTTTTTTAGATCTCATTCCTTTTGAGTGTGTAAGGTTTGGCTGTATTTCTACAAGTTTTTGTTATGTGTGTTCTAGTTCTCTCAATACACAATACATGTAAATATGTTATTAACAAGTTATTCATTACAAATAATTAATTAATTAATTAATTAATTACACATAATAAATTCAGAGTTGTGCTGAATCGGCCTTGTGGATTCTGGCGTTGATTCGCGGGTGTTTGCACTGTCCATACCACTGATTGCTATATTTCCTATTAAAAATAACGATCTTTGGTTGGTTATCGCTCACTCGCCGATTGCGTCGGGGCCTACAGGGTTGGCTTAGTCGCTTTGATTTAAAGTCCCCCACTGAAAATCAGTTATATAACTGAGTGGGTAGACTCTAAATACAAGTTATTCATTTTATTATCTTTTCTTACATATTCCTGCTTGCTCCGTATAATATGCTGTGTTGCATCACATTTTTGTTGCATTGCTTTCTTTGGATTTAGATTCCATTTCTCAGAGACTTCCCAGACGTTATTTATGTTGAGAATTGAAAGTTTTATAAAAAAAATAAGTTGACTAATTAAAATGCATAACCAATTTATAACGGATTACAAAAATATTCTCAAACAGCTAAGTTTTAAATAGTTTTCAATAAAAATGTATTATTTGGTGGAGGTGCCGGGTACGAGAATTATACGCGCATGGACTGGAATAAACGTGCGCGCTTGACCTAACAAGTCTATCAACATATTCATAAGAAGGCTTGATAAACTGTCTCTAGACGCCCTGTTTGCAGTGGAATACGTCCCTATAAAGCCACCTAGGACTGAAACTAAACACGGTAAGTGCAGCCTAAAAGCTAGATAACATACGCTCGTCCATGCTAATATTCAGAGTCTAGACTACAGTCATGGCACAAACTAGTCTCGTCTAGACGCGAAACCCAAAAGCTTTGTCGAAGGCAAATAAGTCCTGTAAGCCTTGACTAAACAAGCGAAAAGAGAACGCGAATCCCGACCAAAATATGGAGCTGCCGTATCCGATTTCCATATCTAATGGGTGTATAGCGTCGAATGCTAACACTAAGGATGCTGAAATAGAGATGCATTGCAAGAAATAAGTGTAAAACAAGCCTTTAATAGATTATGACTTCCTAGGAGAATGTATGTAAGTGAACAAATGGTCTATAAATATATAAAGCACAGTCATAAATAAAATGCAGTAATGCAGTAAGATAGTGCATGAAGATAGTCGATGTTGCCTTGTTGCAATATCGAGCTGTGATACTTAAAATGTCAACAAATTTGACTGAAGTTTAAAGTAAACAATAAAATTCGTCATTAAAAGGTTCAGAACAAAATGGACAGAATTCTAAAAAAAATTCTAACTATAAACAAGGCGATTTCAACAGAAAAAAACTACCATATTATAACATACTCAGATTAATTTTACAACTTAGCATTTAGTTTATATTTGATCTATTTATGCAAAATAAGATGATTAAAAAATTTAAATCCTTGTCGTCTATAACTTTCAAATCCAAAATAAAATAATTCATGTGTCAAAATCTTACTTCTCCATGTTTGAATTCTTTGGAATTATGTTTTTGGCCAACCTATTTCATCCATCCATAATATGTTTGCGTATGCCAATTTCCAAACCTATTTAGTATAACTCATTTAAGTTGTACGATGTGTACTCATCACAAAAGGTAAACAATACATAAATATAATCTCCCTATTCCAGTCCCACCCCTCACATGCTTAAAATATTTGTCTCAACCAAAGCAGCCTCGCTCTTACAGAGACGAGCTTTGAGTCTCAACACCCAACCAAAGCAGCCTCGCTCTTCCAGAGACGAGCTTTGAGTCTCAACACCCAACCAAAGCAGCCTCGCTCTTCCAGAGACGAGCTTTGAGTCTCAACACCCAACCAAAGCAGCCTCGCTCTTCCAGAGACGAGCCTTGAGTCTCAACACCCAACCAAAGCAGCCTCGCTCTTACAGAGACGAGCTTTGAGTCTCAACACCCAACCAAAGCAGCCTCGCTCTTACAGAGACGAGCTTCGAGTCTCAACACCCAACCAAAGCAGCCTCGCTCTTCCAGAGACGAGCTTTGAGTCTCAACACCCAACCAAAGCAGCCTCGCTCTTCCAGAGACGAGCTTTGAGTCTCAACACCCAACCAAAGCAGCCTCGCTCTTCCAGAGACGAGCTTTGAGTCTCAACACCCAACCAAAGCAGCCTCGCTCTTACAGAGACGAGCTTTGAGTCTCAACACCCAACCAAAGCAGCCTCGCTCTTCCAGAGACGAGCTTTGAGTCTCAACACCCAACCAAAGTAGCCTCTCTCTTCCAGAGACGAGCCTTGAGTAGTCCCAACACTACGGGCGGATCTCGGGACAGCTTCCGAGCTTACAAGTTTACAGCTAAAAGTAATGGGGTTCAAGCTCCCGACATTCTGTCGACGTCTTAGCCATCTCTAACGCATTAGGCAAGTGACGTTCCTCGGGATCGAAGAATACATCAGCCTATTCCACAGAGGCTTAACGTTGACTGGCACCTCCATCTCTCTGGGCCAGAGGACCCGACGCAATACACGTGCCTCGTCGAATTAAAACCAGTTATGTTCTATAAGTGTGTTTCGGATCATGTATGCAACTTTACGCAACACGTAAGTCTAGCCCATAGTGTTTAAAATACACTTGCAGTTGCCCACGTACTTAAACTACTTATCTAGGAACAAGTGAACCAACGACCAAATACCCTGCGGTACGTGAAACGGAAATTTATTATGTCCCACACTGAAAATCAGTTATGTGACTGAGTGAGTAGACTCCAATGTCTAAATATGAATTAATATCGTATATTGTTTATTAAATACCTTTGTCAGTATGATTTTGGATGTGTTATAGTCTATTGTATCCCCCTAGGGCAACGTTGGCTGAATGAAAGAGGGCCTTTATATAACGGCAGCAGGTTGTTTACATTTTTTGGGTGGGACATAGCCTCACTATTGGTCATTGTATGAAAAATGTCGGATATTAATTGACAGTGGACGCACTGAGCCAAGTGCAAAATTTCATTTTGAGCACCGATTTTTTAAATGTAGTTTTAATACACATTTCCAGCTCTGTATTAAAGAAAAGGATATCTGAAAATATAGCAGTAGGTGAACGATTTTATTTTGTTAGATCGTGCAAATGCGAGCTTGTACCGGCGGATGAAAAAAACGTGCACAAACTGCGAGTTCAGAAATTATTTTTCCTTGTAAAGAGGCTAATGCTAAAGGTGATTTGAAACAATTAACAAACATCGATGGTCAATATTTAATTTGACACTTGGCTCAATGTCTCTACTTATATCCAGAATTCTTCATTTAACGACCAATAGTGAGTTTATTTATACCCCCCCCCCCCCCCCAAAAAAAAATAAAAAATAAAACAATATTTTGCTGTTATATTATAGGTCTTAAGGTCCTATTTCATTCAGCTAACTTTTCAGACATTTTTCTTAAGGGGAAGGATCATCACCAATATTAAAACCAAGCGAAATAACCTTATTTTAGTAATATCTCTCAAACAGCAAAGTAAAATCGAAAAAGGGCTACTAGGTCTCACGTAGTTTCGATAGAACTACACCTTGCATAAAAAATATTCTTATTGTAATCAGTAGTCTTTTTATTTACGGAATACATTAACTGAATTCAAACCTTGATTAAAATCATTACTGGTTGTTACTCTTGTCACCTAATCAACTTTTCACCAGTTTTGTATTTTATAACCTCATTTTTCCCCCCATTCATTCATCTTTGGCTTTAAGCCGTTTTTTTATATTCTTTGTTATTCATTTTTTCTTGTTTGTATTTGTTGTAACATTTTAATTTAATTTTATCGTACTTGTTCATATAGGTATTTAATCATTTGTATGTGTAACGTATTTTGTATTGTTTTGAATAGTATATTTTTGAATTGTTTAGTTTTAGTTATACCTAACACTTGTGGGTTTTGATACCTGTTGTTAGAGATAAATAAATATAATATTTGAAAAAGGTTTTATGCCAGATATAGTTCTAACTAAACCACATGGAACCTAGTATCCACTTTTTCGCTTTTGTGTAGCGTTTGTGTTATATTACTAAAATAAGGTTATTTATGGTTTTAATATTGGCGGTAGTCCTTCTGCTTAAACTTTAAAATTATCGTCCAGAGGACCTGTATAGAAAATCATCTTGCTAACTGAGTGGGTCGATTCTAAATACATATATTTATTATTATACACACTGGTTTCATCCGTCCAGAAGATTCAACAACGTAGTATCGAATGCAATATATAACAATAAACTGTCAAGCTGGATTAACACTAACAGCCAAGAAGCGTAAATTAAACAAAAAATGTAAAAAAAGAATATATACTGTATTGAAAATAATGATCATAACTGCCACAAAATATGTCTCATCCCGTTTGAATACCTACTGCTTGAAAATGTACCCGGGTGAACCCATCAAAGAATTGTAACCACGACATCAAGCGGGTTAGGCCTCGCCTGAGTAAGAGTGCGAGTTGGCGTGGCCTAGCTGATAAGAGGAGAAGGAAGGAGAAGCCATGCACGAAATCGCACCAGGAGTTGCTTACCCGCACAACTGTGCGCGACTTCTTGCCATGTGTGACAGGTTCGAGACGCATGCACGATACGCCTATAGATAGATATAGATTCGTTTTAAAACACCTTCTAATAAGTCATGAGTTCAGTGATTTCACTTGGGAAATATTATTCTCAAAAGGGATAAGAATGCATTCGTCATTTAACATAAACATCTTAAGTGTGCCAAAATTAGCAATGAATTAACTAAAAAGGAAAAATATACATATGGAAGAAAAGCGAGATAGACGGAGAAAATTAAATCGCAAACAAAATGTTGCTATAATGTAAATTAAATAAATTTTAGGAAACGCATCTAAGTGATTGAAGAAATATCTAAAAAAAGAATCCGTGCTTTTAAATTTTGTTTCCAAGATTGCTTGGTGTTGTGAGCGAAACTCGGTTATACGCATATAATTTAGCACGTAACGCAATAAGTAAGCCTAGCTGTCAGCGAGACGAGTGACGGCTGATTAATTACACCAAGAAGTTGTAAAAAGTGCGTGGGAGGAACCGAAAGAGGTAATAAATATAATCACGGCCGTGCTCCGTCTCTCACCGAACACGCGCCACGCGGGGAAACGCGTGTTGGGCAACTTTCAGTCAGGCATTATCATACTTTTAAAAGCCCGTCTAGTTATCCAAGTGGAATAAGTTCGTCCCCCAGCGGCCACTTGTCTTGATTTAGCGCCGGTTGGGGTAAATACTTAATACACCCACCCTAAAGTTGTGGGCGCGGAAAGAAAAACAAGCGTGGGTATAGCTCAAGTAACAAACAAAATGACTGACGCGATAAAGATAATATGATACTCCATTCAGTGATAAAACTTGATTAACGAAAGACGCACAATAAATTAACTATACGCTTACACAATGCATCCAATTTAATTAACAGTATTGGAATTAATTTACAAAATAATTAAACAAACCAGCCAGATACGAATAGGAAAAGAAAATATCATCCATTGCATATCAAAATAATAATATGCAAATACAAGACCAATTTGTATTGAATCAAACACCATTGAACTCTCTTTCCCTCACTCTGGGGCATCATGCTCATTGTGCATCATTCTTCATGCACGGTGACACTATTGGCAACCACACACAAATATTATTGACCGTAAATAAACAAAGTTCCAAGTAATAAATAAACACTCGGGAGCAGTGTTATCAGATAATTGTGCAGTTAATGCATTAAATACACAAAATGTGTATGGAAGGTAAATGATATCATCACTCACTTGTTGATGCATGTTTATTGAAATGAGCACGGTATTTATGGAAAGCCCCATATGAAAATGCGAAAGAAATAGTGCATTATTGATCTTAAGTCAAATTAGAACTGACAAAATTGATCTGGAATAGATTCAATTCAATTTCAATTTCAATTTGTTCAATTCAAGTTCAATTCAATTTGTAGAATCCAATTAAAACATCGAGACACGTCACGAGCTCTTTACAATTACATGTGTAACAAACACGTGTAATGAACGCGAGAATCAGACGAATGCAACACATTATTTCAATTAGTTGTCTTGAAAGTGGAGAGTTTCGAATCTATATATTATTTTCTTTACGCTTTTAGCTTACGATGATATAAGGAAATACCGCATAAAAGGAGGCCCGGGGAAGATGAACAGCCTAGCAAGTGTAACCCGGGCCTGGGGATGGAATATTTTATGAAAACTGGGGCGTCCTCCTACGTTTAGTGGCCATCCATCAAAGCATGCGAGGTAGTACGCATGCGCTATAGCGATCCATATGGAATTTGAATTATTTATTGAAATAAATAAAGCCCAAGAAGAATAGTTTACGTGGAGCATGCATACACACCCTCCGAGCGTTTCACGAATTAAAATTCTTCAGCACGATAAATTGTTTGCGCTAGTATTCGCGCCGCATGTGCGGTGTTTCTTGCAAGTCTCGTCGCCGCGTTCGAAGCTCCGTGACGCGCGCTAAATCTCATTTGTCCTTGCCGCGCGCGCGACTTGCTCAGCGCTGACGTGCGGGGACGCCCTCGGGGCCGCTACTCACGCACGCACACGGCGGCGCGGGGAATCACAGCGCGCCCGCAAACACACGGCCGAGGATAGATAGCCTACCCGCCCGCACCCGAGCCAATAGCAGAATAGTTAACTGAATGGGGATTAGGAGAGATCCCGTCGGAATGGAGGAAATGCTCCGGGACATTTTATCCCCGTGCTCCGACGAAACTGGTCGGGCGCTGTTGGATAGAAGAGCCGAAATGAAATTAGGTACCGCATTTAAGACGGAGAAAGCGTCCCAAACACTTCCGATTGCGTTCATCGCATTCGGTCTCATTGTTTTCTTTCAGCAAGGGAATCTAAATTTAGTTTTTCAAACGACTTTATCGAATGTCTTTCGATGCGCAGAAATAACAATGGGGATATGGCTCGAGAGAAAAAGGTTCTCAGAGAAAGATATGTTCACCAAAATAAAATTATGCCTTCACATTGGCTTTATATTACATCTTTGACAACATTTCCTATAGTCAGCGCGTTAGGTAACGAAACATAATGAGGAAATTAAATTGATCCAATACTGTGTTGCTATAAGTTGGTTTTTAAAGCACATATTGTACAATATTGTAATTAAAGTTGCAATGGCAATTACACAGTGGACTTTGAGCATTTGTTATCAAACTTTATAATGATATTATAACATAAATTCTATTCTTGGAGTTGGAGATATTAATAATAATAATAATAATATAAAGTTTGCATTTATGCGCAAGTCTTGAAACTGACTATGATCGTCTGGATAGATCAGGACGTGTTCCTTTTTGACGTGTGTTTTGCAAAAACGGTAAAATATATCTAGCAGATGAAAGTCACATGTTTTTGTTTGACTATTTCTCCAATGAGATGTTTCTATGGGCACATAAAAGTCGTATATTGGCACACATAATAGCAATATCCAGCGAGCATCGATGACTTACTCCACACAAGATTCCAAGTTCAGATTGATGACTTCTCCTCGGAGTCAGCACATGCACAGAAGCGAAGCGCACAACACAAGTTAAAGTTGAAAAGTCTCCAAGTTTCTGTATGAAGGCGACGGGCACAAAGAGATTGAGCGATTATGACAGATATTCCAGCAAACTGGTGCAGAGACAAGAGAACGGCTGACAGGGCAAGAGAGAGTACACGAGGTCGATACAGCAACAAGATCAAGAGGAACGAACAGCACGAGCTCGTGGGTATAAACAGTAAGTCCGTAGTAAAGCACCTTATTCAGTGATCACACTCTTGAGTCAACCGTTGTGCATATGGCAGCGTGCGGGAACACTCTTCCGTTTCAGAGATGTGTGGAAACGAGTCAATGTACAGAAAAGAGCTCCTTTTTACAATGCGCACAATTTATAGCAACATAATTTTGGAAAACGAATACTTATAATGAACAACTATTCGTAGATTTGGAAGAAATTTACATTGTGGCTGTGAGCCTAAGCTCCACAGTAGCTCGAGTGGCAAGGACAGATCGCGTAACGGGCTGATGATCTGGAGCTGACTCCCTAAACTCGAAGGCCGGAAGAATTGGCTGTTACAAAACTGACGTACGCTCGTCGTTTTAGTACACCCTATGTAGTATACTCTTATTGTGGATTAAAAATACTTTCTAAAAATGTACTAATTTGGAATATAGTTTAGCATCATAACTTATTTTTTATTTTTTTTAATAAAAGGACAATTTACAAAATTAATCTAAGTTTACTTGGCTACATTAAACGGAAAACAAACACAGTGTACATCGAGTACGCGTACGACGTGCGTATTTAGTAGAATAAAATACAAATTACACAAATAGGACAACAATGTCGTATACTAGGAAAACGCTTAAGTCCCGCCGCGTTGTTGGATGAGCGTAATTGGTGAATTGAGCTGCCATGTGTTTTGCGGATTTTCTGTTGTTCTGTGAAAAAATCAGAACTTTGTTGAATTTTTTTAAAAATTAAATCAAATTAAATAAAAAATTAACTTTTTTTTTTTAATTAATCGTAATTTAAAAAAAGGAAAAATCGTAATGTTGAAATTTTCATATGAAATAATTATTCGATTACGCACAAATTTTACACGAATATATTAATTCTTAAAATTAAGGTTCTGTGAAAAAATCATTATAATCGGATAAAGCATGTAGGAGTTATAAGTCGAAGAAATTTTTTAAAAATCGAAAAAAATCGTAGAATTGCGATTTTCATGAGAAATAATTTTTCGATTGCGCTCAAAAACGTGGCAGTTCTTAGTTCAGAGATTTCGAAGGCCTCCATAAAATTTCATCGCAATCGGAGTATCGGTTTAGCCGGAATCGTGTTAACAAACAGACAAAAATACAGAAAAAAAAAAAAAACATTCCGGATTTTTTTCTCCAGTGTAGTGAAATGGAATCTTCGCTTCGCTCGCTACGCTCATCCAATTATAATTGAAGTAAGGTAAGACTACGCAGGTGGCACAAGTTATCTTCTGTTTTAAAGATGTGAGGAGACGTGTTTACTTTTTCACTGGATCAATGAACTAGTAAGAAATTACTTTTAATTGCAACTCGTTCGTTAGAGCGCGTTTCTCGTTAATGCTGGAGCGAGCGAAGTTGCGCGTGAGTGACGCCAGTTTGATTATATTTGACAAACAAACAGAGACGATCAAAGTGTAAGAGTCCCAGATGGAATATGCGCCAAGACAAACAGGGTAAACTTACTCGCATTGGTAGTCTGAGAGAGATGCGTGTGACGCACGACTGCAGTGAGTTCACTTACGTTATTCACTGGAGCTTTTTGCAAAACGCATAAAGTCCAAGTTGGTAAATTAAGAGCGAAACAAAGAAAACTGATTACTCCATAGCCACTGGCTGTGTGGCTATGACGAATTCAAAATAATGGTAAAAGTAAAAAATAAACGTGTCTGTTAGATTTCTTAAAAAAAAATTAAGATGTCTGAACTAAATGCATTTTAAAGAACAAAACCATTTGTAAAAGTTGGATTATATTTAGAATTTATGAAGAAGTGGGTGGTTTACGAGACTTCCACAGTCACAAATAGGTCCCCTATTTGGAACTTCCAATTGACTATTTATTAATTTGTTTTTTGTAGAAATGGACACAATGCTTTTTTTAAATGGACTTAATGCATTTTATAATAATAATAATTTTAAAAAATTGTAATTTTCAACCGTCTGTTACCCTAGTTATATTGCGTTCTGGAAAAAAATACTTTTCTATATGAAGAACACATCTCTATCTAAAAATGTTTACTTAGTAGACCTAATGATATTTAAAAAGTAGCTCCCGATCTAACTAATTTATATCACAAATATTTAGCCCGTGTGTTTAAGTTAAGATAAGATACAATTTAACAATATCAAAGCTTTAAAAGAATAATAACAATAGATATCAAAAGTTAAACTATCAATATAGATGGGGTTATTATTATGTATAGCTGGTTAAAACTATTTTAAATTATCAGTCTTTCGAATATTTGTTTGTCTTTACCTGCTGAGAAGATATTATGTTTCATTGACCTTTCCAACATGACCGTGGGGTTAATAAATTATCCCTTTAATGTTATATATAATGTTGTTCCAATTCACTTACATTGAATTGGAATAGGTTAATATAGGCCTTTGCATACCTGGAGAACCTTCGCAACACAACACACGATAATGAATGAGTAAACAAATGTAAGGACAAACAAACAGAATTATATATCAGGTGTGATATTAAATGTAATGTGCAAACAGACAACATGTCAATATCAAATATGATCAAAATAAATTATTTAAACCAGTTTGAACTGAACACGGCATAGCTGGAAACCAGTACTGATAACCGTAAACCGAGCCCTCAAGGTATTAAAACCCCCGTAAAATATAAGTAATCGTCAGCATTGAAGAGTGTTTAGCATTGAAAGCGAAGAGAGAGAGAGAGAGAGAGAGAGAGAGAGAGAGAGAGAGAGAGAATATACAGAGTTACTGGAGATAATACGCGGTGAAATTAACTTTTTGGCTATACCTCAAGTATGAAGATATCAACACTTTAAAAGCTAAGTACGCATGTTCTGTAGATGGATACGGATCAGGATTACGAAATATTTTGAAAATAATCCTAGGGATGCCTCATTTCAAAGATGTCCTTTATCCACCTATTCTACACAATGTATATTTAAAGTCATATATTTGGTGGAGGTGCCGGGTATCAAAAGTGTGCGATAATAAATATGTACGCTACGTCTAATAAGAAGTTTATAGGCGCACTTTGGTTCATAAATAAACAGTGCGTTGCCGTTGGTGGGCGCGGAGGTTATTTTAAAATTCAAGGAAGAAACTTACGTATGCGAGACCTTCCGTGAATTTGAACACCATATTCGTTCACGGGTTTTTATTCGTAAAATAAACAGTGCGTTTACGTTGCTGGAATAAATGAAAACTGCGTTGCGGTATAAGGAGACGATGAGCATTTCTAAATTCAGGCATTAAACTAACCAAGTGGATCACAATACTGACAATTAGGGCGCCTACCTGGACTGTGGGAGACCCGGGTTCGAACCCCGGTCGGAATGGATTTTTTAACTTCTGAATTGTATTAAAAATGAGTAATAAAATAACTTAAATCGATTTGAGCACAATAGTTGGCAAAATAAACATTAAAGAGAAATATAAGGTCGATATTGGCCAGGTACCGATTTCAAACGAAGACAAGAAGTATACAGAGGAAGAACTGTAAATCATGTTCTAATTTTAATGTCTTATTTAAAAAAAAAACATTAAGTCACAACCATTGATAATTTTTTTAAGCGACATGTATCTCCCCCCCTTTTGGTAAGTCATACCTTTGACTGATTGAATTTGGATGAATATTTATTACAGCAGTTCTTTGATTTTCCTCAATCTTGGGAAGGTTAAAGAAAATGTGTTTACTATCAAATACTGCATCTCGCAAACTAAATATAACAAAATATTAATTGCTATGTGCGTCTGTCTTTCCAAATAAACTGGTCAATACGAAAGCATTGATGCACAAGTAATTGGATGAGCGAAGCGAAGACTTCAATTTCACTGACCCCTCAAACAATTTAGCTCCAATGTTTTTTTGTTTTTGTTTGTTTTTTTGTCTGTTTGTTCGCTCTCTACCGGGCAAACGGCATAATATGCGATCTTGATGAAAATTGGAGGGGACCTTCGAAATCTCTGAACTTAGACCTGCCACGTTTTTTGGGTACCATCGAAGAAATATGTCCCATGAATATCGTACTTTTACGTTTTTTTTTCGATTTTTAGTGCGATATTTTCGTGACATTTGGGCCGATTCTGACCAAACGGGTGGGACTACAACGTTCATATTTTACATGAACATTAAGGTTATGGTGATGTAAAATCTTTTGAAAGAAAAAGTTGAAAAAGATAGCCAGAATCCATAGAATAAAGGTTTTAATATGAGTTTTTTTAGGCATATAAAAACGTTAAAAAAGTAACAATATAACCTTGACAACAATCACCTACAATGCGTTCAAAAAGGACTTGCAAAAGTAAAGAGATCCCACTCAAACTAAAAACTTATTAAAAAAGCTCATCCATCAACGCGACTAAAAAAAACGTTTGCGAAGCTTCCTAGTATAATAATATTGAAACTGGACGTCGAAAATAGTACAGCATAAAAATTCATAGTTCTGAACGTACATGATAATGCCAATGGGTCAAATTCAAAAACTTTTCGGAAATCAAACTGTGATGCCGAGTCTGCAGGCATAAAACTTTACAGGTCGTAAACATTGTGTGCTCAGAATGTCGCGTCGTCCTAACCAGCTACGAATGCCCCACTAAAAAGTTCTGTGACAGGGAACACTAAAGTAGACGAGTAAAGAGGGAGAAATCAACACGGGCCAGGTTGCAAAACGTATTCATTTCAGTGCGGCGCCTGGTAAACAAAGCTGCGATCAGATGCTGCAAACATTGAAACCTTGACATTAATGTGGTCAAATGTCACGAAGAAACGCTGTCTTCGAGAAACATTTCTTTAAGAAGTTGTGACTCTCTTAAAAGGTTAGAGGAGCCCCTTTCTTCTCCATTCTTTTCGCTAGCTACTATAACTTTAAATGTAACAATCACTTAATAAGACACAATTTTAAACTTGGACGAGGCTCTTCAAAAATACAACTTTGTTTCGACATATGGACGCTTGAACAGGGACGTAAGTTTTCGAGTGAAATGTCATATAACTTGGCTTTCAATACTAGACACTGCATGAACAACACGTAGAATGTTTATAGAGGTCGATTATGTTTGACGGTGCATAAACGTGTCTTGGAATTGAGACATGCAAGTGATTTGGGTTATTATTGGATAAGGATGAATACTAAAAATTTGGTAACAATGAGAAGATTTCGGGTGATCGTATTACATCCTGTTTGTTTTTTTGTCAAAACGTATCATTCATATATGCATCTGAAAAATTATAAAAACAGATACATGCTACATAAATAATAACTGTAAAAGGATATTATACACAGTCAGTTAATCGCGATGCATTCCAGAGTGATTTATTGTGTGCTTTGTGGTTGTGGACATGACAGCTTTGAAAAACCGGCGCACGTAAGTCTTAGTTGTGTGAATGCGATTGCAAAATCGAGTGAGAACTTTAATGGCAATTGGTATCACGACAAATAAGCTAATTTAAAATTTTCGTTCTGAAACATTTCCAGGAACTACGTTTTTGCCCTAGTCAGGAGACAAACTGTGTATCATATATGAGAATAGCTGTGATGAGGGAATGTACTATCTCACAAATAACAAAACACTTTTAAAAGACAGCTTAACCTGACACAATCAAAAGAATGGATATCAGTGACAGCATCCTTGCAAAGCTTGGCAACATATTATTTACAACTATCGTTTTAAATGTGAAAGTCCGTTCAAGTTTATTTTGCCAAATATTTTCCATGTATTTGATGCAAACAGCCACATGTGATGCTATAATCCCAAGCTACCGGTTTTGTCATCAATTATTATTGTCTTAACTGAACAATGTTTTGCTTATTCAACGGAGCATGAACTGGGTCTAGAACGAAAAGCCGCTAGAACTTAAATGGGTAACTAAAGCCTTACAGACTTACGAGTAACACGCTTAAACCAAGTTTAAAGGGACAAAAATGTACACAGTACCAGAAAACCACAGCAATTTAGTTCGGGGACGTATTCTGTGTGATCCCGCTTAATGTTCGCGGTAATGGGTGGCGTAAATTAACATGCTTTAGAACAACATTTATAAACCGATAGTTTGAAGTAGTTCAGAGGAGTAATTAACAAGCTAGTCGAGCTAGAAATCTACTTCAAACAATACTGAGTGAATCACAGACTGATTTCACAGACTAGCAGACAGCAACACTGCGCTCCAAACTTCTGTATGTATACATGTCCAATTAATATGCCCAGAACAGTAATTATTAACTAATTTATTTATCAGCTTGTACAATATTTTGCATTATCAGTTTTAATACTTGAAAAATGCTACAAAAGAATATCCTTTCTAGATGATTTTTGCAAGTATGCTTGTGGAAAGTTCGTAGCTTACCTGAGTTAAATGGAGTCTAAAACGTCACATGTTTTCAACATGTTAGCAGTTAATGTAGTTAACGACATGTAGTATACCACAGAAACGTGCAAGCCTACCTTCTTTTGGCGGGACATAGCCGTGCACAGCGCAGTACGTCCCTCCGCCGGGGCCAGGACTATCCAAAGTGTAGAGAGTAGTGGCCGACGAGGCCGACATGGACAGATGGTCTTCGCTCGTAGATTGCCTGCTGTGGTGCGCCACCTGCAGCTGCTGTGGTTGCTGCTGCTGCTGTTGCACCGGCGCTTGCTGCTGCTGTTGCTGCTTGTTCTGTAGTTCCTCGCGTCGACACTTGGCGCAACGACGCATCTCGGCACGCACACGTAATAGCCACACCATACCGAAGAGCGCCATCTTAAACTTATGCTCGACACTTCCCGTTGACATCGTCATCGTGACGGCAGGAGATGGTTGAAATGTGTTATCATAGTTGGTAGTATTGCTGCTGGCCAGATGTGGTTGAAGACACATACCTATCAGTCACTAGCGTGGAACACAAGAACCAACACGGAGGTTTCAGTCGGAAGAGTATCCGAGCAAAGCAACATGAACACTTCGGGGTGGTTGGTATGAATAAAGAACGTATAGAAGTTTATGAATCTCTGTTTGTTGAGTTAATTACACCATTCACACGATGTATACCAAGCATTGGACATGCACCACGGATGTTGTTGTATTAAGTTGGTTTTAGGTTGTCTGAACTTTTCGTTATCGTAGATGAATATCAGCACTGGTATAAACAATACGTTAATCATTTCACTAGGTCACACCCCTTGTTTCCATAAACTCTAGTGATAAATCATCATCATCATCGTCTAGTTCAAAGTTAACTCTGTTACGAGCGTGCGTGGCGTGGAGGATCTATGGACACAGAAACAGTGGTTGCTAGAGAGAGTGGTAGAGAGCAAAGCCGCCGCAATCCGCTTCCTCCGCCCTCGGCCTGGTCGCTCGGTCTACTGGGACCGGCAGGGCGAGGGCGGTCGAGAAGGACACGACCAAGAGGTAAGTATGTGGTCAAAGATTTGGTGCAGACTCCGTTAGTGGACGCTAAGCTATGCTTTCGCCCGTAGATGTGGTTCAAGAAGGGTCTGTAGCTTAAAGTTTTAGTCAATTTAACTAAAAAATATCTTGCCGAAAACGTTACTTGTAGGTACAACGCAACAAATATCAAAGTAAGCAAAGAAAATCAGTCGGAAGTTAAGTATGTAATACAGATGTACGATAGACGGGTTTGATACAGAACTCGTCTTTACAGAAGGAAAACAGCCCATACTCTTAGGTCTCAAACTTAAACAGATCGGATTGGAATTTAAACAAGAATTTCCATAAGGGTCAATCGCTAAGTCGAGCAAACATTTCCACTGGTCGAACAACGAATACGAAATAACTTAAAACTACGTGATACAACATTTGAACATGGAAGAGAGAAAATACATATCACTTGATTAGATTTAAAATGCAGATATCTTTGTGCTTCTCTTGGCAAAAGGAGACTATCACAGTACGTGTTCATTATAGCTACTCTTGTGGCTCTAACTCTGGACTCGTTAGACGAACAAGTTAGTTAGTGCATGGGGTAATATTGAAACCATGTTTGAATTAGTAAACCACAATGAACTACATAAGTTTCATTCACCGTGGCAATATTTTTTTATAAATTAATATTTGCATACATGCAATTAACATTTTAAAATCGGTACACTATATGCTATACATATGAATACGAAAGCGACAAAAAGAGCGTCTGTCTCACATAATACTTGAAGTAGCTGTCACATTCATTGTGCACTAGATACTGTATTAAAAAGAGCCTACTTCAAAATACAAACAGAAACATCTCCAAGTTACTTACGTTTAAATGGTTTTTCTAAACACACGCAATCGTACATAACGAGTACAAGACGTTCATTATGAAATGATAGGTAGTGGTTATAGAATTTCAGATCAGCGCATGGTCCTACGTATAATGGAAAGTGTAAATATATTAATGAAATCCACCGCTTGTAACAATTATAATTGTATCAATATTTGGCACAATACACAAACAACCCAAACACCAAGGGACCTATTCTGACGAAAGAAAAACAAATAGATACAAAACACGAAATTAACCAAACAGAACACTTGGAATTTCCCACGATAAAAACAACATAGTAGTATGTAGAAGGTGCCCGAAGGTAAAATATAATTCTGCGTGTGCAGAACCAAACAGAGCTCGGTTGCAAGTGCCGTGTCCATCAGCCACCACGCACTTTGCGACTGTACGGGTTCTAAGCGAGTGAACGTGGAAACTGGAAAACCATCAGCCACCACGCACTTTGCGACTGTACGGGTTCTAAGCGAGTGAACGTGGAAACTGGAAAACCATCAGCCACCACGCACTTTGCGACTGTACGGGTTCTAAGCGAGTGAACGTGGAAACTGGAAAACCATTCACAGTATATTATGCAGCCAGCTTTAAAAGTTCGAAGTCGTATCACCGCTCGGCCATGAAGTGCCATTGTTGTTATTTACCTATAGCGTTAAGGTTTCCACGGGGAAATAAAGTCCTTGTGCCGCTCACGTCGCACTAGAGAACAAAAGGCATGGTAGTATTTACGAAACATAAACATATCACAAAATATCACCTCCGCAATTGCTATTTCACTGTGAATATGGGTTTTCCAAATGATGTGTGAGCTGATGTTAGTCTCGTAGAAGATTGCATCTCAAGTGCGAATGGTCAAGAGAACTTCTTATTTTAGCAATCTCGAGAAAACCAGGTTATTACGCAGAACGCTGAGATTTAGTCTTGATCACGTGACAACTCTATCGTTTGTCCTATATCGAATTGTGGTTTGCACCAAAAATGTTTAGTAAGAATGTGGGATTGTCGCTATCGGAGCACATTTTTCCCCAAAATTGCTCACTTTTGTTTTTAACTGACCGTAAATATGCCATCTAAAAGGTAAATTGTAGTAATTTTTTCAAGCTTGTGTATTACATGTGCTCTGATAACGAAATGCGCCTATACTTTGTTAACATCGTCCCAAAAATCCTAATTTATTATGTGAAAATTGGAAGTCGAAAAGTAGTCCAGACTGTATGTGAATTAGCTGGATTTTCCGATCAAGCGACATTTAGCACCTACTTACACCTACACTCACTCTCTCCTACACTCATACACCCACACTCACACATACACACATAGTGATTATCGATTAGTTAAAGTTTGTATAACAATTCTTAAGTTTTAAAACTTATTTTATAATGCGGTTGACAGACCCATTTGTGTTCGGGGCTATACCTTTTTCTGGTAACATTTCAATATTGTGTGAATAAAGGTCTCGCGAACTTTGCACAATCACCAATAATGACGTCACTTTCGAAATTTTTATTTTGTACAAGTTTACAGAGATCTTTGGAAGAAGTTCTATTTACAATTTCAAAGACGTGCTCGGGGCCAATATCGAACGCTCCACGGTCTGGGGCCAGCTTTAATTGTATACGAGCGTCAGATTCAGCAACCGTAGCTCTTATTATTATGTCAAGTTTAGCGGTCTACCTACGTAGGCTTAGTATTGCTTACAATTTTATCGTGGGGCTTAAATCTATTACAGGGTGCAACATGCCCCTCTTCAGGTGAACTAGGCATGTTGCAGATAGGACAATTGTGAAGGGATCTATCCTTGCATTCGCATTGACGACTGAGGAAAACCTTCAGGAAGGATTGGCGGTCTCGGCGGGATTCGAACACAGACCTCTCGAATCAGAGTCAAGCTCTTGGCGCTGGAGCCAACACCGTTATTATTGTATAGTGCAAAAACGGGCAACGTTATAACTGTGGATTATATCTAAACTTTGCAGCTATAATTAAATATTGTAAGAATCAGTACTAAATTTGTCAGTCAAATGCGGTATGTTATGCAAACTATTGTTGTATACCTTTGCATTCCTTGCGCTTTATAACCACGTATGAACTCATGAAGACAGAAAACTATATTTCTGTATCATTTTTTGTTCTAAGTTTACACATTTTAAGTGTATTTATTAAATATGTATAGGTTGATTTGAGGTGGCGAATACATTACTACATTATAAATGTGAATTTTCTATGTTATAAATAGTCATTTCCAGCGTCATCACTGTTAATATTTTAGTCCGGCCCTTGTGGGTAGGGTAGGTGCCCCATGTAGCGCCATCACTGCTTGTTGTTGTTGTTGCTGTTGTTGTTGTTGTTGTTGTTTGTTGTTATTTTAGTCCGGCCCTTGTGGGTAGGGCAGGTGACCCATGTAGCGCCTACACGATCGAGAGAGGCGCACCCCCTCGCTTCTTGACATCGATTGGTATGACCTTGTTTTCCATCTCGAGCTAGCTGCTGTCACGAAGAATCAGTGTTCAAGAACAAGCTAGCAGAGCTTAGAGCAAAGTTCATGGAGCACGGCAAAGAGATGGGTGAACCAAAACATCTTGACTATGGTCTTGTACTTTGAAGACAATACTATGTAAGACTTATGTGTGTCTCAAAGAAAATATATATCTTCCACCAATCATTACTTAAAATAATATGCACGAAAGAGTGTAATGTGCTCTTCTAGCTCTGTTAGTGCTTCAACTAGAGCGCTCAGTACTCTGAATATGGTTAGATACAACCCTAAAAACTACTACCAACGAACTTAATTATATTTATTAAACATGCATAAAAGATACGGCATTTCTATTGGAGTAATCCGAAAACAATAAGTCAAGGACTTGCATTCAAAAACATAAAAACTACCATAACTTTAAATATAATAAGCGTTTTCAACATTCAATTTAAACCTCACTAAATGTTTTGTATCAGGAAGATCAATGTATTTAATATATTTCATACCCTTTAATTACCGTGTAATGGTGTTTAATAATGATACGAATCTATTCATACTAACAGTGATGAAACGTCATCAATACAACATGCCATTCTATAGCGTGGTTAGGAACACTGTCATAGCAACGCGCGCAAACCTCAAATCCATTATACCTACTCACATACACATCCCAACTGAAACAAACCTAGAAAGTAGCGGTCACACCAAGGAATTAATAATAAATCCTGATTACGAGCTTGATAAGAGTTTATTGCAGTCAAACGCCGCAATTGGGCGAGTCGAGTAAAGTGCGACCGTCTGATGAATCGTTCCGAGAGCCAGGCCACAAGACACGGGCCCAGATAATTCAAACTGTCTTCTCACACAATGAAACATTCGGCCGAGGCCATTTCCGTGGATCATCACAGGATGTTCCGTAGCTGAGTGAATACGTTTGTATTAGGGGATTGAAATTACTGAAGCCGTAGGAGGACCTCGATAAACTAGCGGTGTCAGATGGAAGCCAAGACGGATGGCGAGGAGGCGCCATGCTAATTAATACTGGCATGTGAGGAGGTATTCATACCGTTCCAGACAAACAAACTTGAGGAGCGAGGAACTAAGATCACTTAGGTGGGCGCCTCCCGCTCTATCTTGGCCATGTAATTTACAGATAAACACGCTGGCGGACTTAAGTTTAACCAACGATGTGCTTCCACGTCGTTGGGCGCAACGGATAATCTGGAAGCGGTTAAAGTACGGGAGTTCAAGTAAGGGATGAGTTGTTGAGGAAGGTATATCTGCGGGTATAGAACAGTTCTCTCGGCGCTCACAAGTGCTAGAACGGTTTATTGAGAAGCCGGTGATATGATGCAAAGTAAATCTTTGTTGTAATTCTTTTAAACCACACCTAGGCCCTACAAGTGCCTTACTAATCATAATATTATTATAAAGTATGTGCAGTAAGCATATGCTCTCATTTGTTTATACATTTTTATAACTGAAAATGATAGAGGTTAAAGAAAGAAAATAAACAAATAATACAAAGACGTGAAATACAAAATATGACATTTTGAAATCTTTATGAAACGGTTTAGATCATTACAGCAACGATTTCTGCTGCGTTACTAAAAGAGAAAATACAATTGATTAAATATTTGGATATACAATATTCCACACATAACAAAACTTGTAAAAATACAGCCAAACCTTACACACTCAAAAGAAATGAGATCTAAAAAAGGGCCAAGCTCATCTACCCTTCCACATTTGCGCATTCTTAATTTATAAACGTACAGTGATCCGTAACAACATCCTTGAAACGCTTGGCAAAATAGAATTTGCGACTATTAATTTAATCGTAATAGTTCATCCAATTTTTTTTTTCTAATTAATTTAAACGTAATGGCCATGCAAATTCTATTTTGTCAAGCTTTTCAAGGATGTTGTTACGGGACACTGTACGTTTATGAATTAAGAAAATGAGAAAATGTGGAAGGGTAGATGAGCTTGGCCCTTTTTAAGGCGCAGCTATCGCGGCCTTATAGGTTTTAGATCTCATTTCTTTTGAGTGTGTAAGGTTTGGCTGTATTTTTACAAGTTTTTGTTATGTGTGGGATCTTATTACTTTTTCAAGTTCGATTTCAAAATTATTTGTTGAAATATAAACATCCAATCAAAGTCGATTTAATTGCTATGGAATTACCAATTAACAATAGAATGTAAAATATCTAGTGGCCCAAAGACTTGCTTTTTGTAAACAATGTAGGCGATCATTGTCAAGTAACTATAGTTACTTGTTGATTGTATGCCTGTATAAGGCTTATATTTAAACCTTTATTTGGAAGCCTTCCAGCAAACTTTTTCAACTTTTTATTTCAAAAGAAACCACATCACTATTACCTTAATGTATATGTAAAATCTGAACGTTGTAGCCCCACCCGTTTGGTCAGAATCGCTGGTTAAAGTGATTTTGAGCATATTTCAAGTCATTTTGTCACCAAGAAGGAATGCTCGTACACCCAACCATATTTGGCAAGTGTTGTCAGGTACCCAAATCCCCTTGATTTTAATAGTTTTTAAGTTGATATCACGTTTCATGACGGCTGGGTGACACCTCGAAATCACCCCAACTCTGCTTGCTGTATAAGGCTCTTGAGTGTGTAGCGCACCGTGGCTTGGCTGCGGCGCCCTAACGGGCACCCAGATTGCTTTGAGCTTGATTTTTAATTCCTTCAAAATATGTATACTAGAACCGAAATAGATGATAAATTTGAAAACGTATGGACTTAAATGCAGTACTGATTTTTCTTTGTACTTTTTTGAAAAATGTATTGCCGTTATCCTATGGCAGCATTGAAAAATTACATTACACGAGGTATTATTATTTTGACTGTGGCATTAGATTTAAAATGTGTATTGCGGATACTAACAGTGAGCGTTTGAATTTAAAGAGTGTGCAGTATGTTTGTAGAGGTATGGCCAATTTAAAGAAGCAATACATAGCAAACTAATAGACGTATAAATATTAAAACATAATGTTTAGTTGTGGTGGTTTTTTGTATTTGCTGGACACTTCATAATCAATTACTCCCTCAAAAGTGTGTTTCGATATTTGTCTGATGAATTAACTCATCAGTCATTCATCACTCATAGATGCATACGTAAAATACATTACTAAGTATGTGTGAATAGTCATGTCGAAGGCAGCATATTTGTTACAATGTCATACTATTTATACAGATGTATCAATTAAATCAATCAAACAGAATTATCCATTAGGACACATCAGATGTCTCGCTCGCACTGCACGCAGCTGGTCTAGTCCAAACCGTCACAGCGCTCATGTAGTAGACGGAACCACCGGCAAACCAAACCAAACCGGCGTCGGATTGATTTCTCTCCTTCGTTTGCGCTGCATTCAAGTTGAAACGCGACAATTTCAAATAACTTCCGCTTTCGAGTGAATTCGCAATCACGTTTAATTTCCTGTGACACGGACGCGCACGTCACGGGCTGATATTATTAGAGGCTTCTCCGTGAAGCGGGCACTCACGCACGCACGCACGCACGCACGCACGCACGCGCGTGATCTGCTGTGTGGCACCTTTGACTTGACCGCGTGTACATGACGTTCCAGACTAGTCGGACTCATCTAAACCAGAGTCGGTAAAGAAGGTCGTGAATACTGGATGGAACTCTACGACATTATTGCGCGAGGACACGAATTACAGGCTACACACATGTAAAGTACGTCTTTGTAAAGTGCTTGGTATAGGTTTACTCCTATTTTCACCGGGTAAACTCGAGAACATTCCTTTCGCAAGTGCAGGGACGCTATGTATCTTTTAAACTGTAAACGTGGACTTTCAATTCATTTAGCAGTAATGTAATATGTGTTATTTCGCTGCACACTTCCACGACTTTAAATATACTGCATTCGTTGCACAGGTGTCCAGGCTATTAAATGTTTAATATGAACATAAAAGTATTACTACCTAATTAAAACAAGTTGACACACAATAAAACATGATAATACACATAGCGCGCAACCACAGATACGCATTGATTTAGAAAGGTGGGAAATTTTGCGAAATTCAAAGGTAACGACTTTAATTTGGTTTCCAATTAACACAGCCACCTGAACAATCTTTTTACCGTCTCTCTACCCCTCCCCCACCCACCCTCCACCGACCCGCTTTGCAAATGCACAAAGCTCCGTAGAAAGCAGGCTCAAATGAAGAGTGCTTGGAAGGCAACGCGTGAGTTTATACAATGCACGATTGTAAGCTAGGTAAATAATTAACCTCTGTTGGCAGTTTACGATGCAAAGGAAATTCCATATCACAGTGTACGCCCACGCAAACAAATGAACATGGAAACGTCAACATTTATATCATTTTCTGGAATACAAATGCTCTGTCGAATAAATAATCTTGATCTTAGTATAAAATGGCGCAGCTATGTTGCCAATGTGTTACACTTCAACAGAGTGTGCGTTATATATAACTAGCTGACCCGTCGCGCGTTGCTGTGTTGTTTTTGTTGTGTTTTTGTGTGTTATGCCAGAACCCTTCGCGGGAGAACCCAAAACAAAACAAAAACAACAAAACAAACAAAAGAGGATAACATAAAAACCTTCTCCATAACAAAATACGTATTATGTGTCATTTTTCATGGGGGTATGTCCAACGGTGTCGAAGTCAATTCATTGGTGAGTCCTCTTTGCAGGCACCGATCACCACGTGGAGGAGTAACAACATAATAGATAGCATAGAAACCTTCCCCGTGAAAAAATACACATGTGTGTCAAGTTTCATGGAGATCGGATGAATGGTGTAGTAACGCATAAAGGACAAACACACAGACAGACATACATTCGTTTTTATTTATATAGAATAGATATAGAGCGGCACTCGATTGGAGATTTTCAAAGCCACTTCACAAAGGAAAAAACCTCATTACTCCTAACGATGTGTATAATTAAATAGTAAGCCTATCCTTGCTGATTACGTGTAAAACATAACTGCAAGCGGCGCATGACTTGTTGTTGGTGTTCGTTGCTTGACTTGCTTCTCTGCAAAATAAACGTTGTTAATTAAGACGATGAGTGGTGATAGACGATGAAAGACAGTAACACAAATCTAAGCATTAGCTAGGATTCGAACTTGTGTCGCCTGATTCCGTCCATCCGTGAGACAACGTGGATGGCTTTGCCATTTTATTTGGTGCTATTGGAACGCGCTTGAGAAATGTTTTTTCTGACGTGTTGTAACTAAAAAAACACACATTTTAGAAGGCCCGGGAATGCGTGATTTGTTTTATATTCGTCTCGACTGGTTTTCTATTTACTTTCTATAATCCATATTTTCCCTTACATCTCATAAATTGACATCTAGAGCATGAAATACGGTTCACATGAAAATATCAGGTTGCCATTTTGACGAACCTATTTTAAATGCACCCATATTTATCTTCTTACTTAAATTTTATGTCTAGCTTACAGCATACTTGAGTATGAACTGAGCAGCTAGAATCAAACAAGAGACGAGACCATCCCTATAGCTCGGTCTTAAGAGTGTACCACGTCCACGTAGCGAGGCCCCCGGGCGTATGTTATGTGCGGCGCGTACAGCGACAAGTATATCAGCTGTAACGAGCACACCGGCCCCGCACTCCGACGCCGCTGATGAGAAACTACCGCCCTCAGAGCACAGGCCACAAAGCCCAGGGGTACTTACAGAACGCTTATCATTGAACCTCTTCCTGACGTGCGTGCGAATAAACAAGCGAGACAATGGACTGTTTCAACCACATTTCAATGTCTTATTTCCCGCCTAAAGTCCATTGTCTTTGTACACGGTGTGGTTCTTACGAGCGAATATAGCGGTAAATACAGGAAACCGTTTTCCCAAAGACGTACTTAGTCATGTCGAGAACAACAACCTGGGAATATTAAACAGTTGGAAGCAGGTTCACGCTCTCCATATATTCAGATGTCGGCCAGTCAGCGTTCTGCGTAAGGCCGGAGTATGCCTGGAGCAGTAGAGCACGTACGTAGGCCTATGCCAACTTCTAGTGCACGGAATGTATATTGCGAAATAATCATGCCCCCAACAACACACGCACAGGCCACTTGTAAAATGTAAGCTCAATCATCCAATGTTTGGTTTTAATTAGTAGTTGGTTATATAGAAAGAGGATGAAAAAGTTCAACTCAAGTTGTGTTGATAATTTTTAAAATGACTTTGTTACGACTACGCGCTCGACACACCACAGAGAGATGCTCTTCCAATGAAGCGCAATTGCCACAGAATAAGACTAGGGGTAAATTGTTTTTGTTTTTGTTTTTACTCAGTTTTATATTCAATGTTCTCGTTTCTATTTAACTTTAATTAATTCGAATATAATTGGCACTCAGAAAAATACTTTGTTATTCAGAATTACATTGAGGAGAATTCTATTACAAGTTGATGTTAAGTAAAGGTCAATTTGTTCCAGTAGGTCACGAGCACAGATACTAAATGCACATGCACTATTCACTTAAAAACAATCACACATACATAAACGGCATCACTACAGACTAACAGGAATTACTGCGAATTAGAGTCATTCCGTCCTATGAATCGAGTCGGGTAATTTGAACCGTGGTTTCCCATGCAGGAGATTCAGTGGACTGTTCAAGCAACAGTACGGCGTGCAGCGCACAAGAGCGCGGCTCGCTGTTTAGCGGGATGTTATTTATACTTTGAGATGTAATGCGGTAACCGGTGATGGAAGCATAACTTCCAAGCTCAGAATGTAATTACCTACGTGCGCTGTGCTCTGAAATACTAATATGGTTCTACTGGAAAACTACTAACAGTTTGCTTATCCCCACTCTTCACTCAAACAAACATTCTAATAGTTGTACTGTCATCATTAAATAAATTTAAACAAAGAAAGAGGCCAATCGATTTCAGTAGGTTATTTGCTCCTATCACGCAGAGAATGTGATAGCCACCGTAACTGTTTTGGATGGAAATGATAGCAGACATGAAACAACATAAGAAAGTCCCCGTTTGTAGACGCGGGCAAATAAAAGATCACCCTCAACTTACAAAATGAAGTTAAAAGAGGTTTTGAATAGCTTTTGAGTTTCTATTTTCGCCAATCGCCCGACGCTAACCGGTCAAACAGAACAAAAACAGCGGCACGTAAGCCTTTTGTTTTATATTTGGCTTTGCTGACAGCTTGCTACATAGTCATAGCTAGAGTAACGTTTTACCCGAGTCCACAATAGGAAAACAGTAAATGAAAATTAATTGAAAACGACCAACACATCATTAAAAATGTTTCAAACATTGATTGGAAAAGCTAATAAAAACACTCCTGATATTTCGTAGGCGAAAGCCAAGTGATGTTTTTTTTTCTCGTCAATGCGCAATGGATTGGAAGCCGGTTTTCACACGGTACGATGTAGTAGTGAGTGGTCTCGCCCATAGCGAAGGTATAATTGAATTAACACCCGTTGATTGGTCCAAACAAAACAGCCATTTGTAATCGAATAAACATGCACGGGAATAGCAATAACCGCCAGTAATTTACAGAATACCTCTACAGCAAAAAAGTAAATCAACTGGATAATTAATTAAATCGATTTTTTTAAATGAAATACGGCGTAAAATCTGGAATGCGGTATTCTCTCGATAATTCTTTTTGCAATTTCTGATTAGGAATCCACGCCACGCCAGCCCTTCCGCTCCCATTAAATGCGCGCACAAAAAGTGCTCCAAGTATAGGGAACTCGCTCGGCAGACATAACTTTGTAACCCGGGGTTCTGTACAGATAACGGCGGTCGCCATCTTGACATGAGAGAGGTTGAGATCACAAGAAACGTCTTAGTACGGTACCAACCGCAAGAAACACGGTCTTCAACAGACGCAGATGCAAAGTTTCTGAAGAGAAGTCACAATGAGTTCCGGATAAATTCGATGTTATTACTTCCTCGACATACAGAATTGAAATTTTATGCAGGAAAATGAAAAGGGAAAAATAACCAATAGCGTGCATGGAGCATGCATTTCGTTGATATACGTCCTCCATACACAGAATTTAAATTGTATGTCGCAAAATGAAAAGAAAATAGCAGTCATCGCAACTTGTTTTGTATGGTCGTTGTGAGAATATATTCCGGCAGAATCCTTCCATATAAAAGTTGTATTTTATAATCATACAAAAACTGGATACATTTTTTCATATTACAACTTTATAATAAGTATGCAAAACCATAAATATTATGTAGAACGAGGTATTAAACGTTCTCGCTCTAATAAGTAAAACGCGTATGCAAATCAAAATTGCAAAATGAGAGATGAAACGACGTTAATACTTCGGAAAGTTGAACGATTTTAATAAGTTGGAATATTTACAAATGGTTGATTTTAGCAGAATAGTATTTTCCTTGTCCGTCTTCGAATCAATAGGTATTAAGAGCTTAATTGACCGCAGTTTCATATTTAATGTTATTGGATAAAACATTTTTTAATTGGTCAGTTCTGTTCACATTTGTATTTATTTTATACTTTCCAAACTAGTTAGATTTTTTAAATATGTCTTTGAAAAGTGGTCAGTATAAATTAGCTCGAGAAAGGAAAGTAAGATGAATGGAAGAATCAACGTTTCTGAAGTCACTTTACACGTAATTATGAAAGGAAATGAACAAAGGTACTAACAAAGTATAGGGTCATTCATAATGTTAATGTTTACGGGTATAGGACGTTGCATTGGGTTGCAACAACGCCTTCTGAATTCGACATCAGTAGGAAACAACCCAACAAATTAATCAATTCCAACCACAAAAGTTTACTCACATACACTACATTACAAATTATTACGTTACATTATTATTTACATTTTTTTTTTTTTTTAATTTTAATTTTAACTCATTATGTGGACACTAACTGAACAATGAACATGTTCTTCTAATCCATTCTATCCGATTACGATACACATTTTCATCAGACACGAGAATAATCCACAAGTCACTAACACTTGACCTACACTACAGACACCACTTCATAGTTATTCCCACAGTTTTGTTTGTCCATGTAAAACCATTATAACAATGCCACTTGTTTCAACATATTAACACACAATCATGTAAGGAAGTTTAGCTTCAGTATAAACGAGTTTTACGTGCCAGTGAATATGAATATTGAGTAAATACATTAACACTTAACTAAAAACATGCTTTGCTCTCGTTGAGTGGCGGAAGACTATAGGGTAAAAGAAAATGAAGTACCGCAATGTATAAAACAGGAAGGACCATATACTCCCTGCTAGTGTATCTTGCAGGTAAACGGGTGAAATTATTCAAGGAAGGATAGGAGAGTTAAGATCCCTTTCCCTTCCCCAGCTTGTTATTTCCAAGTCGACGCCTAAATCCTCTATAAGTTGCAGGAGGGACGCCATAAACAAGTTAATCTAGTCCTAGATTTTACAGCTTCATCTTTTATAGTCCCGTTCAGTTAAGGGAACACGCACGCCTTGCCCTCCCACGAGGGCTGAACGCAGGCCAAAAGAGATATTATAACAAATTGGGTAATAAATCATAATTGCACTCTACACAAAGTGGAGCTAATTGGACAAAAGAACGCCTAACCCCTTGGCAATTTGAATTTGAGGAGATTTCCTGTACTAAGACATTCGATATTGCCAAGTCAACAAGACTAAATATGTAATGCAACATGTTCCGAGCATTACTTCTGAAAGTCACCGCTTTATTTGCCCGGAAATTGTAATGTGCATATTTCAGCGAATAATGAAAACAGCTATTGGCAAATTTAATTACGGCAAATTGAGACTATTCAAGCTGGTCAGAAATAGTGTTTCGTTTTACAACGTACTTATATAAGGCCAATGATCTTGAATTATTAATGCAACATTTAATATAAAAAGTGACCTATCATCTACGGGCATAATAAAGCGAATCAATCATTTGGTGACCACGTGCACTTAAAAAGCAATATTCCCAGGAGTCAAATGCCTTACACGTGGCAAGAAGGTATATTGAACTAAGCTAGCTGTTTTTCTCCCAAACTCTGTATCATTACCCTTCTTTCCTTGTAGCTTCATGGTTCCTCAATTAGCCGACGAATGATGGGTAAAATGCGTGTCTTTCTATAGATATTGTGGTTACACATACTTGTGTCGGCCATAATGAAGCTAATCAGTCTTCCCCCACTATTGCTGCCTATTATCAACAGCAGCCATTGTTTGCATCCCCCTCAAGGCAACGACCGTATCCGCTGTGTCCAGAAGCCAGGCACGCATGGCAGGCTAACCCGCTGCATGTAAAGTGTTGCATCACGGATGAAGTAAACCGACCGGAAACTGCATTGTGTGCCATATTGACATTTCAGCACTCGTTGGATGAGTTTTACCCGACTCGTATAATAATAATAATAATAATAATAATAATAATAATAATAATAATTACACTACTTTCAGATGAACATAACATTATACATCAACAATTATAGAAAACTCTTTTGATACGAAATGACCATGGGTGTGTTACATTCCTACACAAATAGAATGTTGAATTTAGGATAAAACGTGGAAGAAAAATAAAAACTATGTTGGTCGAGAATAGGTTTTTATGAATAAGATCGTTGTTAAATCGAAACTTGTGTACCGTTCAATTATTTTCAGTCAATCCGTTTCGTAATTGGAATGCGTTGCAGAGTAGTTCGTCACATTGCTCATTTTCAGAGTGACATTCGCAGCATAGTAATGCTGGACGCAACGATAAAATGGAATTTATGTTGGGGACTAGCTGCCACACATATGGTTGACAAACAACGAGCGGTGAGTCCGCGCTGCACCAATTACATTATAGTGTACTTATGATGACGCGAGAGCCGGACACAGGGGGGAAACAGGGAGGGCGCAGTCTTAGGGCCTTTGACGGTCATTGGAGAGAAGGCTTTTGTGGGAACACTCATACATACAAATATCTTTGTGGATATAGATGAACCGGAACAAGATCTAGTGACGAAATATGGGTCTTTACACTTGAAGAATAATATTTCCCATTATTTCGTATTTTAATGACGTTTTACGTTAACATATAGAAAACAGCCGTGTGATTATTAACCATTTAAACTGTGGCCGAAGATGTCGCAGCTCAGTCTATTTAGCAGTCGCATAACAAAAAATGTGGGAAAATCTCACATAATTTTAGTTCGGATATCATTTTGAAATATTAATATTTTAACTTTTTAAATTCGCTAAACAAAATTATATTGGTAAGATACCGTTTGTTCCAATCTATACTCATAGTTAACACAAGTCACATTGCCGTCCAGAGGGAAATCGATTGTGAAATTGGGCATAATTTATGTAAAATAGCATAATATAATATGCTGAAAATGTACAACTCAAGTAGTGCATAAAATATAAAGGCTCGAGACAAACGGTTTATAGAACGAAGTGATTCGGAAGACCCCGAGGTGACAAAATAGTGGGTGTAATAAAGACGAAACACTTTTATCGACAAAACTGCCTCACGTGAAGAGTGTGACAGCACGAATAAGAAGCCGCTTGACGGAGGAAACATCAAAACCATCTCAGACGGTGACGATAAAGTCGGCCAAAGTGACAGAAACGTCCCAGCTTTATTCTCGAGCCAAGCACGCGGTGCCTTGCAAAGTAAATAAAATATATCCGCCATTCAGTGTGTACCCAGTCAGTTGAAGTTGTTGTCACCGGTTCACACATTATACTTGACTCAGACCATGTGCAATGTTCTTGTTCGTGTTTGAACGTGAATACAAATTTACAAACCAGGTAAAATTAAAAACTAGTCAAATAGAAAAACATGTTTGAAGTTTAGCGAAAAGCAGACTGAATTCCAATGAAATGTTTAAAGTTAACGATAAAATCAAATTTAATAATGATTGGCCTCATTTTGCGAGTTGCGACAGGCGACACTAATGGCTGATCGCAAAGTAAAATGCAAAAGCTGAGATAAAAAATACCGTATTAAAACTTTAAAAAAAAAACTATCCATTGAACGATCTTTACACGGAGAATACGAATAATTTAAGAATATCTTCAAAGCCACATAATTACCACAGCAAGGTTGGTTAGTGATAGTAGGTTATTTACATTATTTAATCACCCTATCCGGCTTCGTACTGAGGCGTGGAAACCGGCCACTTCGCGGCTCCATACATCCAGTCTACGCGACACGAGCTAGACGAAGCACTCTCAAGGAAATTAAACTATTTTTCACCAGGATTTGTTCCACAGATTCGGACAGATCCCCATCTGTAACCGTTGTTCGTTCCCGCACGCACGTTGTGTAGGCGCAGTCCTACCTACTCGCAATGCAAAGCAACCCACACACTCAGATATTGTTGAATAACGAACTGACTTGGAAATAAAGGTGAACTGTGCATACAAGCAAGACGATGTATAAACAAAGATGTTTTCAAGCTCTGTTAATTCATTACTTGCACCTTGTCTTTTAGTCATCAAAATGTGTCTGGTTTTTTCATAAGTGCTTTTATTAAAAGACAACGCGACTAAACAAACACAGAAAAAACGAAAGGTATAACGAAGTCGTAAGGGGGTCAAGATATAAGAAGGACACCCTAACCACTCTTTACTTCTAAGATATATCCGAATACAAATTCAAATACAATAGCGATCTCTTGTTCAATTTAACGGTTATTCGCAGAACTACAAACTACACCATTATGTTTGATGTAGTAATCTTATAACAATAAACATGCTAGATAACAAAAAACGTGTCAATTAAATCAATCCTTTTTCAAAAACCACTATATATTATATGATAAAAGTAAACCTCATACTGACACATTATACTCTAGTTTATATTAAGATTAGTAAAGAGATAACGGAAGCTAAATTAATTGTGTGTATGTTACGAATAACACCAAGTGAAATAATAGACGAATAATATATCAGACTAGTTTGAAAGAACTCTCCAAATGAAATGTGTATTGTTTGGTGGAGGCGCCGGGTCCGTGTAGTGAGCTCCACGACGAGGGTAAACACAATGTTACAAATAATAGACGAACAATATATCAGACATGTTTGAAAGAACTCTCCAAATGAAATGTGTATTGTTTGGTGGAGGCGCCGGGTCCGTGTAGTGAGCTCCACACGAGGGTAAAAACACAATTATGTTTGAATGTGAACACTATTAGTTATAAAATTTTTAAATGTCTCGCTACCCGTTGATGACATTTTATATTTATCGGGTTGTTTCGTAGCGGCGGTAGTGATATCTTTCTGTCGACGTTTCGAAGACCATGTTATCTTCTTCTTCAGGACTTGAAATATGATATATGAAGTTTGTGAAATTCCTCTTGTTTCTTGTTATTGTTTTTTTCTATTGTTACTATTAAAGTTTTTTGATTGGTTAAATTAAATAAGCTTCCTAAATTCACTGTCAGATCATCATTTGCTAGACAACTTTCCTATTTCGTAGTCTTCCACCCCAGACATCTTCCTCTTGAACCGGCACAATCCCTTGGACTTTAATAGTAACAATAGAAAAAAACAATAACAAGAAACAAGAGGAATTTCACAAACTTCATATATCATATTTCAAGTCCTGAAGAAGAAGATAACATGGTCTTCGAAACGTCGACAGAAAGATATCACTACCGCCGCTACGAAACAACCCGATAAATATAAAATGTCACTATTAGTTATATTTAGTTCTTACAAGGGGTCAATATTACGGACAGTGGTAAATACAACAGAACAATGAGTTTAAAGAACCGGTGGATTCTCCGTGTCGAAGTCCCCAACATTGCAACTTATTTCCAAACGACTGTTGAAACAAATATAAATTTATCGATAATTTTTTTTTATGTCAGGTGTTAATATGGCATTTAAAAAGCATCTTTATTCGTATAAATTATAAGAGTTTGAGGTTTAACAATAATTGCTCTCCGAATGTAATATAAATTAGCTGGTATGCCCGTCTTTGCTTTCCTTTCAACAATTGAAAGTCATTAAATACTGATTAAAAGTTCAGTGATCAAAGATAAATATAAGAGGAACTTTAGACACATTTCCAAAATGAAATCGAAGAGGCCGGTTTTGTTCTTAGCGGTTCAGTTTATTAATAAAACACCGTCGTTAAACACAGTGTGAACGAACTATAAGCAAGTCAATGTGCAAGAATAGATTTTATTTCTACTTCGAGGTAAGTTTCTTATCTTCACTGTAGTTATCTTAGTTACATAAGAATGAAAATATATAAATACGTTTTCATTGTGATGTCAAGTTCAGGTGGCTGTTTTAATTTTTAGTACGTTTTCTTTATCATTTAATGAGAAGGTAAAGTTGCCTTGAAAGTTTTTGTTCCGACTTTGAACATCGAGAAGATGATATTCTACGGAGGCTGTGTCGGACGAAGTGAGAACAAGAACAGTATTGACAAGCTTATCATGACTTCCACGCGGCAGGCTGGTGGAGGGACCTCCCACCCGGTGGAGGAACTGTCTTACTGAATGTCAGACGGCCCTGTCACGCTGGAAGGAATTTATCACCGAAACTTATCGCATAAATAAGATCAACAAAAGAATCACAACGGACGAATAGGGGCATCCCCTTTAGTGTATCTTGCCAAAAAAAACTCTCAATACCCGCTTGTTTGTTCCCTCGTTTGGCGGAAAGTTCGCGGTTTTGTGTCGTCAGGGTTTTATTTCCAAATCACCTCTTTTTGCGGGAACGTACGATTTTGATAATAAATAAAAAGAGTGGGTAGCGTTTATGGCACTTGAATGTTACTTTGAATCAATGAATCAATGCAGACGGTCCTATGGGGACAGGTCTGGCTCGGACAGCAAACCGCACACAGTAGCTTCCTTGAGCTAGGAGCAGGTTTTATTGAACAAATCCAGTGGTGTGTACACTACACTGTACAATTCAATCATCGGTTTTCGATGTGTAGAAGGTTAAGTTAAAACTTGAGGACAATATGAACTATTTTTAACTTTTAGATTTCGGGGGAAGGGTAGGGGGGGGGCATAAATTCGTAGAAGCATTTTTATTTTATTTTATAATTAACAATAATTACAATCGTTAATTACTAGGTCAACTTGGAATTGAAAACGTGTACGAGGGACACATACAATGTTAATTATAGTTATTGCTCGCTCTCAGGAATGACAAAGCGTGTGCATTTTGATTCTAAATTACATATAACTAAAATGTAGGGTAATTTACATACACAACTAAACCATGCCCCGTTCTAAGCAATTTATGTACATTCTGTACACTGTCTCTAGTTAGTCTACGTGAAGCAGTGATGTAACAAACCCTTGCAAGGAAAGCGTTTCAGACATTAAATGCTTGAACAATGGCTTTGTTACTCGCAAACTGCCTTAACATGAGCAAAACACTGGTTTGTTTGAAACTTAACGAACCATATTATTAATAAGCGTAGGTAAATACTTATATTATCTACTTCTCGGAACGTTGGTACGAATATTCCAGCTCGATTAAGTAAGTTTACAAATACACGCGAACAGATATTATAAAAAATGGTTCAGTTCATGAAACACGTTACTAAAATCCGTCTCGTTAATAACGGCAGTGTCTAGAGCAGACAGGCGAATTATAAGTTTGGTTAATAATTGCAAGTTGCAAATGCAACGAACGATATCCAACGAAATTAGACCCGAACACTTTTACGCTGTTCGAAAGGTATATGTTGGAAATCTAGAGTGCCTACTTATTTTATTGTGGAAAATTTCACCCAGTGATTGCGATCGATGCGTTGGATCAAGTAAATCAATATATGTGAATGTGGTGTATAAGAGATCATTCAGAGAAAAGTGATCATATAACTCGCGTAGAATAAGATCGGTATCAGCGAAATCGAAATTATAAACTTATTGAACAAAGCACATGTATGCCAAGAGTCACCCCTACACGACACCCACTAGCGTCAGAAGAGGAATATCACAAATGTATTAGCCTATCCCAGACAGGATGTCCACCAATCGATCTAAAACGAATATAACTTGAAATAATATCAAATTAAATCAAATGAATGGAATAATTCCAAAATGGTTCAGATTTAATTTATACTGGAATCAAAAAAGGTATACCGACACATGAACGTATGTTGTGAGGAGACGTGAATGGTTATGGTGTTTTGACGTGGATGTATGGCATGTTCAATATCTAGCTAAGCAATAATAGAGAATAACATGCAACAAATGATCATTAAAAGGAAAATATTTAGACTATAAACACTGTTCTTAGTATTTAATAGGTTATTTCGACACTTTTCAAGCGCTTTTTTCAAACTAAAAGTGAAACAAAAGATTTTTTAAGAATTCAAAAAAAAAATATAATAACAAAACGACACATCAACAACAACAACAACAACAACAACAACAACAACAACAACAACATACGTGATCCAAGAGAATAAATTCTAACATCCGGACAGGCAATCACTTTCCAAGGCAATTAAAAGATAAAATAGAAACAAAAATGATGTCAAATTCATCATTCGACCATGAAATGAAACCAACCTCACAAAATGTATACTCCTCATTTTCCCATAATAGAATACGCCTCTTCATAAATTAGTTAACGATCTTCTTACATTAGTTAAGAAAAGTCGGATTCCAAGTTGAAGGCGCGAGTAATGATTGCTATACACATGGCCCTCATTTAGTATTCCGTCTTCACCGAGACTACAGAGCCACTATACGGCTTTGCGAATACGTCTATAAAATAGTTTTCCAGTTCATAAATTCCCAAACTGAAAACGTTTCGTTTCAAGAGTTACAGCCGAAGTATTAGTTTTATGAGAGGAAGGTAGGCCTACTGTTAATCCTTAAAACCCAGCGACGTTTTACGTCTACCGAGTGAAACTTGTTACGACGAAGATTGAAAACATTACAGCAAAACGGTTTTACGAATAGCACAAAGGTCACTTCGATTTAAAAAAAAACAAAATTGAGGTCATGTACGAAATCAGGCTCTAACACGAAACAACTCTCATGACAAACTAGATTGTAGACTTCTGAATCCCCCAGAAAGTTTATAGTGTTTGCGAGTTAAAAATGGAAGGAGTAAATTATTGGCACGGTCGGAGTAAAAAGTTCGCTCCCTATTAACCTACCTCTAGAGAAACTTCTGGTCGGCATTATTACGTTCATACCTTACCGTAGCTTCCTCCCTAACTCAATCTAATGTTTGGTGGAAATACTTTGGTTGGACGTGATTTGGCGATCTTCCTCGAGTATGCGCACTTCCAGAAAGAGAGAAACGAAGTGGTAATAATTTAGGAGGGCAGGAAGCAGAGAAAATAGAAGGAGACGAAACGAGTGGATAGACACGTCGGCGACACAGTGCTCGGGCCTGCAGGGGCCCGGCGCAAGACAAACGGTCACTCGCAACTATCTTACTGACCACTTGACACATTCCTCTCCGCCCCGTACGGCGGCATCAGACTTACACTTGACACACTTGCGATGTGTATGTTAAACTAAATTGCATTACGCTGACTCAATTACGAGTACATCTCGTCTTCCTCTTGAGCAAACACCGGGAGAGGTAGGCACTCCCGCCACCCGACGAAGTGGCGTAGTCTTAGAGAGAGCCGGCACTTTGCACAGTCTATTGTTAATTACATTACGCCGGCGGATGTGTATTAACACAGCTAGCTTGAGCACACTTCGCTCGTAATTTAGGTCAGTACGTTTTATGCAATGTGATGGAGTACTTGCCTCGACGTTAATATTTGGTGTACCTAGAAGTTAGCTTAGCCTACAAGTTAGTTTGGTTTACGCATTGCGGTTCAGTTCACCGTATATAACTACTAAAAGAAAAGCAGCACGAACTTGATGGCCAGTTTATTAGCAATTCACTTTAATCAAATTACTAGGAAAACGCCAAAGTCGTTGTTAGACGAGTGAGTGAGTTATGTGATGAGTACCCGGGAACATTCCCTTTCATTCATCTATCTAAGGCTGAATCGAGCATGGGTCTTTCCTCCCTAGCCTAACATAGGCTAGTGTGGCGCAATATGGCCTTACAATCGACGCGCCCTTACCAACTAAACTCAAAACCCTATAATTTATATCTATATATCAATCAACTTAAATGTAAATGTTCCCGGGTACTCAACACATGCCTCGCTTACTCTTCTAACAACGACTTGTGGCGTTTTCCTAGTCTAGTTGGCAAAGGCGCCCCTAATACCCGAAATGTGGAAGACATGGATTCAAACACCCGGTCGGGAAAGATTTTGTAATTTCTGGACAGTATTTAAAAAAATATAACATGTTTTGAAATGCAAACAATACTATGGAAAACATAGCTAGTACGAAATACGTGTCAAGATTGCAAGGTTTACGCAATCTCCCAGCTCTATTTGGGGGTACCTTGAGCGTACAAGATTCGATACACCTTGGTCATTGCATGAAATTTTTACAGCCTTACAAATAACAAATTTTAAAAAACTTCAGAAACAAAAAAATTGACGTTAAAACAATTCCTACACATTTGCAGCCTATTTATCAATTTATTATTTCTGGTAGGTTAAAATCGCAACGGATTTTGCTTATTTTATTACCAGTTCTCAGTTAACTGGTCACGGATGTATGTTTAAAATTTCAGTTCAATCTGTTTGGCCGTTCGGCCGCATGGCATCGAACAGACGACAGACGAACATTGTCACAACGAAGGCCCGGTCGACTTGGGTTGTTAGACTACGTTCGTTGTGCTCAATCGTCTAATGAATGGTTTAAACAAAGTTACTGCTTCTTCTCTTAAGTTGTGGTTATGTCCGAGTAAAATAATATGTGTGGATACAAATAATGCGTCAACAATATATATCAGACTAGTTAAAAATAACTAAAAAATACGAAAGTTTTGGTGGAGGTGCCGGGTCCAGGTAGAGAGCTATAACACAGGCAAAACAGTTGTGTTCAGTGCAGAAGCCGAGCTTACGAAGAGTGGTAAATAGAACGTAACAATGCGTTTAATTATTGGTAAACAAAATGTCCAAGTCCCTGGCTATGCTATACAACCTGAAAGACTTGGTAAATGTTGTCCTCTTTGTAAATCAGCGTTTATAACTGAATAGGATAGACGTTAAATAAAAATAAAAATAATAACAAATCAAAGTTTTATTCCACGTATTATGAGTCTGGAAAGTGTTTTGAAAGGTTAACCCCACTTTATCAAATTAATTACTAGGAAAAACATAGCTTCTTGCTTATGATTTCAATATATTTTGGGATTATCAATGTTTTTATTTTACATACATACGTACTGCAGCTTTTAAAAAGCAACACAAATATAAGATAAATAATTCCATAAATATGCCACAGCCATTTTTAGGAGTTTTAAGTAAAAATTCCTAACACACATATGGGTGGTCGTACTCTATTTCAATAAATAAATACCATATATAAGGGTAGATTGTTACTTATAATTTGACGTCCGTTAACGGTAGCCTTACCTACGTTGATCACAATTATCCACACACACTACTCAGAGTATTAAAATTGCGGGGTTTGTAATGACTTCAAAACCAAGTAGTGAATGATAAAAACAGTTTGGATGTTGCTGATTTATGTATTGAATTGTTGAACATATATTTTTAAATCATATTATCAAGTAACCACACGAGTACATGAAACCACACGGAAATATCATAAAGCAAGGTGGTTATCATCACAATGAAAGCGAGTGAGAAATGTTATCTACTTTGAACAATGAAGTTATTCCCATTTCTCCGAACGTGAATGCAAGTGTAGTACACAACATCCCCTCCCCCATCCTGTGAGATATCACCGACACTGAATACACATTAGGTCCACTACTGCGCAAGACGTGTGGGGATGTAGCGAGCACGCTTTCACTTCCTTCTCGAGGTATAGCGCACACTCACGTCGACACGAACTTTCGGAGATAGAACGGCACAATGTGAATAAAGAACGGAAGAACAATGTGCATCTGAAAGTGGCAAATAGAACAGAAGCAATGAGAAATGTTCTCGGTCTATGATCTGTCCAAGCAAGTAACTGTGTTCTCCACCAAACCCTTTTGTGATGTAGTAGTATTATAACTTAAAACGAAAATTAAAATAAAAGCTAAAGTGGTTGTATTTTATAATGTGCTTGCCCACATTTACAGATCGATGATGACATGCACCCCTAGATCTCCGTGTAACGCAATACAAACAATGTAAACTCATGTACGGTTACTTTCATTCAATCATTTATTCATTTCAAAATAGAAATGAATATATATTATATATCTCTTATGCTATGATGGTCTAAATGCTCCTACGTTCTACCCTTAGATTTGAACTGAATATTATCATCCAACATTAAATTCACAGACTTGCATGGCGGTTGCTGTATGCTGCAGTGGATCAAGCTGTGACCCCTTTCCCGTGTGAAGGCGGTAAGGTGAGACCGATACAGCGTTGTAGGGCGAAAACTATGATAGCTCAGCGTTATATCGTTTCGTCGTTTGAGAGTGGTAGTTGTGATTGCTTCAACGTTGTAGTGGGCAAATAGTTAACAATTTTAAGGTGTGTATGCATGTTGTATATACCCGGAACTATATCCAAGTATTATGCCAAGACAGTGACAAGAGATGTCAGTGCGCCCGCTCTTCTGGATGTTGCAAGCGTTACGCTAATCACAGCCGTGTGCCCTATACCCAGCACCGGGCTCAGAGAGGGATAGCCTACTCTGCTCGTAATAAGTGTATGGTAATAGACAAACATCAAAGAACACATATAACGAGGGAGTCTATCTTCTTTCCCTCAAGTTCTACAGATTGACGAGGTTACTTGCGTATGCAGGCTTGAAACAGGGGGCGCTGTTGTTGGCGCTCGAGTGGAAGGAACTCGGCAAATAAGACGGTGCAACAAAAACCTGTAGAGCCGAGGATGTGGATAGCTTACGTCAGCATCTTCAAGTAATAAATCACTCACATGTTCGTTGCTGGAGACGAATAAATCACGTGAGGAAATCACAGCGGTAGGTTTCGAAAAGATTTGAATTGATGTGAGTTGATGCGTCCATCAAATTATGTCAGGGAAATATGTGGTGAATTAAACAAAAAACAAGGACGATATGTATCTTGCTCTGGAATCATTATAGGCCAAGACCAAATATTGATGCATTTAAGTCGAGTATGAGTTCACAAACTAGAGGTTGTCCAGGCCAGCCAAGTTTTAACGGCCACGTAACTGAATCTTTCACAAAGTGCGACTGAAAGTTTCAAGGAGTTTGTCACAACCAGGGACGTCTACCACGACCCTCCAGCCGCAGCTGAGTGCGCTACCTCGTTACCGAAATATAATACACATTATCATAACACCGGTGAAATTACAAGGTCTTCTTCACAGCTATATTTAGTATGAAGTATTTCCACTACGTTACAAAGATTGCGTCCAAGTGGTACAGGAATGAAAATGGGCGAGATGGAACACTTGAAACTGACTGGTTTAAGTCAAAAACCATTGAGAAGGTAACCGTTAATATTAGATCAGAACATTTTCCATTCAAGTTGTAAGAAAATGCCACATACATTTACGAAACAGGCTCCACCGGGCAATGTATCCGCGATGCAAATTTTATTTTGGATTGGGCACAACTTTCACAGATTATGTACATCTTGTTTAATGTATCATTTCATTAATTTATATATGACAACAGTGCAGGAAGGGAGTCCATTCTCTATTAGCAAACTGGTCTTTCTAAAAGGGCGTTTGTAATGTTATAATTACTAATTTAAAGTTCACGTAAAAATTCTGTAAAAATAATTTCAAAAGTCGCTTTATTCCAACCGGCGGCGCTTCTGCGTGGGGGCAGAAATTGCTCTGTTACAAACTGTTCAGTTCCGCGCTGAAGGAGCAACTATGAACTCGAGCCGATTCACTCGAACAACATCCCGACTCGGATTACTCTCCTTGAGACAATAGTTGCACAGGGTGCTCCATACAGGCGCAAACTTGCACGAGCATTCATTGGATAAACTCGAAGACCTGCAAGTGACTTGAAACATGTTTCGTGCGCGTAGCAATACGGTTTTTACCATTTCAGATATCTTCTCTTCGTGCATAAGCTTCACTTAGTTACTCTGGGTTTCGACTTCAGATCCCATTTTGAGCACATACAAATAAGATAAAATTTTAATAATAAAATAATGGTTTCTTTACATTTTTATGCCTGCATTCTCAATAAATTTAAGAAATTACACCAAATTGGCCAATGTGACTAATTTTAAGGCAAATTAAGCATTTTCATAAACACATAATTACAGCACTAAAATGCAGAAAACAATTAAACATCAGTGAATTGGTAATTAGTTGTATAAACTTGTCAAAATATCTTCTTAAAAGCACAGTTATTGATGTTATACAAATAGGTACAGTATATTTATTTTATTAGTGCACGGGAAGTCGTAGATTTGTTCCATAACACTTTCCGAATTTAATTTTCATTTAGATTTTTATTGAGTTATTTACACAAGGACTATTCACAATAGCCCGGGAACGAGGCCCTGCAATGGTAACGGGAATATTGGTTATGATTTAACATTGCCTGTTAACTGTAACGATAACGGGAAGCTATTGCCAGGCTATTATAGAGCAGCCCTAAATTTGACAAATTATTTACGAGTATGTTGCCTTGTGCGCGTTGTACGATTTAATAAAATAAAACTTAAATGTTGTAAACATTTGTATTTGAAAATGTGATTGTAGCCCCAAAAAAATGTGCCCAAGGTGTTAAAAAAAATCGTCCTAATTCGTATTATTGGCATAATTTTGGACAAAACGAGTGGTCACACTATACACTTTCGTTAAATCTTGAGTAAATGTGTGAAAATGGGTCAAAGTCCATTGTGTGAAAATCTACCCAAGGTGTTAATAACTTATTTACGTCCTTATTCGTATTATTGGCATAATTTGGGACAAAACGAGTGGTCACACTATACACTTTCGTTAATCTTGAGTAAATGTGTGAAAAGTGGTCAGGGCGCATAATCTGATCAGATTTACATATAATATGGTGAAATTTTAATTTTTTAAATTAAACTTTAGATCTTAATCTACAATAAATGTTAATTTGGCGTCCTTAATATTATATTTGAATACAGATTTATTTATTTTAGTGTTATCAACCCCTTTTAGTACACCCCCTTTTTCTCCTATAAGCAAGTAACTTTTTGAGGGCACCTCGAGCCATTTTTTAGAGAACATTCTTATGAGTATTTTAGGGAAAATTCACGGCCCTATCACAAAACCCACGTCTGGTAGGCCAATCCTCCCAGCACAGTGAGAAAATTTGTTAATAAAAGTCAAAGGGTGTAAAATATGGTTAGATATACATATATGGTAATATGTATTTTTTAAATAAATTTTGGACTTTTATCTACAATATGTATTAATTTTGTAATCTTAGGATAAAATTTAGTTTGATATTTGAATTTTCGAATTTTTTAAAAATGCCATTTTTTCAACCCCTTCCACCCCCTTAACCGGACGAATTTTGTCATGGCACCTCGAGGTAATTTTCTTAGAATATTGTTCTGAGTATACAGTCCAAAATTCAGACCTCTACCACAAAACCCCTAATTGTTAGCCTTATCCGCCTAGCTATAAAGAATTAATCCCCAACTCCATATTACAATAGAAGGCTCAAATGATCTTTAAAAATAAGAACCTATAGAACCCATGCGAATAGATAAATGGATGATATGATAAAATAATGAAAGAACGCAACCATAATAATTCGTGATAAAAGCAGAAGATAAATATTTATATGATCTCTGCATTTTATCGTAAAACCCAGAAAATCCATGCAAAATGTTTTAGACATCGCTATTATTATTATTGAGGCTGTATAACATATTATATGCAGATATAACGTATTCGCATAAATCAAAGAGAATAATATCATGATGGGCTATTAAAAAAGTTTCGTATTTAATGATCTACAAAAAAGTTAACCCTTTTCTCTAAAGGGATGCACGGACAAAAACGACGCCAAGAAGACGAGGACATTAATCCCTTCACACTGAGTATTATTGTTCTGACAGTGAATGAAACAACCTGCCTAAGCCCAAGTTCGATGTGTGAATGTTAAGTTTTAATTAATAGTTGCGGATGGGCAGAGCATTAAGCTCGAGATAATGACACAGTCTTGTCACAAAGGATGACGCTCTCAGCTCGGAATCAAGATACAAAAGGATAATTATCTCGTGCGAGCGAGCG
This sequence comes from Sweltsa coloradensis, assembly GCA_024449915.1. NCBI lineage: Eukaryota > Metazoa > Arthropoda > Insecta > Plecoptera > Chloroperlidae > Sweltsa > Sweltsa coloradensis. The sequence continues at coordinate 449,505 of JAMZAV010000391.1, forward strand.
GGTGGCTGTTCTTATCCAACTGACTCGGCATTTGTGGCGCAATCAAAGATGTCTCCTGTAGCGAACACTTTACTTCGAAGAGGATTTACCTGACTACTAATTAATATAAAATCTAGAGTAGTTCCGTGACAAATCTCTGCAGAACACAGCCTCGCTTGTCATTCACGAAGACTGCCATCTAAACAACACGCTTCACAAGCAAATACAATCCACCTGAGCTACATAAGCCGGCAACTAGCTGGTTACACGTCTGTGCTCTACGTCACATTGTGTATGGTAAACTAGGCTAGGGAACAAGACATGGTTGAATGACATCACACGGTGTGACTACATCGTGTAGGCCTTCTCTCAAACTTCAGACTTTGAGCAAATGTCAGCCCGAGAAAAATCATAAGGCTGAACGGAACATCGCATAATAAACAAAGCAAACGTTCAATTTGTAAGTAATTACGCCTCTACATAACATAATAATATGTAGAAAAAGTCAAAACGCATCTCAGTTCATACATCATAGTATAGGACGCATTATCTGAGTTGGGATGTTCTGATAAAATGTTTAGATGATACTTTTGCAAAAGACGCATGATCAACTATTAATTTGGCGAAACTACTATTTTCATACATCATCGCGTTTTCAGTTTAGAGAGTGGATTTGAAAGGATGACAATTTTTCATTTTTACGAAAGTCATTTCATTTTCCGGTATCTGTAAATCCTAAGTTCTAGATTATCAGTTCATACTACAGATGAATAGTTAGTTACACTATGCCCTACGTACGAAGGCATGGGTGGTTCTCCGTATTGTAAGCTAGGTCTATATTTACTACTTTCCCGACAACCGTATTTTCTAATATTCCTTTTTGCCTCTAAATTATCTTAACTAAATGGAATCTTATTTTCATAAAACGTTAGATAACTTTTCTTATTTCATGTTTTAATTTTTTCTTCGCCTGTCTGTAATAGATACGGGGTACAAATAAGGAAGATTTAGCTTTGATGGGATACCGGTCTCTGGTTGACCATTGTTCACTCGTCGATGGAGTCGGCTTCGAGGCTTCGTTAGAAAATAGATTCCGTGAAGTTGATGTTAAGGTGATAAATGATAATAAATTGATTTATAGCCCTATCAGTTCCCAAATCAAGAACACTAGACGATAGATGTAGAAAAGTAAAACGATAAGTTTTCTACACAAATACGTGTATTTACAACTAGATTTACTATTAAATTTGCCTGTTACAGATAAATAATTATAGGTGTTTATAAATCCTTACTAAAGAATTGACTTTAGTTGCTACAAAAACCCTTGTTGGTAAAGGAACAATGTATGAACAGAATATGATGTACTTTCAGTTATTAAACATAGCAACACGTTGCATTTTTGGCTGAGATATAAAGAGTTTTTTTCTCGTAGGCGCTGCTTAGTACTTCTAGATATTTGAACGTAAGCTTCTTACTACACTAAGCCTTCCCATTATAACTCTAGTAACCGTAAATAATTGCCCTGTGAATTAAGAGTCGGATTACGTTTTGATGCTCTTTCTTAACTTCCGTGTCGCACGAATCACGCGCACGCATAAAACACACTAAATCAAGATTAAACGTTCGCGAATTGTCGCCTAATTAGCAGAGTGGCTGGAGTTGTATTTCTCTGGTGCAGCCGGGTAAGCCGTGACTGCTCGTTATTCATGACAGCGCGGTACAAACAAACACAAACTCACACCGCGACCGCCCGGCCTATTCAAATGAGGAGATAAACAGAACGAAGGGACAACAAAAAGTATAAACAGAACGAGATGCAAACAAAAGTAAATTATTCATATCAGCGCATGGCGGGATTTGCAATATTTATCACACTGCAAGGTGCATGGTTCTGTTCTCTCTCTCTCTCTCTCTCTCTCCTCTATATGCGACACATAATGCAAAGTAGATTGTCGTGTCTTCCCGAATAAACTTGGGATGTCCTCGGTGAAATCTGACCCAACCTCGGAGAGGTCTTACTGCGCTGGCGACGGATAAAGTTACTTCTAAGTGCAATTCAAGATGTCTGACACTGGATATGTGAACTAGTGTACATGGCAACGGAACGTGTTCACGGGTTGATTGCAGGGGTTGCTTGTTAGCGGGGAACTTGTCTTTCGGGTAAAGAATACCATTGAATCACGTTTGACGTACACGAAACGTTGCCAGCAATTAAGGGACTAAGGCGATACTACTTTTATCAGTTACAACAGACGAACGCAAAGTTATAAGAAGGATATGTTGAGTTACATTATAACTTTAGTTGCTACTGCAGCAACAGCTTGTTCCTTTATATTATAGATACGGTAACGGTCACGGTATCAATAAATTAAATATGTATTGACAGTTGGTCAATTAATTAGCATTGGATGACTACAGGCCACGGGAGTCCAGCGTACTATTCAGTACAAAGTTCAAACCAAGTACACATTCTTTATATAGATTAAATCACAAATATAACAACAAACATTTATAGTTATGAACATTGTTGAAAAGCAAAATAATTATGGGATGCTTTAGAACAGTGCGAACAACTTTCGTGGTCCGATACTATATACATTGAGAATATTCTGTAATTTAAATTGTTTATTTCCAACTTAGTGCATTATAATATTATAAGTATTATTGAGCATATTTTATTATAAGATATTATTCTTTCAGTGGCCACACCTCAGGAGATATATTTCTTTCCGTTGCCATAAACAACTACATTCGTTAAATGTTTATTTTTTATATTCAACTAAATATATTACTTTTTCGTTGGCAGCGAGAATCTGGATTCTTCCCGCCATGGATGAGCATAGACTTTTACGACTTGAACAAATTTGATACTATCATTTCAGGGTTCAGAATATTGGCCCAATACTCTAAACCCTATGAACGACTTGAAGCAGTTTCCGCCGCCGCAGTTGCGAGAGTATTCTACTAAAGCGGTGATAAGTCTCACGTTTACAGGGCGAGCCTGCCTGACAAGTTAGTGCTATCGGTCACGATACTTCGATATACCCGGACAGGTTTCCTCAGCGCTACGGTTTACAATATCAAGTGCCGACCCTCCAAGAATATGGGGTCACTCTTTCATAAAACAAATTTCTAGCCCCAAGGCGATATTCAACGAACGAAAGACCGCCCGCCTTTTGGACAGATAAGTGAGGTTAAAGTAACCGTACAGAAATCGATGGGGTTTCACTCGCTCTATCAAATCGATTATCGATTGAATAGCCCACTTCGACGTCATCACTCGCCAATGAAGCGTTGGTAAGTCGAGCGTTTTCTATAATTTCCCTTATGACATTTTCTTTTGTAAGCTCTCTACCGGCACCTGATCTCTTGATCCGTGTGCAACCGCCGCCGCAATCAATGGCTGCTGGCTGCATAAACCATCTGCCGCGGAACATGGATAATGTACACTCGGGGAGGCGCGCTCAAGAGCTGATTCTATTCGAAATGTTTTATAGGGAGCAACTCGCCGTGACTTTGCATGTTAGCGCCAGACAGAGTACATCCCATGTTGAACGATAATCTCTCACTGTTAGCTTGCACTTAGCACTCTAGCTACGTGTTTGATCAAGCAATACTTACATCCGATAGCAAGTACCAAGCACGCTATGCACATTTTAAAACGTTTCAAATTAAAACATTTGAGGTAAAGGAGAACACAAATCTTGGAGATTTTCATCACATCTATTGCATATTCTGTGAATTATATGCAAGATGAGAGATTGCAAATACAGAAGAATGCTTGCATGACTAGGTAGTCAAAATAAAGTATATTCATGATAAACTATATCAATTATCCACTAAGTAACACGTTAACAAAGAGAGTTCTGAAAGCAACGATCAGATCTTACAAGACGTTTGTTCTTGTTATTTTCATTTTGTTAGTTTTAGTTTTTGTCTACGTTCTCACTCGTCCGTATCATATTATAAATGTAAACTTTCCAACTGGTGTAATTGAAATTTATCTTTTTGTATTACACGTATATAATTTATTTGTATTTATTTATTTATCTCTGACAACAGGTGCATCCACTAAGTGTCAAGTAACTAGATCGTAACAATTAAAAATACACATCAATCACAATTTTAAGAATAAAAATACGAGGACACAATTCGCAGTTGCTATTCGCTCGGCCGGGAAGAATCCGACGTATATGAAACTTTACATAGTTTTCAATCAAGTATACATGGACAGCTCTACAGTCGTAGATTTTCAATATTTTATGTTTATCAGCCAGGATCAATCCCCGAATGTGGTCAAGACTTTTTAAGAAAATACATAAGTTCTTTAAAAGTGTTACTGTAGAGCCCTTTGATTCCGCTTCCTTGACAACTACTCAAAATGGTCGGCCGAGCGAAAAGGAATTCGCTTAAAACGCATGTTATGAAATACAAAATACAAAAAGTAAATTTGAATAACAAAAAACTAATTATCAAAAGCACAAAACTGAAAATCCAATATGGGTACATAAAAACTAAAAAGGTTTTGAAGTACAAAAACAAGTAAAAATGTGACGAGAGTGATTAGAATTACGAGCCATATTGGTAAACTGGCACAAGCAGCTGTTTTCTAATGAGTGAAGGTTCATATAACTGATGTCAATATCACTGGTTAATAATCTTTTTGTACGTGTCTTGAATTTGGTTGATGGAAAATAATTTAAAAACATCAATACAAGCAAGAAATTTTTACGAGAACCATATTTCTTGTAAATCTTGAAGGGATGTTTTTAATATTCTCGTGGGAAACCGGCCTAGGGTGCAATGCATTCCAGGTGTCTAACTAGGTATATTGGGGATAGGACAATTGTGAAGGGATGTCCGAACCCAGGCTTGCGTTAGCATTGACAACTGAGGACAACACAGGAAATAATCTTCAGTCAGGATTGCCGGTCTCGATGGGATTTGAGCTCGGGACCTCCGGAATCAGACTCTTGCGCTTTACGCTTGAGCGGGCAGTCTCGGTTATGTAAAAATTGATATTTTGAAGTAGGTCCGAGTAGCATTACGACAACTTGTTAGCTAATCGTTGACCAAGCGTAGCATACTAAGATAGGGGAAAATGTATATTATTATTATTTTGATAACAAAGGAAACTGTATTGGTAAAACTGTAATATGTATATTATATTGGGTTCAATTTGGTAACATGATGTGAATTCCACACAACACTCGCGTAGTCAACGTGGGGTCGATCAAGGATACGTACACTTTTCTTGTAGTTCTGGATGAGAAGTAAACTGTTAGCAGCAAAGTTTTAATTTGATAAAACCAAGAATCAATAGAACCTTTTAAGAAGAGAACATCTGAACACCTAGGTATCTGATTACTTTGTATGCTTACTTCCTTAAATATTCAAAAGCCCATCATTATGTTTTTGTAAACCCCTATCACTCCATAGCGACCGTTCGCGGACACTTATTGCTTATTGACGGCCGCCATTTTATTGGTATTTACATGTGTATCCCTATGTCTGTCAAATCAGCTGTGCGCCCGAGCCTACACAATGGCCGTGTAGCCCCTACTCAATTTCGGTATTTACAGATATTCAAGAGGTCCAGACTTCTTTGTACCATTAAAACATTGTGTAAGCTTAATTTTTAGTCAAACATTATCTGTATTGATTGATCAATCAATTTAATTTTTTTTTAAATCTTTTTGAGGTTATAATAGCCTAACATAAAACGCGCATTTTAGAGATTACTGGTAAAAAAACTCGGTTAACACAGTTGTTAAATGATGTATTAGTCCTTTTAAAATGCTATGTGTAAAGATAAACTCACAAGATGACCTAATAATGTTTAAATAGGGCAGACAAAAGGAAAAGATCATTGTTCATTTTGCTTTGCCAATACAATGGCCGCCGGGCGCCGAATAATTATAAGCAATACCGACAGTGTTGGCTCGGGCGCTAAGCGCTCGACTCTGATTCGGGAGGTCCCGGGTTCGAATCCCGTCGAGACCGGCAATCCTGACTGAAGGTTTTTTCCGAGGTTTTCCTCAGTCGTAAAGGCGAATGCAAGGGATTAAGTCCTCTTAAACAGCCCTCGGACATCCCTTCACAATTTCCTATCCGCACATACCTAGTTCACCTGAAGAGGGGCTAATTGCACCCTATAACAGGTTTCCCAAGATTAAAATTAAATTAATTTTGTGTTGTTGTGTAGAAGTGTTTGTATACCCTCCATTGCGAATTGGTTCAAAACTCGATTACGGTAATTATATATTATGGAGATTAAAAAATGCACAAAGTTTAAGGTAACATTGTCACCATTTTCTCGTCGAAAAGAAAAACTGTGATTATTGAACACACATTCTGCCAAAGTGAATTTATTTATTAATTATGTCAGTAAAATTTATGTCGGTTTTATTTATTACGGGAATTTTCCTGAATTTTCTCCGTTTGCCTTCTACCAAGAATCTATTCCTAGAAAGTAATATTAACTTTCCTCTCGACAAGCGAACTGTGTCCGTGACGACAGCACGAAAACTTTCCAGCTTCTTGGTCCATTCTAACAAAATACTCATTCTTAATTTCCACCAACCCAGATCACCTCCCGGGATCTTGATCTGATAAAGGAAATGCAAGATGGTGACACGACAATAATTTAACTTTGCTAAAGAAACTGCTATCTAAAAGTTTGTTAGATAAGAGACGAGGGCCTGCGATTGATTCTCTTTCCATAATGCCCCACTTGAAAAGTTTATTACGTGATATTAGTAAAAGTTGGCAGCATTGATTATGATGAATGCTTCTACAGTGGAGACATTATATAAGAGCAAAGTTTACACACTGGAATAATCCCATTAAATATGATGTTTTTTTCTTAGACCCGTTCGTATTTCTTGACGAGACTTATTCCAAAGATTTGGTAAAGCTAGCCAAAGCAAAAACATGTCATCACGAAGAAAACTACTAAAAAAATAAATTATATTTAGCACTTTAAATAAAATTAAAATATAACCCATCAAGAGAGAACATAACTTTTAAAATTATTGAGTTAATTGAGGGGCTCAGAAGCAAAGTGGACCAACCCACACAATTCTCTTTCTGAGATAATTTGACTTAAAGTTGGGTGCAATTTATAAAATGCAGCTTAAACTGTTTGGTTTGGAATGCAGTCTATTGCTTTCCTAACATATTAACTTAAAATATCACATCTTGAAATTTATTAAAAATTCATAACTTCAGGAGAAAATACCTTATCAAAGTGGTTGGTCCATTTTGCCTCTCAACAATTCTTTAGTAGAAAATACCTTATCAAAGTGGTTGGTCCATTTTGCCTCTTATCAAAGTGGTTGGTCCATTTTGCCTCTCAACAATTATGTTATTTTAAAATACTTTGCTTGTCCATTACAAACTCATCTGGTAATATATACGAAGATGCAGCAGACAATAACAAACATTTGGTGGCTTGGTCCACTTTGCCTCTGAAACTTTGTCATGATTTTTGGTTGGTCTAACTGTTTTCTTCAAAAAAACATGATAACGGTGGCGGTGAGAGGTTGGTCCGTTTAACCACTTAATATTATGAATGTGAGTTATACAGAAATGCACCTAACTCCATAAAAAAAAGTGTGGGTTGGTCCACTTTGCTTCTGATCCCCTCAATTTATACTTTAAACAATTGGTAACATCACATGAGAAATATCGGAAATATCGAAATATAGGAAAGAGGATGTTAATTTTGTGCCGTATATATCAATCTCGTTGTTTTGGAAAGAGGATGTTATTTTGTGCCTTTTTTGTTTCTAAAACTTATGAAAGTATTTATCCATGAAATCTAGAGGAATTACCGAAACAATAGGATGATATAACAGATAAAACGAAAGTGACAATGAACTTAGTAATTTCAAATAAATGAATTAAAAGAAAGAAAAGACAAATTTGTTTTTATTGGCCCTAACACAATTGGTTAATTAATTAATTACTAACTTCAGTCGCTCACAGACTTTGGCATTCTGTCGAGCTTTGAATTCAAATCCTAATTAAAACGCTAACTTAGGTTGTTTGTGTTTACTTAATAATTGAAAGACACGTAATTGCTTAATCACTGACTGTGTTAACTTTGCCTCCCGCATCGTAATGACAAGCTTAGCTGCTAGACTTGTGCCGCACAACGGCAACAAACTTGATATATAATGCAGGAGGTCAGACCGATTGCGCATCGAACTCACATTGTCACTCGTCTATAACGCAATGTTGCGACAAAATTCGTGTTGTGGCCTTGTTGCAGCTCCAGTAGAAACATGAATAAATTCGCTACAAATCAAATTATGGCAAATATTATTATTATTATTATTAGTTCACAAGTTATGCTTTCGCGACCCGATATAATTGAAGAGAAATTATAACATTGACGGGATGTTTCGTCGCGTCGTGGTGGTGAATAACTTACATTATTCTTGATTTCCCGACGTAGCGTCCTCACTGTGGAAGACATTTTCAAGGGATTGCTGGTCTTTCGTTTGTTTGCCTCTGTTGCAAACGTTCACTTCTTCTTGGAACTGCCAGGATGGCGGTGGACGGCTCTAGTTGTTGTTGTTGTTGTTGTGGTGGTGGTTGAGGTGGTTGTGGAGGTGGTGGTAGTGGTGTAGGTTGGTCTTGTGGATGAAGATGCTGTTGATGCTGTTGTTGATCTGGTGGTAGTTCTTGGTTTGATCGCATTTTCTCTGCTGAGAGGTGATTAATTAAATTAATGGCAAACCCCGAACACTAAGTTGTAGCCACCTCACATACTCATTCATATTGTTAGGTTTTCGAAATTTCAATGATCCTTATGAGTTAGGCCATAACGCAGGTTCTTGGCAATTATTCGTTTCATCAAAAAGAATCTCAATGCCTTGATCAGCATATTGTCTATGGCTGCTTAGCATTGCAGACACTCGACGTGACCTGTTACAATGGTTTTGTGTCTTTACCTTGTTCCCACTGTCCTAAAGTCTGGCCAACAAGCTAAGCCACATTGCAAAACATAGAGCGTCACCGCCATCGCAGTTCGAAGAAAACTGAGTTGCAACAGTGCAACAACAAAGCAGCATCTGAAATTCGTCCAAGTGGGAGCTACTCCGGGAATAAGATAATGTAGTTATTCACACCACGACGCGACGAACATCCGTCAATGTATAATTCTCTCAAATTATTATTATATTATGCACTAAGTTAATTTTTCACGACAACGTAGGAAGTCTCAGAAAAATAAACAGTGTTATACAACTCTGCAAGTAGGATTGCTCAGTGCTCACCAACCAATCGAGCAAGTACATTTTACTATCCATTGTAAAACTAAAACGGGAACGATTGCGCTGATAGTATTGTGCTTATAAAAGTTGTGGTAATTATTCCAAAACGTTTAAGTATAGAACAATGAATGGTTATTTACAATTTATTACAATAATTATGTGTTTCTAAATAATGTCAATTTCTCATCATCTTAGTATTAGTAAACTTAATTTTATATTAGCTAAAGGACACACACACACTAAAACTAGTGTGTGTTCTTTGTTTTAAAGTAAATATGAAATGTACAATTTAGTCCCAATAAAATTGAAAAAAAAAAATGCTTCAAATATTAGCTTCAACCGTATGAAAAACACACGACCATGAGTATTTCACAAACCCACGATTCGCTTTACTCATATGAGTGGAAAGCGCGCATCTTTAAATAACGCTATTTTCAAACCTTACGGCTTAATTCAATTTCAACACCACAACTTTTAATCCTGTTCAGCAAAGCCACGAGTGATAGAAGAAGGGGTTTTACCGTTTCATTACAACCAAAATGGTATAAACATTTGGGTTTGCTCTAAAATAAATAAATATATTTATTAATTGAGTAATAAAAGAAGTATGTAGGCATATACATAACTTAAGAAATCACACACTACGTCCACGATATGAATAACGCTTAGATATCCACGAGTAATAAAAACGTGTGTGTTTTACCTTATAATTTTAATAGAACAAAACAATACCTGCATAGTGCATCTTGACGCTTGACCAGTTGTCGATTGTAATACACATTTTGACTAAAATGCCGCAACGTTGGGCCCTGTAGCATCCACATGAAAACACAATTATATGTGATTAATTGGTGAACTGTGTGTATCTTTTACCATAGCAAAATATTTCAAAATTAAATGTGGTTATGAAGTAATTAACACACCTTCGCTAATTAATTCGCACTTTTGAAAACAAAGGGAATTAAAATAATGTTAATTAATTATACAGCAATAACTTTACATTTAAAATAATATCAAATGAAACACTACACAAGTTGCAACAAATGTAAAGTAATTTAAAATTTTAACATATTCATTATAAAACATAATGCTTTCCCCAGTAACCAATAAACAGGCAGCACATGCGGTTAATTTGCAGCTTTAGTTCCAATCACCCACAATCATGTCTGAACTATCCCCCGGAAATGCAGGCAGACAATGAGCCCTCGGGCATTCCTTCCACACAACACCATTAGCTACACAACAAAACTAAAAGCCGTAACTGTAGTGATAAATAAATAAATTGTATTTAGAGTCTGCCCACTCAGTTATATAACTGATTTTCAGTGGGGGACAGTAAATCAAAGCGACCAAACCAACCCAGTAGGCCCCGACGCAATCGACGAGTGAAAGAGAACCAACCAAAGAGAGTATTAATGCACGAATCACGCGTGATATATTACATCGCTACTCACCCATTATCAATATCGTGGGAAACAGTTATGTGTATTTTATATGTAAAGCCTATTATACTGTATAATATGTTTATATATATAAATTGTTTATCAATATTGCAGGATATTGTTTTCACGCCTTAGTTTACACATTCGAAATAATTATTCTTGTAATTTCTGTGTAAATAAGTTTAAAAAAATATATCAATCAACTGAGGATAACGAAGATATAGATGTCAAACTGGTAAATTTCCATATTTAGATTTAGGAATGATAATATTATTGAATGTACATCAGCAACACAATGAAAGTTGCGACTTGAGTGCACGAACACATGATCAACGGGCGGAAAGCATTTACATGCACTCACACAGAAAAAGCACAGTGCAAGAACATTATATTTTCATTAACATGAGATGCAAACACTGTCTTTTCATGTAATAAAATAATTTTTTGACGAAAGACTGCAAGTTGCTATGCAAATAATGCCTTTTTTAATAAACCATCTCATGAATTTCACAAACGCTGCTGTGTAGGAAACTAAACAAGCAGATTCGTTTCAAACATCGGTCGCCAAAGGCGGCTCGCATTACAATATTTGCATAGATAGCACCAACACAAAAAATGCAAAGTACTATATATAAACAAATGCAATCGCAAAGATGGAAGTAAATGAAACAATTTTCCTGGAAATTGGATACATGCTGGGCGCATTCTATTTTTTTCTTTGCGGGGACAAACAAATGCGCACAGTTTTAAATTCAACTTGGTAGAAAAACAATAAGGGAAGCCGGAAGAAGGTGGAAAGAATTTCACTTTAAATAATCAATCGAATACTGGGAACTTTTCTTATGGATAAAGATTTGAAATATTCATATTCCACTTTCTTGTTTCGTCTTGCATCGTACTATACGATCCGTAGCTAACACACACGTTTTTCAACAATATCCAGCCGTACACTAACAAATGACGAATTTGTTGTTAAATATTAAATCAAAATGTATAAATAGTTATCCAGGATACGCTATAAAGTAGAGATTTTAGAAACCCAACATATACTACACCGTAACCTCAAATCCACACTGAAGTTTTTTTTTTAAGTTCATTGAATTCAAAAAGTATAACATCAAGCATAGCATGTAAAGCATAGCAAATAATTTTGAGATCAAACTTCGATCAGGATCAGGAAATACTTGAGATGTTTGTCAACACTGTTGACCGAGCTGTTGACGTACATTTCAACACATGTCTTGCACAATAATCGACTTATCAAATAATCAGTCTAGTAATTCAACGCTATTCGGAATTGGATTTTACCAAATATGCAACATTGAGTACAAAAACAACACTTGCTTGCTTTTATAAACTTTTATCGCTAAATATGTCTTGAAATAAAACTGCTGTAGCTGCAGGTATTTGTTTTCCACGTGGAGACGCGACAACCATGTCTAGGCCATGACCCGCGTGTGGTCGGCTGGCTCATTCCGCCGCAGTAGACACCTGCTGCACCCTGGGCTGAGGGATTTTGTACACCGGGTTGTTTTAAACCGGTCTGGGATTCATATACTAAATACGCTCAGAAACAGGAAAATGACTGAAAACTTTTTGTTTTTACAGCGGAATTGTTATTAAAAAATGTAATATATATGATGTGTACATTGTACATCTGTTGAGCAATACATCAAAGTCCCAACAATGTGCATCAAAATTGGTAACGAGTCAACCTTCAAATAATGATAATTCTTACAATTAGGAAATAGTTTATAAAATACTGGCTAAAGAGAAAGATTCTGATAATAGACGTTTTTCGATTTCAATTATTGGTCTAAATCTCATATGACAATACCACCGCATCCTTGAGCGACCCACGCAAACAGTATATATGCCAATCTTCTCCATTGCATGGCCTAATTACATAATTAATTTACCTCTCCTCACACTGCCTTTCTTAATCATTCTGATTACTATCACCCATCTTTATTTTCACTGAAAACTAACAATGGCAACCATACATATGTTTCTAAAACGTTTCTTCCATTTAAATCAGTTCACCAACGAAACCGCGCCGCACTAACTAGGTGGTGGAATCATAGAGCTCGCTGTTGCAGCCCGAGTCCCTGCAGCCGGGATTGGAGCGTAGAGTTTATTTATAACTGCACTACTGGCGAATGCAAGGGAAAGTGAAGGTGCTACCTGGTGCTACCTTGTGCATTGTCTTCGACCCACCACCTCCCTGCAACACCGGCGCAACTCCACGCACGCGCACGCGAAAAGCGACACAAGGGGTGACCCCCGACTTGTCTTGTTGGTATCATTACCAATTACGTTTCGTGAGCACTCTAAACAAAGAGTAGCGATTTCAAAACAAATGATGCGTTGCCATCATTACGTAGTGCGTACGACCATGGAGTGAGTGTGGGGTATGAGAAGCCTAGCCAAACTATGTGATCAACTCATCATCAAAGAATACACCCCTTTCTCTTGAGGAAGTGGGGTCGAAACACACATAAAAAACAGTGGATACAGCAACAATGGAACAAGTTCACCCCATCAACAAAAATCGACCAGTTACGAACGTTTTCTCCTAGGAACTGTGGTTGAAAACAGTGCACTCACACGACTCGGACATACAACATAAAACACGGCAACGTGGGTCCCTGTGCTCGTTGAGGGTTACAGATCATTTTATAAATTGAATTACGCTTTTACGAGGAGATCCTTTTTCGGAGTATGTATGCTCATATTCGTAGCTTTACCGCACGAAGAAGGTAATCTCCCATCTGCCAGAATAGAGACTTGGACCCTCCCATCCGGCCGGTCACAAAGCTCTTGTTACGAGTGTGGAGTGTCACGAGACACGGCACACGGCAACCTCTGACCCGCGACCTACGTCGTCACGTGCAGGCCGAGGTACGTCTGCCCGCCACCAGAGGACGCGGATCAAGCTGCACTAGCATGGTGAGGTTTATTGAAATCCACGGGGCGACGGCTCTCTGCCCCTCCAGACGCAACACTGACTCTTTGTCTGAGAGAGAGAATTCTTCTCTGATTGCGAATTCTTTAGTTCTTGACTTGACCGTGCGATAAGAACCCTAATAAAAGTGAAGTGACAGAAGGAATTTCGAAAATTGGTCTAGATTTCTGGAACGTGGAACGTATTACACAATTGTGTTTGACAACCAACCGTTCTAAAACCTCTCAACAAATCTAACGGGCGCTTTGAAAACATGAAAGTTTCAAGTGACGCTAGACCACAGGGTATGGATTTACAACGACGCCCAACCCTAAAGTTGCCATGAAATAACAAAGTTTAAATTACAAAAAGTGCCAAGCCATGATAACTTTGGTCCACGAAATACAGTAATGGGCGCATTTATACAACGCCCATATCCCATACACTTAACAGGCTAACAGCCAATACATTATACATAGTGTATAACTTAAACAAACTTTTTTGAAGGCGGGGACTCTTTCTTCTTTTCTCTGAAGAAATCTACAATTCTTATTTAGTTTCACTGCTACATGGATGAAGCTTGTATCAAGTAAAGACGGGACGCAAGAATGTCGTGAAATTGAATTGAAGGCGTTTCCTCCGTCTTCACAAGCGGACATAAATACCACACTCTTTGCCCTTTGAACGCAACTCCAAGCGCTAATATTAAATTCACAAATAACGCAAATCCTCAAATGTAAAGTAAAGCGAGTTAATATGTTGACTGTAACATTGTGAATAACATGGAGTAAACGTTTCGAACCCCCCCCCCTTCCCCCAACCCCCCACCAACCCGAACAACTCTATATACCATCGAGTTACGAAACATCAAGGGAAATAAATGAGAGCCGCTAATGATGCGAGCTAAGATGAGCTCCACTTAAGATCTATTTAGTTTCTCATTCACAAACAACAAGGAAGGTAGGCCTAGTCTAGGAGACAGTGTTAGCATTTACAAGAACTCGACAAACCTTACAACGCACGATTACGCTACACTCACTATATAGATTGTCTCAATCCTCGAATATTATTGACGTCAGTGCTCAAAAACAAAAAAGCCTCCTCAATAAGAACACCGTCTTCACAGGGGTATCTCCCAGCGTCTTAGCCGTAGCGAGGATGAATCTCATGATTGATGGACTATGCGGCGAAAAGTTAATGAGGCCTCCATCTTGGAATGATGTCGTTCCCGATGATTTAGAACAATATGGTTATCTTTGCCGGGAAACCGGCAGTAGGAGCCTCGCTGATAAAGAGCTGTTGCCAGAGATGTTCAACAACTGAGAACGGACGACTTTTGCTTCACCAAATTATTGATAAGATGACTGTGTCAACCGAGTGTAACAGCTGTGCGTTAGTTATATATTTACAGTGGGAGGCGGTTGATGTGGACAATATATTCAAACGATAAGACAGAGAACCTTATAACTTTCAAGAATATTGCAGGGTTTTTTAATCGTAAAATATATTTAGACTGCTATGGGCTGCACACAACTCTTGATATGAAAACAATAACCTTTTTACTTAACGTATAGAACATTTGTGTACGATTATATTCCTATTCATGAAACAAGTGAAATGATTCGAAACGACGACTTTGAGGTACGAAGGATCGAAGAATGTAGCCTGATGGTTTAGGCCTAAAATGCCAAATTGTCCGCTGCCACCTTTTAATATATTATTATAGTTGTATTCGTACATTGAGTAACCGACGATAGCTCATGCGTAACGAGCAAAACTCATAGGTTCGGGGGTCAACGATTTGATAACCGCTGCTACTTATCCTGACTGAAAGCTTTTCCGGACGTTTTCTTCAGAATTGGGTTCGAGTCTTCTCAAATAGCCCTTGGGCATTCCAATCTCACTATCCCAACACCGTTACCAACTAAGTGACCAAACGAGGGGCACGAATGTCGAACTGCCTTCAGGTGACACTCCACACTCGTATGAAGAGCTTTGTGACCGGCCGGATGGGAGGGTCCAAGTCTCTATTCTGGCAGATGGGAGATTTCCTTCTTCGTGCGGTAAAGCTACGAATATGAACATACAATACTCCGAAAAAGGATCTACTCGTAAAAGCGTATTTCAATTTATTTATGAATGAATGAAATTTATGAATTTATGCAATTATTTGACAGCCATTCCAAATTCCAAAAGTAATAATGCTTAACACTGTCACCACAAAAATCACAATCTTCATCGTTTATCCACAGAATGTTTGATACCCACATACCCGAAGGCAAGGCAAGTAGGTGCAAGCTCGCTGTCATAGCCGACTGGGAGGGTCCACGGTGTCCGCCGAGCTTACATGCTAAGGATTGGCTGGATCAGCATATCCAGGCAAAATAGATGAAAAGACATTCCGGAAGTTCCAGATACAATCGACTCTCTTTAACATCGAGAAACTCCTTTATCCGAGAAAACTCGACCAGCGCAGATTTCCTCGCAGATTCAGAGAGTAACCTGAACTTTTTGTAGGATATGAAATAAATCCATCAAACCATTGAAAGGGAGTAACGGGCACGATTTTTTTGTTTCGTAGTAATCTTAAAACTCGCTTTATGCCGATATTAAATGTTTGCGGGGGTTTCGTAATGACTGCTATTTTCGGGTAAAAATGAGCTGTATTAAACCAAACAAGAGCCTTCCAATAATATCTCAAATTGGAAAGATCTCTTTGCACGAATTCACTTTGTTCTCAGTATACGTTTGTTCGCCAAACATGGATCAATGAGAAGCTGCCAGGATATTCTAGGGAAGATTTTTGGTGGAGGGGCAAGTTACACACACAAAAATAAAGAGGATAATAAAAAACAAAAAAGTTTGAAAACTATTAAAACTGCGACATGCAAAATATTTACATTGAACACTTCAGGGCACTACAGTAAATATTAATATCATTGCTTTTAACTAACAGAATAAACTATACCGATTCAACAAACTCCCCAAAGATCAAATATCCATTAGTATTGCAGACGGTAGGCCATCAAATTCCAACTCGCAACCTTCTCGTGGTTTGGCCCGTGATTAGGGGAGTTCTTCTCCCTGAAACTAATGGCGAGCTCTGGGTCGTCGTCGGGGAACACTATCCCCTTCCCTTTGACTACCTCCCCGACGGCGACGACAATGACAACACGGACGGATGATGACACAGACCGAGACGACCACGACGTGGGGGAACCAACCCTGCCCTCCACATTCGCTTGTGGCTGGTTCTGACCATCACAGGCCTGTCCACCCCTTGTCCCCCCGCGTCATCCCTTACGTTACGTCCCACCCTTCGTCTCGATTAGCCAAGTTGCATAAATATGAGACGTAAAGCAATATCCAATCCAATCTACAATAGTCGCGCTACATAAGGCTAGGCCTCGTAAGACGTGACGTCGTCTCGTCGCTGGCATAGACAGCGCTTGTCAGTACACCGAGGGTTTACCACTAAACGTCATATCACGGTAACTGAGAGCTGCCGTCTCTGTTGGTTCACATCGATGTGAAACGAGTTTGGGGTGCGAATGTCCACATAGAATAAATAATAAACTCAGGGTCAGGCGGCCATGCCGGTTCGTTCGGGTAAGTGATTAAAAAAAATAAAGAATTGTGATGGAAGTTTATATTACGAGATGTAATAAGTGCGCTTTAGAGGTTCACCCTTTCAAGATCGGTGAGCTTAATTAATTAATGACCCAGCGTTAATTACGTTGTCGTGCGTTTTGGTACTTGACACGTTTAATTTATCAAGAGAGGGGGAGGGGGGGGGGGAATCCAAAACCGTATAATATTGTGTCCCGTAACGTAACGTGAAAGAAATATGAGCAGAGTAGATGTTGGCTGAATTAAATCCTTAACGACTATAGGATACACCACGATGATAATTAACTTATTATATAGATAGGATTTCTAATTATTTTGATACATATCTCGCTAAATAGCCTATATGTTATTTGTTATTGGCACACTTCGCTATCAACAACATACATGATTGGGATTTTTCTAAAACAAGCCATTTTAAAATGAACTAAAGTCAAGCCCATAATCATTTGTGTCGCAAAACTACAGCAGGGTTACAAGAAATATGGCCGCCTTAATCGTCTTCAACTCAGCACATGGCGCGCACAACGGTTTGTTAATAATGCAGTAGACGAGATACGGTCTAATAGACGTAACTGACATCAATTACAAATTCTACTCGAAAACGGTTTAGCCGAGTTGAACCGCATTTCTCTCCTATATTTCATAACGAGGGAAAGATTCCGCGAGTAATGGTCCATGGAAACTGCATAAGCTCTCCCGAGCGAGACGCGGTTTCAAAGACTTATGCTCGGACTGAGCTGAGAGGCCACACGGCTCCTCCAGATAGCCGGGTTAAAGGCTAAGGGACGCACATCCCAGAGGTGCAATTAGACAGGGCTACACCCTTAATGATCGGAGCGGCCGACAAGCCGTGCGCTATTATACGTGCGTTAATTTTTGGATAAAATGTGAACAGACTAATTCTATTGCCGTGCAAATGTAACGAGAGAGGAACATTATTCAACGTTATATACTAGACATTCTGGAGGGGATAATGAAATAAAATACAATTTACGGAGCATAAAGATATGCATAAAGCAGCACAGTGTTACGCCTGCAGCTTGCGAGTTCAAAGGAGAGAAATTGAAAATTACGAAAATGAACTATACTGAAATTTTCTAGGAAACGGATGAAGATGTGACTAATATGATCCAAATTTACTTCGCGAAGACTTGCGAGACAAAATAGAGAACTAACCTCGAGATTAACTTGTGACGAAATGAAACGGCGCATTGAGCACAAGAAAGAGAACGAATGAATGCATACTTGTTGGAGTACATTTACAAGGTACTGATAAAAGTAGGAAAATTCTATGTCGACAGAAACGTGTTTCCTTCCGTGAATGTGATACTGAAAGACAAATGTGTACGATTCAAATTTGGCTAGCGTTATTGTGTTTCATAATCTCGTGAGATGGCCTTATAAGAATCTCAAGCAAGACGTATTGTATAGGGGTTGCTGTGTCTTTGAAGGCACTCATCGATGCGCATAGTTACAGACATGAAACAAGACAAGTACACGGAGTAGCTAAATAATGGATATTCTCGCCCGAGCTTTAATAAGAACCATCATAACTTTGCCTTGTTTCTCATCCATAAACAACCGTCCCTTGAACGCAAGTTGATCGCAGAGCGGGGCTTATCTCCACCTCCTCCATGTGACTGATTCTCGGGGCGGGGGCCGACGTGGGCGCTCCCCCTCTTGGCCGGAGCTAACTAGATCTCCGTCAGGGAGAAGCAGTTCCGAGGAGGAACAGACAGGTGGATAAAGTAACAAAGAACGTGGAATCATTAGGGAATCAAACGACGACTAGAATAAGAGAGAGTCTGCGCTTACAGTGAGTGATAAACGCTATCAAAGGAAAACGTGTCGAAAGAATCTGGACTCTGGTTGAAATGAACGTCTCTTCTAATTGGTTTCATGAAATACCACGACGGCTTGGAGGCTGAACCCCCGCATGAAAGCTTTGTACGGCCACACGCAGGTTCTCGTGCACTCATGCGGAGCCGCGCGCAGTCACACACTCGGACGGAAGCGAGGCATGTGTGCACATACAACCAGATGAGACTAGCCGAGTGGACATCAGTTCCAAGTAGAAAATTATAACTATCGTTTGTAATACAAACGCCTTCACCTTTAACAATACCATTTTGAAATTTGGAAGAAAAAATAAATACTACTAACGCATTGTGCGGATGTGAAACATCAACGTAACAAAGTAACAAAGGTAAGGAGCTCTGCTTTACCGACGAATGACAGATCTAGAGCATATACCAAGTAGAGAAGGACAAAGTAAATTAAAAGTTGATAAAATAAGTTTCGGACTATTTTATGTACAGAAGGCAATGTTTAATGGAACCAGGAACCAAGAACACCAACCACAAGGGAACGTATAAGAAATACATGATATAGAGGGAAGTGGTGGAAATAAACAAAGATTGAAGCATATCATAAAAAAACACAATACCGGAAAACCAAAGAATTATGGTGGGCTATTTCAAACTAACCTACATGGTGATAGCCTGATAATGATAACATCTATCATTTACGTAATGATCTTAGTGAATTCCCGCTGAACGTTTAGTGTGCAGTGTGCACCATAGAAACAATGGGTTGATAGATGGTTAGTTAAACCAAGGAGTGGATGATAAGGAGGTCTAGCTCAAATGGAACAACACGTCCACGATCGTTTGTTTATTTGAGCCTATTCGCCATTTTGATTGTTAAAATCACTACTAGCAGGTTTAAACTTTGCTACCCATGACGGTGGTAGGCCCTAGGTTACCTTGGTTACCAAAGTAAACAATCAAATGTCTGCCAATTTGAAATGCTAACTTGTACACGCGCCGACCACACACCTGCGCCTCCAGTACGCCAGTACTATTTATAACTCCATGGTTAAACCATGGAGTTGGATGATAAGGAGGTCTAGCTCAAATGGAACAGCACGTCCACAATCGTGTTTGTTTCTTTTGAGCCTATTCGCCATTTTGATTGTTATAACCAACTACAGCAGGTTAAACTTTGCTACCATGAACTGTGGTAGGCCCTAGGTTACCTTGGTTACCAAAGTAAACAATCAAAATGTCTGCCAATTTGAAGTGCTAACTTGTACACCGCCGACCACACACCTGCGCCTCCAGTACGCCAGTACTATTTATAACTCCATGGTTAAACCAAGGACTACAATACATTTAAGCGGAAACGGTCTAGTATTGAAGGTGAATTGATGTATGTTGTGCATTTAGATGTCTGTTAATGTAGTGAAGGAATTTGAAAAGAGTAATAGCTTATGATATCCATGCCTTGTGCGGTATTCGAAGTCATGTCCGAAAGCACCACGAGGTTCGGATGACGGCTGGAACCGTACGAGGCCTGCCTCTTGCATATTATTAAGAGACAAGACATGTCAATGAATACAATTACAAATTACTTGAAACATAAAGCGAGAGAGGAACACATTTCACTCTGGGCTATGTCAACATCTGAATCTTCTCGGATTGTTGATTCACTTCCTAGCAGCGTTAGAATGTTTCAGAACGAGTAAACAAACAAAGACAAATTAATTGAAGCTTCTCAAAATAATTCAATACCATATGGGCGCGGATTAACTTTTGCTTTTAATTTCCAGTTCACCACCCTGCCCTTCTCCTATAGCACTCGGAATTATTTGCAAAATAAAAAAGTTATCCTCGGTGAAAGGACCCGGGGAAGGGTATGTCCCGCTGACTGCAAGTGAAACCATTATAATAGCTAGTTTCGATTAAACCCGGTTTTGTACCGTGTAACGTTACTTTGAACCACACAGTAATAATTAAACCGAATGCCGATATAAGGAGAGCCCGTAACAGAAGGGGTGTTCGTGAATTATTCATCATACAAAATGTATGTTTTACGTCTGTTCCGTAAAAATAAGCAGGGCAAATAAAAAATGTAAATAAATATATAATTATAAAACACCTTCCGGTGACTACAATCAACATTATTATATAATGCAAGATAATATTATGTTCTTTCTTGAAGAAAGACATGCGGTGAGATATGTCTCTGTGTCTTTGCCTATTCTTTTAAGAGATGGTTGCCTCCAAATTCCATTTGCAAGAGAAAACATGAAAACCCTCAAACATTACAGCGTAATAATAATAAAGAACATAAGATAAAAACACGTGACACCCAACATATAATGCTGTGTTTTTTACTTATTGGCCTACAAGATAGGAAGGAAATAATCACCACGTGCGAAGGCACACATAAGTTACAAAGACGCGAGTAACAAAAACATCCTTTTTTCTATAGAAATATAGCCTTAGTATCTATAGGCCATTCTATGGAAAAATTCCACCTCGAAAACATCAGCTAGTACGTAGGGGAGTACATAATTTCCCAAAACTAGAGACGAGCTCTGGCGATCGTCGTCGTGGACACCTCATCCTTCCCTTGACGACCTCCCCGACGACGACGACCACGACAACACGAACTATGACAAACACGATAATGACCGCGACGTGTGGTCCCTTAGGCTAGAGTGGGGCATTATGACCTTACGGTTGACTCGCCCTTAATTCAAATAAACTAAACAAAAATAAGATATTGTTTTGGGGTCCGGGAGTGGAGGGAACCGGTGGCGACGGCGACATAACCAATTTAATGCCAGCTGAACTGTCGTCAGTGAGCTATGTCATATATCTAGGAAAGTGAAACTGTTTTCTTGAAGAAAGTAAAGCCTAGATAAACAAAATTTGATTTATTAAGGGCAGACATAAAAGTCTGTTTTTGTTTGTCGGCCCACTCAATTTCGAGAATTATTGAAAAACTCTGCGCTGAGATACCGGTATCCGATAGTGGATGAATGCAAAGAAAATAAACGGGAATCGTATGTTTTTTTAAAGATTCATTTCTTCAAGCCTTGAAATTATCAGTGGAATGAAGGCGACAAATCGTCTCCAAAACAAATACATTAGGCTTATAGCTCCGAGAGAACTCAAAAAAATGTAAGGGGGGTGCATACATGTAGATAGAGGCATGGCATGGAATGCACACAAACGTAAGTAAGACGATTCCGCATCCATAATATTAAAAAAAAAACTCTTATCCAATCAACAAAACAATCCAATCACGAAACGATTATTTTTAAGTTTCAACAACATGCGATCACATTTTTTTTTAAAGTTAAGTAGGCCCAAGTTTAAGTATAGGTGACCGTTGATGCACGTGCTAATGGATTCCCATGAATATGATAACTTACGTATATTATTTCTTTAAACATAATATTTTTGATGCCACCACACGAACAGCATTCAGCTAAGTTTTTATCTGGATACAAATACGAGCTATTGGCCGTTGAGTTTGTAACTTAAAACTCATAAGTAAAATATAAAGACAATACACAATAGGCGAGGATTTATCACCGTTTGAAGTGAGCAAATCATACATTCTAGTTATCAGTCTTTAGCAGGCTTACAGCCATTTTGTAATAGCGCCATAAATACAACCCAACAACAAACACTCTTTACCTTGGCCCTTGTTCAAATAGGCGACACGATATGGAGCACAAGTAATGAGTTTGCTTGTGTAATCGAGGGGAAATGTCGTTAGGTGTGTTGTGTTCTGGGTCAAAACGTTGTGATACACAAGAAGTAAGAATATTAACATGAAAATGTAAATGTACGTTCAAGAAGGAAAGGCAACGAATTGGAAGAGTGACGAAAGCATGTTACATTAACTCAATCAAACGACACGTAGAAGCAAAAATCAAAGCGAGGAAATGAGTGACAAACCATAAAATGTATCAACATGTGCTGGCAATAAAAATAATAAACAAACGTTTAGTGATGCTAGTTAACGTTCAAATATAAAACTGATACTTATAGTATTGTACTAATTATTCAAGCGCGGGTGGACAATATACACAGATTAGGAAAAGCGATTTTATTAAAAGTGATTCTTCATCATCTCATATACATTATAATAATGATTCAAATGACTTACGGGTTCATAAGCTCTTAGCTAGCTGACCTAAGTAATTGCTAAATATGCCAATAGACGGAACGAATCTTGCAAGATGATGTTGGTCGTTAATTACTATACTATAACGATAAGGGCAAAGAGTGTAATGACAAAGTGAGCTGTAGTAAAATGTTTCATTATATTTGGCGCGTCAATAATGTTATTTTTCAAGTAGATAGGGTACTCTATTCTTATGCACAATAATTTATTTTGTATTTGCAAACAACATGCGTATAGTTGGTAAATACATAGAACTGCAGTTTGATTCCTAGAAAACACGCTGTAGCTCCAATAGCACGCGTTCTGTTAACTCGCAAAGATGTTCGAAAGCAATAAGGGCCTACATTCAATACTCATCCCACGTTTGGACGAAAATACAAAACACATAAGAAAACGTCCTGGTTACTATAACCAAGAACTCGCTTGATGTCGTAAAGAAAAAGCGATTATTTTGCTTCACATTCCCTTCGTTTTAAAACCAAAGTCTCATCATTAGTTGTTGCATTCTGATGTAAATGAACCATGCATAATAAGTTGTAGACTTTAGAGAGACTGTATTAAACTTATTATGCAATTCTCGGTCGACGAAGAACTTTGCATAGAACCAAATGAAGGTCGTAAAGATTTCTTTTCACCAGTCTGTATAGCATAGTCTGAATGTAATATGTTCATAGCATGGGATCGATTGGACAACCTACAGAACAGAGTTTACCAGGGGTATAAGAATATTATTTGGTGATAATACTTGACCATTGTGCATAGCAGACAACAATATGACACCTCTGAAGAAGGTTGTAATTATATTAACTGGACATTGAAAGTGTCTCGAAAATTTAACTACCAGGTATCTTGTTATCAATTGTGCAACCAACAATCGAAAGCTTTGTAATCGTTTTATAAAAATGTTAACCGACAAACAAATTTTAACTGTATGTTGAAATTCTGGACCTTATATATTAAAATAATCGCGTTTCGCTTTTCTATTCTGCACATATTATATAGTGTCTACAGTTTACATGTTAAAAACAACTAACGAGCAATCGAACAAATTACCTTAGTAGAACCACATTTCAAACCGCTTCACTAGCATTTCAACATACAGAGTAGTATTCGTGAGTAGTGACGTGCAGCAATCAATCATCCCGTGAATAGAGTCCCACGTGAAGCGTATTGAAGGGAGACATGCGGGATCACCACGCCGTGATGGAGCTCTAGGCGTCACTTACCGACGCATTCAACCTTCCGATAAATGAAGGTTTTACCTCTTGTTGTTATCCAGCTGCAGAGCGCGCGATTCAGGGAGACGCCGCTCTCCATTAAAACAATGGGGCTAATTAATGGAGACGACAACGAGTTCTCTTCGTAATCCAATTTCAGATTAATTATGATCTTTTGAAAACCGGATAATACCAGAATAAATATCTGCACTGCGTAATAGTATTTTGACAAAACATCATTTTTTTAATAATATAAATTTCCTGCGTAATCTTAAAGACATAACACTGTACTTACTACACTCTTCACAAGTTATAAATTAAACCATCCTACTATTTCGTTGCATAAAGTTGACATCATAATTCGATTCCGAATGAAAGCTGGACAAAATAGTCTTACGTTATAACTGAATAAAAAGTTGAGCAAGCAGCATATAATTAAATCCACACTTTATTACCAACTGGTTATGGTTCTCTCTTTGGACGTAGGCTGTAGAGAAGGCCTACGCAAACGTTGACACAAATCACAAGAAGTTATTTTAAAAAAGATAAAATCTCAAATGAATCACTTTTCACTTGCAAGTAGTAATTATTGCGTGATGGTAACTCATGCAGAACATGTATAAGCTTTTCACCTGGAACGTTTATATCGAAGTCACTAAAAATAGGAACTGAACCATACATACTCTACACCTTAACGAAAAACAAAAGAAAAATAAAACGAAACCATGACATAAGTTGCCAGTGTGACATTTCTTTCAAATTCAGAAAAAAAAACTTTGTTACGCCAGCAATTTTAAATTAGAAATAACTTCGGATTGATCCCTTAGAAAGCAAATTAATTAATACGTGCATACAGCGTGCTTCGACCTTTGTCTCATGCCGAGAAAGTTCGCTATGTATTTATACTAGGGACTGTACTCTTACAATATGGCGACTGACAGGACCGGATCTTGCAGAGCGGATACAGACCTTCTCACATCTAATTAAATCAAATCAAGAGTTTACTTGGCGAAAGCATCCCTTTGATTCCAAAAGACGCTGCCTTAAAATGTGTCTTTGAAGCAAACGCTGATGTAATGCGGGTTGGCAGTAACAGAATGTAACGAAATGAAACCACAGTAACTCGCCATTTTAATGTACAAAGGGGCAATGCATTGTCTGAAAGCTGGCCTATAATTTGTTTATCGCTCAGAAGTTCAGATGGAAGTTATAAGTGCGTAAAATAGGAATTTTGAATTTGTAGCACTTAAGTTTTAAACAGTGACGAGTTTTTTAATAGTGCAGCAAAAATGCTTCCCTGACTTAAATGCTAACAGGCTTTCTTGCACGTTTTAAAGAACGAGATGAGTTTAAAACAACAGGAAACAAAGTAAAACAATGTAGAATACAATGTTAATTAAACAAACCACAGCAGATTGCTCACGAATACAACAAACACACTACACAGCAAAATAATTAGTCTATAACATTTAAACGCTGCGTTACGTGCTTCAAAGAAACAGTGTTATTATTAATTCATTTAAAATAAATAATAAAATAATACTTTGTACATTTAGTTACGGTGCTCCTCGGTTAGATTATTGGCTCTTGTTTCACTTGGGGTTTCAACTTTCGGTGCAATACATAATGTAATATCACGAAACATAATTGACCACGTTAAATGGCGAACGCAAATAAGGCCGCGTCGATGTTTTCATGTGTGAAATCGCCTTTAAAGTCCTATGCGCCAAGTTAAAGGGACACACCCCAAACACGTGTTTTCCTAGCCGCTTTCGAGGAGAGACAACGCAGCTCAATTCTCCCTTTGTGTGTATATTTCCTCAAGGTATTTATGCCAGGTTTTCTAAATGTTTTCGGATTCACTGCGAAGGAAAAAGAGCTTTTTCTGACAGTAAGTCTTAAAGCTTTAAACCCTACGCTAATCCACAGACACGTGTAGACTCGTGTTATTTTCCCCCATACCTCTATAATCTGATTGAAACCCTTTACGGCCTACTGACAGAACTGTGCTGCAAATCTCTGGGGATGATGCGTATGCGTACAGCCCTCATTGAGGAGGAAACACCGCCGTCCGCACGCACCGTCATGAACAGCGCCGTTTTACCAACGGTATCGTTTGTTTCGCGTTTCTATAAATTACTCACTCTACATGCGCTTTCTCATTTCCACAATATTTTACAGGGGGTTTGTTATCTTGTCTGTTATAAGTCAATCGCACGCACTGTAGCCATCTGCATCGAACAACGCGGGGCCGCTGATCTGTTAGGGCAGCCACAGCCAGGAACATCGGATCTTCAGGGAAATCAAATCCAGAACATATTGCCGGATACATGAAACTTTTACACACTGTAATGTTATTAATCGAAATGTCACAACAAGCTGTTTTCGACGACGAATGTTTTCCCAAATGGGCTATAGGGGCGCGGTCCGTCTATTTCAAGAGGCTCAGGGTGAAACAGTAAATTATATATGTGGTGAGCTTGCAGGGAGGTCAAAAAAGTGTTTAGTCCTCGGTAGAAGCATGATGGTGAAAGGGGCAACATGTTCTGTTAAAATTTTAAAAGAAACCCCAAGAGGAGTGCAATGTACATGTCGCCTTTAGCCTTTAGGTAACCAACCATAAGAACCACGTTAACATGTTCTAAAAATTTCTTAAAACTATTTATCACATTTAGTTTTTTTAAATGCGACTTGTATTGGGTCTATTACACAGCACAACAATACAAAATCATACCTAGATAATAAAGATATTTGTTTTACTCGAAATAAGTGCAATTATCATGAAAATCAATACTCATTATTTTAATGGCACACATTGTATAGTTATTTACAATGGATTCCATGTAAATGACATATAATAATATCTATGTTATCACCCATGTATAATTAACATAGTACTACTGACCAGTGATTCATTTGTATGGTGGCACGCAATCATGAGTGCGACTTTATATATATGCTTTACAAACTCACGCCCCTCCGGATGTCTACCGGTAGTTATTAAGTTATTTTAAGTTAGGTGCCAAATTCACTGCTTTTGAGAGATTGATAAAATAAAATAATAATTTTTCCCTTCAACGTTATGATTGGCAATGATGGTAGTGTATATGGAGATGGGGTTCCGGGGGCTGGGGTGGGGTTGGGGTTGGGGCTTACGCTTGCCCCCGGAAAATGTTTGATTTTGTAGATTTAATTTGGTGATTTTAAAAGATTTGGGAGGGAAAATAAAGAAATTCCAGAATAATAACACGACGGTTAACGCTAAGGTAAACAAAAATTGCAACTATTACAGCCATATATATAACTACGTAGGAAAACGCACAAATCAACAATTCCACCCGGGAAAGGTAGTGATCGCCGTGACCTCTCAAATAGGTAGTGGTAGGCGTATAACACTGCGTACCACCACAAATTAAGCACTGCTACTGACTAGATCAAGCATGACACGTTAACTTTGTCGCCACTTAGAAGACAACTCAAACCACAAGCGTTGTGACTGCGAAACACCGAACTTCGTCTAAAGAACATCAGCCAGCTTATAGTTACAAGTTACAACTAAACTTCGGTGACCTTCTAAACGTCGCCTACAAGTTACTTTGTAATGGATTATAAGATAACAGTATTTTCTTTATGATAGGCCTACACGTTATAATAAATACGTGTTGACAATGCAAAAATGACGTGGGCTAGAAATAAAGAAGTAAAGATTAGAAAACATTCAAAAGTTAAGTAAATTTAACTTGACATTACGACAAATTGGAAAGTAACTTACAATTATAAATATTCATCAATAAAAATTGATATCGGTTGTACAAAGCACATGAGATCACTGTAGTCATCAACATGTTGCTCTTGATAATACATATTATTTACTAAGGATGTAGAGGCGTTAACAATTGCAGCATCGTTGGCACGTCTGAGAAAAGTCATAGCACATAGTTATCGTCACCGACAAACTACAATCTGCACTGATCACATTTGAAATACAATAACATGTCAGTATTAAACGATTCAAGAAAGAAATCACACAGTAATTATAAGCCTGAAAGTAACGTATTACATAAGTAGCCTACATAACTGTGAAAACGTAAGACGCGTCAAATCAGTAGTTATCCAAAGACTAGAACGTTATTCCTCAACACACAGTACGTCTCCCTCAGACATACAGGGTACTATAGCAACTTCAGAGCCCATCCATACCGGTCAGCGCAAGTACCGGCAGATTTATTTCCTCGCCCGAAACCTCTAATGAGAGTAGGGCATGGCATGGCTGGCTGGATGAATGGTCTCACGTGGAAAAAGGTGAAAGGCAAGAAATAAAATACCAATTTACTTTATTCTTCTTTTTTCACCCTGTTTTGATTTATAGACAGACAATGCATGGCGCTACGTCGTTTTTCCACACTTGACCAAAAGGTTTATGGACCATTTGCTACATCGGCGATCTCGGCCGCTTATCTCGGCCATGGGGTGAACGAAATCGCTTGATCTACTGCATTAGTATGCGACTTCACAGTATATTTCAGAAAATAGGCGATCGATTCGGTGACATCTGGTGAAGACTCAGACTCAGACAGACAAAGTGCTCGCCTCGCTAAGCAATCTTTGTATCATCTCGATTTATATTCTTATCATCCCCGAATCCAACAGCTTCCTGTATTACATTCCTAGATGAAAGTGTTGAATAAAGTGTAGCGTGCAGAGACGACGAAGCGGCGACGTCGACGATACATGTAGCCTGACACACATACTTCATGCCTGTGTATTGAGGTAGCACGATACATATGACACACATACTTCATGCCTGAGTAGGTATTAGCATTTAGGAGCAAAGTGGCTGACATCTGCTGAGCGAAGCGAGAAACCGCCGGAGTACATTGTGTTGCGATATGGCCGCTATAGGTATGTTTTTCTATAGCACTTGCAATGGATAACGACTGAAGTAAACTCTCAATGAAGACAAAAAACACAACCTATTTTTGAAATCGGGTTTGTAAGTCTAGAGGGATACCTGTAGCCACATCGTATACAGCCTAAATAGGAAAATGTTGATGAAAATAATCGAGAAAGTTGAATTTCGGGGACAATAACATTAATTTGAAGTAACCCGGAGTAGGGTTGGATGTTTCGTTGGTTTATTCGGTGAAAAAAATATTGTAGGGGACGTTTTAAATTGTAAAAGATTATATTGAAACTATCTATGAATGGAAATCAAATTTAAAGATTGATAAAACGTGTGATTATGGAGCATCATAAAGTTCCTTCGATTGTAGGCCTAAAAGTGGGCGAGTGTACATACAGCACTCGCAAACATATTTTGTTGGATCTTTTGCAGCCTGCTCGGCATCTTATTTTATATAATCTCACGTTGGTCAATAATATTAACCACATGAAGAAAAGATTGTTATAACATTGAAGCTAGAAATTGTTTCTCAGATAATCTAGGCGTTCCCTAGGCCTATAGGGCTAGCTAGGGCTATAGGGCATAGCTGCGAGTTTCCGAGTATAGCACCAACAACTAGTTACGAGAACCTGTTTTTTCCGAATACATGGGTTAACGAAATGGCTATAGGTCTGGTCTATTAAAAATTGCATGACTGCCAGTAAAATAATTTCCTATAATTTTACCACACATGGCCCGGAAAATACCGTTTTGTAGGAAATAAATCGAATCGGGACAGATCGGGAAAAGTAGGCCTAAATTGCCTCTTCGGAAAAGGGAATTAAATGAATTTCAATGAGTCGCAGTATGACTTTGAACATCACAACAGACTAACTAATGTCATAACATTAATTTAGAACCCAATCACACATCATAACATTCACTAACAATTGCGTATTCAGCATTTAAATCGTCAATTTATACACTGCTGCATGGGAAAGAACCACGGAAGGACTACTCCTAAAGCTACTCCGGCCAGCCATGATACATGTTACGCCCACTGACAGTGCTGAGGGATTCCAGTTTAAACGCCTATTGAGGTCTTCAACAGCTCGAGACATAGGTTCATCTTTACATGGAAACATTTTTCGCCACAATCTACCGAAGAAGATACGCGCTGACGCTTTCACGCTTTCAAACACAACTTTAACTATGTTTTCAACTTTGAGCTTCGAACATGATCCCTGGAGAAAATGACAAGAATTTAAATGAGACGATCACGCAAGAACAAAAAACTTTATAATCTTCTGCTCGGCGGTTTAATGGTTTACGGGCTCGAGACGCGAGCGCCGCTCAACCCCTGGAAATTGGTACCTCAAACACTTAAAACGAATTCATTTAGGTATAAACATTCCATTTCTGCTCAGGCGTAAGATCAATACGGGAGAGTGGAATTACGAAATCAAATCAAGTAGTGGGATGGGCATAGAGGTGGTTTGCTACCTTATGCTCTACATACAAAAATACCAAAACCAGCGCCATTCTGAGAAAAGACCTTGAAATAGCACTTCAATATATAATAACTGTGTGAAATGTCTGGAGTCAGTCTTGGTGTTACTTTTCAATGAGCTAGAGTTAAACGATTCCGTTCTTGATACAACAAGTTAAGTTAAGAGAAGGTAGAGGTTTAAAATTACCACAAATTAAATAACCCTTCAAACTAGATTGAGCACACAAATTGTTCAATTCGAAGTATAGTCTGCATTCTTCAATGTGTACTAATCATGTTCGCAATGAACCACCAACACGACATTAGTAGCAGAAATATTTAGTAATGCCACCTCGGTGAATTCGTGCTTGCTGGCAACATGAGAGTATGGTTTCACTGGGTAATAAAAATATTATTGCAGTTGTTGGATTTGTAGTTTTATTTCGCAATTATTTCGCACTATGGTGACAACATAATTATAACTGACGAATAACTCGTTTGTAGTTGCTAATCGCTGCAAGCAAAAAAATACTATACACAAGTATTTCAATTCGTTAATTGGAAGTTTCCAAACTTAACGGTATGTAGGAAGAATGAAGTTAAAAGGCTGTTTTATGCTCCAACCAATACTAATAAACAGAGTAAAATGCCACGATATTTTTATATAAAAAATAACTACATTTTAAGGCTATTCGACCGCGTTTTTCTATTTTCCAAAATATGCTACCAAATCAAATGGCTTTGAAACCTGGCTCTACTAGAAAATCAAAACTATATTTTTTTTGATCGGGCACACGACAAATATCGCCTCTTCAAAATAATTTCAAACTTCAATTCGTCCAAGCACACCGTTCAACATAGGTAGTTGTGTTTTTGTGACATTCATTTTGAAATGGTTTTCTAGAGGCTGAGTGAGAGTTTTTTTAACAGTTGTTTTTCCTGCAAATTTTTTCGTTTGGGCGGTACAAATCGGTACAAATTACCACCAAACAAAGAATTCGCAGGCAAGACAATTGTAAAAAAAATTCTCTGTCAGCCTCTAGAAAACCAGTTGAAAATTAATGTCACAAAAACTCAACAGTACCTACGTTCAATGGTGTGCTTGGGCGAATTGAAGTCTGAAATTATTTTGAAGAATCGATATTTGGCGTGTGCCCGACCAGAAAAAAAATGTTTTAATTTTCATTCACTATATTTTGACTTGGTAGCATATTTTGGAAAATTAAAAAAACACGGTCGAATAGCTAATTGCTTGGAATCAGTTATTTAAATATTGTACTTTCCACTAAAAATATTACGATGGAGTTGTAAAATATAAAATGTATTACATGATCTTGTGATGGACGAAACCCTTATAAACTAAATTCTTTTCTCAGAACTGGTTAAAATGGAGCTTAACACTTGAGACTTTAATGAAGGTAGCATCCGAATTCTAGGGATACCATTCCCCGCCAGTGTTAATAACAACGCTCGCCATTATTTCCTCGATTTACCGCAGTTGTATTACGGTGTGTGTTAGTGTGCGTGTGCGTGTGCGGCAGCCCATGCACACACAATGCGGAACGGAGGTTAGTATAATGATCACCGTCAGGTGCACCTAATGTCCGCCACAGACTGTACCCTCCCTCTTCACTAGCATCTCGTATTTTCGCAATCTCGTTTTCGATTTTTCCATCCCCAGGCGATAGGGAAGAACTGGAACGGGTAAAGGGGTGTAAAGGGAACACTATTATCGAAACGAAGAGCCAGCAAAAGCGTGACTGTGGATGTTCTTTCTCCACCTCTAGCTCGACTCTAGCGAGAGTCTTGGAACGGCTTTGCCGAGAGCTCAAGAACAAATGGAAGTAGGGAACAATGGGCCTATAGCTTTCCTAATACAACACTCTTAGCGTATTGTTAGCAAAGACGATTAGACTTTGCCAGTCATCTCGGAAACATTGATGTCAACATTGAAATATCACACACAGACATATGCTTAAATAATTCCATTCCGCGTCTAAGAATACAAAGCTACCACGACATTGGGAAAGGATACGGGAGGCAACCGACACTATCTCAGAAACTGTAGTGTTATTGTTGTAATCCGATTCCCTAAAGCAGCACATAGGAATGTCACACAAATGGTGGCAGCTTATGCAACTGCTGAGATATGCAACAAAAGATACAAAGTCATACACAGGCTTGTTAGTCATTCTTTAGAAACACATACGTGATAAGTGGAACGAAACGCGAAGACATGGTGAAAGGCTAGCCTTTCTATAAAATAAAATAATTTAATATATATTGTCAATAAAACACAGGAAACAATAGATAATAATTATATCAGTGAACTATTTGCACTATCGTCCATTTGGTTGTACGTAATGTGATAAAATGCCTGGCAACTTACAATAAACTTGTCGTAAGATGGTTTAATCTTTAGACTTGTCCCTAAAACATTAGCAAAGAAAAACTGGTCATTACTCGAAGGACAGCTAAAGAAACTGCTTCAATAATCAGCATTGTATAAGAGACAAAAGTCAAACATCTTCCAGTTGCCTATGTTGTCAACATGTTTGCAACACCGATGCCGCAACTGCATTGCAGATAATAACATTCGTAAAGCAACCTTAGTTCAGTCTTTGTGGCCAGGACATGTAGACATGCAACTAGAAGTACATTCAACTACCAGCAGATGCCAGTGTAAGGACAAACGCGTGAACTACCCAATAAAAGTCGTAGTCACATGAAAAGCTCCTCTTTTACTGGAGTCACACACACCGGAAGTTGGCAACTGGAAGCCAAATATACCGAGTTTCTTTGTTCTAGTACGTCCGGAACTCGCGTGCCTCATCTCTCGACTAGTACAATAATAACTATTTGTTTCTTGTTTCAGAGGAGCTTTTAAAACCAGGAAAAACAACACTGCCGGTATATTCGTACCAAAAAACCGCTTAGAACTAATTGTTGTTAAGCTTCGCAAACCTCGGGAAATGTAGATCGACAAACATTCTGTAATAATGTGAACTCTCTCAACATTTTCGCGAGGAAACCGAAATTAGTATTCTCATAGCAATAAAAAAAATACGTTTTTAACAAGCTTTGTGCGAATCATTTCTCCATGTGATTGTGCAGCGGCGCGGAGAACGTTCCACCGCACTTTCAGAGTAGCCTACGTTCGTTTGAAGTGTTGCTCTGGAATCTGGATAGCACCAGAGCATTTCACAGTAAAAGTAATGCTTTGTGATTACGGGACATAGCGGTAGCACACACTTATAACTTGAAAATATTTTTGTTTTCTAAATTTTACCCGGCGATTGTAATTTTCAATGGAAATTATGTGTGTGTTGTGTTTGAAATTCAATAGAAAATATTACCCTAGCATTGATATAATACCATAAAAGTTCCGTTATAAACGGATGTATCACCCCCCCCCCCCCTGACCCCGCCAGGAACAGAACTCGTAAGCAGCATTTTAAGTTATACGTGCGCAAAACTCACTTAACCGTGTTCAAAAACAAATTCAAACAAACATATAAAAATACGTACCGTGATTGAGAACGAAGCAAAACGTTTAAATATCAGGCCCAATACTTGAGTAATGAACTATAAAACTTGCCGTGGTATGCATTCTCGACGAGGAACACAATGTATTTTTGTTTTATGAGGCCTGGTAAATCTCAACATCGCCTGGTGCACTCCTACTCCACCAACATAACGCTATACTCGAGGGTAACATATAATTCTGAAACAAGCTCTAGTGCGACGGGAAGTTAAATAAATAGGATTAAAGTTGTCCGCCTTACATCACAGAACCGACAAACGTCTCAGAAGACAGAGGGATGGAGATTGTAAATCTCGATTTTAATTTCTTCTCGAAACTTGGTTTGGGAGAAGAAGAATTTTATTTTCTCCCGTTGTTGTGTTTAAGCCATCGGGTGAGGTTGTCTCTTACTACGACTTCGAAATAAATACTACATTAAAAAACTCCAGATTATTTTCCGATAGAATGTTTTCCATTTAATTTTCCGTATTGAAATAAAGACAAAACCTTTGTATAATATGGAGAATTTCTCTCGATGAAGAGGATAACGCAATGTCCCGGAAAACTAATTACATGAAAACGATGCTTCGTGCGTAGAGAAAGAAGCAGCTTTTAAGAATTTCACTTTTATTTTCGTAATGGAAGATATGGATCCGTGTTCCACAGACTTGTGCTATGAAAGCATCAAACTCAAGATAGAAATATACTAACCATTCACCACAACTCATAACCAATTGACCACATTACATACACTGAAATTGAGGAAATGTTTCAATTTACTTTTTAACAGTTTTGTGTAGTCCTACAACCACGTGTCTAAAGTTAAAAGTGAATATGAGGAAAAGCATTTGTTGGAACATTGCTGATGTTCTCTCTTCATGTAAGACTATAGAAACATCTTTGATGAGATACATATAGAGCAATGCAGCTATATAAGCTTACAAGTTACATACAAAATGGTTGACGGAGGAATTGAAAGCAACGTGGTCACGACTAATGCACATGATAGATAACGTTTAGTATGGACACACCATTCACCAAGGAATATAATACCAAGTACCGGCAGAACAAAACAGAAATTATAAGTACGGTAGATCGAAGAGTGGAAATAATGAATAAACAACCCACTGATTGAAAACGAGAATCTGACGGTGACCGAGAGTTCCTGTTGCTGTCATAACCAATGAAGTCGACATGCAGAACTGTCCAGTGAAAGAGATCTGAAACTCAATCAGATCATCTCGTGACGCCGAGTTGTTCGCAATGTACGAATCCCGCATAACCCGAGGCCCTTCATTGAAATATCAGACGGATTCGCTTTGATCCTACTCGAAAACCTTTGGCCAATTCTATTAGCCTACTAATACGACATCTTACGCTGTGCACCAGGCGCTGATCCCGCGATGGACACCGAGTTACAACAGTTATTGGAGGTTTTCGCTCACCACCGAACGCGCCAGCTTATGGCAGCTTAAGAGTGAGCGCATGCTTATCACACCGCACCTGTCAACACATTTACACACTAAATTATCTACGTCAAATTCGTGCAACGGAGTAGGATAAACACAGTTTCAATGATGGAACGAAGGACCTAGTTTTATTAAGAGAATACTTTTTAGTTTTTGTGAAATAGTTTGATATGTCATAATAATTAATTATAAATGATGAAACTAAAAGCTATATATAATAATGTGTCGATACACACATTACCCGAATATTATTACCGTATATTACAACCGGATAATCGATCTCATATAGCACACCTTAATCTTATGAACTATTGGCACTGAAATCGACAATAAACTTGATGCAAATACGGTGGTGCGGAGAGGGGGAAGCGGAATCGTACACTTCATTTTAATTCTCTGTGAACGGGGTCTTAAACGATGAAATAAAACTCTACACAACCACTTATTTCTCCGAAGTAATATTGTGTGATATCGTCTGATTGCGTTAGACGAACACGCTATTAATGCTTTTTAGTTTCAATAATCAACAATTATTCACAAACGGTAACACTAACTTTGGGATAACTTTTACTTAATAAAAGAACGTGCAAAACGTGCACATTCTTGGCCTACGATGGGTATTTCACATTTTCGCAACATAACATAAGCATGAACTGCGATAACGCACCCATCCTCGATATTCAACAGTCGTTTCGTTACAGCGCACAACGATAAGGGGTTTTAAATTAAAAGTAAACAATGCCCTCATAATATTGGTTGTATTAATTAGTACGTTGAAGCTAATTAAATACGCTTGTAATAATAAACCACAACAAATTAGTTACTCGAGGGATGAAATTTACAGGAAATATGAAAAAACAAACCTCGAATGTAGCCTCCGGGAGCGGGATATCAGGGGGAGGATGCCCTACTCAAAGGGACGGGACAACAATATCATGGCGGCGATACTCACACGATGTGTAAGTCTGTTTGCAAAATCCATGTTATTCCGATCGCGTACAACCGTACATCATTAAACATTTACCAGAGAGCCGAGTGAGTGTATCAATATCATATTTAATTCAAGATACGGCAATCACCTAGGGTAGGGCCAGCAACCGCCTTGGGCACGCACGACAAAGGAACGCAGCGGATTACCTACGCCTGATAGTGAGTAATTACAGTGAAGAGAGGCCTGCAGAGAATGCGTACACAAAGCAAAGTCCCGGCCGGACGTTGTAGGGTCTGGCTTCCATGTCATGGCAGCTCGCTGCCCGACGGAAATAGGATATTCACAAAACAAAAGAGCGGGGGCATAACTTACTTTGTAGAAAATAAGGTGAAGTTTAGGACAATGAAGTCATAAAAGGGGATATTGGGAAACAAGCAGTAGAATAAATTAAGTTAACTTATTCCCAACGTGATGAAAAGCAGGACGTGGTTAAATCCCTCACTCAATCTGCAGGACGCACTCAGGGTTGTTGACCATAAAGGTGATGTTTTTATTCCTCTACACGCCCGAGTTAACCTGATAAGACCATACAGTCTGGATAACAATAGCAACTTCTGGACATTCACACACACTTCAAATTCCATGAAAACAGATGGAGAAATCAACCACATTTCTATTATAGTACAGTATTATTTATGCGTGCTGCTTGGACTGAGTGAGTAAAAGTTTCGAATTCAGCGCCCGCAAAGAGTTTCCGACCACCACATGAACTTGTTAGAACTATAAACCGAAACTAGCAGACCACATGGTAAGTGGCTATTATGAAATCAGTGTTTTACTCCGAGTAGAGAACGGCTTTTGACAAGTTAATTACCTTCAGAGCAGAGTGTGGTTTTTACGTACGGCACCTGCACGGTCGTTAGGCAAACGTTTATATACATCAAAAGTTTTCCAATTAATGTTTGATAATATGAGTATTACTCGGATGAATTCTAAAATAAACATTAGGAGTAGGTAATAGGTATTACGTCCGTTGTGCGATTTATATCCGTTAAACCATGCACGCGCACTCTTTCAACTGGGAGATGGATGGCGAGAACGCACAGCTCTGAGTAACACATGGTGAACTACGATTGATATTCATACCAAGCAGTATTCAACATTCACG
The DNA here is from genome assembly GCA_024449915.1 of Sweltsa coloradensis. Lineage (NCBI taxonomy): Eukaryota > Metazoa > Arthropoda > Insecta > Plecoptera > Chloroperlidae > Sweltsa > Sweltsa coloradensis. Next base: position 487,445 of record JAMZAV010000391.1, read on the forward strand.
TATAAAATACAGCATTTACGTGAGTGTTAAATTGGGACGATTAGGTAACCTTTGGTGTGTAACAACTGACAAACTGACTAACAAATAACTAAATCGTTACTTATTGGTTGTAATAATACGCGGCGAGTAACCTATAGCGTGCGTCGAGATAAGTGTTCGGTCGAGCGTACCCGGCACCTCCACCAAAACACGAGTATTGCCTGCGCTAGTCGTAAACTCAGCACACGCCTGGGCAGAGAGACGTCATCACATTAAGATTCAAACAAACCAGCGAATTGGATATATTTTCGTCGTTAGAGCCTATTACTGTGCGTTGTTTTACTGTATGAAAGCATCAATATCTGGAAGCAATTTGATGAGTAGATCTTTAGGCTAAATCGGGACAGTACCAGGTATCGTATCATTCCTTTAAATTGTGTAATTCACACACGGGAATTCAATGGAAATAGTTTATACATAGAACCTGGGGCCTGTGCATCGGTTACGAAAACCAACCACTTCATGCGGCATGCGCCACAGTAAGCCGCGATGATCCGGGCTCTTTGTTATGATTCTGAGCTGATCCCTTATGCAGTCGCCCGTTCAAGTTAAAACAACATAGATATCGAATTCTGAAAAGTATAAGAACTTAGAATTACATTCCCCTTTCGATACACGTTTTTTTAAAGATCTGTGATAAGTAAACAGTCCCTCACCATATGTCAGACCAATTCATCAACATAGACAGTTCGCTTTGTAGAGCGTTGACCTCTATGATAAGACATGTTTAATCAACACTCATTAGATGAGAATCGCAATGCATCGCAACATTCCATTGCGTATCGTAGTACTCACACAGAGATTATCATCATGAACAATACGAACGCGCTTCATACGAAGAATTCGCAGGGTGGAATGTAAGACGCACGAGATCAATATGAAAAGGTATTAGGAAAGTTATGTTGGCCGTAAATCACTTTTACATCCGTTTTTCGAAGCCAGTGTTTGTGGGATTCTATTGCAAAAACGTCATTCAACGAATCATTTATTTCTCTTTTCGAGAAACGTACACATGTCACCACTCAAAGTGTTTTCAGTGTAGCCACCGAGTGGTTGTTACAAGACCACATCGAGTTGTCAAGTTTAAAGTATCTGCGCGGCATCTTGACTTCAATGCCACAAGTTGGAATTCTGCGACATGAAAATCTGCCACTTGCTAGAACTTTGATTGAAAGTCGAGTTCCCTCGTAGGGATAGGGTTCACTGCTGTTCCGCGCCGGCGCAACACCGCTCCCTACCGAACAACGGCGAGAGGAGGATCAGTGACAGGTCACGTCATGAATAATCACGTTATTTCCGTTTCCACGTCACTTTCACTTATCACATTTTAAGTATGCAATTACCCTCCAACACTCGGCTTAAGCTGTGAGTAGAACGCGTCATTAACCAACGCTGCGAGCTCTCTTTACAGACACACAAGTATTATTATCTACCCACCTGGGGTTTTAAAAACTCTAAAGACTCTTAGCTGGATTGGATCAGTTTTGGAATATAATTCAATCAGGGTTTGAAATATTGCCGGAATATTATTCAAATAATCGTTATTTTTGCAGAAATATGCATACGACATTATTTAGTGTGATCAACCAACAAACCATCAAAAGTCTTATTGACATAAGGGTGTTGAATGAGTCAAGTTCTGCCAGTAAAATGTACATCATTCGTTCGTACTATAACGACCCTTACAATTATTTTATCTAAAGCCACATATATTTAGGTTTGCTGTAATTCCAAAGTTCAGGTATGTTCCATGTCGGAACGAAATGCGAATAAAAGAGAAATAGGCACAGAAAAGAAATAAAACCGAACGTCGGATAAGGTGAACGACTTTACAGAACAAACCGAAAGCGTTATTTTTCTTTGCTGGTTCCCATACCACATTATTTTACTCTCGTATTTCTTCCGCCTTCAAGTTTATGAATGTGTGTTTCGTCCCCCGTTCCCGTTTCACTTGGCGCAAGTTTTTACGATTCCCGGCGGGCGACACTGCGTCTCCGGGGCTCGCGTCATCATCGGGCGGCGGACGTCGCCTCTACGTGCCGGTCATACCTAACCAGGCACGCCCCGCGACGCCACAACTCACCGTATAGATAGGAGGAATTCCAAAACAAACGCGTCGCGTCGCGAAGATCAAGATTTGTTGCTTGTTTCGATGTCACATTCAGAGCGTAGTCAAGACGGAGACGCGGGGAGCATGTGTGCACGTGTTTTCTTTCAGTATAAAGCATTTAGACTACGTGCACTTATCGCAGGCACAAACTTTCTAACCTCAATTTGATATCATATGTATTTATTGCGTGTGGTTATTACCAACATTGAAACTGAGATCTGCTCCGTGAACTTAGTCTCTGCAAAACCAGCAAGCAGACTAGCAGAGGTTGTTGTCAAGTTTAAACCTTACAATTGGTTTGAAAGTAGGCCTACACAATTAATTTCCATGAACCATTTGAATACGGTCCCTGTACCGAAATACTTTACACATGACAAGATTTAATGTATATCCTAAAGATAATCGCAACTGTTTGTTCTTTATCCAATCGTTGTATTATTGGATGGGCGAAGCGAGACTTCAATTTCACTGACCCCCAAAAAAATTAGCTCGGGTGTTTTTTTTGTTTGTATTTTTGTGTTTGTTCGCTCTCTACCGGGCAAACGACATTAGCGATCTTGATGAAAATTGGAGGGGACCTTCGAAACCTCTGTACTTAGACCTGTCACGATTTTGGGTACAATCGAAGAAATATTTCTCATGAATATCGTACTTTAACGATTTTTTTTCGATTTTTAGTGCGATATTTTCATGACATTTGGGCCGATTACGACCAAATGGGTGGGGCTACAAGGTTCATATTTTACATAGATATTATGGTTATGGTGATGTAGTACCTTGTGAAAGAAAAAGTTGAAAAAGTTATCCAGAATCCATAGAATAAAGGTTTTAATATTAGTTTTTTTATGTATATAATAACAATTAACAAGTATCAATAGAAACTTGACAACAATGCACCTACAATGCGTTCAAAAAAACTTGCAAAAGTAAAGAGATCCGAAGCAAACTAAAAACTTACAAAAAAGCTCATCCATCAACGCGACTAAAAAAAGCGTTTGTGAACATCGCACGACTCTATGCATATACAAGAGGCCTCCTGCATCGGGCCAACAGTAAAGAGCTCGTGTGACGGTGGAGACGAAGCTGTGTCCCGGTAGCTGATAACCAGGATAGATACTCAACCACAGTATCGCCATCCTGAACTGCCTCTCATCCGCCTCGGATGAACCCCCGTCACGTCACATCAGCTCTAGTGTTAGGCCTGATAAATATAAGGAAGGCCTCGATGCGTCTAGCGCAAGGTGTACAACGACATTGACGATTAGCCACACATCGTCTCAAAGTGCAGTGACTAAAGCAAGTTAGAAAAATTTAATTCGAAGATTAATTGGAATTAGAAGCTACGAAATGAAGTCTAAGATATACTCAATAGATCGATTAGATTATTGCTATAAAGTAATTTCGCAAAATGCTACATACCGTAAGTACATAATAACATATAGCAGGCTACTTATTTGTATAGTATATATACCAACATAACATGCCATGGAAGAGGCGGGATGTCACCAGCAAGTCAGTAACCCATGATTCGCAGATGTACCTCATAAGTAGGTGTCTAGACGCGAGGTACAAATAAGTTATTTTAATTACACTTGGGCAAAATGAGATTTAGATTCACCGTGCATAATTAAATAACCTAAGAGGGAGAAGTCACCTCAACAGATTCCTGAAAATTGATGACGCCTAGCATTTCTTAAATTAAGGTATACACACAGGTGCATGATTAAATGTCTACCAAAATATGATCACATCAATCTTTCATGAGCTATGAAGAAAATTTGAAATTAAAGTTGACATAAAATAATCATTTATTAATTTTAAAATGGATCTACAAAGTGCTATGAGGAAGATTCAATACAAAGTGGCGATTTATGAAGAATATAATACTTTGAAATAATTATGTACGTTTCGTAGGAATTTTTAAAAATCTAATTCTTTAGCATGTAAGGCACTAAAAACTCGCTTTTGTACTTTTTGAACAGATATACAATTTAAAACAAGTTTTAAACTGAAATGTTTACAAATGACATCTAAAGACGCTCGAGCTAGAGTGTATTGTTTAGATGTTGAATACATTTCTTGTTATTAATTCCAAGAGAACGTTTTAATTAAATATAAACAATTACGTACGTCGGGTATGTGATGAACACTTGGGCGCGTGTATACCAGGATCAGAGATATTCTAGCATTAACATTCGAATGTCTGCCACTGATTCTACACTAACGCTGTAAAGTGTTTTATTTCAACTGCATTATTCCAAGTAAGAATAATTAGTCAACGAAAATAATTACACCCATTAAGCCCAAATGAGAAATATGCGTCTGTGCAGGTCTAATATTTCGCATTTATTTGTTGACGCGAACCATTGTTTGCTGTTTCTGTTGTTGCGATAATTAAAAGCTTTTGGTAATTTCGTTGACAGATTAAGTGCAACATAAAACATTCAGCCGTACTATTTCCCACCCCCTCTACCAACTCCCTATCCACCTCCAAAGAGGTTGCAAATAATACAGATATTCATGACGATTGCTCTTCAAGTGACAAAACGTGGCGGGCCCTTAGGCTTGCGTACCTCTAGCCGAATTTTATGACGTCATGCGCATGCGCGGGGAATCCCTCACGTATCTCTTAGCGCGGCTGCTATGACGTCATACGCATGCGCGGGGAATCCCTCACTATGTATCTCTTAGCGTGGCTGCTATGACGTCATGCGCATGCGCGGAGAATTCCTCAAGCATCTAGAAGCGCATCCAAGATGAGGTCACGCGCATGCGCGGGAAACCCTTTGTTGATTAGCAAGGTAGACTCGCTGCTTATGTAAAGACGCGTAGAGATTCGCGGTATCCAATGCAGACACGAGATAACAAGAAAGAGCTGCATTCTTGCATACAAGCTAGTGGAGCTTATTATTATCACGGAATTCCCAATTTCTTGGAAAATGTGCTGTGCTTTGAGACAGCGTTGTTTAAGTAACAACAAAAACTAAACGTAGATAGCGAAGCATTCTTCTCGAGTACTTTCTTGGATAGAAAAGTAAAACAAAACCAAGGAATGCATTGCGATCTGACCTGAGCAATCTCAACAATAACAGTGGGGTGGATATGATGTTCATTTTGAAAGAATGCATGTTCATCAAACACAGTGGGATCATCTTCAAGAAGAATATCATAGTTTGCGATAGTTCTTTATGGTGGCTCAGTTTTATGGATCTCTTACGTCTGTCAACTTTAAGATTTTAATGCTTTTTTTGGAAAAAGACTCAGCATGTTCGTAATTGTTATTTTGTGAGAAAGACACGCAATGTTTCCAATAATTGCTGCCAGTTTTCTTGTTCTTGCTGATACTAAGTTAGGGTATTCATGTTTAATGATACTTTTACTTATTTAAATATAGCTTTATTTGAGGTTTAAACTAGGAACATAGCGATCTCGTAATTTTCAATTTTGTAGCAGATGATTTTAAGGAATCACCTAAATATTCAGAAGTTTGTGATTTATTTAGTAATAAACGCAAACTAGTTCTCTGGATTAGATCAATATAATATCTAGAAGACTCACGGGATTATTCTAGAGCGAAGAAGATACCTAATGTTTAGAGACTATTTGGAATTGATTCTGTCAAATTACGCCTTTCCATAAAAACCCTAAAAAGTGTGGTGTTTGTGTGGTAAATTAAAGGAACAATTCAATTCAGTATGGTGAAATAAAACGAAACATTATTTTAAGTAATATTTGCATTTTGTAACATCAAAAACCCAAGTTTTTTAAAAAACTTATCTCTTCTAATGTCTCTCACACTCGACTGTTTACATTCTGCCTCTGAGCACACGTCGCTGTTTCATGTGCACACAACACGGTTGTATCATAAGATGGAAGGTCAATAACGTTTCTCGCGTCTCCGCTGTCCCGTTACACACCCAGCCCGCTCGCATGAATCTCGGGCGCGCATTTAGTGCGTTCCGCTCTCCGCTCTCTGCCACATAAACATCCCCTCAACGGGGTGTGACACGTACGGACGCATCGCGTACTATGCAAATAGGGACGGACACATTCATGTCTGATCGCACAATACCCGTCTGGACACGTGTCCCGGTAGGATGGGCACGACTAGCTCGTCGTACCCGTAGAAGCCGGCCGCAACGGAATAACGCTTACTTCAAGTAAATGGGCATTATTTCGTACGGCCAACTAGAAAACGTAACGCATGGCATTGCAATTCGCTCGCGGTGAAACTGCAACCATTAATCTACTGAAATCACGCTATCTTCATACAGCTAGAAACTGAGTTATACGCTGCTGATGAAAACCGTTAGTAGCCATAATGATAAATTTAAGAAGCAATGTGTAGTAATGTGCAGTATTATTAACATATCTTACACTATATTGTGCAGTATTATTGTAGCGTAAGAAAGTATCACGTTCGTTTGCCTTTTCTCTGCTAGCTATATTCAAATGCATGCATTCTTTTGTGCCATGGTAGTGTGGTTAAAGACATTGCATTGGTTTTATAATCGTAAGATTAAATAAAAGGTATAAACACAAATGCCATGCAATTAAGAAGGAGGGGGAAGGACTGATTTGACGTTCGGAGCTTTCCTTGTCTTGCAGGCATAAATCATAACATCTTAATAAAACTTGCATTGTCGATAATAAAGGTCATCTGTACGCCCCTCTTATATAAGATATTCAATATTCATCTTAAATCGGTCAGAAAATGCGTAGTTATTTAACTCAGTTTCTAAATGTTAGAAAAATGAATTTATGTTTTGTTTATTTTCTTTAATCAATTAATGGAAAAGTGCCATGATAGGTGCCTTTTATAATTATGTAAAATTGCAAGCATATGTGACTAAAGTGTCAGAGAAATTTGAAGCCGCGTAAACTGAGCATGCTTGTATATCATTGTATATCCGTGAACTACACACTCGGAGCCATTTCAAATCTGCACTAAAAAATTTCTTTTCTGGTGTATCCTGATAATTCTATTCTATAATTCACAATACCATTCATGTTTGTCATAATTTCATCACCCTCACTTTTTACATGTCTTCACACACATTGTTTTCTATTATTGTATAATGTATTTTTAATTAATTTAATTGCAATGTATTAGTATAAGTATTGAGTAGGTTGCTAGACACTAAATGTGAATGGGGCTATGCCCTTTTTTAGCAACCTTTAACACATCAATGTGTTAACAATAAATAAAATATCCTCTAAGTACATTAGCGAGGCAACAATACGCTCACAAACACATACAATATTAGAATTGTGTGTAGATTCGATGTAAACATGTCGTTGCTATATTACAATCTAATAGTAACCACAAATGGTGGCGACTTTGTCCCATATTGCCTTGGATAGGTAGATAGGACAGTGGTTCGAAAATGTACCGAAGACATTTCAAACGTATTTTCCACGAAAGCTGAAACATATTCTTCATCTTGTCGACAAGATATAAGTTTATACTTAGAGAAAATCCGATTTATAAGATTTATAATGCGTCCCCGCTGACAGATGTCTCGAGCTATACGCCACTAACTCGAGAAAATACATGTTTTCCTCTTTTCCTCGCCAATTGAGGCCCCAGCTCAATAAGTGCGAATATAAAAAAACATATTAATTTTCATTTCATTTATTACCAATCTATCCCGATTAGTGGAAGAATCGATTTCCAAAGGAAGGTATTTAACAACCAGCACAAGATACATATTACGATGTTTTCTCTAGTGAAATCACCCAGGTATACGCATGAACTTTCTTTTACATCCGGTGATCCATCTTCGCTCTCGACTTCTGTCAGATAAAACATACATGAGTGACATAGGCAGGTGACATCTGAATCTCATTCTCACGTCTTTCACAAGAAATGTTCATCTTCGCTGCAGCCCAAGTCGGTGACAGCACGCGCGGTCGTCCCGCCGTGATCTGAACACACCTGCACCCAATCAGACTTTCCGAGAGGCTGCAGCAGAACGGGCCTCCAATTCCTCTGTGGCGTACAGCTGAAGTTTAGAATATAAACCTTCCTTCTCGTCTGTTACGGCTGATTACTTACTTACTTTTAATGTAAAAGCAATATTTTTACACGCCACGAGAATTTGCGTAACGCAAATTGTACAATAAAGACGTAGCTACAAACGAATAGCACGGTCTTAAGTAGATATTCATTTATTTTAGTTCTACCTACAAAAATAGAATTTGCATACCAATAGTATGCATGTACATTGTCGCAGTATACTTATAGCGCGTATAATCACATAACCATATCCCGGATTTGTAACAGTTGTCTACACGATACAATCTATGCGGCAAGTGGTCTTTTACTTTGATTCACCAATTCGCTTAATTCGTGAAGTTCGCCTAGATACAAAAATACCACAATTGGTTTGCATAAGAACTTTTTCGCTAGATATAATTGGCAACTTATCTTCAGGTGCTGCGCTGATTTATACATATAGACCTACTCTTATGATAATTAACCTGAAGAGGAACACACCAGGTAGAACTAGCTAGCACACTCGGAACAGATGTTCCACCGAGTCTTGAACTTATGGTAGGCTGCATTAATTCCCAAAACAGTAGAGTTGATGAAAGTCGTATTGTATGATGTGCCAAGCTTTAATGATTGCGAGCCCGAAAACTTCTTCACTAGATGCATGAAAAACTCTCAAGACTCAGGGACCACTTTCCGAAGAAAACTCACGGCGTATGCCAGAAATTCAAGTTGATAATTAGTTTTGAATATGAAGTGCCTGCGCTATACTAATGGCGTAAATTTGCCGCTGCAAACGGTCATAGGCCCCGCACACGCTGTAGAATATAGTGGGGAGCTTAAAATAGTTCGTAAGAGCAATTTCTATACTTCGTCAAAGTGCTCTTGCTAAAAACAATTAAATACACACAAGTACACACTCTCCAGACGCACCCTCTGTGCCGAGTTTCTCAAAGCTATTCCCAATTCCAAAACCAACAATTTGCTACGTAACAGAATAAGAATTTGTCTATTTTCCATGGGTATAGTAATCAGTAATGTAGTCAAATTTCTCGGATCTTCGTTCTATCGGATTGGACCAAACCAAACGAAAACTTTTTGTTTTACGAGTTCCGGAAACTTGTCAATGTATATATAGCAACTCGCAGGCAATGTCCACAAAACTGTAAATGAAATACGATACGCATTCTCTGTTTTGGCACGGAAGTAGCAAACTTAAGAGTTGAGTATAAGAAACGTCTTGTGGTTCCCTTCTATGTAAAGTAGCTGGGTGGTGGGGCTACTTCGTGTAAGTGTGGGGGGGGGGGGCAATCAATACACTATTAGATATTCACAGGGAGTACCAGGCGATATATTGCCTAATGCTAGCATAGTCTATAGTTCCAGCACTGAAGCAAACAAAGACCCTCCGAGAGGCAGGGTGCACAGCTGAAACCTGAGAGATTTCATTGTATTGCTTAATGAAGTCAAGAAGATCTGGAGCTGTGTGAGCTACGTACAAACATGGGAGGGAGAAAGTCTTAAAGACTCGAATTGTTGAGAAATTGTCACAACTCAACTTTTTAATATCGGTATGTACATTTTGAAAATCCATCACATTGAAGAGTAGTATATTACAATTGTAATTATATGAGAAACTTTCTTTGCATGTAGCGTTATACTACGCATGCGCAGATTGTCAATACGATATGAAGATACGTTTGGAGCGCAGGTCCGAGTCATGTGGAACCAAAAAATAACCGTCACTTTTATACCAAATCCGAATTGGGTTTAGTTCAGTCGAAATTGCTTGCCTTTTGGCCAGACGGAACAGGTGTGCCCGGGTAGGGTTCACCTGTAATACCCTTATAAACTCCTAGATTAGTTGGCATTTCAAACTTGCCATTCATTTGCTGCATACGGCTGACACCATATACAATTTCATCATTATAGTTGTTGAATACAATGGTATAATAAAACGAAAGTTGTATGTTATGTTCGAGATATATTGTCGCTGTGTTGGTATTTATACTGTTGGGAGTATGATTTGACGTTTCAGGCCAAACTGTGTGGGCGATCGTCAGAATCTCAGAAAACTAGCTTCGAAACAACATAAACATCTCGACAAGAACTAGGCTGGATTAGGAGGGAAGGGGGGGGATTCTCATTGTGGAGAAAGGTGCCCACCCCCTTAATTTCTATCCTGCGGGCGCCCATACTGAAAACAGTCCGAGCCTGCATGAAATGTTTTCCTATGCTGTTTTCTACCCGGTCTAAGCCAAAGCAAGATAGTGATACCGTCCTAGGTAGTTGCATGCCCCGTGTGCCGTATACCACTATCGTGCTTTAGCTTTCAAGTGATCAAGTGAACTGGTGATAAATTGCAGACAGCCTATTATTGACTACACGCGCTCATATTTTAATATGGATGCATGTTGGGTAAATGCGACGAAAAGGCGCGATGACAGGATTATGGGGCGTTGTGAAAGAGAATAGCGGTAGTACATCAAGTTTTGTCACGTAACATATTGCCGTCGAGGATAACACGGGGTAATTCCCACGTCTGCGACTGAATCTCGTCTCCTCGTGAAGAGGTTCCATGCGCCCAGCTGATGTGAGTCAAGCCTGGGGCGCGGGGCAGGCGAGGACGAGCCCAGCTGATGTGGGACCGAGTCCAGCCTGGGGCGCGGGGCAGGACGAGCCCAGCTGATGTGGGACCGAGTCAAGCCTGGGGCGCGGGGCAGGACGAAATAGCGTTTAGAACGAGTACTTTCATTTGCATTTTATGCGATAGCCGATATCACTGCGCGGCCGACGGCGACGGTGCACAGCTAATGGTAGTCCGGGACGATCGACCTATTATAAGCCTTTAAACTTTGGAAGAGAATGGAGCGGTGTTGTCGTTATAGCAAGCAGAATCTGTACCTATAATCATAGAAGCTACATGCGACACCCGTTACCGCGGAAGAATGGCAACGCTGGTGCACCTTGGTGTTATTATCGTCGGCTATGTTCCTCAAGTATTCATAGATATGTTATTGAATCCCATTTAACAAGTCGACACCCAGAGAGGTGAAACTGAATTGTTTCCGCATTACGCATATCCAATTAAAACCCCTCTCCGTGTTTAGCTAATTAGCACAGAATACAGCCCAACAGCAGCATAGGAGACGTCTTTTCGGGGTCGACCAGCTCGAAAATAAGAGTAAATAATAAAATACATGTTGTACAGTTCCCCTCCTCGCGCTTTGACGCGGTGAAACAATCTTATCTTGCCGTTCACATTCCACTTATCCATATTTATCGTATGCTGTGCTCGTTCGCGGATCTACAGACCCCGTATATACACCGAAATATCCCATTCATTTTACGTGCTAGAAGTCAATAACAAAACCAATCTTCATAAATTTTTACGTAACCTACAGCTTGCCCGCAAAACACTATAGCCCCAAACGGAATTGTGTACAGCGATATCTCACACTGATTGGATTTCTCGATTAGAAGCATTGGATTGCGTCAATTCTCTACCACAACACACTGAAAAGTTGCCTCAATGGTCTGCAACTAAATAAACTGTAGTTGAAATTTTCCAATTCATTTCCATGCGGGCTATTCAAGAAAACTTGTGTGGCGGTTTGTGTTGGAGGGTGCACAAGTTGGCTGGGTCGGTTTCGTCAAACAATTAGCCCTTAGTAACACAGCCAGCTATCGATGTATCAGGGATTTGCCGAGGCCGTCGCTAACTCACTTCGTTCTCAGGCCGTACCCTGGCTTTGGTGACGTCACGCTAGTGGGCCGACTGTGCAGCGCGCCAGCAGCTGCCGCGTGTTGTTAGATAGGCGTGCGCTCAAAGACCTTTCCACAATTTTTGAGACTAGGATATGTGGTAGATGTATATACAGTAAGTAAATGTTTCTGCAATGAAACTAACTATATTTGAAGCAATTATTAACTGGATTGGAATTTTTTCTAAGCGTTTTAACTGCACTTATCTTAGAAGTTAGAAATCACAACAAAACGCATAATCCTGTTTATATTCACAGCAAACGAACTATCTCTTTGGTAATTATAATGTAATATGTATCATTATTCATGTTAATTAATATACTTTTTATATAAAAATATATAATTAATACATTTTAATAATTTCCAAGAAACTACTTGTTCCTGTTAACCTCTCCGATTTCACTGGAATAACATAATAAGTTTTGTATTTATTACATCAACATAATATACACACGCATGTAAACATGCTTAGTATATAATATCAACATTTTTATCCGCATCATTAATAACTTTCATTTGATACCCATATGACAGTATTCATTCCTTTTATTGAACGAACTGAGTGTTATCAAATTACTGCTAATTAGACACACGCAAGGAAAACAATATAGATAAAATCTGTTCAACGTATTAAAGCACTCTGCATTTTTATTTTCTAACCCAAAACTAGCAAAAAAATACTCACATATAATTATAATAAAAATTGCTTTATTACTAATGTAATTTGATACAAACGTATTAGTTCTGTCCTTTATTTGCGATACCTGACAAAAAAAAATTGATCGAGTGTGGTCATTAATTTTTCATATAACAAAATTGTTTGGCAAAACCAATTGTTGAAAAATTACTTTACTAAAGAATAACTACACATTATAAAATAAAATAAATAAATTTTATTTAGAGTCTACCCACTCAGTTATATAACTGATTTTCAGTGGGGGACTTCAAATCAAAGCGACCAAGCCAACCCTGCAGGCCCCGACGCAATCGACGACGTGAACGATAACCAACCAAAGATCGATATTTTTAATAGGTAATATAGCAATCAGTGGTATGGACAGTGCGAACACCCGCGAATCAACGCCAGAATCAACAAGGCCGATTCAGAATAACTCTGAAATTTATTGTGCTATCGTTGCTAGGACGGCTCCAAAGTCACCGTTTACAAAACTCCTAAGACAAGAACTAATGGACCTAAGTCCAAATCAGAAGTTAAAAACTTCTGACTGTAGCGGGAATCGAACCCTTGACCTTCTGCATTGGAAGCAGATACGCTAACCACAAGACTAACGAGCCACACATCGTTAATTAATTGTAGTAATAGGGGGGGGTCGCAGAGCGGTAAACTTTCATTCGGCATATAAAGATATGCATAACAAACAATATCTGAAGAAGAAAAAAATTTGTAACAATTATTCCCGGGTCAAATGGCTATTTGATCGGGGTAGGTGCAACGAGTCTCGTATGGTGCCTCGCTACCGAGCAACGCAAGTCGGCCCACTAGCGTGACGTCACAGCACAACTCGCAGCGCAGTCTCCGGCCTGTACGTTAGCGACGGCCTCGGATTTGCTGCTTTCTATTCTTTCGATTGCAATACATTTTGAAAGGAGAAGGCGGACTTCCTGCCATAAAAACAATTGTGTTTTAATTTGCTTTGTCAACCAATAATCAATCGCATAACGCAAATAATGTTCTGTTGAAACATTGTCAAGTGGACTTGAGACGTTACATAGCAATTAAGCAAAAACAAAGGGAACATAATTATTTAATTTCGTTTCTCATTTTCTAACACCTATACTAACGTGGAGTTAAAAACCTTTACAGGAGTATATTTTAGTTGATCTCAAATAACCAGAGACCGTTTACTTTTTCATTAATCAACGTGCAACAGAAACAACGAGGTCTCTTACAATTGTAACCGTTTGTATAGAAATTAATTATTAACAAGCAGACCGAAATGCGGCTCTCATTGTGAGCACTGTTTCCGGCGCTTTGAGCTTGTGTTTTATTTATTGTCGCGCGGTGTTATCGTGTCAGCTTTACTGATCCAACACGTCTGCTGTTCATGACCCAACTGACAAATCGCATTGCCATTTCGTGAAAAGAATAGAGAGCGAGATTTCAATTGTTTCAATATACAGTATAGATTGGTTCGGGATCAGGGAAGAATTAAGTCTGCAATATACTGGGATATAATAGTGTGATGTAACAACTGAATGACGACTGTTGGTGCAACTGCGATCGGAAGTTGAGCCAAACACATTAGCAACGACCTCTCGCTTCGGGGGCCACGCATTATCAGGACATGGGCGATCTCGATCAAAACCACGAACATCTCAGAACGAGTGCGTGGCTAAACACAAGTGGGACTGCGAGCGTAGACGGACTTAGTTAGTTGAACTACTAGGACGCTACGACTATACACTGAGCATCATGCATGCCGAGTTCAACGATATGGCGTGTCATTGTCGGAGATGTAAAATGATGTTTTCGTCACAACTAAGTGCTAAAATACGCAAATAAATACATTGGAATACTAACGATAATAATACAAAAAGCTAAAAGTTAATTTAAGCTACAGAACCTAAGTTTAGGCTACACAAATATCCAAAGAAATTTGAGTTAAATGAGACGTGTACGCCTGTAAAATTATATTCATATATATTTACGTAGAACGTAAATTCCCAGGTTGTGAATATAACCTTGTATATTATACACTAGGAAAACGCTAAAGTCCCGTCGCGTTGATGGATGAGCTTTTTTGTAAGTTTTTAGTTTGCGTGGGATCTCTTTACTTATCACGTGCTTTTTGAACGCACTGTAGGTGATTGTTGTCAAGTTTCTATTGTTACTTGTTAATTGTTATTAAATACCTCAAAAAACTTAATTTAAAACCTTTATTTATATGGTTTCTGGATAATGTTTTCAACTTTTTCTTTCAAAAGGCAATACATCACTATAACCTTAATGTCCATGTGAAATATGAACGTTCTAGCCCCACCCGTTTGGTCAGAATCGACCCAAATGTCACGAAAATATCGCACTAAAAATCGAAAAAAATCGTAAAAGTACGATATTCATGAGAAATATTTCTTCGATTGTATCCAAAAACGTGGCACGTCTAAGTTCAGAGATTTCGAAGGTCACCTCAAAATTTCATCAAGGTCGCATATGCCGTTTGCCCGGAATCGTGCGAACAGACAGAAAAAAAAACATAAAAACATTGGAGCTAAATTTTTTGAGGGGTCAGTGAAATTGAAGTTTTCGCTTCGCTCGCTACGCTCATCCAATTAAAACGAATCGTTAGCAATAAAAATAATAACATAATATAGTTTAAAATCCCATGGAGATGGTTGGTTTTCCAATATTAACTCGTTGGTGCACTTTTAACGTAAGTCTGTCTATAACTACAGTACTGTGAAGTGTGAACGAATGACTCGATCTAATACTAGGCCATAATCTTACAAACTAAACGCTACCCATTTTAACAAAATAAATAAAGTACGTGAATAGGAATTATGATCAAAGTTTTGCGAATGCAATCGCTGTCGGCGAATCAATTAGGTCTAAAACAAACTTGAAAAGATATAAGAGCCCCAGTGAAAGTTGTGATTAAAATATTGTTGACCTGGATAGGGGGTAAAATTATGCGAACATAGGAGAGAAGTTAGAAGACGGACAGTAAATGTTTAAACCGATTCTAAGAAATACCAAACCGTACATATTGCTACAGTCAAGAGCCAAGAGCTTTACACGCAAACACTAAATAATGCAAGTTAGTCTTTGCAGAAACAGAAAGCACTATCGTATCACAAGGAGGAGGTCAGATTCAATTCAGGGCTCACCAAAGATTGTGATATATATTTGTTGTTTGATATCCAATAAAAACATACTTTGTTACATATTTCATGAAATATGGCAAACAATAACTCATACGTTAGGCACAAAGAGAGGAAACCAGGGGCTCGTACATTTAACGTGCATGTTGTGATGCTAGAACGCAACAGAACAATATAAAGTATGGGGACGGGTTATATTTAACATTGTAAAACCCAACCAACCTAAATGTGCAGTGCACATCAACATAGAAAGAAATGTCAAAACATGAATTAAATTGGAACACAAGCATCAAAAATAAGATAAGGAAAACAAAATAATAACACGCATTATAGCGCTAAGTCATACACGATGATTGGCATCTATCATAAAATATGTACTATAGGAAGAGAACAAAGTATACACGTCAAAATAATATTATTATTAATTTTATTTACCACAATTCAGAAATTAAAAAAGTCCGCCCCAACCGGGAATCGCACCACGGATCTCCCGCATTCCAGACAGGCGTCTTAACCACTAGACCATCAGGACGGGTACATTTAAACTCTGAATTGTAGTTGCATTATACATCTGAATGGATGGAACAGTACTACAACGAATATCTGCTGCCTTTGAACTGACCACCAAACATTAATTATAATGTCATTACCTTTACGCAGGTATGAGCGAGGGTGTATTTCTCGATTTGGTTGATCGGGAAACACTCCCGTAGGTGTAATTGGTTTTATTTACCACAATTCAGAAATTAAAAAAAAACGGACTTTTTTAATTTTTGAATTGTGGTAAATAAAATCAATTACACCTATAGGGAGTGTTTCCAGATCAACCAAATCAAGACAAAATAATATTATGTCTGATAAGACTGATAGTCAACAGTGTTTCAGTGCAATGGAGTGAGCAATTTTCACTCTTTCATTCTCAGAATATAGAATTAGAATGCATTTATTTAATGCAATTTATTGCCATTTTCACTTCAATCTTCGCGGCCGCGAAAACTGCTCAAAGCATCTCAGAAAGCACTCAGCAAATAAAGGCCTTAAAACGCAAGGCAGTCGATGCAAACTCTTGAAGGCTTTTAGCGTGTTTTATTTCACAGACATGCATTTGTACCTGCAACGTCGCAATAGTGTATGGACTGAGCATACTTCAACAAATACGATTTGTCAATGAAATGGCATGTTATGTTAATTTATGTTTAACTCACATCTTAATATAAAGTTTATCATCTTCATCAATAAGAAGCCAACATCATTTTTCAAGCCTATGCACTGATCAGAAACAGCGTATGCTTATTCAAACGATTATATTGTATCGTAGCAATGCATTGTTATATAAAATAACCCTTGTCGGTGGGCTTGGCAATCCAGTAAGAAGTAAGAAAACATAATTTATGTCGCAAGAATATATTGGTTGGATGAGCGTAGCGAGCGAAGCGAAGATTCCATTTCACTACACTGGAGAAAAAAAAAGCGGAATGTTTTTTTTTTCTTTTTTTCTTTTTCCTTTTTGTTTTTTTGTGTTTTTCTGCACGATTCTGGCTAAACCGATACTCAAATTGCGATGAAATTTTATAGAGGCCTTCGAAATCTCTGAACTTAGAACTGCCACGTTTTTGAGCGCAATCGAAAAATTATTTCTCATTAAAATCGCAATTTTACGATTTTTTTTCTATTTTAAAAATTTCTTCAACTTATAACACCTACATGCTTTATCCGTTGTTATGATTTTTTCACCTTAATTTTATGGATTAATATATTCGTGTGAAATTTGAGTGCAATCGAAATATTATTTCTTATGAAAATCGCAATTTTACGATTTTTTAAATTTTTAAAACATTCTTTGACTTATAATACCTACATGCTTTATCTGATTGTAATGATTTTGCACAGAACCTTAATTTTATGAATTAATTTATTGGTGTGAAATTTTAGCGTAATTTAAAAATAATTTCTTATGAAAATCGCAATTTTACGCTTTTTTCGTTTAAAAAAAATTCTTCGACTTATAACATATTCATGCTTTATCCGATTGTAATGATAATTTCACAGAGTCTCAATTTTATGAATTTATTTATTTGTGTAAAATTTGAGTGCAATCGAAAAATAATTTCTCATGAAAATTTGCAATTTTACACTTTTTTCGTTTAAAAAAACATACGCTCATCCAACAACGCGCCTGAAAAAGCGTTTGCGAAGCTTCCTAGTATAGTCTAAATTGTGAATGAATAAGAATTACTCTTTGCGCAAACATTAAACACAACTGTAATTGAAGCGTGAGATTCCAACTAGTTATAAATTGACGAGTGACTCTTCAAAGAGCTCAGTGTAGCCTACATTAACAAAGTACACCGTCAACACAACCTCTTTGAAATATGTGTAGCTATAGCCAGTGAAGTCTGGGAATCATTCGTCCTAGCGGCGTGCCACAGGATTGTTTTAAGCTTTAGCAAAGATATACTCAATGAGCACCAGGCAACACGATATTAATGGTCAGGCTTATTAATTGCTACACTCCATTTATTTTCCTCCCATAACCAAAGCGATTACTGATACATTTATTTATAATGTCATTAAAAGGTCTGACCACTTTTCCACAAAGACGGTTACTTTTGTAAACGAAAAGTAATTTTGGGAATATTGCAATTTTACAATACACCTTTAACGAGACAATTTTGCTAATATAATTATGAATTACAATAATATAAAAAAAATGTTTTAAATTAAGAGTGTAATAATTACACACAAATGTATAATCTCCCTTTAAGGCTATTGTACCACCTCTGGCCGATAATTTGAAAGTCGAAGAAACATGTCTGAAAAGTTTGCTGAATGAAAGAAGGCCTTTAAAATAACAGAAAAAAAATTGTGAATTTTTTGGGGCGGGACATAACCTCACTTTTGGAAATTACATTTAGATTTTTGGACCAAAGTGTACACTACAAATCTAGTTCAAAATTAAATTTTGAGAATTGGTTTTCTGGACACAGTTTCTAAACACCTTTAGCTATAGCTTGACTATAGCTAAAATTGTTTTCTGAAAATAACAGTTGGTGTACGAATTTTTTTGTCAAAGGTACTAAACTGAAAAAAACTCGTATTTGTACCCGTTTGACAAAAAAAATCGTACACCAACTGTTATTTTCAGAAAACAATTTAAGCTATAGTCAAGTTATAGCTAAAGGTGTTTAGAAACTATGTCCAGAAAGCCGATTCTCAAAATTTAATTTTGAACTAGATTTGTAGCGTACACTTTTGTCCAAAAATCTTAATCTAATTTCCAAAAGTGAGGTTATGTCCCGCCCCAAAAAATTCACAATTTTTTTCCTGTTATTTTAAAGGCCTTTTTTCATTCAGCAAACTTTTCAGACATGTTTCTTCGACTTTCAAATTATCGGCCAGAGGTGGTACAATAGCCTTAATAAAAAAACTCGTTACAAATAACAACAATCGGATATTTTGTAATTATTATGTTTGTCTTGCTTGACGTTTTCAAGTTAAGTGGATAATATGAATCAATGTACTAATCGGATTCGATGACTCAAATGAAAACAAACATGGACTTATTCAGGTTAACCAGGCAACTTTAAAAACCAATACACCAGTCCTGTTTCCCAACTTATTTAAGCTTTGGTGGAGGTGCCGGGTCGCAGAGTATTTCCTACCGTTGAACTGGGGTTTCTCATCGTGCGGTTCGATAGTATTTTGTGGAATTGTGGTGTTGAAATTTAGCGTTGCTTTAGATCGATATATATATTTAATTTATCATTAAATACCTACGTGATTTTGTTTATTTCAACTGTGAAACTTGGTCGGAATTTAAAATACGATAAGCAATATGACCAGATATTGTAAGAACTGTTAGTTGAGTGATAGATTATTCTCATCATCATTATAGTATATATTAAAGTATACTTTATAAACGTGTAAGCAATAATGGCATTATTAACACATATAATAAGCTAATTGACCGAAGTACACAAATATTATTTTTCGATCACCATCAATTAAACCCATAGGCCTAAGAACGCAAAACATTGTGGGACATCTGTATATAGTTACTATTTGGGCCGAATATAGATTTTAGCTTTCTTGGTCAACTAACTGTTTTATAAAAATGTACACCTAGTGTGCTACGAGTGTATACTTTATTCACAAAACATTTCTTCTTACTATAATAGTTGGGTCTGATCGAAGTTAGTTTAAAGATCCACCCCTAACTACATTTAATAACAATATTTTTCTATTCAATTTAGTAAAATTTATTGTCTGGGCTCTCGGGCATTCGAAAAACTTAGGTCGAGTTCTTAAATTGTCACTAATTGGGCTTTTGTAATTGTGTGGGTGACAAGAAAGCACTCTAATTTGTCTCCGAGCCGGGAGAGGCATGTCACGGCAGACTTTTTTGTATTTGTCGTAGGCTGGAACGTTAGTTACTCTACTGTGACAACCGTATAAAAAGTCGATGGATAAGAAAATGTTGCCAGTTAAGTCAGGCCTGATGTAGCACGACACATCAGGCTAGTTAAACATGCAGCATTATAAGGGATGCAATGAGGAATAACATGCGTACTCGACTCATAAGGAACGGTAACAACAACAAAATAAACTATGTAACATGCATTATTATCGTGTAAAATACAAATCAATAAACTATTTCCTGGTATTATTATTAAAGTAAAAAGTTATATAAAAAATATATATACCTGTAAAAAGTGAAGACCTGTAAAGTAGTCGAAATATTACTTTTTTTTTAAAAGTGATATAAAAAAAGATGAACCTTGGTTTCATAGTATGGACGCTGTTATGATGGTACTATAAACAGAAATTAAAAAAGGGCCTCCACGCAACAACGTGCATGAAGAACCACGTTGATTCAATTACGAAGTTGCTGTAGATGTGTAAAGAAACACTTCGAGTAGATCAACACTATTATCTACTGGCTGTTATGAAATCTCTCGCTTTGATAAACTAGGAAAACGCTTAAGTCCCGCCGCGTTGTTGGATGAGCGTATATGGTGCATTGAGCTGCCATGTGTTACGCGGATTTTCTGTTGTTCTGTGAAAAATTCATTACTTAGTCGAAGATTTTTTTTAATTAAATTAAATTAAATAAAAAATTAACTTAATTTTTTTAATTAAACTAAATTAAATAAAAAATTAATTTTTTAATTAATCGTAATTTTTAAAAAAGAAAAAAATCGTAAAATTGCAATTTTCATAAGAAATAATTATTCGATTGCGCTCAAATTTAACACGAATATATTAATTCATGAAATGAAGGTTCTGTAAAAAAATCATTACAATGGGATAAAGCATGTAGGTGTTATAAGTCAAAGAATTGTTTTAAAAAAGAAAAAACCCGTAAAATTACGATTTTCATGAGAAATAATTTGTCGATTATGCTCAAATTTCACACGAATATCTTAATTCATAAAATTAAAGTTCTGTGAAAAAATCATTACAATCGGATAAAGCATGTAGGTGTTATAAGTCGAAGACATTTTTAAAAAATCGAAAAAAATCGTAAAATTGCGTTTTTTATGAGAAAAAATTTCCCGATTGCGCTCAAAAACGTGGCAGTTCTAAGTTCAGAGATTTCGAAGGCCTCCATAAAATTTCATCGCAATCGGAGTATCGGTTTAGCCGGAATCGTGTTAACAAACACACAAAAATACAAAAAAAAAAAAAAAAAGAAAAAAAAACATTCCGGATTTTTTTCTCCAGTGTAGTGAAATGGAATCTTCGCTTCGCTCGCTACGCTCGCTACGCTCATCCAACAACACATCCCAAGGATCGAGGGACGCGATTGATCGATGAGAAAGCTCACATCTCGTGTAGCCCTACTGACCGGTAGTGAGTATAGAAACGGTACCCCACTGTATTCTTAAGCAACCCCCTCCCCCTGATTGAAGTTTTATTTAGGTTTTCCTCAGGTGTTAATGCAAATGCAAGGCATTTGAGTCCTCTTATACAGCCCTCGGACATCCCCTCACAATAATTGTCCTACCTCCAATATACCTAGTTAGTCACCTGAAGAGGGTCACATCGATTAGCTCTGATGTGTACCCTACAGCAGGCGTCCTTACGAAAAAGAGTTTATTAAAGCAACCAAGTATTGATCTAAACTCCTGATTGGTCGTTACGACAAAGATCTCGTTTCACAGACCAGAAACAATATTCGTATAACACAACGTAACGTAATTCTGGCGAGAGGCTTTCAGTCAAAGCTAATTAAAATCAACCTTCGATGTGCTGGGATAAAATATCATAGACGAGAGAGCAATCGCAGACGATGTGGACATAACCGAATCCACACATCAAAAAGCACGCTTTCCTGCATACATTGGACGATTCTCTTATTACTACAGTGTATACTGAGCATGGATAGGGCCTCTACCTCAGGTAGGTACTCACTCGAGCTCGCTGTTAGAGAGTTATCAGCAATACCAATCCAGACGTACTTTTCATTCAAATCGAACTAATAAATAATTCATATACCACTTTCGACGAAAGAATATTGTTTACTCAGGCCGGTGAATATTTTACAAGAAATAAATTATATCCATGTCTCACATATGATTTCTTAAATACACATAGCCGAATGTACGTAATGAAAATGCAGACCAAGACAAACAAAAGCATATCAATTACGTTGTATAAGGAACGAAAAACGATAGATATTAAAGTGGACCTTCTGTTTTGTGCATTTCAGCGCAATAGAATCGTCGCGCCAAGTAACGAGTGCACCTTCACATGAATGAGAATCCTTCGCACTGTGGATACACATCTATCTATCTATCTATCTATCTATCTATCTATCTATCTATCTATCTATCATCTGTTTAAACCGGTGACTAAGTGTGTTATTAAGGTGATAGTAAGGGACACATCGGTTTAAACCGGTGACTAAGTGGGCTATTAAGGTGATAGTAAGGGACATATCGGTTTAAACCGGTGACTAAGTGTGTTATTATGGTGATAGTAAGGGACACATCAGTTTAAACCGGTGACTAAGTGTGTTATTATGGTGAAAGTAAGGGACACATCTGTTTAAACCGGTGACTAAGTGTGTTATTATGGCGATAGTAAGGGACACATCAGTTTAAACCGGTGACTAAGTGTGTTATTATGGCGATAGTAAGGGACACATCAGTTTAAACCGGTGACTAAGTGTGTTATTATGGCGATAGTAAGGGACACATCTGTTTAAACCGGTGACTAAGTGTGTTATTATGGCGATAGTAAGGGACACATCTGTTTAAACCGGTGACTAAGTGTGTTATTATGGTGATAGTAAGGGACACATCAGTTTTAAACCGGTGACTAAGTGTGTTATTATGGTGATAGTAAGGGACACATCAGTTTAAACCGGTGACTAAGTGTGTTATTATGGCGATAGTAAGGGACACATCAGTTTAAACCGGTGACTAAGTGTGTTATTATGGTGATAGTAAGGGACACATCAGTTTTAACCGGTGACTAAGTGTGTTATTATGGTGATAGTAAGGGACACCCAGTTTTAACTGGTTTATGTCTATGTAATTAAAACACGGACTTATAAAACAGCAAAAAGATTTTCGAAGATGGGCACACTGCCATGATCACCATTTCAGCTTTTTGTAATCAACTCTACCGGATGTTCTATTTGCCGATGGCTGTAATTCCGAACAATTCATTAGTGTGTGCGTCGTTGTTAAAATATACTTTGCTATACCGGTACGCACGTTTTTGTTGGGGTGAATAAATGGTTACATAAATACTCGTCCTCAAAAATGTATACATAAAGATATTAGTGCTAATATATATAATATAATTAAATGCTACGAAAGTATTATACCGAAAATCAATCAGGCATACCCTTTCCTTTACATCATCTATAAATCAAAACGATTGAAGGCTCTACACGGCTACATTTGGGCTCAACCCTGTCCTTCTAACACCGACGATCGCGAGATCGAGGGACGGGGTTTTAGCTTCTCAAGTTAGTTAGCTCGATAATAAAACTTAAAGACCGAACAGTCATGTTGTTAGTGCCAGTTTTAACTCTTTAATCAAATCTAAATATTGCAGCATATTACGTGAAATGAGAACCATAGTACGTTCTCGACTAACTTTGTGCAGATTACTGCATGAAATTAGTAACATACATAGCACACATTTATTTAAAGATTTTTTTAGTTAAGATGTTATGTTATTATGTTATTGCATAACGTACTCGCATTATTCAATGCAGAATTAACTTGTTTGTAAAGTGACAAGGAATATTAAAACACACTTTACTTTACTGCATAAAACTCTGTATTTCTTTATGAATAGAAGCGTTTCGGTGAACACCAATCTGCTTGCGTTGTTTATATTTAAAAAAAAATAGTTTTCAACTTAAGTGTGTATTAAACACAATTAATATAAACTCTTAACTTCAATACTATATAACCGACAGTGTTGGCTCGGGCGCTAAGCGCTCGACTCTGATTCGGGAGGTCCCGGGTTCGAATCCCGTCGAGACCGGCAATCCTGACTGAAGGTTTTTTCCGAGGTTTTCCTCAGTCGTTAAGGCGAATGCAAGGGATTGAGTTCTCTTAAACAGCCCTCGGACATCACTTCACAATTTCCTATCCGCACATACCTAGTTCACCTGAAGAGGGGCTAATTGCACCCTATAACAGGTTTCCCACGATAAAAATTTAAAATTTAATACTATATAGCAATAAAACCCTTATTTACTTTATTCCATGGGTCAAAGGTGGATGTGCAAATGTCACTTCGGGCATTGACCTAAGAGTTCAAAGGGTATCGAAATAGTTTAAAACTTGATGTAGTACCTTCGAGAGATGACTAAAGTTAATTAATGAGTTGAGGGGATCGTGTCGCTTGCGGCATCAACTTACGAAGCAAAACCTTATCATGACTTGTAAGAAACTCAGATCGCAAACTTATTAACCATTCTAATCTTCCTATTTTATATGGCTAACAATTTTAAAAAATATTATAATTAGGTATACTTGACATCAAAGGTCCATCAAGTTGCAAGGTTTAAACAAGCGTATACCCATTTTTGTGAAAACTATATGCTCTTCCAAAATAGATCGAAACCTACTTTTCAAAATGTTGTTTGAGGCCATGTACAATAATATTTTTGTAAATGATATGCGAATGATAAAGTAGCAGGTCCAAAATTCTCAAATCCTAAACTGTTCTGTTCTACGATCAGGTCTGAATACAAACCTATCTACATGTGAAATTACCTCCTAGTACTGATTTTGTCAATCATTGTGTTCGTTCTGTTATGTTAACAATAGCAGAAGACTTGCAATAAAACTAATGTAGATTTCCATTAGATATGCCTAGCTGATGGATCACCGATGAATCTATGCAACCGGAAATGGAATGTCCAGAGCGCGTCCGAGCCCGAGCCGAGGCTTAAACTCTTGTACTGCCATGTCAAATACAGACGTCCATGCTCATCAATCAAGCAGGACATGCAAATAGAAAAATCTTTCAATGAAAAATGAAAATGTTGTTGGAATGAGTCCGTAATCTGGGACAGGAAGCATTTCTCTCCGTCAACCGCAACGGCGTCGTTATCTCGGGTTGACGTGACGGGAGGCGGCTATTAGACCCGGTGCACGCGCCTGTCTGTCCGTCCGTCTGAGGGGTGGTGCCCTGCTGGACAGTACTCGCCTTGACATGAACGACGCGATGAATTAAATCATAGTTGACGTTTAAATAAAACTGAATGCATATCTATAACTTTATGCTATGGTATTTAAATTAATTAAACGCAAGTTTTGTTACGTGGCCCTTTCAAGAGGTAAGTGCACCTCTTTAAATAGACTTTGATGATACGCTCTAGATTCCACTAAAGCATAGAACATAAAATGACTGCTTTTTGCCTACCAATGGCGAAATATTATTAGGGATTATTTTAGGTTTCAAGAACGATTGCAAATACACTGTAGATCAATATACAATATTCTTTTATTGGTGGACTATAATAATTAGGGAGCGCGTACACTTTCATCTCCGTTCGTCCGCCGGCTGGCGTCACCCAGTCTTATCTTACAAATACCCGGCACCTCCACCAAAGAACAATATTTCACTGCTACTTAGACAATCTGTTGCGTAAGTAGCTTCGTACTGTACTGCTGGTTTGTTTTATGTTCATAGTGAGGGGAATTACAAGACTAAGACGGCAATGTGAAATGCGTTTGGTAGATAGGTCGTGGAACTCGTAGTAGTAAACTTCAGAAGTAACAAGATGCCAACTCGAACAGGGATTTAAACTCTGGACAAACGTACAGGATCAACGAGGCACGCCAAACTACAATGACAATTATGTTACCAGAGTTAAAAAGAAAATGTGGTGTAAATAAAACGGATGATAGGATCACAGAGAGAGAGAGAGAGAGAGAGAGAGAGAGAGAGAGAAGTGTTACGGGTCACCTAACAATTACTTTACAAATACATGCTACACAGAATCTAAATGGATCATAAAGTAACTAAAATATAATATAGACAAGTTTGACAATGGACTCTGTGCTCTATGTGCAAGGCAGCCATGTGCAGCGTTTCCCTCGATAACGAACAATGGATGCAATGAGTTAATTAAACTCGACCCAGGTTGGCATTGCAATGGTAATAACGCTCGCTTGGTAGGTACCTGGCGCGAACCGAGCGCAATCGCGCACCATCCGTGTTTTTGTAATCACACAGCGCTGAAGAGTGTTCCTACTGTGATTACATCGCCTCTTTCCGTCGCCCGGGTGCATGGGACGACGCGGCGCCCCGAACCAACACGCGGACACGGATACGAAATAAATGAAGTGTGCAAAAAAACGAGGAATTAATTATTCGGTGTGGAGGGTTTAGGTAAAACAAGGCTGGGGCATAATTAACAACACAAGTTAGAAAGCAGTTAAGCCTCACGACTGAGGTAGATGACGAAGTTTAATTTAACGCCACGATTAGTTGGCGAACATTGCCGAGGTAATCCGATCAGAAGTCAACTAAATGTATCTGCGTCGAGGATCACGGAGAAGCCTTTGTTTTATTTCCACAATCACCGTGAAGGACAACGGGATCAAGATGGATTAATTGATTGGTGGACTCTTTTAGTGCACACTTTAAACGCGGAGCAGCGCCACTTGCGACTGAACTCGGGAGGGGAGGATAGTTGCGCTTCAACTAATGGCAATGGGTGACCTACTCTGTTGTCTATTAACTTGAATAACCACCTCTATTGTGCCCTGTAATTAGTTCCAAATAAAGGTTGTAAGATAATGAAATGAGGTCGTAATAGGCCTACGTCGGGCAATATTCAGCCGAGTTACAGAACAACGTTCTTTGCTGAACTATTCAAACGAGGTGAGATGATTCATTTACACATTTAAAACAATAACATTCGATTAGTATTATTCAATCATGTAGTGTAATTCCTACACAATATGTATAGAGAGACGATCATGATGCGAGCTGCGCTAGGTGAAATGGGTCAGTGCTCGCGCACAGGCCTAGGTTGTGGCAGGTTGCGGGTTTACTTCCAGTCCTTTCCAACCATGCATGGACGTTGACCAGGAATATGCAGAGGAGTTTCCTCATGCTGGAGTAATCCTTTGAAAACTAACAAACAAACTTGTGAATAATAAACCAAAATATTCATCTACAAGGGTTATACAGACTACACATGAATACCCGGACTAAAGTTAACCAAGCGGATTCTTAATCTTACAACTCTAAACGCGTTTCAATACCTACGAATATAACTTGTCTATCTATAGATTTGATTATAATTTGAAATCACATGGTAGGTAAGCCCACAGAAGAAATGCTAAGATTAAGACATTTGGTTTTCTATTCCTATGCGTACAGGACGTACACCGTGTAACTTAACATCATTGACCCTACATTAGCCTACCATATTTACTTGCTTGGCTGGTTGAGTGGTTGAGTGTACAGTACACTGATGCGTGTGACAAGAAATTGTGGCTCTGTTTTTCAAAACGATGTGCTAAAGAACGAACGATACAATGCAAGCCGAGCATCAATATTGCACACACTCCGTTATGAACCGCATAAAGAATGAATCACTGAAAGAATGAGACCTTTAATTTTTTCATAGCGCTGCGCTACCCATCGCTCATGTCCTTGGCAACTAGCTTGACTTGTGAGCTCCTGCCAAAATATCTGGCAGTTTACAAGATAAGTTGCCTTACAAATAAGACCGTATTCTTTCCCATACAACTATATATTCCCTTACGTATCCATTAGCTAAATAGGTACACCCCCATGTTGCTTTGCAGAACATTTAGTCGGGTAATGAAGCACCAGACTACGAGCTGCAAACTTTTCATTTCATTTCAAAAGGTATATTTTACGAGTTCGAGAAGCTCGCATTAAAAGTAGGAAATGGGACTCCGAGGCGAGTACAACTCCGACGTCAATGTTTTCGTAAGATTGGTATCAATTGGGAAGTTCACAGTCAACTTGAGGACGAACATTCGTTTAACTGTCAATGAAATGCGAGGAGGGCTTTAGGGGGAGCAAAGTTTCCGAAGAGACGTATTTCTGAGACATTGAACACAATCGGAGAATTTCAGATCGGTTTATGATCCGAGGAATAATACACCGAACTTCAGGTGAGTCTACGCGCGTTCGCTATAGAACTGAATCACTCGTGATTTAACACCTGAAAGTTCACAAATTCAACCTATAAGATCAACATAGATGAATTTTTTTCTACAGACTTATCTGCTTTTAACACAAAATAATGCAGGTAGGGTTGACGTCGATTATCCATTAATCGATAATCAAACTATTATCCACATTATATGCATTTCTTATGTTAGTCTTGTGGTTGGCGTCTCTGCTTCCAATGCAGAAGGTCCAGGGTTTGATTCCCGCTGCAGGCAGAAGTTTTTAAACTTCGAGTTATTGACTTAGGAATTTGTAAACGGTGACTTTGGAGCCGTCCTAACAACGAAACACATTTTTTATTCAAAGTTGTTCTGAATCGGCCATGTTGATTCTGGCGTTGATCCGCGGGTGTTCGCACTGTTCATACCACTGATTGCTATATTTCCTATTAAAAAATATCGATCTTTGATTGGTTATCGCTCACTCGTCGATTGCGTCGGGGCCTACAGAGTTGGCTTGGTCGCTTTGGTTTAATGTCCCCCATCGAAAATCAGTTATATGACTAAGTGGGTAGACTCTAAATACGAATTGATTTTTGTTTTTTGATTTAAATAATTAATAAATAAATCAGAAAAAGATTGTGTATTCCACTTGTTCCTTTCAAAACATCCATCCGTTATCGATATTATGTTAAAATATTGTAGTCATTGTAGTGATATCTTGCGTTATTGTGACAGACCTAGGCAATTAACGATTAAAGACTTTGCGTAGTTTTTTATTTGGATTAATCGATTTTAATCAATTATCGATTGACAAATTAAACGAACAATAATTATTTTACAAGAAACAAACAAAAGTATAATTGAACGGCACCAATAAATCTAAAATGTAAGCCATCGTTTATTATTAGTTTCTTATTTTATGACTCAATATTAAATGTGATATAGAGCTTATATTTTATATGTAAACTTCAAGATTAGAGATGTTCGCATTTTATTTAAACGTCACTAATGAATGAGTAATGTTATGAATTCTAAAAATTGATGTGCAAGCTTTCTTTCATTTTATAAATTACACAATAATAAATCTAAATTATTATACACAATTGAAGTAACCTATTATCTTACGGTTATTTCCTTGGGCGCCTGGGATGGTCGTTCAAATATCAAAGATGACGTTGTGTGCAATCTGCAGTTTTCGTGCGTCAGTCGAGGTTAAAATTCTTTAATGTCTTGTGATATGCGTCTCGAACTCCTGACAGCTAAACAAATAATAAAATCTATATTTTAAATGGCAAACATTATAAAAGTTAAGCAGCTATTCGAACCAATCTCAAAAATCACTAAATGTAATAATGTGTGAATATGTGTACATAAATACAAAAGTAGCTGCAGTTTTCTGCTGTTGATGAAGGTTCTTTGTTATTCAAACAGTCAGTGAACACAGATAAGACCCACCTTACGTAAGGGTTTGAATTCCATTTAAATAGAAACAAATTGTTCTTTTCGAAATATACTGAAATGAACGAGATATAAAAACAAACATTATAATTACCAAGGGAGTAAGGTTGAGAACTCGACAAGAGCGCTAGGAATGATGGTAAGTGGCTTATTTTCATAAAAACAAATTTAATGACGACGAAATATTAATGTTGTGTTTGTTGACTCTGGGAAATGCGTCCACGGGTAACGTTCACGAACAACAGGGCATGCAATATTCAAGAGATGCTACGCGATGTCTCAGAGGGATGAAACATCGATCAGAAAACAAGGATGGCACATCGGCAAACAGCGAGGGTTCAATTGATATTTTAGTTACAGAAAGACTAGTACGCGAGAAATGAAATGATGCGTAATTTAAGGACGGCGTGCTGCTAGTTCTATACCATTATGCATTCTAATTTCTAGTGCGGGGTGCCAATGTCATGATGGATTTAAATAATAACGCTACCAAACTGATATTTCAAAACCAAAAAATATTTAAAAATACAGTAATCCAAACTTTTAATTCGTGATAGTCTAGGTAAGTCTTGTTGGGATATAAAACATTGAACTCAACTGTCTTTCTTGAACTGGATGACTGATTTATTAACACTTTGGTACATACATTTCTAACAGTGTGTCAAATTAAAAATTACAAAGGAAAAAAGAGAAAATACCAATAGTTACTATGTATGACTACAGCTGACAGAATCTGACCTCACTGGGTTCGATTACTCAGAATTTCAATTAGTATAAAAACTTTCTGAACAGAAAACAATAAAATTAAGGGTAAACCAAACACATATGTAATGTTTAAAAATATAATATGAAAACAATTTTTAAAACCGATTCATATCATAATCACTGAAAATGTGGTGCAAAAAGCTGTTTACAACACAAAGTGTTTGTAATATGGAAAATGACCATCAAGGAGATCATCGTTTTTCTCGAGTGATCTACAGGACAACGAGGGAAATGCGGTGTCTTCCTTATCACTTGCCGACGAGAGCGACTCTGGTGGTGATAAAGTGCGTCATAAACTGGCCACTCTCCCCGCCCCGCTGTAATCTAGCGCGTTAATAATCCGCTTGGGGCGCTCCGCGCTCGCTACTCTCCCACGCAATCTACAAGGCCGTGTGCGAGGGAGTATTTAAACACGAATTACCCACCCTCGCAACTTATCTAGGCGCGTGCCCGTGCAGTAAACAAAAACACCTTGATCGCTTTAGAGTTTAGAATATTCCATAATGCGTTACGTTATCTCCAATGAAGAATCAATATGTTCCAAGAGGAACCACAAATTATTACACGCCACATATATAATGAAAATGTGTATCATTTTTATGTTACTAAACATTAAAAGATTTGTAGTCCATGTGATTTTTAACTAAACACAAATAAATTATACCTAATTACATTAAGTAAGTGGTATTTTTCACATCTGATACAGAAATAAGATATTTCAAGTGGAGGCCACACAATTTAAAAGTGGGGATAAAATAATTCAATCTTATTTTTATTTTATTTTGTAGTTAAGAGTCTTCACTAGACAAAAATTATGACCTTGGCACACCCGTAAGCACTCAAATTCAAATGTACAACGCTCTGGAGAAAAATTGAATCGACATACATGAATTCTAAAATGCACAAAACACAGATTTTTTATGCAGAAGAACATAGAACAAATAGAATTGCTTTATGTAATAAACCCTACTATTTACCATGGTAAAGCGTAAAGTCAACGCGGCGGGAACAACCTGTTCTTTTTCCCGTTGCGTTAACTTTATGTGTAACAATGGTGTATAGTAGGGTTTATTACACACATCAATTCTGTTTGTTGTATGTTCTTCTGCACAAGAATATCTGTGTCTTGTGCATTTGAGAATTCTCGTAAGTCGTTTCAATTTTTCTCCAGAGCGTTGTACATCTGAATTTGAGTGCTTTCGAGCGTGCCGTGCCCCACCACTGACGTTACAGGACAGTGGCAACAAAGATATTCCACGAGTAATATTTCAATTATGAGTGAATGTAGCGTACTACATAGAAACAGATGACATTCCACAGACGCAGGAAATAATTAAGTACGCATAACCATTAGTGTCAACCGTACGTACAGCTTAACTTAGAGAATGCTAGATATATTAAAAAAACACATCAACAGAAATCTTGGAGACGCAAGAAATAATAATTACTTTAGAATGAAATGAGATTAGGGGTGAGAAGTAGGACGAGTTAATGAGGTTCCTTTATAAGATTACATTTGCCACAAGATTGATTACGCCGAGAAGAGGTGGCACGCATTAGCTCTCGGGCACATCCAGATCCATCACTGATGAAGCATAACAGAGAGAGGGAGGACTTGCAAGAAGAAACGAAAATTATTGTCCTGTTTCATCCTTGGTTGATATTCTTCACGGACGTGTGGGACGAAACCAGGAAATGTATTTCGCACAATTTAGATTATTTTTATCAGACACAAAATAGTTGGTGATATGGGTGTTACTGTTCGATTCAAACTGTATGCCTACCTAAAAGAACGGTTTGTAACATTCATATTGATGACTGAAATGTGTTTTTAAATGAAAATCTCACAAAATCTGCTGTACCAGATGCTTAAATTGAACAGATAATGTACTTAAAATAAAATATAACAACATTTATAAAATAAAATAAAAAAATAAATTTTTATTTAGAGTCTGCCCACTCAGTTATATAACTGATTTTCAGTGGGGGACTTTAAATCAAAGCGACCAAGCCAACCATGTAGGCCCCGACGCAATCGACGAGTGAGTGATAACCAACCAAAGATCAATATTTTTAATAGGAAATATAGCAATCAGTGGTATGGACAGTGCGAACACCCGCGGATCTACGCCAGAATCAACAAGGCCGATTCAGAACAACTCTGAAATTTATTATGTGCTTCGTTGCTAGGACGGCTCCAAAGTCACCGTTTACAAACTCCTAAGACAAGAACTGATGGACTTAAGTCCAAATCAGAAGTTAAAAAACTTCTGACTTTAACGGGAATCGAACCCTGGACCTTCTGCATTGGAAGCAGATACGCTAACCACAAGACCAACGAGCCACACGAAAGCAATAAAATTTTGATTTACAGTTATTTCTATTTGATTACAGTTTCGCTAAATCAAAACATATGTTAACTCTGAGTTCTATATTCCCGGCGAAACGATCTTCTAATGCAAAATGAGGAGGCATGTAAGCGATCTTGATATTGTTTAACCAGACGATAGCGAACGGAAATCCGGGATCCGGAGATCAGAGTCTTGCCTTCACTTTTATATTTGCATACCAAAACACTCGCATAGTACGACGCAGCACGCACCGTTACAACATTACAATATAATAGTTGTGTTTGACGCTCACTGGGTACTTGTTACTACATACTATCAGTCATCTAGATATTTTAACCACATAATTCTATGAGACTTGCGGATAATAACAATTATTGTTTCAATTTACAAAAATAAAAAAATATAAGATGCATGTGATGAAAATGTTTAAAATATATCATAACAAAATAATTTCACGGTGAAAAGCTAGGAGTTGGGAAACTACGTTACTTATGAACAGCTATCGGTAAAATCATAAAACAATACTTTCCGTTTACCCACGAACACCGAACATATGGTTTGAAAGACACATTTATAACTAAATATTTCCAGAAACGTACTCAATCATACGCCAAATTCTTAACTGCGTCTTCGACGTATCAATGGATTTCCGACAAATTCTATACTTCGTCTCGGGCTATCAATAGCTTCCCGCCAAACTCTATACTTCGTCTCGGGCTATCAATGGCTGCCCCCTAAATTCTTTCTTCGTACCAACAGCTTCTCCCTGCAGTGTGATCATTATGTGGCATGTTTCTGTCGCTAAGCGCCGCGAGGCTGAGCATTCAAGCGACCTGGAACAAAAGCAGGCGTCGAGACGCTCATGCACGGAGAGATCTAGGTGGGAGTCTACAGCCGTTAATTAAATCATCGCATACCCGCAGCCCACATCCGAGCGCTCAAACAACCACAGTCTTATATGGGTAGTCAGTAGTCACGTCTCGCACATTGTCTCGGTGAGCGCCGAGGAAAACCCGCAGAGCAGGAGGGGGATTGTAGCTATACAATGTTGAAGGTGTGGATACGGAAATTGTACTTTTTGTAAAAAAAAAATGTACTTTTTCTGTAAATACGGCCTACTGGTAACTGTTTAAATTCTTGTTTTGGTTCGGCAACACTGACAGCCCTTTGCAATATATTTCCAAAGTTTCTACAAAGACGGGACATAGAATCTGAGAGAAGTCTTTCTCGTAGCATGTCAATATTTCCGTAGCAAATATTACAAAAATTTGAGTTTTAGCAATGGAACGAAAACATCAAAGTAAGCTGCCTAGTCCTGGGGCACGTAGATGGTCTTTGTCAGTCACGTATATTGGGTTCGAATTGCCGTGCATGAAAGTCCCACTAGCACAGGACGGTAGAAAATCACTCTGAATACACTCGACTTCGTATTGCAGCACCCTTCAGGCCCTGAGGTGACAGGGTTGCGAATAATAACACCCACACCCGCTCCCGATCGGCTACAATATTATTTGCATTGTTTTACAGAGATTTTGTAAAGCGAATGAGGTATATTATTTTTTTGTTTAATAAATTAATATTTATTTGCAAAAAAACACACACACCAACATAGCATTACCTTAAAATAGTTTTCTTCGGCGACTGTATCAACGGCCAGGTCAGATGGCATAACAGTACAAAAACATGATGATTCGATTCGTTCAATGATTCGTTATTCCCTCTCGGGACATAGGCCTACACACGATAATTAATGATTATAACTGGTCTAAAAGAATAATATTCGAAAACTATGCACTAAATGAAGTTCGATTAAGACTAATTCATCATAATACCCTCTCCCCATTTGGAATAGTAGATATAATCAGGCAAACAACTATTGACAACTGCAATATGTTACTCGTGATTAAAAACACGACTTCGAACCTATACCTACTATGTCTTTTACTAGGGCACTCACACTAAGCAAAAACAATTTCTTCAACACTTCTTTCCAGCTATGCCTCAAATCGAAAATAATATGATAACAAAAAAAGATACAAATATTATTCGCGTCAGATGAATACTCTACATTTCAATTCAAATGCGATGACGTTTTATACGAATTCGCTATTTGATATATTAATTCAATGACATAAAAATAACGAGATACGATTAGAAGAATGTTTGCACATTTCTGTTCTCGTTGTTACGTCATAGCATTGAAAGACCAAATAAACTTTTTGGAGTGAAAAGAGATCCGATAGGCGATCATTATACTTTCCTCGATACGCAAAGGAATTCAATTCTATTTAAACGGAACCCCTGTGGGCTTTTACAATTCATTTCGTATCTCAATAAAGTTATGTTCACCCTAATTGTGGATTAGACTGGCAAAACTTTGGTAACGATATTTCTTGCGGGTTTCGTTCCGAAATAAGATTATTTGCATATCTTCTTCAGATTATTTTTTATTTCGAATCTCGCGTTTAAAAATATATTTAAGAACATGTTAAATATCTCGACTTGAAAGGCGAAATTAATAATTTCTTTGATACAAACACGCAGAGAGAAGCCTGTGAGATTGTTAATCTGTGTTTATGGACCGCGACTGTCACAGTAAAGGAACATGCAAGTCCACGACGGTAAACCAAAACGAAACCCACTCATCTCATCTTGCTTATCATATTTAGATCCAAGTTGATGATGGAAACGAGAATAACAAACCACTTCCCGCTCAGAACAACGAGCGCAATATGCCTCATTGCTCAAACAATAAGTATATAACAAGACAAGTGATGGTGCTTTGTAGTAGGTAAAATCTATGGCTGACATTATTTTTAGTTTGCATGTAATACATAAATTTAGGCTATATATACGTTCCGATCACATTATTATGTTTTTATTTCAAATTAGGTTCAAATGTGCTTAAACCGTTTTTTGGGGCATAGTGGCAAAATGCTTAGTAAGTCATAATAAATTTACGAGTAGGAACGAGGCATTGGCGAAACCCTCATCCTTAACCTTGAAATAAGAGGCATTGGCTACAGGTTGATACAGTAGCGGTGCAACGACATATCCTTGACGCACACCCGCGGTAAACAATGCGGCCTATACAGCGATCCTAGTGTTCATCGTGTCCTCGGCGCAGTGGTATCCCGCTGTTGTACTCCCGGTCCTCTAAACTCTATACTACTTTTATTATTATTCAGTACCCCAGACCCTGCGGGGCTTGAAACCGCTGCGCGTGGGGCATGGTGGTATATATCTTTAGGTGATTTCACTTGGGTATCCAAGAATGCTATTTTCGTGGTCGCTTAATGCACGCAGTTCAGACGGACGCCTCCAGGATCGCGACGTGACAGAGTACCATCAGAGTCGATAAAGAAGTTTCCCCGAAACTTTTTTATCGACTGGTATCATTTCCTATTTCGTAAAGATGGCGGTGTGTATACACTTTATTGAAGGCGAGCATTCAGATCGGTAGCGGAACGTTCGAATTTTCGAATTCGAGCCGTCAATTGGTACCCAAGCCCGCCATCTTTTAAGTTCTACGTCACGTGACTGGTACTCTGACACGTCGCGCATTCTGTCGGCGACCGTCTGCACTGCGTGCATTAAGCGACCACAAAATTCACGGCAGTGAAATCACCTAAAGATATATACCACCATGGCGGAGGGTTTAGAAAACCTCGTATTTGGCAAACCTCTAAATGGAAAACCTCGTGGTTTCCGGACTCGTAGTTGGACAACCTCACCGTTGGGTATTTTCGTGTACCGATACGTTAAAATTTTCGCATCGTCCGCGCGATTCCGTAAAGTCCGAGATGGACCCGATCGGACAATTATTGCGCCTTTCGTAAAAATCCGAGACAAAAGTTTTTCTGAGACGCAGTGTTAAATGCGTATTATGTAGTTACAGCTTTACTGTCGTCGAGCCAGGATGCAGAATTCAGCGTGGGAAACAGAGACTGGTGCTCAGCGTTATTTGGGAAAACAATTACTAATGAACACTTCTGAAATCGCTACAAGTAAACTGGCAATATCTCAAACAGAATGTATGGTAGTAATATTGTTACTTTATTTACATGAAACTAAATAATGATGTAGCCACAAGTACTTAATAAGGGAGTTGAGAATGTGGGATAATAACTGGTGTTTATGGGTATAGCAGGTCTGTGTATCCACGTAGAATATGCTATTCATAAATTTGGAGTAGGTAGGCAATAAACTTCGGGCTTAGCTTCCTGAACTTCTAGTTGGGAAGATTATAAATGGATAAAACTTTTCACGCGTCAATGTAGCTTCGCACAGAAAACAGCGTGTATTCCACGAATTATCACACATGGATGGCTTAGTGAGCTTTGTCGGAACCTCTCTGCGGGCTGGGGTTGGGGTTCCATGGTAAGCGGGAGGGAGCTGTCACCGTCAACACATAGTGTAGAAACCGGGATGACGCAAGTAAGCTGTTGACAACAGGACCTTTTGTTCTGCCCCCATAACTGATTTCAACTAGAAGTATTTCTTCTTATTTTAATAATGCCAAGGACGACGATGACGTTGACAATGATAATGAGTTACGTAATTATTATTTGAGCGAGCGAACATTCTCGGAGATAGCAACAAGCCGTGCGATGTTAAAAAACTGCCCGAGTATAAATTCAATAAAAAAACTCCAGTTCGCGGAGACTGTCAAGACCACGCCGAGTATTTAATTATTCAAAATTGAAAGTTAGAACGAAGAAGGTACTGCAATTAACCCAGGAGGCGCATTATAAATTCAAGACGAAGAGCCCTTACTGCGAAATACATAAACCTAGCTGGTTTTTAGGGGAAGGCTGCATGTCCGTAGTAAACTCTCAGGCTTAACTCTAACATATTGTTTACTGCTCAGGAAGGTATTAATGTAGATTGCTACGTAGGTATTTACAACATTTACTAAACTACGACCAACAATCACAAAGGGCTAAAGATTTAAGGTTTGAAAGCTGTTTCCAATTTCTTGTACCTAACGCTGAACCTGAAGTGCACTATCAACTCAGATATCATGCAAACCATTCTTATCAGCAACATATTATGTCTCGAGAAAACATTTGAAATAATAAATAATTATTTTCAACTGGATGCAATACATGAGGTTAAAAAATAATAAATAAATAAACACAAATATTTATGATTACAACATAAAACCATCATGGGAGATGAGATGATTTGGCAAAACCCATAGGCCCCGATAGCTCATTTGGTAGAGCATCGATACGTAAAACCGAAGGTTCAGGAATTGTTCTCCAGTCGTGGCAAATTTTTATGACAAATGCTATCAGTCAATATATGCATTTAATGAAATTAATAGTCTTGGTTACAGCAATTTCCCATTGTTGGACAGACTAGAAGGGGAGAAGGGTCTTGTCTGTCTCCACATTCGCAGTGGGCATCCTCCACCACTGGTAAAAAGCCCCACTTATCCAGGTTGGTTTTGCATCAGGAGACGCCTGTCCTAAGACGGTTGAGTGATTTCCAAATTGCGTATGGCGCGAAGCGAAGGGGTTAATTTGTCATTCTGTGTTGTGTTTATTAGTCGCTTCGCTCCCTCATCTAAACAGGCACATGTTTTTGGATGAGCGTAGCAAGCGAAGTGAAGATTCCATTCTATTCTACTACACTGGAGAAAAAAATCCGGACTATTATTTTTTCTTTTTTATTTGTATTTTTGTGTTTGTTAACACGATTCCGGCTAAACCGATACTCCAATTGCGATGAAATTTTCTGGAGACGTTAAAAATCTCTGAACTTATTGTATGAGCGTAGCGAGCGTAGCGAGCGAAGCGAAGATTCCATTTCACTACACTGGAGAAAAAAATCCGGAATATTTTTTTTTTTTTTTTCTTTTTTTTTTTCTGTATTTTTGTGTGTCTGTTAACACGATTCCGGCTAAACCGATACTCCAATTGCGATGAAATTTTATGGAGGCCTTCGAAATCTCTGAACGAAGAACTGCCACGTTTTTGAGCGCAATCGAAAAATTATTTCTCATGAAAATCGCAATTTTACGATTTTTTTTCGATATTTTAAAAATTTCTTCAGCTTATAACACCTACATGCTTTGTCCGATTTTAATGATTTTTTCACAGAACCTTAATTTTATGAATTTATGTATTCGTGTGAAATTTGAGCGCAATCAAAAAACTATTTCTCATGAAAATCGAAATTTTACGTTTTTTTTCTTTTTAAAACAATTCTTTGACTTATAACACCTATATGCTTTATCCTATTGTAATAATTTTTTCACAGAACCTTAATTTTATAAATTCATATATTTGTGTAAAATTTGTGCGCAATTGAATAATTATTTCTTATGAAAATTTCAATATTACGATTTACACCAATGACGCTCATCCAACAACGCGGCGGGACTTAAGCGTTTTCCTAGTAACTGTCACGCTTTTGAGCACAATCGAAAAATTAATTCTCATGAAAATCGCAATTAAACGATTTTTTTTTCTTTTTTTGTTTGTATTTTTGTGTTTGTTAACACGATTCCGGCTAAACCGATACTCCAATTGCGATGAAATTTTCTGGAGACGTTAAAAATCTCTGAACTTATAACTGTCACGGTTCGAAAAATCGATCGAAAAATTATTTCTCATGAAACTCGCAATTTTACGATTTATTCGTTTTTCTTTTTTGTTTCTGTTTATGTTTGTATTTTTGTGTGTTTGTTAACACGATTCCGGCTAAACCGATACTCCAATTTCGATGAAATTTTATGGTGGCGCTCGAAATCTCTGAACTTAGAACTGCCACGTTTTTGAGCGCATTCGAAAAATTATTTCTCATTAAAATCGCAATGTTACGACTTTTTTTCGATGTTTAAAAAATGTCTTCGACTTATAACATCTACATGCTTTATCAGATTGTTATGATTTTTTCACAAAACCTTAATTTTATGAATTAATATATTCCTGTGGAATTTGAGCGCAATCGAAAAATTATTTCTTATGAAAATCGCAATTTTACGATTTTTTATTTTTAAAACATTCTTTGACTTATAATACCTACATGCTTTATCCGATTGTGATAATTTTTTTACAGAACCTTAATTTTATGAATTAATATATTCGTGTGAAATTTTAGCGTATTCAAATAATTATTTCTTATGAAGATCGCAATTTTACGTTTTTTTTCGTTTTTAAACAATTACGCTCATCCAACAACGCGCCTGAAAAAGCTTTTGCGAAGCTTCCTAGTTATGAAAACACTGAACCACTTCAAATAATAATTAAATAGTACCGTACATGCTCATGTTGTGCTGAACTTGCCCGAATATATACATATTATAAATTCGTAAACATTCAATTTTATGAAATGAATTTTGCTAAATTTCTAATAGCGAATATATACACACGTTCTTTGAAATGATGGCAAAATTTATGTAGACATTCTTTCGGAATTTGCCAATTTAATATGCTAATTTCATAGAGAAGGGATAATAGTATATGTTTACCAACCGCTATTAATATATGTATTGAGTTTTACCTGCCCACAGGGCAGGAAGGCTAATGCAGGACACATGTACGGCTCTCTGTAGCCTGTTACAAGTGATCACAGTGATACAAGTTCAGTTACATATTTAAATTCTTATTGAAAACTCACATCAAAACACACCACGAGAACAAAACTTTGTTGAGTTAGTCGACCGGTAGGGCAAAAGGGGTGTAAGGGTATACTTGAAGCCGCGCGATGCGACGGAGGATCCTTCTCACCAGAGAGAAGTACCGCTACTGCTGCAGACATCCTCCAACGACGGGTGGTATTGTAAGTATGGCAAATTAAAAACAATTTACCGTTTAGAATTGAAGAGCGTCCAAGTGAGTGAGAAAATGTAAGCATACGAAAAACAACACAAATGAAAATTATAAACAAACAAAAATTAATTAATCAATCATAATTTGATGTTGTGGTTGTCGATTTGGGTTATTGATGCCTATATTGATCAAGTGAATAGCCACCAGTAGGTGTTGGCCTTATAATTTATAGCTAACCCTGTTCAATGTTTATGCCCAAATCTTTATTGATTAAATCAATACCCTGCAATCATGAAAATTCATGATTACTGAAAAGTTTTCAGCTGTAATCACAATATTATATGAAATGTAAATATGTTATCGAAATTGTTGTCTATACATCGCTGTTGTAATATTTCTATTTCAAACTTCGCTTATAACTACCGTTCATTATTTTGTCATCATTTATGTCATTAGTTATATTTTGTTGACTTCTTTGTAATCAGTTTTCATAACTGAATGTGTATATAGGGCATTGTAGATAAATGCTCAACTTTCCGCGAATTAGTAACGTTACGAGTAGGAACGAGGCATTGGAGAAACCTTCATCCTTTACCTTGAACTAGAGGCATTGGTTGATACAGTAGCGGCGCAACGACATGTCCTTGACGCACACCCGCGGGCCGCGGCAAACATTCGGCCTACAGCGAGCCAAGTTTGTATTGTGTCCTCGGTGTAGTAGTTTTTAGATACTGCGCACTGCGCAGCGCAGTGGTATCCTGCTACCTACAACATTCGGTCTTTCAGAATAAAATAAATTAACTATTATTTACTCTTATATGATAGACGTTCCTTAAATCACATAAACAAATAATTAATTAACTATGCGAACAACTCCAAACAGGCTTAGACGGCAATGTTTTATTATTCCTACTACTGAAAGCAAGTGTACAGAAGTTCGTGTCAGAATATCGTTGAACATTATGCAAAAACAACCAATAAATAGACTTTCAGTTTTCTTCCAAACTTCCTCGGGAATTGAGGAAGAAGCGGCGACGAGGGCGAAGAAGCAACATTGCTTTTAGTGCACTGCAAAAACGGCAAGATATTCTTTGCCTATATATTATTATTAAACTCGGGCCTAATGGCATTTAAAAAAAACTTAGTTCCATAATCGTTTAGAAATTTTTAAATTAATTTCTGTGAGGCAATAACTTCAACGGGAGGTGGCTCATACGGCATAGAGCCCAATTCTAGATAAAATCTTGAAGAGAATCGCGTTGAAAGATCTTTAATATAGTCAATTTTCAAAAGAACCCCTTTAAAAGGTTAAAATTCGTAATAGGTTTCTAAGAAAAACTTGTAAGTGGTCTATTACTTTGATAGCCTCACAAGAGGGTGCTATAAAAGTTGAATGTTTAATTGTAAGCGTTTTGTACGAAGAGTAATCGCCAAGCAAGACGGACAGGCACGACTACCAACCTAAATGCTACCAAACAATGAAGGGCCGACAGAACTACAAGCCAGGCATGTTCAATGTAAACTTAAGCCAAGCTATGAAGGAATTAGGAGGAAAGGATCTAGTACAAAAACACGCCATCTGCTTAAGACAAAAGTTGAATGTTTAATTGTAAGCGTTTTGTACGAAGAGTAATCGCCAAGCAAGACGGACAGGCACGACTACCAACCTAAATGCTACCAAACAATGAAGGGCCGACAGAACTACAAGCCAGGCATGTTCAATGTAAACTTAAGCCAAGCTATGAAGGAATTAGGAGGAAAGGATCTAGTACAAAAACACGCCATCTGCTTAAGACAAAAGTTGAATGTTTAATTGTAAGCGTTTTGTACGAAGAGTAATCTCCAAGCAAGACGGACAGGCACGACTACCAACCTAAATGCTACCAAACAATGAAGGGCCGACAGAACTACAAGCCAGGCATGTTCAATGTAAACTTAAGCCAAGCTATGAAGGAATTAGGAGGAAAGGATCTAGTACAAAAACACGCCGAAACAATGAACGCAAATTTATCTTGGTACATTCGGGGGCACAGTTCATGGTTTTTATAAATTACATTTATTACACTAGCTTTGATATGTCGTAAACACTCTCAGATTATTTTAATAATACTATCAATCAGTTATTTCTGAAATTAAAATAGAGGTTTTGATAAATAGTAACTATTGAAAATGGAACGCTTACTTCTCATGCAAGCATGTGTGCCGTGGCTAGTTCTATACAGCACGGGCAAATCCCGCATGAGTGGCGCAATATGACCAAACGGCTGACGCGCCCTTATATCAACTAAAACAATGCATTAATAATAAAAATAGTCTCACTACAT
Organism: Sweltsa coloradensis; assembly: GCA_024449915.1. NCBI lineage: Eukaryota > Metazoa > Arthropoda > Insecta > Plecoptera > Chloroperlidae > Sweltsa > Sweltsa coloradensis. Next base: position 530,508 of record JAMZAV010000391.1, read on the forward strand.
AATGAAGTATAAACAAAGGCACACTTGATGGCAAGACTACTTGCATGCGAGATTGAAGATAACAATGTCAGTATCTACAAAACCTACATAAAGAGAAGTGGATGTGCCTTATAGCCTTCGTGGGGCTCTGTTGTATAGGCACATATTATTTCAAAAACGATTCAAGTAAAAGATAAATATAAATTATTTTGATCCTGACAAAAAAACTCGTTCACATAATATATATCTATACGAATAAACACTTCAGTATTCACAAGTACACACAAGAAGATCGGCGGTTAAACAAGAGAGTGAGTATGATGTGATCTCGGTTTTGTACTCGAGCCACAGCAATGGTTCCCTTAGTTGGAGGCAGTCAGTTCCACTCGAACACGGCCACACAGGACAACTGATCGACAGCGATACAACCTACGAGCTAAGTACTTTTTGATTTGATAGCAGTTTCAGAATAATCCCAATCCCAATTGCAATGTCATTCAGAGTGATATGCATTTTCTACCCCGAAACCAACTCTCTGTTATTTGTCCGAGTCTATTAATGTAACATATCAACATCGACCTTTGATGAACAATAAAAACACTCTAAATCATGAGCCAAATAGATCCCGTCATCAATAATTCCCGTACTCGCAGGCAATGCGCATAGCAATCACTTTGTTGAATGTGATCTTTATGATCCGGGACAGAACGACAAAAAACAGCGAGCTTCCATTTGGTTTCACTGTTGATTTTTGGTGAAAAGTAAACACGAACTAAATTAAAGCGCTATGAAACGAAGGTTGGGATTATAAATCGAAAAAGGCTCTATTCTTTACATTATTTCAATTATAAATGATCCAGTAAAAGTAGAAAAATCAATATTTGTCCTTTAAAACTCTATGAAACTCGTCAAAAACTCGAAGAGTGTTGAAAATGGCACCCCTGTTCATTTTGTCCGTATTCTAACCTCACATACGAGGGATTACAAAGGCAAATGTGAGCTAAGTCCGCATAGAAACATTGGATCGCCGCCAATTCCCGTTCTGTTACACCCAGGAATACGTTGCTCCACTTCTTTGTGAGGACGCAAAATAGTGTCCTGGAATGGCAACGGTGGAGAGGTAAATATAGAGGTGGGCATGAGGCTGGAAGTATGTGCTCACGCACCAACGCGTACCAGCGTATACATAATGTAGGCCAGCGGAATGTGATACATTATAGAGGAAGCGCCTATAGTCGGGGAAAATGCAAGGGTAAAATGAATTCCCTGTATATGACTTGATTCGTCTGTGACAATGCAAAGGTATCTTGTAACAATAATTATTAATAAGTATATTGAATAATGTAAGTAAGAGAAACCTAATAAACATGACGAAGTATTAGCAGAATAATAATGTAAGATTACACACTCATTTATCAACATTATATTATAGATTGCGGTGAATACATTCAGGATATTACACAAAATGTACACACCTGACAAAATCCGTTGTGAAACTAACTAATGAAGTTTGTAAAAAATATAACAAGTTTTCAGGGGGAAACATAATGCACTTGCAATACAATGTGTCAAGAATAACTTTCAAAGATTACTTTCAAAGAGAAGATTCAAAGATAACATCAATTTTATTTTTCAACTTTTATGTCAATTTGGAATCCAAAATCAGCATTTTATTCCTAAAAGAACAAAGAAAAAATTATTTTAAAAAATCTTTGAAACATCATGAATATCAAATTGTTTAGGTAGTAAGCAAAATTTTGGGTCCCAGTATCACCTCAACTCACCCTATAAAGGGTTAACAAACTAATCACCAACTAGCATTGTCAGCAACAACAGAACCTAGGTTGCGTTGTTAGTAAACTAATCATTCCCTGCTATAACATTGTCAGAATCACCATGCAGAGCTAGGTTGATCATTAGCCAACTAGATTATGAATAGTTCAATTGAATCAAAGTGGTAAAACACGCGTACACGACTACGTTGGGGAGAGAACTAGGCTGGTGCCTCCGGGCCCCGCACCACATAATCGCGCGGTGATAGCAACTTAATTTCTAACCTCAATGTTAAGGGCAAACTGCCTAGAGCGGGCATATCATTTCTCATTAGTTTGCAGGCGTCGCTCACATATTAATGCATGGGATAGACCGACCGCCGTCGCGACGCCAACAGACGTGCCATAGAGTAGTAATGACCTCGATGAAAGAAAAGCCACGGAAAGGAAAAAATGCACTTAAAAATGCAAAGTGAGTTTCATTACTTGCGAAGTAAACATTACCGTTAAAGCAAGACTTAAAATGTACATAAATAAATAAATATATTTACACATTATATATACTTTTCAAGCACGTCAGACATTTAGCTTATGGGCGCGAGTGCCACAAGATATTACAAACCATGGTTATTTAACTTTTCAAAGAGAAAGCGTAATTTAATTCAGCGAGTCCCACGAAAGAAGGGGCCACTTGAAACGCGTTGGGCTAAAATAAAAATGGAAATCATAAGATTAGGCAACAATATCTTTCCAGATATAGATTTACATAAACAAAGTAGCACTGCCTGTGCATAGCGAATCGTGAAAAAGAGTTACGACCAAGAAAAATGTGATAATTTGTCGTATTTCATGTAGACTCTTGGAAGTAGAACCCAGATTTATTACATTCATACATATATCACGAAACACGAGAACGAAAGTTGTACGAAAATCATTTAATGGCGACGACTTTCTCCACTTTTCCTGGGGCTAAAGGGGGAAGTGTGGGGTATATTTCCGATCGGCAGAAATAAAAGGCGGTGACATCTATTCTGAAAGGAGCGTCGTGCGTACATTGCTGGCTGAAATAAAGAACTTAAAAGTCAAAGTAGATTTCGATAGAGATTAAAAGGCGTATTAAATTCTCTATGGTATATTATTTGCAGTGAATTATATACGACTGGGAATTGTGTCTACATCGAAAAATTGTTGCGAAATCACAACCGAGGTAAAATCTCTTGCTAGGCTTCCAAAGCTGTATCTGTATTTACTTAACTCGTGGAGGTCATAGCACTGACGATTGGAAATACGAGACTTTCTCGTATTGCGTAGGCTTCCCGAGTTCCTAATAATCCTGATGATTGCGAGCCGTGCATTTTATCCGAGTCCCGCGCAAACCCAATAAACATGAAGGAAAGCAACACTAGGTAGACTTCGGATCAGAGGCAGCTGACGACAGTCCATGTTTGGCGTTATAATTATAGCAGTCGTAGAAGTATAGTTTGCACCAATTTATAGTCTTACATCATTGGGATCATACACCAATAATGCTAATCAAATGCATAGACAGATTTAAAAGTTTTTTTTTTTTTTTTACAAAATAAACATTAATATTAAAATCACTTTTTGGGACACTTCGACGCGTAGAATATATATTTAATTCAGCTCAAACTGTGTAGGCAACAAAGAAAAACAAGTAATTGAACTAAAAACCTTACCACTATTAGCCAATGACAAGGCACTACAGGACCTATAGTTAACCGGCTGATACCTGGTAATTGGTACCAGCCAGTTAACGTCAATATTTTCACATCTTTTGGTCAATTCTCACAGAATCCCCAACTCCACAATGCCACATTTGAGAGTTTCTGCTACGTAACACTAATACGGTCACTGCGTAGAACTCCACTTGTTTTGGACTGATTCAGTTCCTGGTCATGGAGGATGAGAAAGACGTCCTGAATTAATAGCCGAGAGTGTGATCTCGGGGATAATGCATTTATGTGCGATACAGCCAGTGTTGGAGATGTCTAGTATCTATATGTATTTTTTTTTAGGCATGGTAACTGTAACTGGCTGTTGTTTTTGCTACTGCAGTGTATGTATTGCTTGTCTACCTATAGTGCCTGCCTTGGACGACTTGGCTCATATTATTGTAAGATTTTAGTAATAACATTACTTATTTTCAGAGGATAGCCCACACAGTTCTAGTTGAAACGTCGAAACACAACTAAATATATTCGACGAGGCGAAATGTATTAGTAGTGTATTTGTAGTGTATATTACTAGTTAGTTATAAGTAATGATACAAAAAGCTTTAAACTTGAAATTATAAACGTGTGTTTTAGCAATTATACAATGTTAAAACGTGTTCAATTCCGTAGTACGAACAGTGTATTACGCAGTAGTGTAGTACGTACTGTATTGCGCAAGTAAGTTGGTGCAAACAGTAGTGTAGTACGATATTTTCGTAATATTAAGCCCTAGACCGGGCTAACGGCTACATCGATCTTGTTAACTACATGGGAACGTTTGACATCACTGTATGTTACGATTTTGGGTACAATCGAAGAAATTTTTATTGTAAAAATTGTCCTTTAAGGGCAACTAGAGGTCGATATGCCATCGCTGCCCCGCACCTTTCCGCGGCTGGCACGACGAGGCGCGTGTCGGTTCTTGGTCTCTTTCTGACCCGCACTCGCACGCTTGCAGTCGTGCGCATTGTTGAAATCAAGGAATACATGCTTCACGCTTGAACGAAACAAATATACACAAAAGACATGAAACCATAATAAAAGGATTGAAATAGTCAACCAAAATTGCTCATCCATTAACGCGAATGGAAATGGCGTTAAAAAGCAAAGTGGCCTATAGTTGGATGAGCGTAGCGAGCGAAGCGAAGATTCCATTTCACTACACTGGAGAAAAAAATCCGGAATGTTTTTTTTTCTTTTTTTTGTATTTTTGTGTGTTTGTCCACACGATTCCGGCTAAACCGATACTCCAAATGCGATAAAATTTTATGGAGGCCTTCAAAATCTCTGAACTTAGAACTACCACGTTTTTGAGCGCAATCGAAAAATTATTTCTCATTAAAATCGCAATTTTACGATTTTTTCGATTTTTTAAAAATTTCATCGACTTATAACACCTACATGCTTTATCCGATTATTATGATTTTTTCACAAAATCTTAATTGTATGAATGAATATATTCGTGTCAAATTTGAGTGCGATCAAAAAATTATTTCTTATGAAAATCGCAATTTTACGATTTTTTTTATATTTTTAAAACATTCTTCGACTTGTAATACCTACATGCTTTATCCGATTGTAATTATATTTTCACAGAACCTCAATTTTATGAATTAATATAACCGTGTAAAATTTGTGCGTAATCGAATAATTATTTCTTATGAAAATTTCAATATTACGATTTTTTCCTTTTTTTAATTATTACAACTAATTTAAAAAAATTAAAATTTAAGTTGATTTTTTTTTATTTAATTTTAAAAAAAATCTTTAACTTAGTAATGATTTTTTCAGAGAACAACAGAAAATCCGCATAACACATGGCAGCTCAATGCACCAATTACGCTCATCCAACAACGCGGCGGGACTTAAGCGTTTTCCTAGTTAGGTCGCATGGACCTACTTCTTAACGCTCGCACTGACCCCAAACAGTTGATTATCAACATGAGGTGTAGCTGGTCGCATGGACCTACTAGTTACAAACGAACTCATTAGTCTCTCGCCGTAGGGAAGATGAGTATGTCGACTGTAGCCCATGCAAGTTTAGGTGGCGTCGAGAGCCCTTCCATGTGCAGAATGTCTCTTCATTTTATCATGCATAACGAAAGTTTTTACTTTGACGTGACTTCCATTTACTAGCTTTACCTCTAATCAGTTTTAATGAGTTGAATTGAGTTTAACCAGCGTTTATGTCAGAATTATTCTACAGAGTTCGTTGTCTTTCATCACCGGAGCATTTACACAAATAGTATACAATAAGTAATAAATATATTTCCCTGTAATCATGCAATGTGTTTTATTAATACTAACAGGATTTCAATGAGGTGGGGAAAAAGTTGTCCAATCTCAGCACTGATCTTTTCGAACTATTTGTCATAGGAAGAAGAATCATAATTTGCATCAATCACATAGAGTGGAAATTTCTCCCCGATTATTTCTGGACATTGATGAGAATTCTTGACAAAAAGATGAAAACACGTGTTTCAATGGCGCGCGACACACGAGGACAGACATCTCCACGACGTGTACCGAACGCTTAAGAAATTAGTACTTGTAAGATTTCGCTGTGGGTGTAATTGCATATATTCGTCGCCTGCTCCGCGACAAATCGAGCAACCAATGGCTGATGACCGCGGCTGGAGGCCAGAAGCCAGCCTGGGCCAGCTAACCCTCATGTTGATAATCAACTGTTAGGAGCAACACAACCAGCTACAGGTGACTGTTTTCAATGGATTGACTGCAAACGTTTCTACAGTTACAATGATACGATTTGCACAGTACAAATTGTACATTTCAAGTTTTGAACTAAACTGAAACGAAATTTGCATGACAAACCTGTAGTCGTGCAAATTCAAATTACAACAAGATTGAAGATACGGCACATAAAAATAGTTGATAAAATTTGCATTTTCAGGTTACAATTGCGACGCTTGTAGCACTTTAATAACATTGTGTTAATTCGTATACTAAAATTTTAATTAGAATATGAAATTTTCTTTAGTTAAAAATGCAAGTTTTAATAGTCTACTCCATCACTTTAGCACCCACTCTTCTACAATTCGCAAGCAGGAGATTTTCGTCACTTCATTACTAATAATTCTGCGAGAGGATCGACCCTTGAGAGGTCGCTGCGCTTACATTGTGAAGCTCGTTGATCTAGTGAAATTCAATGCAATATAATTTAAAAATACTTCCATAAATAATTAGATCAATTAATTTGAATACACCCATACATTTAGTGCAGACCAATAAGTAATGAGATACACCCCTTCCATCTATAAGTTTATTAGTCATATTCCCCCAAAATATTTAAAGGAAATTACAAAACATTCATTGTGACTAAATGACGATAACTACTTAGGGGAATTTATGCATTTGATCATGAATATTTTCGCTGACCCACATTTGCAAAAGTTATCTGTATGACGTATAGAACCATACATATTGTATGCAACTATTATTATTCGGTATGGTAATGCTATTGTTGCTATTCAACCATTGTCATGTTGCGTTTGCGAGTGCATGTGACACACTACGGCATGGAGACGAGTAGCTTACGGGTCGGAATATGTACATTAATCAACTAAACACTCAAGACTTCAAACATCGAAATCGGTGTCACCAAACGCGAATGTACAGTTCGACAATGTACATGATTTTCAAAACTTAGTGTATTTTTTTTCTCTTTTGTTTCTTCCTCTTTTTCTCTCATTCCATATGTTTTTTTCTTTCCTTTTTTACGTAAAATAGATATAAATAAATCCAAGTTTTGTAGTCGCTGTACACTAAATGTATCGGATGTTATAAAAACAAATCTGCATCAGAATAGTATAAAACACGTATATTAACTGGGTATACTATTCATGCTCCAAGAGCGTGTCTTCAGCACAACGTCCAAACAATACACTATTAATGGTAAGAGCGGTACAGAAGCATTACATTACACATGCATTACAAGTTAGTGTTTAGTTTCCGGAAAAAAAGAGTTTATGGCACATATAATCATTCAGGACCATTGTATATCGTAACCAGATAAGGGCAGGTGTTTGCCCTGCTTGGAGCCGTCTGACGATTGGTTTCAGGACCATTGTATGTCGTAACCAGATAAGGGCAGGTGTTTGCCATGCTTGGAGCCGTCTGACGATTGGTTTCAGGACCATTGTATGTCGTAACCAGATAAGGGCAGGTGTTTGCCATGCTTGGAGCCGTCTGACGATTGGTTTCAGGACCCCTGGGGAGAACGGGACATGGACTGCATCTGGGTTCGTTTTAAACATTCATAGGGATGACAATTCCAGGCTCGTACAAACTGTCACTGCAGAAAAAATATCAACTAGCGTTCTCCAACATCAAAAGGTAGAGAGAGTTTAACTCTTGTATCTGTCAAACCGTTCTTTGCCATCAGCCATTTCAAGCTGGGACAAAGACAAAGCTTATGCAAGTCGGTACGTTTAAAATAATGGGTTGTCGTGTACTGCAGCTCACTAGTAACTGGTGTGGCAATGGAATACGAGTCCCAGAGGCATGCATTAAAATAGTATGTTCTGTATCAAACCTTCTATTGTCGTCAAATATGAATTACATTATTCTGGCAGAGATATACGGGAAGCTTAGAAAGATAAGTTTATAGTAGTAAAGTAAGTAGCTGATGAGGAATTAATTAATTGTGGAAGCGACACTAGGTAAAATAGTTAATGAAATTCAGATGGGTTATTTCATAAACATATTTGCCTTTGGAGAGTCTGCACCAAACCACGTTTGCACGGTGATAGAGATTAAAGGTATATCTTAAAGTAGCATGTAGTCCATGCCACACTTTATTGGACTAAAAAGAGGGCGGGGTGGGGGTGGGTGGACAACAATACAACGAGAGCGTCCGTGTACTAAGACGTCTCGGAACAGCATCAACATGAACCACATTTTGGTTTGAAGAAAGTTATGGAAATGCTTCATTCAAGTTAGAGGTGACCCACAAGTTTATCGGCGATGTTCAGAACTAAGCTGGACTCACTTCATCTTCATGTAAATAGACTTTAGACCCAGCTCACGCGTTTCCAGACCCTCCCCTAATCCAACTAGTGTGGCATGGACTCTAAATTATTATGCACTAAACATCAGGTCACTGTGGAGTGGAGCCAGGGCTATGTTTACACTGTTGAATTACCTTGAGAAACTAAAACTAACAAACTGTCAAATAAGTACGTGCACAGTTTTAAATGCAAAAATTACAAAATTAAATAAATTTATATGGGCCTATATAAAAATTATAATAATTTGGCATAAAATGTTACGGCAGTCGGTAAATTTTGGTAATTTTGCCATTTTTTAAGATAAAGCTAGTGTTTGTTGTCCATATTGACACGCAATGTTTAGTTAACAACATTGTAAAAAACAGACACAAACAAAAACAGAGCCGAAATGTGCGATCTTTATCTTTCAACTCGACTAAAAAACACATTTTAAAATACCAAATTCTTTCCCCGTGACCTACAACTCCACAGTGACCCCATGTCAGTCAGGACGTGTTTGTTTCTACCAACTGTTGCATTCAAAAAGACAGTATTGACGAGCAGTTGGCAGCGATCCAGCCGAGTCGCACCCTCTTCAGAGCTCGAAGTTCCTAGCACGTAGCACTGTGACGTCACGCACGTGTTTTACTGATAGCGTCGCACTCTCGCACGATACATCACACGGACGTCAGGCGCACCCGATACCGCGGTTACATGTCACACTCAGGCCGTCATGCATCACTCACAACTGTCTACCGATTTACTTTCAATTCAAACACTCGAGTTTGACGGAAGGTTCAATGGGATTTCCCTCCAACGCACGAGCGAGACACACGCCGGCAGGTTGGTGACCATGCACACACGGGCTACTCTTGCCGGCCGGGCTCACCGTCGGCGCAGGAACACGGAGGGCAACTGGCCGATCCGGCGGCGGGTTCCGTTTCCACCCCCAACACCCCACCCCCACCACCCCCCGGCGCGCACGCGTCGCACACCCTGGACCAAGAGATCCGCGACCCTCTTATCAGGTGTCATTCGTTCACGCTAATTCCGAAAGATCAGCACAGTGAAATGGTAGAGATTGGACTTGTCGCTCACTAAGGCGGAGTTCTCTGTTACACCATGTTATAAAGTGTATTTATCCTTTGTACACCTAACAGGTCCCAACTTCATACCCAACAATATATTTCATACATGCTAATTAGTTATGAATTTACCGAGTATTACAAAAAAAAACATTTGGTTCAACACGTCCTGTGGAAGAATTGTTAATCATTGGTCATATCTTCCATAAGATACAACATTGCGACGATCTCTATGCAATAGATTCTATTGTATAACATACCTGGTTTAAAAAAATCGGGTATTAGTCCCTTTAACATATGTATTTTTTAGAATACTGCATTCCGAAATGCCTTTAAACGAGGATCAGGGTATTAATATAACTAGGAAAACGCTTAAGTCCCGCCGCGTTGTTGGATGAGCGTAATTGGTGCATTGAGCTGCCATGTGTTATGCGGATTTTCTGTTGTTCTGTGAAAAAATTATTACTAAGTTCAATATTTTTTTTAAATTAAATTAAATTAAATAAAAAATAAACTTAAATTTTAATTTTTTTAATTAATCGTAATTTAAAAAAAAAGAAAAATCGAAAAATTCCGATTTTTATAAAAAAAAAATATTCGATTGCGCTCAAATTTCACACGAATATATAATAATAATGAATTTAAGGTTCTGTGAAAAACGTATTACAATAGAATCAAGCATGTAGGTGTAATAAGTAAAACAATTGTCTTGAAAAAGAAAAAACCACAAAATTTCTATTTTCATGAAAAATATTTTTCGATTGCACTTAAATTTCACACGAATATCTTAATTCATAAAATTAAGTTTCTGTGAAAAAATTATTAAAATCGGATAAAGCATGTAGTTGTTATAAGTAAAATAAATTTTTAAAAAATCTAAAAAAAATCGTAAAATTGCGATTTTATGAGAAATAATTTTTCGATTGCGCTCAAAAATGTGGCAGTTCTAAGTTCAGAGATTTCGAAGGCCTCCATAAAATTTCATCGCAATTGGAGTATCGGTTTAGCCGGAATCGTGTTAACAGACAGACAAAAATACAGAAAGAAAGAAAGAAAGAAGAAAAAAAAAACATTCCGGATTTTTTTCTCCAGTGTAGTGAAATGGAATCTTCGCTTCGCTCGCTACGCTCGCTACGCTCATCCAATTATGCAATGTACTATTATATTCCTGCAAGGGATGCTGTATAGGTACGAATTTGAAATTGGAATTCTGGAATATTAACACAATAATTCGACTAAATGTAAAATCTGTCAGGTGAATAGTGCAATTAGTTAATTTGTTTCATAAAAATATCACTGGTTGTCACGTTTGCTGCTGTTTTGTTGCAGTGGGCGTCAGTCGGTTGTTTTGCATAATAACCGACACGAGTGACAATCAGCTGGAAACTTAACAAAATCAGCTACCGTAAATTCGACGCACCTGCCAGCGTGAGCAAAACCAGCAAACTAAACTGCAGGGTCCACCGAAACTAAAATATACGTTATTGTAAAAACAAAGCTTTTGGTGTTTTTTATTGCTTTGCGTCCCAACTAACAGGAGTTTCAGATTATTGGCGTTGTGTCATCAGGAAGGTTGATTATCTACGTATGGAATCAAAACATATACAACATAAAAAGAGAATATAACAATTTAACAAGTGTGTAAATTTTCAGTTGAACGTCGATCTACGAAGTTTGAAAACTTATAACACATATAAAAGAAAAACTTGAGTAATTTTAGGATAAAAGTATGCGTTTTAAATATGATTATTGAGGAACTTATTTTATTTTTAGATTAATTTTGGCGACTAGCTTTATAAGAAGTGTATTCTGAAATGAGTGTATACGAAATTTGTTTTATTTCTGTACTTCTCGTAACATTACAATATATTATAGAACGAGTATTGCGAGCCATATATCCAGGCCACATAGAATATTAAATCACTCGTATTTCCCTATTTGCATCCCAATACCGTATAATATATATTCAGGAATAGTCTGCAAGGAAACACGAGCAAATAGTCGATCACTATATGGACTTCGGTGCACGACGGAGCCAAGTGATGAAGGCTGCATATCATCTGAAGACACACTATAGTTCTAAATCAACACACGTAAACACTGAGAACAACGTGCACTGCAATCGCCGGGTGCTTAGAATTTAGCTCGCGGAGTAACACGACGTACAGTGGTCATGTAACGACTTGTTTCGTTTGAGATGAAAATTAAATTGTCATGTTTTCACATTAACTTTATACGCACACACATAGGCAACAAATGCATTTTTAAAAGCTTTTTCGGTGATTTTAAATTTAAAAACGGGAGATTACAAAATGTGAGTGGCTTTCAGCGGGGCCAACTTGACAATGTTGATGGGTTTCATCGCTTAGCGTTGGTATTGGACGGTGTGCAAGCGTTATGCCAGTGGTAATTAGCTTGCAAAGCTGAACTTTACGCGAAAAATAATAACTGTGAACACAAATGAAACGAGAGACATAAAAACATCATAATTAGGCCTACTACTAAAATACCAAAACTTACGCTTTTCATTTTCTTTTCAAATATTGTTGGAAATCAGCTAAGAACTACTAACAAGATCCAACTAAAAGAAAACGTTGCAAATACCTCCAAATAGCTTATATAATATAAGAATAAATTCGAAGATGGTATTATTTACTAACTTGGGCCGTAGAAACTCACCCGAACAAAAATGCTAGCCGAATATAAGCTACGAGTTATAAAGACTGCCACTATTCTATTACATGGCCTATAAATGAACTAATTATTCGTGTAGTGGATAAAATCATGATGGTAATAATACATTGATTCTTGAAATTAAAAATAACAAAGAAAACATAGGTTATTATTATTAAATAAGTGTATAACGCCCGAAAACAAATGCATTGCGTGTTCAATTAAAGTGTGATTAGCACGCGCATTGTAGCATATACATAATATAGAGCGTATACGAATAACAAAAGTAACTTTCTTCCATTTGTTAATACTGTTTTGGCATTCTGTTTTCTTAGTATTTTGAAAGACCATTTCTTCCATAACCTTATTCTTACATTCTACTATTACTAGGAAAACGCTAAAGTCCCGCCGCGTTGATGGATGAGCTTTTTAAAGGTTTTAGTTTGCGTGGGATATCTTTACTTTTGCAAGTGCTTTGTTTTGCTGCCTACGCATTCTAGGTGAAAGTTGTCAAGTTTCTTTTGTTTCTTGTCAATTGGTGTTATTTTACCGTAAAAAACTTGTATTAAAAGCTTTATTTCATATGAAATCTGGCTAAATTTTTAAACTTTTTCTTTCAAAAGGTACTACATAACCATAACCGTAATGTCCATGGATAAGATGAACGTTGTAGCCCCACCCGTTTGGTCAGAATTGGCCCAAATGGCACGAAAATATCGCACAAAAAGTCAAAAAACGTATATTAAAAGCTTTATTTCTCTCGATTCTGGCTAACTTTTTCAACTTTTTCTTTCAGAAAGCAATACATCACCATAACCTTAATGTGTATGTGAAATATGAACGTTGTAGCCCCACCCGTTTGGTCAGAATCGGCCCAAATGGCACGAAAATATCGCACTAAAAATCGAAAAAAAATCTTAAAAGTACGATATTCATGAGAAATATTTCTTCGATTGTACCCAAAAACGTGGCAAGTCTAAGTTCAGAGAAAACGAAGGTCGTGTCAAATTTTCATCAAGATCGCATATGCCGTTTGCCCGGTAGAGAGCGAACAAACAGACGGAAAAACAAACAAAAAAAAAAAAAAAAAAAAAAAAAAAAACACATCGTGCTAAATTTTTTGGGGGGTCGGTGAAATTGAAGTCTTCGCTTCGCTCATCCAATTATTGCATATTTTAATATCATATTGTCGTATTTAGAAGTTCATAAGTTTATACTTTTAAATCGTCAAATTCAAATTACTAGGAAGCTTCGCAAACGCTTTTTCAGGCGCGTTGTTGGATGAGCGTATGTTTTTTAAACGAAAAAAGAGTAAAATTGCGATTTTCATGCGAAATTATTTTACGATTGCACTAAAATTTCAAACAAATATAAAAATTCATAAAATTAAGGTTCTGTAAATAAATCATTACAAACGGATAAAGCAAGTAAGTGTTATAAATCGAAGAATTTATTATTTTATGAAAAAAGCGTAAAATTGCGATTTTCACGAGAAATTATATTTCGATTGCGTTTAAATTTCACCCCGATATATTAATTCATAAAATTAAGGTTCAATGAAAAAATCATTACAATAGAATAAAAAAATGTAGTTGTTATAAGTTGAAGAAATTTTTAAAAAATCGAAAAAAATCGTAAAATGGCGATTTTAATGAGAAATAATTTTTCGATTACGCTCAAAAACGTGGCAGTTCTAAGATCAGAGATTTCGAAAGCCTCCATAAAATTTCATCGTAATTGGAGTATCGGTTTAGCCGGAATCGTGTTAAGGCTATTCCACTGTGTTTTTCTATTTTCCAAATTATGCTACTAAGTCAAAATATAGTGAATGGCATTGAAACATGGCTATTTTAGAAAATCAAAAATATTTTTTCCAAATTTTTCTGATCCGGTACACGGCCAATATAGCCACCTCAAAATAATTTCAAACTTCAATTCGCCAGGGCACACCATTCAACGTACGGTGTTGTGTTTTTGTGACATTAATTTTCAACTGTTTTTCTATGGACTGACTGAGAGAAAACAGATTTATTTTAACAATTTGTCTTTCCAGCAAATTTTTTCGTTTGGCGGTATTTTTTACCGATTTGTACCGCCAAACGAAAAAATTCGCAGAAAAGACAATTGTTAAAATAAATCTGTTTTCTCTCAGTCAGTCCAAAGAAAAACAGTTGAAAATTAATGTCACAAAAGCACAACACCCTACGTTGAATGGTGTGCCCTGGCGAATTGAAGTTTGAAATTATTTTGAGGTGGCTATATTGGCCGTGTACCGGATCCGAAAAATTTGGAAAAAATATTTTTGAATTTCTAAAAGAACCAGGTTTCAAAGTTGTTTGCTATATTTTAACTTAGTAGTCTATTTTGGAAAATATAAAAACGCGGTTGAATAGCCATAACAAACACACAATAATACAAATAGAAAAAAATAAACGAATAAAAAACATTCCGGATTTTTTTCTACAGTGTTGTGGCATGGAATCTTCGCTTCGCTCGCTACGCTCATCCAATTATAATTTTAACATTCATTAACATTTATATAAATCGGTTTAAACACTTTCATTGAACATCAACACATTGTACTGACTGAATCATTTAAATATAGGATCAAATTTGTTTGATGGATAATAATGTCGTATATTGTCTAGTATAATATTAATACCGTATTGCATTATCGCATATTACTTGTTTATACATTATTAATGCATGTCAATGGTGTAGATTGTAGAAAAAAAGAAAAAAATTAAACAATAGTTGACATATCGGGCGAGTCTTGAAGAGCGAATATGAGAGTGGAGAGGTTCATGGGTCTCAGGGAAACACAAGAACTGAGACACGGGGCCCGCCTTACTCGTATTGACGATCTGTCACGGAGATAATATAGCAGCCCACATTGAAAAATGCGAGGACACCGGCTTCTGGATCGGAGTGCAATGACAGCAATTTGTGCACCCGCCTCTTAGATGGCTCCCCCATCTAGCCAGCAAAACAACACAGTCACCATTATCCAGCGTTACATATTTTGTCTTATTAACTTATTAATATTTTCCCATGATTAATTACATTTCCTCCAAAAAAATATTAAAACATAATACATACCAATTCTGGCAATTCATTATATTGGTGTGTGAAATGATATGATAAAAATCGAGTTTGATACTTAAGTCTCAAACTATCGGTCCATCCACCCAGTGCACCCTTCTCATTCCAGACGAAAACCCTTCAGAAATACGTCTTACCAATGACGTACGTGTCCCCAGCAGTAATTAACACCCTGGACTCTAAAATGTCAAACCAATCACAATGAAAAGCTATCAAAATTAGAAATAATTTCCGTCTAAAACAAGTTAATTTCCAACCGGAATATTACGTTTGTCTCTCTTGCGAATCTGCCCGGCTGGTGATGTTTCAAGTGAAGTATCACGCAGGGGCGGCTCGTGTATAGGTGCACAGGTGCACGCGCACCCCCAAATATCTGCGCGAACTAAATTCCAAATTTCCAAATCTCGTAATATTCCCAATAAATCGTTGGATTATTTGCATGGATATTTTGGCCGGCTTAAAGCAAGGCATATTCGGCAGGAGTCATTCTTCAGCAGGTAAGTGCTGCCATCGGAGGGTGCTCTCCGAATGTGAGTTCATTTTTATCATCGTTTTCTACAGTCGGCATGGCAGAACGAGCCCCGGGCCATCTTTTGAAATCACGTCTAAAAAGGTTGGAAAATCGCGCAAGCGACTGGGTCAAAACCAGTTATTTTTTTGCTCGCAGGCGCAGCATTCATTCACCCCCACAAATACAATCCGCTAAGTAGCTAGTGAAAGTTGTTGCGACAGGGTTGGTGAAGTGAGCAAACAGTGCTAAAATTATTATCGTGCTGTGAAGTGAAATCATAATATGACTTCGGTAATAAGCGATCTAAAAATAAACAGTTTTTTAAAACGACCATTCGACGAAAAATTAGAAATGGACTTCATTTTAAAATAAATATACGATGTGATGTTTGAGGCGCGTGTCGGAGGAGATGAAGGGACATTATTCGGGTATGTAATATTTAATTAACCATATAATAATTAATTTTTTGGATGGTTTTCCATAAGTAACAATTACACAGGGGAGTTTTTCCCGACCAATAAATTCAAAAAAATATACTCTTAAGTCGTTTTCCGGGTACTTCAGACCATTAGTATCTGAAAAAATTTTCGCCTCCGGCGGCTTTGTTTCCCGCAGAATAAGACTTCGAAATTATGTGCACCCCCACGATGATAAGTCACGAGCCGCCCCTGGTATCACGTGACGGGTTCAAGGAGGTTCAAGCGCACGTGTCTGATGGTACACGTGACTCTAAGTCTAGGGGGTCCGGATTGGTCCCCCTCTCATAGTTGCGACCTTGAAAGACGACCGCAGGGCAAAAAAGCAAGCAAAAAATGATCTGGCCTGGTGCAGTTTTATTTGTATTTTTCATAATTAGCGGGAAATAGTGTTTTCGTTGTATATGATTCATGTTTTGATCTTTCTTTTGCCAGTTTGTAAAAATAAATACGCCTACATAAGGAAGATTTACTCATTCATTGTGGTATTTAGATTTGTAGAACTTGATTATTGTTCATTACAATCTCCCTTAATGACATATTTTGAATCATCCACCATATCTCTTTCACCGTGTCATTTATATAAATATAGATATAGGGCATTTGTAAAATGTTGCTAGACATGAAACAATAAATAGCGCGAATAATCTTAGCTGTTAAAGCGCCCTAAAACTACTAATACTAATACCCAAATATTCAACTTGCAAGCCTCGTACGAATGTTAGTCTACCTACATGAATAGTGAATATGAATAAGTTAGTTTAATGGTAAAAATTAACGTCAGCTCTCATTGGAGGAGGAATTATGTATATGAAAGCCTATTAGTAGTTATGTATACATTCGAGCTATACTTGTGAACGTCTATATAATTTCTTGGAGTTATTTCTATATCATAACTAATCGAAAAATATACGCAATATTTTGTTCGCTGCCAACATTCGTTAAAAACATAGATTTATGGATATAAGTAATAACGTAAGCTCAAGAGAATTAGTAAACAACTTTTCATAGTACATGGATAAAAACCCAGTCTGCTGGCAAGTCATACACAAAAAGTAAAACTAATATTTTATTACTACTTAAGAGGGGATAGGACACATTTGGCAGTTGGTAAATAGCTATTCGTTCAGCAAGGAAGCATTCGAAGAATATGAAACTTTGTCAAGTAGTCAAGAAAGCATTTTTGAGCCATAGTCGTAGATGAACAATATTATAGCTACAACCAATAAAAATCTTAAAAATCAATTCATTACTAAAAAATCATTTTAAAACGGTAAAAATCATTTTTTAAATATAGAAAGTGTGACTGTAAAGCCATACACTTCCGTTTCAGTGACAACAGTTACTGTGAAACATTTCAAACAAGTGTGGTGCCAGTGATCCGAACGAACGGGAATTTGTCTAAAACGCATGTCCAGTGCAAGCTTTATTCTCATGGAGTGTTGATTAAACTGTATATTATTACAAACAGTTGGAGCAAATTTCCGTCTACGACGCATTTATACAATGGGAACCAAATTACACAAACAACCTATAAACACCCTCTGTATACAAGACCATGTTGATGAAGACAAGTATTTTGTCTGAAAACAGCGAACTGATTTTTATATCAAAGGCGAAGGTATTAATAATTCAACTGTGCACTTACCAGAAGCAGCTCTTCGGTAAATAGTGTAACTGAACATATAAGTTGTTTCTGTAACGATGTGGAGTTCTGTTATTTATGTACACTGTATATCCAAACTTTTTGAAGATGCGTAAGTCTACATAATATGTGACATTATGTAAATAGGTCCTTATCGTATATTACTGACAACATTTTTGTATGTCAAAGAAAACATGAAGCATATAGTATGATCAATGTATAACAACAGAGAATTTAATATAAATCCACACCTGTACATTTCACATAACATATACCGACAGAGTTGGCTCAACATTAAGCGCGAGACTCTGATTCGGGAGGTCTCGGATTCGAATCCGGTCGAGACCGGCAATCCCAACTGAAGGTTTTTTCCAAGGTTTTCCATAGTCGTAAATGCGAATGCAAGGGATTGATTCCTCTTAAACAGCCCTAGGACATGCCCTTACAATTGTTCTAACTCCAATATACCTATAGCTAGTCACCTGAAAAGGTTCAAATCGGTTAGCTGTGATGTGTACCCAACAGCAAGCATTCTTATAAAAAAAGTTTTTTTTAAACGTCGTATGGTTTATACACAAACCTATCAATTTTAGTGCAATGTCTCAGTGTACAATTCAAATGTTTTTGTTAAATTATGAAACTTTAGAAAGTATAAGTAATGATAATTCGAGGATAAAAAGCTTTCCTGTTTACAGAGTACACCAGGCACACATGGCCTTCTGGTTGGTCACGTAGCCCACTAAATACTTGCCCGCGCGTTCTAGGTGCGTGATGGGGCACCTCCCGCGCCCTGACAAGATGATGCAGATGACTCGAGGAAAAGAGAGTACCGGCCGCGACAAATCTCTCTACAAGGCGGTGCAGACGTCACAATCAATCCACCGCCACCCGCAGACACCTGCGAGCGAGCGAGCGCGACACACACCAAGCTCAAATTGAACGTCGAGTAAATTTCCCAAGCCTTGAGAATCGCGATTGGAAAGAGATTTGTTCGAAAATAAGAACTTTATGGTGGCAGGAATTCTTTCTCCAGCGTACCTGTAGTTTATCAGATCCAATAAATCTCTCATAATAAACTCTAAGGTCGTAATCCAGTGCAAGGAAAGTTTTCAATGAGGCTAGTTTACCAACTCTCTTGTCTTGTCTTGTCGTCTAGCCCCAACTCGAGACTTGCGAGCCGCCGACTCGGAGTGGCCACGAACTCGTAGAAACCACTTGAGTATCGTTCTGCCAGCAATAAAATCATAATACGTGAATGTGTTATCTAAAACAAATTCACGGAATATATTGAGAACTGTTGGAAACGTTTCGAATATAAAACGGCTCGTTACATTAAGCGGACATTTTTATCACTGTTGAAATATATTCTCTGCTAAATGAAACAGGGACATGGGGCCTATGTTGCTGTATTCTGCAACTATCACAACAGCTGTGCTGGATGAAGGATATGGCATTGGCTTTCTGCTATGAACACAACATGGATACTCACGATATTTGTTTTGATTCTATTAAATTAGAGAGTGCACGCTCTGAATTCAAAAGATATTCGTTTTCTTACGTTTGGAAATCTCATTTCACGTGGTATTAAAAAAGGCATGAATTCGAAGTTTCGTATCACAATTCAATAATTATTCGAAGACATACAATTACATATTCATACCTTTATGATAATTTGCGGTAAAAACCAACATTTATCGATGGCTAAAGATGAACCTCTTTGCTACTTAATAAATTAAAAAATTAAAATTAAGTTGTATCTAGAAATAGCTCATTTTAAAATTTTTAAGAATTAAAACGTTTGCCAGAGTTGCGTTCGCAATAATTTTCGTTGTATGATCACTAAGTTCTGAAGTAAATATAACACTCCTACAATTATTGTGTTGTTATTATTATGTATTGACTCAAACGACATTTTATAACATTATATGGCATCGGTCTGAAAGTCGCCTGCTCGCCTCTTATAATACGCAGAACTACCCATGGAGATGGGAACCGACATGCTCTTAGTTCCGAATGGCGTCCGTGCGGGAAGAATACTTCTTCACCACCGGGTTTTGATTACCGCGGCTTGTGCAACATTATGTTTGTGAATGGTGAGATGTTCTTCACAGGCGAAGATGAGAAGATATACTTGACGCAATACGCTGTTCAAGACGGGACGTCAACTGAACGAACGGTATTGCTCATAGCGTGAGCTTCCTCGTGGTCGTTCGCAGACAATGACATCGAAAGCCTTCTAGACGTTCAAGTTGTACGTGACAGATATAAACAACGGAGAAGTGTCACCTCGCTTGGAATGGTAAAAACCTCCTGCCTCGCTCATGCGCAATAAGGTTTTAGTAAAACTCTTTTGGTCATGCCACTTGTCACTGACATAGCTAATCTAGCTAACTTCAATACACTTCGATTTGCATGAATATTAAATGACTGTTTAATATAGCGTAGCGTGCTCGTTTTAATTATATTTACTAAAATAATAATATTTACACATATTTGAACATCTCGACATGTAATGCGCACACTGTTCAGATATAAAACAGTAGCCACTGCTATTTGATAGCATCACATTTAGCTTCTTTGTTTACAAAACATACTATTGGCAAAGCAATTTTAAGCAGCTTAGGCTCACAGGTTATTGTAATTGTATATTGTATAACTAGCGTATAATTGGTATGAACAACATAGCATGATGAAATTGTCACTATCAATTTCTCTAAATCATGTGTAGCTCGCACCTCGTAAGCTAGAAATTGTTGGAGCGCTGGTGACATTCATCAGACGCGGAGACCGCCGAATAGTCTAGAACCTGATCAGAAATCAGACAAATGTTTTGAGACCAATTTGAACAAACATCGTGACCACCGAAGCTTTCAGACAAATTAGGTATTGTCGCGGCTCGGTTTCATTTCATTTCCATGTTATGAGTGGTGCTGAGAATTCATGAACGAGCGTCGCTGCCGAGCGGAGGCAACCGGTACTAGCGAGCAACCTTATTGCATTTACAATAGCTGACCAGTTCGCCAGTGTAGAAACTATTTCAACATATGAGCAGGGACCACAGTCGAAAGATCCAAACTAACTCAATGTTCAAAAATAACATTTTCCTTGTTTAATGTATGTCTTATAGAAAACAATTCACACTTATGCGACTTATACGAATAGGCCCATAGGGCAAAACTTTTATATGTAATTTAGTACATTTATATTTATTTCATTGTCTAGTTAGAATGTACCCTGGTAGAAATATTTGTATGCCAAACGGTCGCCAAGCGGTCACCAACAGATCACCAAGGCTTATTTTTGATCGCCAACAGGTTACCAAGTGATTACCAAGGGTCGCCCCCGAAATTTCAAAAGAAATATATGACAGCCAAACGTTTCCCCAAAAAGGCAGCCAACGGGTCACCAACTCTGCAATGCAGTATTTGACACAAAAAGACCTGTTGGCGACCATTTGGCTGCTGTTGTGATCACTTGGCGATCACTTGGCATCAGTTGGTGAACTAGTTGGTGACCTGTTGGTGCCACTTGGCAACCATTTGGCAACCAAATATTTTTACTAGGGATATCTACCAATTAACTATCTGATAAAATTTCAAAGCTTAATTCTGTTTGGTGGTTGCCATCATGATAGCAAGTGACCTGGCAGTAAAATTTTAAGAAATCACAATAGTTTATTCCGGATATCACTATTATTTACATCCTTTTTTCAACTGGAGGTCAGTTAACAAAACCAAACTTTAGCATAGTTACAAGCTGTGTACTTTATCTCTAGCTGAAATAGCATCGTTAGAAACTTAATAAACCAACTTAGAAGTCTTCATTAAATGGGGGCAAACCCAAACACTGAACAAACCTATGGTAAGGTTTAATTTCGTTTATTTGAATTGCGAATGAAATTGCTTTAACGATGGGAGGGTAGACAAACACAAGACATTTTGCTGCATCCGGTTAATATTATTTGATTTAGTTTTATTGCATGTAAAGATGAGTTTTCCCGATTTCGTATTTTGGCTGGGGTTTAAAAAACGAGAACTCTATATTATTGTTATTGATCGGTGGCACTACTCGAGGTATTCAAAGATACACATACAAGGCACGACGCAGTATAACGTTTGCGTTTGAATCTTTGTGCCCAACAATGTTGGATGTGATCTTATTTACTGTAGGTTGTTCCACATCAGGAAACCCCCTGCGACGCCAGCAAGCAAAGAAAGTGTAGGCGCAACACTCAATAATGCTGACGTTCTCTCATATTATAGACGGAAATATTACTGAATGGCGTCGCGCGGGGGGGTTGCTTGTATACAAAGGTTCTTTGAAACCAAAGTGATGATGTTTGCCTACAACCCGCTTTGAGTTCTACACACGTCGTGTACAGACCGGCTTCTTTTGTTTACATGGCGAAACTTATCAGACTTATTACTAAGTATATAATATGATTCACTGGAGTAAGAACTTTAGATGATAATATTTAGGTTGGGAAACAAGAGCAAGATTAGGAATAGTTCGTATAACGTACGACTGAATATTTGTAAGGCTTAAGTGATTTGTATTTTATACAATAACGCATGACTCTGGAAGTAATACAAAACAATTTATTTTAGTTTTAACTTCAGAAATAAGTTGCAAACTGCGTTAACATTATTAACAGTTGGCAAAAAGATGATAGTCGAGAAAGCTTGTGTTAGTGTTCCTATGACAACACATTTTTCACCAAACATGATTAAATCGTGGACATATAACTTCCACGATCATTCACGATTGATAACATGTTGGAAATAATAATAAATCTGTGGACATGCTTTCCAGTAAAATAGTATTGAAGTTTGCAATGAACCGAATGGCAAGACGCAGTTTAAAACAACTTTGTGCGTGTGGAGAGTACTCTATACCCTTGATGCTGGGTGGTCGCGAAGACGGAGCGATAGGTGTAGCAGTGCGCAATCTAAATCAAGGGGGGCGGCGGCGAGTTTGCTTCCCGGAGCTTGCAAGTTTAGAGAGGTCTACTCTGTGCTAACATTAGATCCTTGAGAGTTCCAGAAACTATTCGAATCCCTGAAATGCCTAGCGCCACCTGAGGGGAACAAAGGCAGTCTACAGTGTCCGGTGCGAGCGGCTGAAGGCTGAAGCTCGAGCAGTCTGCTGGAGAGTGAGAGGGCGACAGCTAGGCCTACCCTAGGTCCCAAGACTGACTTATCCTCTCTTTTACCTCCTACCATCAAGTAAACAGGGATAAAATACATTACCAATGTAATATTTAAATCGTAACTTTAACCTAAGCTAAAAATAATACAATTTTAGAGATACCTCATTTGGACCAAATGACAGATTTCTGTTCAGATTCGGAATGAAACTTTAAAATGTGTCGTACAACATACAAATACAAAAATAAACCAAATTCAAAGATCATTGATAACCATACACCTAAACTAGTACAACAGTTGTTGCAAAAACAAAAAATGTGTCAACGCGAACAAATATTGATCAACGAGTTGGCACTCGAGCGCACATACAAGATCTAGTCTACGGCATAAAACTGCAAGCCACACTGTGATTTTTAGGTTTATTGTATACAAGTCGCCGATAACATTCAAATAGAAAAACGAGAGTTGACATAATTTAAGTTGAAATTTTCATGGCGTTGCGATTGAGTCGATGAAGGAGTTCGCCTGAAAATGGAATACTTGACGGGGGGTGGGGGATAATAAAAACGAGGGGTGGGGTGGAGACACATGTTAGAGACAACTTGACGTCTCTCCCTGAATCCGGTAATTAGCTGCGTAGCGACGAGGGCTGCTTCATTGTGTCCAGTCAATGTTTTGCCGAGGCAATAAGTCACACCCACCATGGCGAAAAAGTTTACGAACGAACTATCAACAGCATTTCACGGCTTAACCATGAATGTGAATATTAAATCTGTGTGAAGACTTAAGAGTGGTTGAGTTTTGTATTATAGCGACTTTCTGAGGCATTAATGTTGTAAAACCAAAAGGAATCAGCTCATGTAATTTCCTCTTAAATTGTTTCTTATATATTATTCTTATTGCATTTTTAAGTCTGATACATCTTTATGTATAAACTAATTAGTATCCACTTGGCTTCATTCACCAAATAACTAAAGTTATCAATTTTAATTGCACACTAAAACGCAAACAGAAAAATATAAATGTGTTTTACAAAGCAAATGAAGAAATTAATCCCCTTTATGAACAATTCAAACAGATGCTACTAAAACATCACAAATACTTCACATTAAAGTTATTAAACAAGATTAGATTTTATTTGAACACATAACTTGATTTTTCACACGAAAGTAAGATATGCATAGAAAAACACAATCACAAAACCATATGGAAAAGTCCCATTTCATTATTCGTGCGTATATATCAGAGATGTTGGAATAGTATAGGTCTAGATGACGCATAGAGCTGTTGTACCTTATAATTATTCGGCGTCTGGATGCCATTGTATGGGCAAAGCAAAATTTTAATAATCTTTTCCTTGGTAAAACTCGCCTATTGTCTGGCCTATTTAAACATTATTAGGTAATGTTGTGAGTTTATCTTTACACATAGCATTTTAAAAGGACTAATGCTTCATTTTACAGCAGTGTTTACCGAGTATTTTACCAGTAAGTCTCTAAAATACGTGTTTTATATTAGGCTATTCTAACCTCAAAAAGATGTTTAAAAAACATAATTATTGATCGAATAATACAATTATGTTTCACTAAAAATTAAGATACAATATTGTAATGGTACAAAGAGGTCTGGACCACTTGAGTAGCAGAAAAGTAATGCACTCATTAATCCAGGGGCCTACACGGCCATTGTGCACAGCTGATTTGACGGACATAGGGAAACACGTGTAATGTCAATAAAATGGCGGCCGTCAATTAGCAATAAGTATCCGCGAACGGCCGCTGTGGAGTGCTAAGGCCTTGGTATATGTACCAAAGGCAATGTGACCAGTGAATGTGATTATAGCAAATATTGAATTAGACGTCCATTACAGTATTTGATTAAAGTGCTTCAAACGAAGCAACAATAATATGTTAACAAGGGAGGGATAGTAGCGAAATTAAAATCACGCAAAATTACAGTTTTTTCGTGATATCTCGAAAACGATGCAAAATATCTAAAAATGATTGCAGACAGCCTGTGTTTTGTTAGAGCAATAATAATGCAAGAAATAATATTCAAATATAATAATCGGTTGCGTTTGTATAAGAAATGCATTTAATTAAAATAAATATATCAAATAAAAACTTAATTCCATCACATTACATATTTTTTCGGTACAGCTATAGTTCTCCCAAAACCACAGGGCTTCTGCAATCAGTTTAGATATTTTGCATCGTTCTCGAGATATCACGAAAAACCTGGAATTTCGCGTGGTTTAATTTCGCGACTATCCTTCCTGTTAACACAGGCCAAGAAATGAAGAAGTGAGAAGTATCTTACAGCAATGTTAATAAACTGAAAAGAGTAACTCCTTAGTAACTAGATCAAGTGTTTTCATATTTCCTTACCTGTCGCTGATCAGCTTAGTTCTCTGAGAGTCTTAGATCAGATCAGAAGCAGCCAAACTTACCTGGAATTCAAGAAAACAAACCATTAGCATGATGAGAAACAAGCGTGTCAATTACATCACATCCCTAAAGAAAACTTGGAGGGAAAGTTATTTCTAACAAAAGAAGACTTATGCCATCACATAAATAGGAGCCAGTCTCAAGAGGCCTTAAACGGAATATTTCTTAACAAAAACAGCAAATAAAATACTTCAGAGGGGTCTAGAAATGTGGTGATGAGTCTAGAGTGGATTTGAAGATAAAAGATTCCGCTGAAATGAATATCATGCAATCATCAAATAAAGAAGAAAAGCAAAGAAAACGATTTGTTGTTACGACTTGTTTTAGGCGGTGTCATAGAAACGAGCATGCACTAACAGCCAATAATTTCATTTTCAGGAAACTAGAATTATATCACTAGTAAAATATCGGTTAGAAACAAGCAGTGAAATAAACAACAGAATAAAATGCCAACACATGCTTATGTTTGATGTAAATTGCAAGAGAAATATAATAACATCTACACAGACAAAATAAAATCAACGGAGAGAATCTATGCCGTTTCTGGTTACATAGCACGATGGGTGCCAACAGAATTAAACACCAAAATTGGTTTGATCGAGATTCAATTTTCAATAGAAGGTTGTGCACGGTCTAGCTGTACGTCAAGAGAGCGGAAAAGCACACATTACGTAGATTACATTTCTCATTCCATAAGTAAATAAAATAATATCGCATTTTTATAAGATTGTCCACTCATTCACGCGCAACTTTTTTCAGTGAGATTCTTCAAACATAATTGGACGGATCTGAACTTGTCCGCACAGACATCATCGAAGCGAAAATAGCCGCGACTAATTTGTTGGACACGATTTCCTCGCGGGTGCCGCCGGAATCAACAGGGTAAATTTAAAAAACTTGAAAATATTCTATTATGAGCTTTTCTGCAAGAACGGCTCCAAAGTCACCATGTTGCATATATGGATTTAAGTCCATGTTAGAAAAGCTCCTGCCCGAAGCGGAAAACGAACCCGCCTCATGCTGCATCGAGAGCAGGGACTTGAAGCACTGGACCAACCAAGCGACATTAAATGTAATATTATCTATAAGTGCAGTACTGTATCATACTTGCAGACAAGAGCAACAAGTGCATTGTGGAATCAAGTTATGAAATAAGTAAAGACTTCGAAAATTTTATAAACGTATTATAACATATTCATATACGACACATTACTTTTCTGGAACTGTGGCATGGGAGAGGGGGGGGGTCGTATGCAGATTCACAGAATTTAAATAATATATAATGACAAAACAAAATCAAATTGGAAATCATGTTTCAAAAATTAAAAT
Organism: Sweltsa coloradensis; assembly: GCA_024449915.1. NCBI lineage: Eukaryota > Metazoa > Arthropoda > Insecta > Plecoptera > Chloroperlidae > Sweltsa > Sweltsa coloradensis. The sequence goes on from JAMZAV010000391.1 coordinate 557,413, forward strand.
TAATTATCTTTACATGTATGTTACCAGAAGAATTAATTTCCATTTAAATTTGTATCCAATTACCTTTAATCCGCTTTAAGTAAAATCAATTACAACTAAATGTGCGTGTACTATTCCAATCTGGGCAAGTGTACTGCCGAGATAGGCTATTCCAAATGACATCATGTGTTCAATGTGGTGCAAAATACGCTTTGACATAACCATAGCAGTCCCCCCCTACCCAACACCCTCCCCCCCCGGCAACAACCGCGAGACTAATAAGATAACACAATTGTAATTTCCGCACACAAACACAATGCGGGGCTGAGTTCACTGGGTTTGCACAAAACGAACGGGCAATAATTTAGAAACTGTCTGCTTGTTTTGTCGTGCATCGCAACGGCATTTTATCTTAATTTAAACTGTATCAAGCATTGCACCAAATACAAGAACATCGACCGGTATAAGTAGAATCGTGGATGTTGTTTCGTCATACGCACTCAATAATAGCTCGATCACGGTTAAAATGAGTCGCGAGATAATAATCATACGACATATTTATCCGTACTTCTTGCGTACTACAAAATATGTGAAACCGCTTGAAACTTTTGTGTCTTCACAAACATTATTGTGTGATACGTTCGGCCGTTTGGAAGTACTGCCAAGACCTGACCACACAATTTAAAATGTGAGTTTGGCTTCTCTCTAAGTCTAAACAGTATTCGATATAAAGTACTTCAAATACGTTTTTGGATTGTAAATAAATTAAGCTCAAGGCAATGCGTGTTTCCAGTACAGACACGTATAGGCAAAAATGTTTCTGAGTTAAACAGTATATCACTGTCATTCTATTTTAAAATTTCAACGTGACTTGTAATTGATCAGAAAGTTTAAATTTAAAAATCAATTCCCGATAATAATAACTTAAATAGATTAAAACAAAATCGGCTTAGAGTCCCCCCATGCAGCCCATCCAGTCAGTCACCGGGCCGATTTTCAATGTAGGGTTTTAATTTAAAGAGGATCGAGTCAAAAGCCGATCCAACAATCTTTCAGGGAGAACTAATAACCTCTATTTGGTGGATGCGCCGAAGTGTGGCTGGCAGAATATTGAGGTCACAATGAACACACCAAACTTATCCAATATCGTTCAAAGTAGTTTAATCATTAATTTAATCCACAAAATAAGTCAAAAAGAAAAATTACTTCGAGAGATCAACTTCATTATAACTTGTGACATTTTAATAACAAACTTTCTACACCCTTAACGATTTTATCTTTTTGTGATTTTTTGGCTTGACATTAAGTTGGCACTTTATATAAACTTATAACAATTAAAAATCGACATGTAATTTAATCCAAAGCATTATTTGAAGTAGTTATAATTAGCGAAATGGTTTTTGGTGAAAGGTTCACATCTTGTCATTTGGTGGCTTTTGTTGTACTTGTAGATTCACATTCATTTGTAGAAAATTATTCGAAGAATAGTCGTTATACATAGACACATACATATTAAGCTCAATAAATCCTCAAATGTTTAATGAGCACAAACAATATAGCCCAATGTCACAAATTAAACAAAATTCAAATTACGATAATATTTTCCCCGTGGCTTATTATGTCCGAATATGGTTCTTAACTTCAATTAACAGAGTAATAAAAAAACGGCACGAGATGAGCGCTTGATTTTGAATGACGTTCAAATACGTTGCGCTTTTAAAATAGGAAACACATTTCGCTCTACTAGTATAAGTGTTATTACATTATAATACAACCAATGTAAAAGCAGAAACTATAAAGTGAAAACCAGAAAAGCAAATAATTGAAACAATTCGCAGTTGAAATATTATGATACCCGAATTTCAAATGCAATTCTGCCAATGAATTAGTAATACGTGAATACGAGGCGGTGTCACGTTACGCTGTGTAAACAATGGGACTAACACGGCCTGCATCGAATATGACATTGTGTAGACAGTGTATTGTCTACATGCGTGCACATATTGTTGTAGCACAATGGCCAATCAACACACAGCACACCAGGCAACTAGTTCAGCATAGGTGATGACGTGTAGTGGACACGTGTTGCGTTAGCTTCATGGTTGACCCCTGAGTACACGTCTAGGCCTAGTCTAGTGTCGTGACGTAGGCAGTTCAATGTTGTTGCAGTTGACACTAAAGTGTGATGGTAGCGATATTGATTTCATATGATCTGCACACTTTTATCTTGGGGTAAGTGAATCTGACAAATATAGGGCGAAAAAGGTGTATTATTGGTAAAGCTCTATCTGAGTTGATGGGCGGGTGTGAAATAAAAAATAAAAAATACAGATGAAAGAACTAATATCGTATTTGAGATTTTTTATTTTTTAAATTTACGATTTTGTATTATAACCTATATTCGTTTATTTGTAAGTTTTATAACGCTTCATAATCAATAATATATTTATGTTTTCAACTAATTTTACAAGCGGAAACGCAAACCAGCAAACATTCAAGAAGACCGCCCGCCATGCGTCGAGTTGAAATCGAAATAAATGTAAAATGTAATACTGTTGGTGGAGGTGCCGGGTCCGTTTAAAATCAAGTGGATTTGGATCTAGTCGGCCACATTTGTAATTCTTTCATTCACACAAAAATACAATAACAATTCAGTCAGATGCTTAAATTTACACACGCTACGTTGAAAGATATATTTTTGTAAATGATCACATTCAAATTACAGTTATTGAAGTGTATTCACCGATATTATTTCAGTTAATATGTTTGCTACTTCTTTTTATACCATTGCAGTTATTGTAGTGTATTCACCGATATTATTTCAGTTAATATGTTTGCTAATGCATTTTATACCATGCCTTACTGCAGCATTAGACGTTGAATGTCCGGTCATAAAATCAGCGTAAAACCGAACGATGGACGTTCGTAGAATAGTGATTTACTTCTAAATTTCAGAAACGTAGGCATTTTACAAAGACCAAATCGTTTTCTGTCATACATTATGTTTGAAAGGTGTTTTTGACTTTTATACCACACTTAAGCATGACTTACTTCCCACATACGTCTCCGCGGTTGGCTTCGTATAGAATACGACTCGCCGGGAGTTTTATTTTCCCCTTAGTGATGGCTCGTATAGATTCCACTAACCAGTACACACAGAACATGTCTAAATACGAGAATTACATGGGAAATTAACGGGTAGCACAACTGCACAAGGCAAGTTTTTGAAGAGAAACAATAATAACGTCCAACAACACCTTCGTATGGAAATCAGCGGGGTACCCCGTTGAGATGAATTTGTACTTTCTGGATTGATTTCCATAAAATCAATTACACCTACGAGAATGTTTCCCGATTGATAAAATTGAGAAATATCTTCGTACTTGGAATAGATAACAGCGACCAAGTGGCTGGGCACGAGTTACTCACGATCGAGGGACGAGAGAATCTAAAAGGCTAATTTGAAACAAATTTAGGCAATTTATCACGTGCTTCGATGTCATGAACGTCTCCAAATCAACGTTTCTACAACTAAGTCCACGTTATACCTTCTGCATTGGAAGAAGGGACTCCAGCCACGGGGCCGACGAGAATGTTTTAATTATTTTAGCATTTATAAAATCGTCAAAATTCTTCCACTTTGTAAAATTTTCTGTCAAATTCACAATCACCTTATTTACAATCTATTTAGAAGAATGAACGTATCCTTGTTGGATAAACAAGCTAGGTTTCATGTCATTCCGATGCTTTTTGGTTTAGAAAAGATCACAAACTGGACCCTAATCATTCACTGCATTACGAAAGCATCAGTTAGTAATAATTAAAATAATTGTAATATTAATAGTAACTAGGGAAACGCCAAAGTCGTTGTTAAACGAGTGAGTGAACCAAGTGTTGAGTACCCGGGAAACATCCCCTTTCCTCCCTTATACCTAAGGCTGGATCTAGCCCAGTATGGGGAATTATACCGGGTACTCAACACATGGCTCACTCACTCGTTTAACAACGACTTTGGCGTTTCCCTAGTTTATATTGAACAATCAAAATGCGAATCGTGGTCAAAACGTATTAGCGTGAAATATTAACAAATTTCCAAGATAAAACAAAATCACCTAATTTTTATTTCCCATTTAACACCCCTCAAAAATAATATGTGGGCGTTAAAATATAAAAAAGTTCGAACGAACGGGCATCGAACCCCAACCCTCCGTGCGGTAGGCTAGTAGCTTACTACAATGCCATGTCAGCCACACAGATCTCGTCCCGCTAGCTGCTACTAAACAAATGCTATCGGTATTTTAAAAAATCACATTTTTATTTATTGTAGGATTAAATCGTAATGGATCTAGCTGATTTTGTTAACAGTTCTCAATAAACTCGTACCGGATGTCTGTTTAAAATTTCAGCGCAATCTATTCAGCGGTTCGGCTGATTTTCGACGTACAGACAGACAGACAGACAGACAGACAGACAGACAGACAGACAGACAGACAGACAGACAGACAGACAGACAGACAGACAGACAGAATCACAGAATGAGAGCCGTTTGAGTTGAATGGAGACACTCGGTCGCTCCGCTCCCTCGTTTAATAATAGTAATAAAATAATAATAATTTATTTTTTACAGGGAAGTACATTATTTAATTACATATTTACAATAATATAGAAACGAACCCCATAAACCACACCGGCAAGCAAGATATAGGTGTGATTCTGTGACATTGAACGCCTTTTCTTTTTATCTGATTTACATATCATGCTCACCGCAATATTCCCAGCCAAACGTGTGGCTAGCTCCTTCCCTCCTCCTTCTTTTTCTTTACGTTGCACTGCCGCCTCGTTTATATCTTCCACTGCGAGGGAATAAATCTCGAAATAATAAATCTACAGGGGTTAACAAGTATTTGTCGCAGACGGTTTCGTAACATCTAAGACCCGAAGGGGAGGAGACACAGGTTGCGATCCCAGGACAACACTTCAGTCGTGGAACAAGAAAAGAGTCCCACCCCATCCAGCCGACAGGTGATTATCAATACACACCACATACAATGACGAATAGTTCCGAAGTCACGTAATCTAGGTGCCCGTTAGGGCGCCGCAGCCAAGCCGCGGTGCGCTACACACTCAAGCACCTTATACACCAAGCAGAGTTGGGTGATTTCGAGGTGTTACCCAGCCGCCATGTAACGTGATGTGAACTTGAAAACTATCACAATCAAGGGGATTCAGGTACCTGACAACACATGCCAAATTTTATTGGGGTACGATTATTCCTTCTTGGTGAAAAAATGGCTTGAAACATGCTCAAAATCACTTTAAGGATGTTAGCTACTGCCTACTACTGCCTACTACTGCTAACATCTAATACGTCGGCCCGCGATTCTGACCAGACGGGTGGGACTACAATGTTCATATTTTACATGGACATTAAGGTTATAGAAATATAGTCTCTTTTGAAAAAAAAAGTTGAAAAAGTTTGTTGGAAGGCTTCCAAATAAAAGTTTTAAAATAAGCCTTAAACACTTGGCATACAATCAACAAGTAACCATAGTTACTTGACACTTGTTGACGGTACAAGCAGAGTTAGGCGGGAAGTGCGATACGTAAACAATGGCGGACATTAAAAATTTTTCTTCTTTGTGTGGAACGAGAAAAGGTGTCATTATACTCTCATAAAACAAATCAGGAACCGTCCCTGGCCTAGGCCCAGATGTAGAAAATTATTTATAATACAACAGTGTAGGTCTAAAGTTCCATTAGGCTAAAGGACTAGATAAATAAATACTTACATTACATGTTTGACAAGCCTAGCCAACCCTAGACCAGCACAACCAATTGTTCTGACAAACTTCCCGCACAAATAACTAGTTTTGATTACTAAAAGCCTAATTCAGATAACCAATAGTATGATTGTCCACCTAGGATTTACAAAAATGTTCGGAAATAATACACATATTCTTTTCTTTTTAGCCATATTTATAGTCATGATCAAAGTCAGCTTGCTGCTACACACAATGTCAAAGCGAGGTGTCGAATATTAGCGGTGCTCATCTGTTTGTTTACATAATTGCAACAATCAAATCATTTCATGCAACTCGTCTTTCGATTGGCCCGCGTTTATGAAGGCACTGCCATCTAGAATAAATATAGAACGTTTTCGAGCTCTTTGGTACGCAAATCTTTTTAAAGTGTCTGGATTTCGTGAACCGTACCCCACGTGAATAACAGCAATACTCTTTCAACTCACAACCCATGACGTTTTCTACGATACCGTTCAAGAATACCAATTTCTTCGAAAACGAAAACGACTTCGTTTTCAAATTGCGTTTTCAACTCATCTCCCACGAACTCAAGAATTGGGGTCCAGTCCTTTTAACCGTCGTTATACCATGGTTATATCACCTATACCCAGGATGTACATGAATCCGGGTCTAGATATTTTACATCCTATTGTCTATTGTTATTGCTAATACCATAGAAATTAAATCAACTTTGATAAATTATTATATTTCAACAAATAATTTTACAATGGAACTTGAAAAAGTAATGAGATCATACACATAACAAAAACTTGTAGAAATACAGCCAAACCTTACACACTCAAAAGAAATGAGATCTAAAAAAAGGGCCAAGCTCATCTCCCTTACACATTTGCGCATTCTTAATTCATAAACGTACAGTGTCCCATAACAGCATCCTCGAAAAGCTTGGCAAAATAAAATTTGCATGTTATAACGTTTAAATTAATTAGAAAAAAGAACTTGGTTGAACTATTACGTTTAAATTAATAATCGCAAATTCTATTTTGCCAAGCTTTTTCGAGGATGCTGTTATGGGACACTGTACGTTTATGAATTAAGAATGCGCAAATGTGGAAGGGCAGATGAGCTTTTGGGCCCTTTTTTAAGATCTCATTTCTTTTGAGTGTGTAGGTTTGGCTGTATTTCTACAAATTTTTGTTATGTTCGCATTGTCGGCAACATTAAGGTAGCTCAAGCGAATGTAATCTCTAGTTTTTGAGAGATTTATGAGATTCCATATATCGCTCAAAATAAACAAATAACGGACAATTAAATAAAACACACTTTGTTTACGTATTTAAAATGAATGAAGCCGAAATCAAGCTCACTTTTAAAACAAAATAGACACATAACAAGATTTTTTTATTGTTATTATTCACAGGCTGTGATTTGACTAGTGTATTTTTGTTTTTTTCTAATAAATAATAAAACACGGTTTGTGCATCAAATAAAGACAAAATTGTGTTTCTGAAACGCTTTTTAAATAAATAAATATTATTGGTGTTTAGTTTTTATTTAATTAGATGCATATTAAAGGTATTAACTACCAACAAAAGATCTGGCATCACCGTAATCACAGTGTCTCGCGGGGCCCCTACAACAAGCTGCAGGCCTAGGCCAACGATATTCGTGAGAACTGCCAATTCGTATTTGAATCATACCAAAATAATTAGTTTATGAAATATGTATGATATATGTAGCATTTTATTAAATTAAAGAAACATTGGCAGAATACTTTAAAAGAGTAAAACGTGCATTTATTGCCAATTACAAAGCGTTTATAATTATTTGAATCCAGCGCGCACACAATAGTCTGCGGCAGACTGCATCAGTAGGTTCGTTCGCCTGTGCTGCACTTTCTGCACGAATCTGAACTACAGCACTTTTCACCGTTCGCCTGTAGTCGTGCAAGAAGATGGTCGCCGTTCGTCTGAGAAGTGCAGACTGAACTAGTGCAGTTAGTTCATGAACTTCTGCACGCTCTCTGGAGGCGGTGCAATAGTACAGTACAGCAGTTTAGCGCCAAAAATTGAAAAGATGGAACCAAAGATTCAATCGGGATCAAAGTAATTACTTTTTCTAGTGCGAAGGTGTATAATAGTACGTTTAATAGACACGTTTTAAAGAAAACAAAGCCTAAGGCCTATAGTCCGAGAGGGCCTGGCACAGCCTGAGGGCCTATAGGCCCCTAACATAACCTTTAAGTAAGGTAGGCCTAGTGTTCTTCACAAGGTTAATTACTAATTAATATGCCTGCAAAAACCGTTCTAAGCCTAGAGTAGGCCCCTAAGTGAAGGATAAACTTGAGCACAATCTCCGGATCTGGCTGGACCTAATTGGTTCTAGCTAGGGCTAGCCCTCCCCAGCCCCTAACCTCTTCAATTTGCTATGCTCAGTAGGCCTAGCCCTAGGCCCTATTCAAAATAATATTATTACCTAGGCTTATGGAAACATTTCCTGTTTTAGGAGAAATTATGAAAATTGACCCTTCAGTCGACAGAACCACTTTTTGTTTTTCACCACAATAGACTGATAGGAATAGGCCTATGCCAATCGAAAGATAGGGCTAGGCCTAGGCCTAGTCATTGTCAAGTAGGCCTAGGCCTAATGATGCCTGGTTGTGTGGGCCTGGGCCTAGTGTGATCCCAAGCATACCCTCAGAGAGTGGTGAAAAGGGGCTAGGCTAGGCCTAGGCCTACCCTACTTGATCAAACTTTAGATTTCCGTAATGAAAATTTGTAGGTTAAGGAAGTCAAGCCTAGACACACACATAATATGAAAACAAAATTCGAACTTTTGCGCCAGTGACAGTTTTGATCGTTCGTCTGTAACGACTGCACTTGATGAACTACTGCACAGTAACCGAAATGAACTCACGGTGCAGTGCAGTACAGTGCAGTGCAAAGTGCAGCACAGGCGAACGAACCTATGATCTCTCTAAGCGGCCGGCAGCCACAGTACACTTTGGCTCAGGCATAGGGCGTCCGCGTAGCACGCGAGAGGTAGCCGGTTCAAACCCCGGCTCTGACTACTTTTTTACTTTTTTATTTTTATCCAAAATTTATTGTTTACGTATTATCTGAAATACATTTTATTACTGTAATCTTTTAGTGAAATTTACTCTAAAATAGAAAACTTTTATCCAGTCTGTATTTGCCTGTAGGAGCTTTCACTTATGATATGACGAAGCCCGACTTTTATACGGCCCTGTTACCCGACCCGTCCACATTACCCGCAGGTTACCAGGGTAGTAACACAAAAAATCGAGTGGGTGGGGTGCCTAATGATCTGCTAAAAATCGCGCTCGTCAATAATTATCGTAATAGCCGAGAGGTACTGCTGTCCAGTAAATAATGACATACTGATGAAGTGGTAATTTACAATCACGTAAGAGGAAGACTGTTTTACTATAATGTGGAAAAGGCCAACTGGCTAGTTGCTATATAAAATGAAGAAAACTCATTGTTCCCTGTTCTTTGATCTGCTGTATATCTAGTCACAACAGTCTAGTCAAGGTCACGATGCGTTGTCGTGTTTGGTTCGGGGGGGGGGGGGGGGGGGGGGGTGGGGGGGGGGGGGGGGGGAGATGGGGGGGGCACTGGCTGTCGAGCAGATAAATCTGGCTTTCAAGCAAGATAAGGAAAAATTATATTGTACAATTTTGGTATCGTGCATCTCATTCTCCACACTACTCCGCCATCTCCACAACACTGCAATTACATAATAGTACATCAATACATTCATTGTGTATTGGGTCAGGAATCTGTCATTTTCTAACATCCTTCTCCTACCAAATGCAATTTATTGTTGAAATATAAAGCGCATAATATATGTAATTAATAATTAATTGCAACTTCATTGGCTGCCTGTATAAAACAAGTACCTATTATCTTTCTATTAATTCTTATACCGGTTCAGTAGCAAAATTACATTTTGAAATCTCCCTGCAAATGTGCTAAAGGCTCTAAGCCAATAAGATCAGAGTTTACAGGGTTGCCAAGTCAAATCGTCAGGTTGCACTTCAGGATGCTATAACTTCTAAATTGGTTCAGGAACGTACTATTTTCTTGTTCTTATATCATTCGGAATTTAATATTCTTTAAGAAAAACAGTTTTTAAACAAAATTTATTCACAAGAAGTTATTTGAAATCATAAGTAAAGGTCGAAAAGTGTATGTATTTCCATGTTCCCCATGCTATGGGATAGGGCGACCTTCAAACTTTAGACCTGAATATATCGTAAAGTAGTTCAGGAAGCCTACTTTTTCTTTTTGCATTATTGTGTATTAGGTAATTATCTGTTAATATGCCAAATTTGAAATTTTTTTATTCACGTCGAGATACGCTTGAGCTACCTTAATGGTTATCACTGTTATACAGTTTAATTTGTTTGTTAATGATTATGTTGTGACGAATATATAACAGCACCGAAGAAAGTAATCTAGGCGACGGTCGTCGCCCGGCAGACAAGCGATGCGATGCTTAGGCGACACCGAACTCCGGCCCTATATACACCTACAAGAGTTGGGGGGTTTTCAGCTATCTGCCACACGCCGCCCCGAAAGAGTTACAATCTAGAAACTCGGTATATGACCTGGTATGTCGTCCCCGACATACCAAAAAAAAAAATCAACCCGATACGACAACTCGTCCTGTGTTAAAAAAGGCTCTCAACATCGTCAAATTCCTTAAGTGCTGGCTGGTGGCTGGTGGCTGGTGGCTGGTGGTTGGGTGGGTGGGTGGGTGGGTGGGTGGGTGGCAGTTCTCCGCGGAGAGTTCTTTAGCCTACAGTAGAAAACGGTAAATCTTAGAACTATGAAACTTGGACCACACTTAGGTGTATTTCAGACGCAGTGCCTTTTGCTTTCAAAACCAAAATCGGGTACAGGGACCGGAGAAAATCAAAATTTGGATGATAATCAAAACGCGTAATTACCAAGGCGTGGTAATTTGTACAAACTTGAAATTTAACATGCTATTAACCATTATAAATATCTTGCGTCCAAAACACAAGGGCTAAATTTGGGATGACCATGGGCCCAAAAATGACAAAAACATATCTGAACTTTAAGAAATGAATCATCAAAGAAAACGCTACAACTGAGATGTTTCAAACGTGGAATACATTTTGATATCTCTCATTCTTTATCACTTTTGAATATGGAAAGCAAAATTGGTTAACGGTACCGGAAAAAAAACACAAAATTATCAAAAGTAGGTAATTCCGTACTCTTATGAATAATACGCTAACCGAGAAAACGGTTCATCTTAGAACTTTGAAACTTGGGCCACACTCAGATGTACCTCATATAACAAAAACCGGGCAATTGGGACCGGGGAAAATCAAAATCAAAATCAAAACGCGTAATTACTCAGGCGTAGTAATTTGTACAAGCTTGAAATTAAACATGCTCTTAACCATTATAAATATCAAGTGCTTATGCTAGTGCGTTGGTCTTGTTGTTAGCGTATCTGCTTCCAATGCAGAAGGCCAGGGTTCGATTCCCGCTAAAGTCAGAAGTTTTTTAACTACTGACTTGGACTTAAGTCTATCAGTTCTTGTCTTAGGAGTTTGTAAACGGTGACTTTGGAGCCGTCCTAGAAAATCAAACGCGTAATTACTCAGGCGTAGTAATTTGTATACAAGCTTGAAATTAAACATGCTCTTAACCATTATAAATATCTAGTGCTTATGCTAGTGCGTTGGTCTTGTTGTTAGCGTATCTGCTTCCAATGCAGAAGGGCCAGGGTTCGATTTCCCGCTCAAGTCAGAAGTTTTTTAACTTCTGATTTGGACTTAAGGTCTTAATCAGTTCTTGTCTTAGGAGTTTGTAAACGGTGACTTTGGAGCCGTCCTAGCAAAATCAAAACGCGTAATTACTCAGGCGTAGTAATTTGTATACAAGCTTGAAATTAAACATGCTCTTAACCATTATAAATATCTAGTGCTTATGCTAGTGCGTTGGTCTTGTTTGTTAGCGTATCTGCTTCCAATGCAGAAGGGCCAGGGTTCGATTCCCGCTCAAGTCAGAAGTTTTTTAACTTCTGATTTGGACTTAAGTCTATCAGTTCTTGTCTTAGGAGTTGGTAAACGGTGACTTTGGAGCCGTCTAGCAAAATCAAAAACGCGTAATTACTCAGGCGTAGTAATTTGTATACAAGCTTGAAATTAAACATGCTCTTAACCATTATAAATATCTAGTGCTTATGCTAGTGCGTTGGTCTTGTTGTTAGCGTATCTGCTTCCAATGCAGAAGGGCCAGGGTTCGATTCCCGCTCAAGTCAGAAGTTTTTTAACTTCTGATTTGGACTTAAGTCTATCAGTTCTTGTCTTAGGAGTTGGTAAACGGTGACTTTGGAGCCGTCCTAGCAACGAAGCACATAATAAATTTCAGAGTTGTTCTGGATCGGCCTTGTTGATTCTGGCGTTGATCCGCGGATGTTCGCACTGTCCATACCACTGATTGATATATTTCCTATTAAAAATATCGATCTTTGGTTGGTTATCGCTCACTCGTCGATTGCGTCGGGCCTGCAGGGTTGGCTTGGTCGCTTTGATTTACAACTTTGAACTTAACAAATTTAAATCATTCAAAGTCCATCATTCACACCTTGATAGCGAACGAACAACAAAAAGATGTGATATCCCCCCAAAATACAAAATTTGTAAAAAAGACGGCAGCCAAGCTCTCCTTCAAAGTCTTCGGCTGTGAATGCTGTAAGATATAGAAGTTGAGCCAAGCTTTTTATTCTTTCTCCCTAGTTTCGCTTTGAAATATGTAAGATCATTTCGCCTGTTGACGAGCGCCAAGCTAAACGATTTTTGTGGTAAAAAAGTAAAATTTTTAAACTCGAAATCATAAAAAAATGACTTGGCCATTGAATTTGGTTCATGGCCAAGAATTTTTTTATGATTTCGAGTTTAAAATTTTTACTTTTTTACCACAAAAATCGTTAGCTTGGCGCTCGTCAACAGGCGAAATGATCTTACATATTTTCAAAGCGAAACTAGGGAGAAAGAATAAAAAGCTTGGCTCAACTTCTATATCTTACAGGCATTCACAGCCGAAGACTTTTGAAGGAGAGCTTGGCTGCGTCTTTTTTACAAATTTTTGTATTTTGGGGGGATACCAGTATACACGTAACGCTTATTTTACGCGCTTTCAAATTTCTCAGACAATTTTAGTTGCATCTATTTTTGATTTTATATAACTGTGTAAAAATTAATTATGAAGGCATCAATCATAGCACTTCTCCATTAATTAGTTATAAAATATAACCACAAAATAAATGAAATATTCTAGAATTTTGATTAAGTCAAAATGTAAAAACACCCAAATAACTACGCACTTTCTGATTGATACATAATACATATTGAAAATATGATATGATACACACAGACAGACGTACAGATGTCCTTCATTAATTAACAAGCATGCAAAATTGTATTAATATGTACTGATTTAAAGCTGCAGGGCAAGGAACGCGCCGAACAGCAAATCACGCCGGCTTCCTCTTCGATACGAACTACGCGACCCATTTGCCTTAACTTAACACTTAGCATGCGTTTCTATTTTCCACTCTGGCTTTCGACGCAACGGACGTTTACAGTCTAAAGTGAGATGAATATATATATGCAAAACGTGAAAAATTGCTAGTAAAAACGTGTTATTATTCTTGACATTGCAACGCGTCGTTGAAGGCATTCGCCCAAAAACGTAGATTCACCGTTCGCGCTGCAAGTGTGTATTCATATTCTAGATCAAAGCCATCGTCAACAGTCTACGCCTTCACTTGTGCAGCATGAAAACCCAGCATACTATGCCAAAGAGTTATTCGTAGTCTAATTCATTCATTAATTCATTATATTTATTCAGACAAGTTCCAAGCACAGGGAAAAGCCATCAATTGAAATTGGATATCGTGTAGACGGGAAGCTGGAAGACTATCTTAACAATATCAACTTGAAACCGCATTAGAATGCATTGAATTTAAGGATTAAAAGTATTGTGATTATATATTTGTTTACATTGCTCAACATGTCGGAGATTTGAAATAACCTTTTTGTGTTGTAATATTGTCCGATACAATCTAAAATTTAATATCTATATTCCTCTTTTCAATAAGTAACAAAACAAAAATATGCCTGAATGCAAGTAGCAAAAATACATATTTAACAACAAACATGCAATTGATTTCAATTATTTACAAATTGGTACAACAAGACAGCCGCAAAGAAACCAACATGCTCATTCTAACCCAAGTAGAGCAAAGAGACTAGACATTTACATTATGAGAAAGAATCAGTTACGATCAGCAGTAGAATACGTGACGCTTACAGCTTTGCAAACACATCCATTGTGTCGCATGCGCGCAGATTTAGATTTATGCCGGCTTACTGCAACGAGCTGAGCGAAACAACAAACGCAGACTGCATTACCAACATCTTAAGGGGTACACAATAAAACAGACACAATTCATGACTCGGACAAATATATTAAACACATGCTGTCGTGTTTGTATGATAAAATGTTGTTTTCTATATAAGTACCAAAGTGATCAAGGTGGATCCTATATACTTGCAATTTTCCTGTCAATTACGAGTGTAAGATTTTAGTGGAAGTTGTTCATTATTCACAACGATGTTGTTCTGCCAAAGAACATCGTGCAGCATTCGATGAACACCGTCACCGAAGCGGCTAGCTTCGCCCTCACCCCATGTTTTAGGCAGGTTTGTACTATATTCGTCGGTACTCGAAGTAAATACCACCGTCAACGAAGCGGCTAGCGTCGCCCTCACCCCATGTTTTAGGCGGGTTTGTACTATATTCGTCGGTAGTCGAAGTAAATACCACCGTCAACGAAGCGGCTAGCGTCGCCCTCACCCCATGTTTTAGGCAGGTTTTACTTTATTCGTCGGTAGTCGAAGTTCGAGCCGTCCAAGATCGCCACCCATTTAGGATTGTAAATTGTAATACCCAACAAGCTACCCCCACCTCATGTTTTAGGCAGGTTAGCACTATATTGTCGGTAGTCGAAGTAACAATACCACCGCACAAGCGCGGCTAGCATTAGCTCTCACCCCATGTTTTTAGGCGGGTTTGTACTATATTCGTTCGGTACTCGAAACACTCGGCGCTAAGATCGCCACATTTTTACTTGGCAACATTAATCACCAAACAAGCTCATCCCCACCCCATGTTTTAGGCAGGTATGCACTACATTTGTCGGTACTCGAAGTAAATACCACCGTCAACGAAGCGGCTAGCTTAGCTCTCACCCCATGTTTTAGGCGGGTTTGTACTATATTCGTCGGTACTCGAACTTCGGCGTCTAAGATCGCACATTATCGTTCCCAACCCATTAATAACCCCAGTTTAGGCGGGTTGTACATATTCTCGGTTGCAAGAAAAATACCACCGTCAAAAAGGCTACATTGCTTAAACCCCATGCTAGCTAGGCGGGTTATTCTATATGTCGTCGGTAGTCGAAGAAAAAACCCCGTCAACGAAGGATGCTAGCGTCGCCCTTACCCCCGTTTTGGCGGGTTTTTCTTTTTCGTCGGTATTTTAAGTAAAATCCCACCGTCAACGAAGCGGCTAGCATTGCTCTCACCCTATGTTTTAGGCATGTTGCACTATATTCGTCGGTAGTCAAATTAAAATACCCCCCTCAAGAAAAACGGTAGCTTGCTCTCACCCTATTTTTGGCAGGTTGCAATTTCGTCGGTAGTCGAAGTAAAACCACCGTCAAAGAAGCGTCTAGCGTCGCCCTTAAAAAACCCCATGTTTTAGGCGGGTTTGACTATTTCGTCGGTACGAAGTAAATAACCCCCCCTCAACGATGGGGGGTAGCTTTTCTCTCACCCATGTTTTAGGCAGTTTGTACTATATTCGCGGTAGTGGGTAAATACCACCGCAACGAAGCGGTAGCTTCGCTCTACCCCCTGTTTAAAAACGGCTTTTAAATATTCGTCGGTACTCGAACTTCGGCGTCTAAGATCGCACATTAAATTCGAAAATTAATCCCAACAAGCTCTCACCCCATGTTTTAGGCAGGTTTGCACTATATTTGTCGGTAGTCGAAGTGAATACCACCGTCAACGAAGCGGCTAGCTTACGCTCTCACCCCATGTTTTAGGCGGGTTTGTACTATATTGTCGGTACTCGAACTTCGGCGTCTAAGATCGCACATTTACTTCCAAATTAATCCCAACAAACCCATTTAATTTAACCGAAGAGCCACGAGACGTCGACTGTACAAACTTGCCTACTTTCCAAGGAAAATATTTACCGAAGATGGATGGAAGTACGATGCGTTATAAACTAACCCTCAGAATCCACAGCCTAAGGCAACTGTGGCAGTTCTTGTATATTCAGGATCTCACGGGGCTGCGCAGAATACAATGTAAAGTAACACCTTATAATACTAACAATATTCTAGGTAAAACTTTTAAATGTCTCGCTACCCGTTGATGACATATTTATTTATCGGGTTGTTTTGTAGTGGTGGTAAACATGATATTCTTATCATATTTCACGTCCTGAAGAAGAAGCCAAAATAGTCTTTGAAACGTCGACATAAGAATATCATGTATACCACCGCTACAAAACAACCCGATAAATAAATATGTCAATATTCTAGGTGTTTAAGATGGGGGAGGGGTATAAGTATTAGTATTAGTATTAGTATTAGTATTAGTATTAGTATTAGTATCAGTATCAGTAGTTTTAGGGCGCTTAAACAGCTAAGATTATTCGCGCCTCCAAGATAAAACAATTTCAATAAGTGTGAGTTTCCACCATGTATACTTCTTTCCAAGGGGAGGAACGTAAGGGGAGACGCGGGGGGACAAGAGGTGGATAGGCCTGTGCTGGTCAGAACCAGCCACAAGCGTATGGGGAGGTTAGGGGTTTCCCCGCGTCGTGGTCGTCTTCGTCTGTGTCATCATCCGTCCGTGTTGTCATTGTCGTCGCCGACGGGGAGGTAGTCAAAAGGAAAGGGAAAGTTCCCCGACGACGACCCTGAGCTCGCCATTAGTTTCAGGGAGTGAAACTACCCCTACTCACGGGCAAATTATTTTAAATACCCCTACCACCACTGTATTGCCTCGCCAACCGCGTAACTTCTTTCTAACAATCCCATACTCGATCAGTATTGAAAATGAACACATTGACTGGAATTACAACATACATGAATTTGAAACATGAAACATGAATACATCACTTGCAGTGTGTCATTTATATCATAAAAACCTTAAAAGTTCTGCATATTTTAAGTATTAAACGGCATAGAGGCACGTCCATTCAAAACACTTCAATATACGTAAGAATGAATATGAATGAAATATTTATCCGCAGCATGTACACAATTAACCAATAGTAAAACAAGGGTTCTAGTTGAATCTACTAGGCCCATCTCTCGATTTACTTCTGGTCGAGGGTTACACTATTCGACTGTTATAACGCCCCTACTTCTGAAACAATCTCATTAGTTATTACCAGGCTCGAGATATGATAGATAACAGACAAGTTGTAATATGTTTGTGTGACAGCAAACCACTGAGTGAGTGAGGAGCACCTTAATTAATACCTTATAATTAACATCCATTTAGCCGCACTAGATTTATTGTAGGCAAAACAGGTCAGTCAAATTATACCAAATATTAAGATCAATGATGTTGATCAACCAGAGTTGTCGACCACACAAGCTATGCGCGGGAACCTGTCACGTATATGCAGCATAGCAAGTATCAAGGATTGTTGTCACACAATGCGTAGCAATAAGAAAAGAAGTTTCCCTGTCTAGGACTTATTTTTTCATGTTTATTAATAATTCATTTCATTTGAATGTTTTGTCCTCTTCGTATTCTCCTATTTTCTCGGCGGCCCGAGAGTCTGCCCCCCCCCCCCCCCATGTGTAATTATTAATAAAGTGAAAATTTGCACTAATAAGTAAAATTTTCTGGAGAAGGAGTATGTTACGTATTTATTAGGAAAACGCTCAGTTGGACGCGTTGATAAGCGAGCACGTGCTATAGCTAGACCCACATTGCACATTTTTTAAATTTTAAAATTTACGACGTTCGCGTTTTCCAGTATTATTTATTATTGCCAAGGTATTTGGGTAAACCCGTGTTTAAATCTTTACTTTAAAATCCACCGCCATCTAGAGGACCTTGACTCCTTGGGAAAACTATTTAAACTCTTTGTTGACAAATAATAGACTGCTTCCTCGAAAGTATTTTGATAACTTCTAGGTGGCAGTGCATTAGAAACTTTGCGCGTCTTTTCGTTGCCATGGCAACGTTCCTTTTGTTATAATGTAATTTCCATCTACACTACTTATCGGATCAAAATAAAATTAACATATTCGTGACCGGACGGACATTCTAAATGATTTGGCTATCTCAGATTTTGTCGCCGTTGAGTTTGAAAAAAAAAACTTTCGATTAACTTAATGTACTTTTTAACATTTTGAACGATTTGCCACAAAACTAATGGCATTCAATCGAGAACAAAGCTTGCGGATGGTGAAAATTTCAACTCGATCCGAGCCTCCGTTCGACCGCTATCATGAGCCAAAAAAGCTGCACGACTTTCCGTTGCCATGGTAACCGTACTTTGTTATAATGTAATTTCCATCTACACTACTTATCGGATCAAAATAAAATTAACATATTCGTGACCGGACGGACATTCTAAATGATTTGGCCATCTCAGATTTTGTCGCCGTGAAGTTTGAAAAAAAAACTTTTGATTAACTTTAATGTAACTTTTTAAACGATTTTGCCACAAAACTAATGGCATTCAATCGAGAACAAAGCTTGCGGATGGTGAAAATTTCAACTCGATCCGAGCCTCCGTTCGAACGTTATCGCGAGACATACAAACAAAAAAACAAAACAAAACAAACAAACAAACAAAAAAAAAAAAAAAAAAACAAAACCAGTGACTAATTTTTCCGGCAGAGTCAAATGGAAACGCTCGCTTCGCTCGCTTAATTAAAGTAGATTTAAAGAGTAAATACAAATAAACCACTTGATCTATCAGAACCACAGCACAATGATCAATACGTAACTTATTAGATATATAACACATATTCTGAGTTGCGATAGCCTCAAAATGAAATGATCTGATTGTTGATGTGATTCGCGTTTGAGAAGTAAAATGAGGTGGGCCTATTTGAATGTACTTGAAGAGTTTACCACGTCCTTGTCCCTGTTTTGTTCTGGTTATTTGAGACAGGTAGCGTCAGGATCGGTGATCTCGGCTTACAAATTAGTTCGATTACAATAAAAGCACGAGGCAGGGCGTGGTTATACGAGTGAAAACCCGCAACTTTCCAAACAAGTTTGGTTTTATCACGAACAAAACCTACAGCGTTAATCAACGCGCGGATCCAAACACATTCTACTCAGTGTCGTCTAACGAAATGCAACTTAAACTTGCGTAGGCAAAAACATGGAATTATCATTGATTTTCTTCTGAAATACAACCCTTATTCACGAAACAAAAGTTGACGATATAGTAACAAGATTGCCTAAGGGTCAAACTCACATCTTGTAAAAGTTAAGTTCTGTTTAAATAATGAACTGATCCTTACTGCAATGCAGATTGTTATTCTATCCTTTAAAAGTTTCTTAAGGTCGACGATTTATTTATATGACCTTGTATAGTGGCCATCCAACTATGGGAGAAAAAAATGGAATAACTGACAGTTAATCGGTGAACGACTATAAGATATATAGTTGATTGTGTACAATAAATTATTAAAAGCAGCATATTTAAACCTGATCATACAATATAGTTATTAGAAGATATTATCATGTTGATATAGCTAGTAATTGTATTTTAGGTTTGTGTCATATTTCCTAGAAGGTAAATAGTTGAAAATCGGGACATTAAGTTCCCTGCGCTACGTTAGTAATAACTGCTGAAAACATTATCCAACAAAAATTACTATAAAATATGTAACTCCACCATACGCTAATAGTAATTTTGTAGAAACTGCAGCATTCAGTACGATCTATACAGACAAAAATATTGTGAAAGTGTGATTTTGATTTCAAACTTCTTAGTTGTTACTAACCTTGCTGTGCAGACTACATTGACAAATGCGACACCTTTCGTCGAACCTTGAGGCATTATGAAATTAATATACAACTTACTGAAACAAGAAGGCCTAAAGGTCACTTTTTGTTCCAGTAATCTCTAATTAAGTGTTTACATGCGTGATTGCATTCACTAAATATATTGAATAAACATTTTAGGAAAATAAAGCTTTTTAAAATGCAGATGTGAATTTTAAATATACGTGCATACTGTATACTAATCAATTACAGAAAATCAGATTTCGGTCAGCGGAAATTACAACATTAATCAATTAGCTAATATACATTGTGAAACATTACGCACTAGTATTATTACAAAGGATACAAGGATTAACAATTACGTAATTACTGCTTATTACACTAATGACAGGAATTGTAATAAAAACACATGGTTCATTAGTGAGTACGACAAAAATATTGAATACACTGATGAGTTTTTATTGTCCACACCAATTTAAAAATTCAAAATTGTTTATGAACAACAAAAACCGGTAGTGAAATATAATGCTGCAAATGATGCGTCTGCTGTTATATTTGGGGTATAATGATTGATTGCGTAAATTAAAAAAAATGTTTTATATACCAGTAAAATAAGATTAAAGTGTAATTTTTTGTTGGGCCATATTAATGGTGACGTAGTTTTACTGCATATCTTAATAGAAGTTATAGCAAATTAGCATCAAAGTTAAAAAAACAAAGGGGAATTACAAATTCACTAATTGGATGAGCGAAGCGAAGACTTCAATTTCACTGACCACCCAAAAAAATTAGCTCGGGTGTTTTTTTGTTTGTTTGTTTATTTGTAAATCTCTGAACTTAGACCTGCCACGTTTTTGGGTACAATCGAAGAAATATTTCTCATGAATATCGTACTTTTACGACTTTTTTCGATTTTTAGTGCGATATTTTCGTGACATTTGGGCCGATTCTGACAAAACGGGTGGGGCTACAACGTTCATATTTTACATGGACATTAAGGTTATGACCATTAGTACCTTTTGAAAGAAAAAGTTGGAAAAGTTAGCCAGAATCCATAGAAATAAAGGTTTTAATATGAGTTTTTTTTTAGGTATATAATAACAATACCAATAGAAACTTGACAACAATCACTTACAATACGTTCAAAAAGAACTTGCAAAAGTAAAGAGTTCCCACGCAAACAAAAACTTATTAAAAAAGCTCATCCATCAACGCGACTAAAAAAGCGTTCGCGAAGCGGCCTAGTTTAAGAATAATAAGATTAACCACTTGGCCAGTTACGAACTAGTGTGAACAGAAACCATCAATCGGTTTACAATAATATGTGATGTAGGCCTACTTGATCTCGGATGTGTGAAAGGCAGAAAGTTTGCTACGTGCTATTGCACCATGACAACATTCAAGGATCGAGGCAATTTAGCACTGTATACGGCAACCATAAAACATAATGATGTTAATTTTTCATAAATATTACAGTTGACCTTTTACGAAGGAATGGCTAAATTGTCGTAATATCTGGTCCGTAAAAGAGTAATCTTATTAATTATCTCGACGTCACAGACATAATAAACTGTCAGTTTTGACGAGTCTGCAATAAATTTCCGACGTCAAAACTTTCCCTTGGCTGAAGGATCGAGGCGAAAGGTTTCCCGGCTGCACACACGTCTAAAACAGGAGCTGAGGTAAATACTCTACGGCTAATAAACCCTGATGAAGCCCTCGGCACGGGCAATTGCGCCGTAAACTGTAAACCCGCCTAGTTCGGTGAGGGAGCGGGATGCGAAGCCTGGCTGCTTCCAGGCGGGCCATGCAGGAGTTGAACTGTCTGCATGGTCCTTTAACTTGCAGCTCATTTCATAGAAGAAGCTTTCATGACAAATTGTCGACGCAAACAAACATGCAAGGATACGGGAGTACCCGAAGAGGGAGCGAAGCTAGTTAGTCAACAGATCGCAGAAGAAAACAAAAATCGCCATGCGTTTTTTATTTATTTTTTATTTGTATTAATATTTTGTATTTAATTGTAAGATTATAACATTTGACATGTGAGGTAAAAATAAATGCGAGAATGACAGAAAGAGCATGTGCCCCATAGTAATAGTAGATCCATATTATAGGACAAATTTATTGTTAATAACAACATTATTTTTATTTTTACTGTTTATTAATTACTAAGACAAAGCTTAGCAAAGATGTACTTGCTTGTTCTTTCATTCAAAAATGGTAAAGGTGTAGGTCTCATGAATTTTCAAAATATCTGGGGGGCTAGCCCCCCCCCCCCTCAGTGTACCCAAAAACATTCTGTATCAATCTTGACAAAGATCATACAGTGCCAACCAAAAAAAAATAACGCAGTGTTTGGTTTTTATCGTGAGACGTGACACATGCTTAGACGCACTGACGGAGGGACAGAGAGAAAGAGAGAAGTGACGCTTATATGGGAGCTTATAGTATTTCACACGTGTAATTGACAGAACTACGTCTATTGAGTATGAGATCGCAGTATTTGAACAATGACAAAGAACGTGTAGTTTTTCTTAAATAATACAATAATATCAACTATATTATATACATTAAAAAGTTAAATTATATAGATATGTAGCGTAGCGTAATAGGGAATGCTCTTAAACTTTTTTTTAAATCACTCCACTACATGAAGGACTTCATTCTGAATACGTTAATCATAATTTGTTATTATTTTTAAAAGATTGTCATTTATAAAAGTAAGCTGAAAGTTGCACCAATAATAATGTAGGGAAAAAACAAGCCACTGCGTCACGATTAGCTATTATTAGGCCTACGAATCGACCAATAAGGCAATGCCAAACAGTGATATTAACTGTGTAACCTAGAAGGTGGTGGGTGGTTCATTCATTGGCATTTAACAGTTTTGCGCACTGGTCAACAATGCTTTAGCTACAGACCCTAACCATGACGTCACATGCTGTTTGGGCGGGAAATAAAAAACTTTAAACTTTGTGCCTCAATAGAATTTTTAAATAGTTACTTTAAACAGCAGTAATGGTGATTTTAAGTGGTTTTCTATCCATTTCTTACACCCACGTCAATATTTGGTTGAATGACAACGAACTGAGACGTGGCGGCAGTATTTTTATCGTGCTCTGTCTTTAGTTAACAGTTCACACGCAATAATTTGCGACTTTATTGCATAATTCGTGATAACGTAAGGTAATATTAAGTACATTTTATGAAATGGTATAAATTACAGACAAAAAATCTACCCCCTATTAGGACCTAAAAGCTACATATGATATTATAGTCTGGGCTGAAGGCAGAATGCCTCCATTGTAATGGAGATGCTGATTATGGCAATACATATAGATGAGATGGATCTTCCGAAGAAAACGCTAATAGCAAGACATCAAAATAATGATCGACGAACAACATAAAAATAAAGACGTTGGGAATTATACGACGTAAGGGTGGTTGGATTTTGACATCATTAAAAGCGAGAGACAACTCTTAGTTAATGACGTAGCCCCATCGCAGGAAGTAACGAGCCAAATGAAGCAGCCTTGTTGGGGCACGTGCGTGGTTTAGCATCTTATTCCTGAAACGTGTCAGTCTTATGTACGGGGTAGTGAGTTAACGGTTCAATACATCTGACTAAACGCAGAGGTTTTGGGAAGTTTAATTTAGTTTAAGAAATGTACCTAATTGAAATAATTGAAAAATAAAATGCAATACATAGTCATAGCTCAGCACAACAATGTTACTTTTATTCTTCTTGTTATTGTTAATTACTTCGAATAACTGGTTTTCACCATGTAACCATCAATCAAAACCTTTACAAATATTTTACGTAACTCTCTACATAAAATATTTTATTATTTGTTGATTATAATGCAGCCCTTGGAGAATATTTGATAAAATCAAGGACAACGAGATATCAAAATGAATCATCTTTTGTGTGTGGGGGAGGAGAGGGGGGGCAATCTTGCCACGTAACTTTCTCACTATTGAAAGTTCTTCACGTATTTTAAGAAATATACTAATTGAATTATGTTTATCCCCCCCCCCCCCCCCCAGCAATAATGAACTACCATGCTCGTAGGATATCCTTGCCTAGTCATACGTAATACACACATATCCGTGTTAGAAGGAGAGGCAAACAAGAAACTGCCTTCACCTACCATGCACGTCGGGTTTAGTAAGCTAGCGACAGGAGTTGAAGAGCCCGATCTTATAATCGCACGTGGCTCGGGCAGTTCGTGCATGTTGGCCACAGTGGATTAGTAGGCGATCGCTCTGCAGGGTCGGGCTTTAAATCCTGGCAAGAAAGTGAGGGATATCGATATTTCATTCGCGTTTCACCATCAGGCTTCGATGAAGAAGAAAAGCGACGATTGCATTTCAAAATTTTAAACCGACGAGAGCGTTTTCTGCCTGAGAACAGAGTGTTATAATCGGGTCAACGGGGACATCGCATCGCTGTGTGTAGTTAGGACTAATCGCATTTCACAGGACAATACTCTCGGCAAGCGTGGTTTTTAAAAAAAACAAACGCGTTTAACTAGAAATGCTTTATTTGTAGTAGGTATCCGTATGTATACTTTTGAGCGCAAAGCATGAGGCTGTTAAAAATCTATTCGAAACGTTAAGTTTAGCTGACACTTGACGCACGTAACTAACTGCAAACCAGACGAGATAGGGTCAAAGTTCGTCGCTTAGTTTATCAGCTCGCCGAAACAAAGTCACATCAGTCAACAGAACAAATTAGATCTCACCGCTAGGTTTGGTGCAAAGCCCGGAGCTTCATCTACGTCACAGTAATGATGTCGCGTAAGGAGTCTGCATGGAACAGATGTGTCGCATTTCACTGGGTATATGCACGAGAAGTAAATGCGATTTTAAGGAAAGTTGACAAGTATATTGCTGAGAAGTTCAGAATGTTAAAACCAGACCACGCGTGATTCGAAAATAAAATATTGTGGTTAAATCGAGGTAAATGCTTACAAAACATGCTCATAAGATAGTGTGTTCTTCTTCTGTAATACGTGAACAATAATGTAATTAAAATCAGTGAAATAAAATGCAATTTGTAATAATTATAATCACCGGGGAATGATTGTGATGAGATCTGGTCAAAGAATGTCATAAATTTGCAGTTTATTTGTAAAAGTGTGAATAAGGAAACCCCACCAAATCACTGGCTAGAAACCTCGACATGGCCAAGTAAGGGATGTTTCCGCCTGCGAGCGCGCAGGGATGAGGCATACGAGCCCCGAGCCGCGAGTCGTAAACCCGGATGAAGCTTCATTCGCCTCTAAACTCTTTACTAAGACGCGCGAGACGATGACCAGAAGACCCTCGGCTCGGTCATTTCAATTCCGTTCAGGAGCTGGGTCATCAGCCGCCTAGTACGGGGATAACATCCACTCCAGATTCCACCGCGCTCAATGAGTGCCACACCTGTATCGACACTATTACACTGTACGGTGTAAATAGGCGGAGCGTCATTGCTTATTTGCTACAAGCTCGCCGTGTTATATAGACGGACATGCCGCAACAAAAGGTATAAGACATATAAAGGCTGAGCACGTTTACAATAAGATCGAGGGATAATATGTTCGCACTTAATAGAAATATGCTATGCAAATGTAGGGTACATTTCAATAAAAGTACACCGAATGTAAGTGTCGCGGTTTTAATCCTAGCGGGCGGTAGGCCGAGAGTGACAACAAGTCGGCATAGGCAAGTTCTTTCGATCGGATCGAAAGTTACTTAAAATGTACATTTACATACATATTGGATACTGTTTCGATACAGAAAAGAGTATGGTCGATAGCGCCGGTTGTGGGAAGAGAACGACCGTCTTCGCCACGAAGGCCGCTGGGATGGGAAAACCTTTTTTTAGAAATGTCTCATCGCATTATGAATTCACCGCGTGTAGTGAATTATTCAACAATAATCTTTCCATTTGACAAAAAAATTATTATAAAAATTTCAGATTCAAAGTCTACTGAAAATCACAAAAGGAAAATGTACAATCTCAAAGACGTTTTTATTCTATTTTTAAAATTTATTTTCGAGCCATGGCACCTCCCTTTCCACTCTCGCAACGCCTCGCGAGGGTTATAGCCACACACACACCCAGCCAGCCAACAAGGTGGAAAGCGAAATCTCGCGGGCGAATCGTCTGTTGAGATTGTTAAAAATAACAACCATGCAGCGCGGCTCGTTCCAGCCACTACAATGGGCACTTACAACGTTATCGTCACGGTGAATTGATTGTGGGGATTGCAATGAGATCGGATAACACGTGTTTATGTGGATAATAAACTTTATGTAAATGACGTCAGTTTAGGGCTGGGCACACATGTGGCACTTGATAGCGCCGTGGATCGGGATTGCAGTAGAAACAATACACACATTGAACAAGGAGTATGATATTAGTGTGTGTGTGTGTGAAGAGTGACGATGCGAGTAGTTATGAACTCTGACGAGGACGACATCAAAAATTAATAATACTGTGACAGGTAACGCGCAGCTCATTCAAACTGGGTAATTCTTATTATTGTTCTACAATATAGCATGGTTAAAATATTCATTTTATTAAAATGTTTTTATAGAGATTGGTGATGTAGATCAAACTCAAGGAAACGGTGAGCATATGTATATGCAGAAACAGAGCGTTCCGTCATAACATTTCATAAAGATTTGTCGTTATATTTCCACTTCTTGTTTAGTAATTTCAAAGTTAAAAATTGTTTTGTTGTTATTTCGATGTGAATAATAACCAAAATAAAGCAGTATTTTTAACTTTCACTCACCACTTTTATCTTATAACAAGAAATAAATGAAATTTGGCATATAATAACACAAATAATATATTTACGTACATTTCCAAACCAGACAATGATTGAAATAATAAACAATACATTGTGTGGTTCGTTGGTCCTGTGGTTAGCGTCTCTGCTTCCAATGCAGAAGGTCTAGGATTCGATTCCCGCTATAGTCAGTTATGTTACTTCTGATTTCTTGGCTTAGGAATTTGTAAACGGTGACTTTGGAGCCGTCCTAGCAACGAGACACAATACATTCTAAGGTTGTTCCGAGTGGAATCGTGTCCAGCTTGATTGATCGGTGTTTCATACTTAAATATGCCGGTCTCTAGTTGGTCATTGTTCACTCGTCGATGGTGTCGGCCCCTACGTAGTTGGCTTGGTGTGATTATAATTTAATGTCCCCCACTGAACATCGGTTCTGTAACTGAGTGGGTAGACTCCACATGGCCATTTATTTTTATTTATTTATTTTGACTGTCATGAGAAGTTAGGCGAACAGTAATCCATATGGCGGTTGGAAAACTCAAATGAAGAACGCAATAAATCAATCCAAGCAATGGTATTTGTTTTAAGCCAGATCGAGTTCGAAAGTAGGGTAAAGTAGAAATAAAATAATGAAGTTCTACATCTATGAACTTTGGATTTCATGACAAGATAAAATAGTTTTGCTCGTTTTGGTATGTACATCACGAGAATGATATCGACATTCACGATTGGAAAGTTCATAGAAGTAACAAGGTACAAAAGCATAGCGAACTCTTGTATTCTGAATACTAGAACGTGCCGTTCAGAACTAGCTTGCAACAATACCACTCACTACAAGTACACCCTGCTTATGTTCACAATGCACAATAGAATTGGATTTTGATTAACAAACATAACATTTAGATGTGAGTTGTTTAACTAATATTTATTACAAATAGGAAAAGGCCAATCGGCTAGTTTAGTAAGATTGGAGAAGGATTGACAGGTTGGGAAAGCATAGACAACATAAAACCCAGCCTGAAGGGTTGGGGGCGACAAAACTTTTCACCTGCTGATGACAACTGCAGTAATTTAGGTAACAAACAACTTTAAATTAGCTGCAGTTGTCATCAGCAGGTGAAAAGTTCTGTCGCCCCCAACCCTTCAGGCTGGGTTTTATGTTGTTATGCTTTCCCAACCGTCAACCCTTCTCCAATCTATACTAAACTAATATTTAATTTTTTTCAATTTCAATTAAAACAATTGAGAATTGAATGATAAATATATTGTTGCGCCTTGCGTTACTAGTGTTGGATAATTTACGTGTTTAGAAAAGATTTTAAAGAAAAGGTGTAGGCCTACGATATCAAAACAATATTTTACTCAACTTCTATTTGTTTAACAGGGATTGTTTGTTACATTTTGTAGAGATATAAAATCAATTCGATTTTTAACAATTATTGTAAATGTATTGTGAATAGTATTGTGCAAAAAAGAGATCGTGATCCTGTGTCAACTTTCAGTTTGAAAAAGATTTTTTAAGAAAAGTCAAAATACCACAAATAAATATTGATACAGAGAGCAGTGTTATGTCCAAACTTCCAAAAGAAAAACTTTTAAGTTATGAGATAAAATTATGATGTCAGCAATTTAACTTTTTATTATTATTTTTTTTATTATTTAGTAAAATATTGTCAATTCACAATCACATTGCTGGATGTAAGAAAAGTATTTGGTTTATTTTTTATTAAAGGTACGTCAACCGTAATGCGCCAATCCAGGCCAGGGGGGAAGGAAATGTCCATGTAGATCAGAACCAGACACACGTTGTGTTGTCATGGTCGTCGACGTCGTCGGGGAGGTCTTCACGAGAAGGAAGAGAGGTCCCCGACGACGACCGCCAGAGCTCCCCTCTAGTTTCGGGGAGTAATATTCTCCCCTACTTACCAGCTGATATTTGCGAGATGGACTTTGTCTCTTTCCTCGCCTTTTACGATCAGCAGAGCCATGCTCTGGCCAAATTCTACCCCGGGCCCAGATATGCGGAGGGATATATATAGGCCTATATTATTTTCAGAAGCTATTTGACCCGGATATATATTATTTGACGAGTGTATTAAAGTGTGTGTAAATAAAGTGTTAAAAATATAGACCTCGGTTAGTAGTTTAATACACTCGTCAAATAATATATATATATATATAGTATTAAAACTTAGCCCCATAACACAAAGTGTCATACCACCAGAACAATTAGTATATATAAAAATAATTAAAAAATAATGTAAAATCTGTTCATAAATGGTGTATGTGTGCTTCTTGTGAGTTTTACAACTCGACTGGCGTTCTAACAACATGGCCTCGAAACTAAACCGACCGGTAAGTAAGAAAAATAAAACAAAGACTAAATACACCGTTTTAAGATATAAAAAATAATATGCTCTGAAGTTTTTATCTTGCAAAATACATCGAGTTTGTCCTCCCGGGAGTACCGGAGACAGAGAACCGCTCATGGACGCGGGAGGGAATTTACATTATATATTTACGGCGCAACGATGTTGATAATGTGAGAACGTTCATTGAACCGATTATTTAGAAACGCTAAAGAGCTGGATAGAAAAAACAGGATTTTAGAGTATAATCAAATTTTTATGTTAGCACCACATTCCACCACATTATTTATAATCGATCTATGATAATATGATTACAACGCTGCAAGCTAAAAGTGTATTGTGGAAAGCAACAAAGCGGTGCCATATTTTGTGATGAAAATCCTATTTTTGATTTGTTATCGACAGTTTCTAGATATTATCGTGGGTTCTAACAATGTATATTTATTCACTTTTATTATAAATTTCAATGATGAGTTAGGAATTATATTAAAATTATGCAGGTTAGACTAACACGCACAATAACTAGGGTTCCGTCATTATTAGTAGGTGAAAGTTGGCCTGGAGCGTTATATCTTATGCATCCAAAGAAACTTTTAAAAAGTGGAATGATTTCCATATTTTCGACAGTAAAGCCAAGCATGGTAATTTTATTGCGTGTTCCTATCATCCATCACTAAAAAGCTAGATATTCACATTTGTGCGAAGTATGACGGGCCGTTCAAAAGTGTGTGCTTTCTCCGTGGACAATGCGATCCAATGGAAACACACGTGGCACAAAGCGCATGATGGTCTCAATTATTACATCCAAATTCAAATTCACGAGACATTTAGTAGGTACATTTCAGAGAAAATTGCTATGCAAATATCCCAATGAGATTATTTTAGTTACAAACGGCAATATTATTATATGCAATAAAAAAGGATTTCGTACATTTTCTCGACCAAGTACAAAATTGGGTGATACGGAAATTGTTCAGGTTGTAAGATGTAATTATTCAAGACAGTAACTTCTGCAATTTGGATTAAACGACGCTAAAAGAATCATAGTCTCTGCAGAGCCACACATAATGAGCAATGCTAAACTTTCACAATTCATTTTATCGACTATGAGTTTTCATAGATAGTTTTTTTCTTTCTGAGTCCGCCTGTTTGGTACGGGGAGCTGCAAAAGCGTGAGGCTAATGAAGTGTGTAAATTAAACAAACAGGTTGTTTTCCATATAACAGCCGGTGCTTCATTGGGCTTGCTATTAAGAGCGTTGTTGTTTTAAAATGTCACAATAACTACTCACACGCAACCAAAAAATAAAATAATAAAAAGTGTCATTTCAGAAGGTACGGTTGAGGAATTGTTGAACGATGTGTGCCACTGCCAGTTACAGGCAGAGGGGTGTGAAAGGGTTTCTCAAATGAAAAGGGAGGAGAGCGGTTCCAGAAAACGTATGCGGCTCGCCTTTTGGATGAGCGTAGCGAAGATTCCATTTCACTACACTGGAGAAAAAAATCCGTTTATTTTTTTTATTTTTGTATTTTTGTGTGTCTGTTAACACGATTCCGGCTAAATAGATACTCCTATTGTGATGAAATTTTATGGAGGCCTTCGAAATCTCTGAACTTAGAACTGCCACGATTTTGAGCGCAATCGGGAATTTTTTTCTCATAAAAAACGCAATTTTACGATTTTTTTCGAATTTTAAAAAATTTCGTCGACTTATAACCCCTACATGCTTTATCCGATTGTAATGATTTTTTCACAGAACCTTAATTTTATGAATTAAGATATTCGTGTGAAATTTGGAGCGTAATTGAAAAATTATTTCTCATGAAAATCGAAATTTTACGTTTTTTTCTTTTTTAAAACAATTCTTTGACTTATAACACCTACATGCTTTATCCTATTGTAATGATTTTTTCACAGAACCTTAATTTTATGAATTAATATATTTGTGTTAAATTTAAACGCAATCAAATAACTGTTTCTTATGAAAATTGCTATTTTACGATTTTTTTCTTTTTAAAAATTACGATTAATTAAAAAAATTAAGTTGATTTTTATTAAATTAAATTTATTAAAAAAAAATCTTTGACTAAGTAATGATTTTTTAACAGAACAACAGAAAATCCGCGTAACACATGGCAGCTCAATGCACCAATTACGCTCATCCAACAACGCGGCGGGACTTAAGCGTTTTCCTAGTAAAAATACACGCGTACTCACTAGCTATATGTTTGGCAAACGGTATGTTCCTCGTTCCTCACCTCACCTTGCACGATCTACCGAGGAGATTCCACCCAAACTCCAGGGGGTACAGACAGTAGTTCTGCAGGATTCCACACACTGAGTTTTCGTTTGTCATCTCGAATGTGTAAAGAATTAAACTGTAAATTTGAAGAACCGCGTTTAAAACTTGTAACCGGTGACAAAATTGTAAACAATTATTATAAACATTGGGAGAAATGAATGGAATACGGTTTACTTTCAATTATTTTCCAACAACAAGCCGACAAGATTATTTCTACACAAGATTACTAGATGATGAACTTGGTTTTTGTTTATTATTTCCAACACTTTATTAAAGGGGTATTCACCCGCTAAACTGAAAAAAAAACATTTCATTCAGGCTAACTATTTATGAATTTAGAAATCAACAGAATTTTTTTGCGTCCACCATGACCCGGGAAACAAATAACGCACTTTGTATTTTTCGAGCTAGGTCCCATCGGCAAATATCTCCCATAAGAAATAACATGGGGACGGCCTTTATGCCCCGTGACCTTGGAGGATTTTTTTTTATCCAAAACAAATATTGAATTCATTTGACGTACTCTACAGCCTTTTCTGTAAATTCTCTTTATTTTGTATTGTAATTTGGGTAAGTGGTTCGATCAAAATATTATGCTGATTACCAAGAAGGGGTATGATTTTAGGAATACATATTTTTTGCGTGTTTGAGTATATTTGTGCACAATTTCAAGCACGGTGTTATAAAGGGCTTTTTTACATTGGTACGGTGCTCTAGTATATATGTGGAACAAAAAAGAAAGAAGTTAAATCCGATTTAAGAAATTTCCCAAAACGCAAATTTTCGCAAATTTCATGATCAAAAAAGTTGAAAAATTCGTCTAAAATCAGAGATACAAGATATAATTTTTAAACGGTCATTTTAGTGTAGTATTATGCTATAGATTATGTGGTAAAAATAATAGTTTGGGGTATTAAAATATCGCAAGTAACATTTTATAACAATATAATACACGACTACCACCACACAAGTACATTTACTTTGACACATGCATGTGTCAAACAACATGTCAATAATAATACTGTGAAATTCTCTATTAAGTTATAGCATCTACGTAATAATAAGACAAACACAAACACTAATTTAAATGGTGCTTAGAAAAAAAGAAGTACAACACACATTATTTCTTAGATGTCATATTCTATCTTGACGTTTTTGTATTGCAGTTCAATTTTCGATATTGAATTGCATTGTCTGAAGCTGGCCACAGGGGGCGCCTGTAGACACTCTAATAAATGATTCTGCAACGTGCGACACGACGAGCAAGAGAAAGGGGGGAGGGCAGAGTTAAAACAAGCGCGGGACAAGTCTCAAAGCGTCCCCAAAGACTCGCGGGCCGGCTGTCAGCCAGGGACCTTGAGGAAGCGCCGGAGGGCAACTTGTCACAACTATGTATAATTCATAAAGTCATACGACTACGAACCGACCGTAAACCGTATAAATATTTAAATTGTCAATTTAAAATGACACCAAAACACATGTACGTTTATGCACACAAGAGTACAGAATGTGGGCAAGGTTGAAAGAAAGCTGCATTTGATGTCTTGTGTCTGGCTAGAGTGTATAAGAAGTTCTACTAGTATTAGGGGACACACACGAATAACCCGACTGCGAGGACATCTGGCAGTTTGTTTGAAAATGCAGTCAAGTAAGTTTCGATTTAAAAGAAAAGTCAGCATAGCATTGCTAAAAGTTTTGTTGTACAAGTTTGCAACTTAACGACTACGACGTTAGGCAGATAAGTTGGTGTACACTCCTTGTCACCTGCTGAACGGTTTCAAAACGACAAACGCTGCTGTTTCTTCCTTACGAACGAGACTGTGTGTTATGGAAGGCTTTCATGGTGGTGATCATTGTTGATTGGTGTCATACATATAGACATTTCTTTTGACAAACATAATGACAAGTTTAACAATTAATCTGTTTCTAGATTCTAAGCGTATCCTTGATTCATATAACAAATGATAATATATACACACACTATACATAAATATACATGCAAACATTATATTTCGGGTAATCCGTGCGGATTTATTTTATTTTAATTCCAACGTTTTGGGCTACCTGCCTATTTAAAAGGAAATCAAAACATTAAACAATACCAAAAACAATTAAAACCCATCTCCATTAAATACACTGCAACTGGATACATATTATAGACAAAACAAAATATAGCAATATATATATCTATATATATATATATGTTCTGTTGTAGGCTTTCGTGATTCATGGTTTATGTTAAGTTATACTTTACGGAAATAATCACGCTTTATTGGATGTTTAAAACAAATATTTAATTAAAACTTCAACGTTTCAGAAGACTAGGCTTCCATTTTCAAGAAGAGTTGGTATAAAACAATAAAAACAAAACATCAGCAACACAATAAAAATATAAACAAACTTAACCGCCTTACAAAGGCAAACCAAATAGTAAGTACAAAAGCAAATCAGGTGCAGTGAAAACTTTTTAACCACATCACTGTGCTAAGCGCTTTGCTTGACTTCTAGTCACCCTTCTCACAGGCTGATTCTGTTCTTCAACTGATGTTGTAGAATTGCTGGAAATTGTAGGACTTAAATGTTAAATGTGCACCTGATTTGCTTTTGTACTTACTATTTGGTTTGCCTTTGTAAGGCGGTTAAGTTTGTTTATATTTTTATTGTGTTGCTGATGTTTTGTTTTTATTGTTTTATACCAACTCTTCTTGAAAATGGAAGCCTAGTCTTCTGAAACGTTGAAGTTTTAATTAAATATTTGTTTTAAACATCCAATAAAGCATGATTATTTCCGTAAAGTATAACTTAACATAAACCATGAATCACGAAAGCCTACAACAGAACATATATTTATATATATATATATATATATTATATATATATATATATGTTA
Source organism: Sweltsa coloradensis (assembly GCA_024449915.1). NCBI lineage: Eukaryota > Metazoa > Arthropoda > Insecta > Plecoptera > Chloroperlidae > Sweltsa > Sweltsa coloradensis. The sequence goes on from JAMZAV010000391.1 coordinate 591,640, forward strand.
GTACTTTAGACAGAAATTAAAAAAGTGACTACACCGGGGTTTGAACCCGGGACCTTAGCTTACCGGGCTATGCTCTTACCAACTGAGCTATGCGGCCACCAATTTAAAACTGTCTAATTTTTGGTCTGTTTTATATATATATATATATATATATATATTTTTTTACGTAGATTTTCTCGGATATAATGTGACATAATGAAATTCTTTCGAGTTTCTGAGTTAAATAAGTTTTATTACCAACGTTTCGAACAGTTCTCCCTGCCCATTCTCAAGGTAACGACATACAAATTAAAAAACATTGAGTAAACAAACAAGACAATAACAAATAATATAAAAGACAAAACAAGTCACTGCAACTGCTCAGCATTACATTTAAGATCTTTGCGATGACCTTAACAGGCGTTTGGTAGGTGGAGCTTCAGGTGGCTTCTTTCTTCTCCTATCCACTCTAGCTGGAGGAACTACATTTTCCGTGGCAACTGGGGGTATTATCGGCACCACATTGTTTGTTTACTCAATGTTTTTTAATTTGTATGTCGTTACCTTGAGAATGAGCAGGGAGAACTGTTCGAAACGTTGGTAATAAAACTTATTTAACTCGGAAACTCGAAAGAATTTCATTATGTCATATATATATATATATTATTTTCCATATGAAGTGTATGCAAGTGTTTCCAATCAGTCATGTAGGCCTAGTCTAGCTTTGAATGACCTTGAAATGGCCGCCTGATTTTTAAGCTCTGGAAGTACTTTTTGCTTAAATTAAATTGGGATTGAAGATAAAGATTTCTAGAATGAAAGGTCTACCTGAAGCACGAGCTCGTAGGTCTAGGCCTATCCAGTAACAGGCGAATCTAAAACGGTGTCTACAGGTCAGTCTGTGTCGTTGTGTATTTTGCAAGAATGGTATTGCCGCGACCTCTCATTGGCCCTTTAAATTAAAAAACTGTTGCCAACTGTTCGATTGTTGATGTAAAACAAGTTTTTATTTATTGGTTTTGCCTTGGAGATTATTAAGCATCTGTGTCGTTCATTAGATAAGAAGAAGTCTTTCAATTAGGCCTCCAATTTTGTCATGTGGTTTACATGCGTAATGGCCGCCGATAAATGTTAAAAGGTCGCTGAAGGTAAGCTGACATTGACTTTAACGTAAAAGATAAAATTCACATGAAATACGACTGACTTTATCTTGTCCTTTTGCTTGAAAAGCCGTTTCCCGCGTATTGGACTGTTTTGACGCAAACTTTCTAACAGTATGTGTACACATGCCGATGAGAGTCAAACAACCTTTGATTGCAGCTTGATTGAAACCCAAGAGCGAATGATGAAGTGGAATAAACCTTCGGGAGCGTTGACATAGACCGTGTAACAGCAATCAAATACAAACACATCTACTCGAAAACAGAGGGAACGCAATGATATAATAATTATCATTCCGTGTAAGATAAATTATGATCCCCTGTTTGCGACAAATCTGGGTTAAATCTATACGTTATGCCTTTCAAATTCCCCGAGTTAATCAAACATATAATTTATTATATGCCATTGTAACAACGGCTGTATCAATTGCCTACAAAACCATTCTAAATCATTTTTAATATAGAGGATGTGACTTTAAAAAACATGTTCGTGTCAAGGGTTAATGGATAGGTTTGTGGTTGGCACTTTTGAGTTAAGATGACATTAAAATATGGAACTGTAAAATCTCTGATCAAAGTACATAAATTTTCTTATTCAAAACATAGAACTAAATTTGAAAAGTCGTATAAATCTTGTCCAACAAGTTGTATGCTTCAAGAAATCTTTCTGTCGAACTGAATAGTCTTAAACTCGGCTCGTATCTCGCATATTGATGGGTTTAACTTTTCTAGAAACTGTGCAGTTAATATTTTCTTATGTCTGTCGCGTCAAGTAGGGGCTGTTAAGATCAAAATAATATTTTAAATGCATAAATGGCAATAATTGGTCACGATGCAAAGTTGATGACATGATATAAAAGTTGGTAAAACTAATCAAGAAATTATTTACAGCAAAAAAGTCGACCATAGCTCAGAATCAAATTATTGGCAAATACCCAAGATACTTCGTAACCCCTCAAACCCTTGTTTCACTCGCAATACTCGAGCGGGCGGACTTGTAAATAGTTTCTGTTTGTGGTCAACATGGGTCCGCTCCAATATGAGTCTGTTATCAAACCCGTGTCCACTCACTCACCCAGATTGTCGGAGTCCGGAGTTTGTTGTGCACGTTACGCGGAAGACTGCACCGCCCTTCGCAATATATCCTTCGACTTGGGCCCGGGTGCCGGGCGACCAACAACATCCAACCCACCACGAGGATACGAGAACAATGCGCCCCTCGCAATATATCCTTCGACTTGGGCCCGGGTGCCGGGCGACCATTCAACCCACCACGAGGATACGAGAACAATGCGCCCCTGGCAATATATCCTTCGACTTGGGCCCGGGTGCCGGGCGAACATTAAACCCACCACGAGGATACGAGAACAATGCGCCCCTCGCAATATATCCTTCGACTTGGGCCCGGGTGCCGGGCGACCATTCAAACCCACCACGAGGATACGAGAACAATGCGCCCCTGGCAATATATCCTTCGACTTGGGCCCGGGTGCCGGGCGACCATTCAACCCACCACGAGGATACGAGAACAATGCGCCCCTCGCAATATATCCTTCGACTTGGGCCCGGGTGCCGGGCGACCATTCAACCCACCACGAGGATACGAGAACAATGCGCCCCTCGCAATATATCCTTCGACTTGGGCCCGGGTGCCGGGCGACCAACAACATTCAACCCACCACGAGGATACGAGAACAATTCGCCCCTTGCAATATATCCTTCGACTTGGGCCCGGGTGCCGGGCGACCATTCAACCCACCACGAGGATACGAGAACAATGCGCCCCTCGCAATATATCCTTCGACTTGGGCCCGGGTGCCGGGCGACCAACAACATTCAACCCACCACGAGGATACGAGAACAATGCGCCCCTCGCAATATATCCTTCGACTTGGGCCCGGGTGCCGGGCGACCAACAACATTCAACCCACCACGAGGATACGAGAACAATGCGCCCCTCGCAATATATCCTTCGACTTGGGCCCGGGTGCCGGGCGACCATTCAACCCACCACGAGGATACGAGAACAATGCGCCCCTCGCAATATATCCTTCGACTTGGGCCCGGGTGCCGGGCGACCATTCAACCCACCACGAGGATACGAGAACAATGCGCGCACATTGCTCATCACAAGTCGCCATGCACACGGCCAATGTTTATATCCGTTACGTCACGTTTCATACTCAGTTACAATTTTCACTCCCATTTGCCTAACAAAATAATAATATAATAAATATTATTAGAACAATTAATATTCCGCAAAAAAATATATGTATATTTTTTAATTAGCTCATTCAAATACTTTTTAATTGTAATTCTACATTAAAAATTGAACTTTAACATTGAATCTAACCACTTAACATGTATTTTTTCATGGTCTCAAAAAGTAAAATGTTATAAAAATATCACTTTTTAAAATCTCATAATATGGAATGTCTGCCATGGGATACACGACCATTTTATCCGATAAACCCTCTTCAGGCACTTAAATAATGAAATAATGATTCAGAGTTTAAAAATATTTTTAAGTGCAGTGTCGAGTACAACAAATGAATTACAAAATAACATTACCTGCTTTAAAAGTTTCATCTCAATACGTTTGTCGTAGTATTCATTCACAGATTCATTCATTCAAGCGAATCACTAACAATATGTACTAGTATTTAATTAAATCAAGACAACGATATCCAGCGTTGGTAAATACAGGAATATACTCCACATTTGCAGCAGGTTTTTTCCATTTTTTCCTGTTATATTTACATTATTTTTGGAGTACCTATCTCTATATCTAAGTAAATTTGTGTAACATTAATTTAAAGTAGAAAGTTAAGGGGCGTGCTCCCAGGTAATTTCTTGTATTATTTATTTTTGTGTAATGTCTACAACTGTAAAATAAAGAATTTGTTTGTTATAAAAAACAAAAATCCACATTCATTTCGCTGTTGGCGACACAAAATCGTTGTATATATAATATGATTTCAACTTTTCATGACATTTTAATTCACGATTTGTAACGAAGAAATCTGTCAAAGACAAAGTAAAACTACATCCAAACTCTACTAAGCGCACACAATTATTTATAAAATATTTACAATAAAATAAATTAAAGAAACGGTTTAGAATTGAGATAATTGAGATAATGCTAATGATATAAAGATGCGGCACAGGTAAAATCGAAGACTAAAAACATCTCAATACTCGTTTTATAACATAGAAATGAAAATTAAAACTCCAAAAAGCATACGATATTCTTGTAAGGGACGACAAAGTTCAATCATCTGTAGAGGAGAGAGTCAACGCATGTTATTCGCAATACAAACACATAGCAACGCGCGACATCGTGTGTGTGGTCGGTCGCCGTCGTCTCCGTCAGCGGATCAAAGACGAGGTAGGTCTTCAAACTTCAAAGTAAACAATCACTTTTAGGACCGATGTTCGAGCAAGGAAAGACATCATGGCCGGCGAGACGTTGCCAAACCTAATACTGTGCTGGGTCATCAGAACGACCGTCAGCGATGCTTGGTGGAGGCGCCGGGTCCGCAGTAACATCCACTATAACAATATGTGTAGAGGTGAAGCGATCATCTGTCATCTACCAGGGACGCGCAACGATGTCTTTTATACACCTGTCACCGTTCTTATTTGTTCTTAATTATTGTTCTTGTCTTGTCTGAAAAAATAATAAAACGTATATGCCCTGTGTACAAACTAATAAATGACAAAACACGATATTAAGTGATGGTTGTACCTGTCGATCTACAGCACAAATGGGATGCGTGGCGCTTAACTTACCCCGAGAGAGAAAAACAATTTATTGGCTGCAGCTGACCAACCATTGTTGAGCGACCACAAGGATCCAGCTTAATAAATAAACAAAACATACATTTAGAGTTGCTATATATGCTATATAAATGGGTTTGCAAAATAATGACCGAAGCCTTCAGAATTAAGAGTATGATCATCTATTATCGAAACAGGTATCAAAACCCCCCGAAGAAAGTCCTGGAAGAAGTGAGGCACTGCTGCTCGAGCTCCCAACAACAGAACTTAACAATCAGAATAATGTTTCAAGGTGATCCGCTATGTGGCAGGTTAATACGTACATCGATGAGCTTATGGATGACGAAGTCTCAAACATAGTGTAAACCAGAATCGGTAACATGAAAACGATTGTAATTTTCCATTTATAAACAAAAACGCTAAGAAAACCCTGTGTGCAACACAGATACAAATTATTGATAATTGAAAAAATTAAGTATAGTGTATTTACTTTTTGCGGCTAAAAGCAAAAGCAGCAAAACTATCAAACAAATTGACTATTTTTTTCTAAGTTCCAAAAATGTTTAAAAGTATATTGTGAAATTGAATTGAACAATTGAATTGAAACTCACGTTCATTGACTAATGCTATCAAAGTTCAGTGATTGCGAATATAACGGCGTAAATCTCTCCTCCTCCTCCGTCACCCTCCCTTCTCCCTAGAAATAGATAACAACGAACACACTTGTTCGGAGTTCAGTAATTATTGTAGTCAGCGGGTGTCTATTCGTTTGCTTCATAACTTTTATTTATCTAGTGCTACGGATAAATAAACTAACAACTTCTTGAAAGAGCTATATATAAGCGAGGGTAGATAAATAAAAGAAGGATACTCCATCTCGGCACCGTACATGTTATTTGTGGAACTGTGGTATCTCGTGTTTAATGATTGACACAAACTTTTCGTACAATTAAATTATAGTAAAATGTAACTTTATCCCTCACTAAAGCAAACACTCCAATAAAATGAGGCCACTTTAAGTTACCACATGCAATAGTTTAGACGAGGGATTGTAATATTCAACAGCTAACTGTGATATCAAGACTTTGTAAAGTGGATTTCGACAATAACTTTACACTATTAATGCAAGGTCTGTTATGTTTAGAACGTACGCAGTGCATGCATTATTGAATCAAGGACCAGTTAGTACGAAATCTTGATATGCACAAATTTGAATGATAGTCGCTAGTTGAATGATGATCTTTACGCTAGACACCATCATCCTATAAACAACGAAACGCTAACGACCTTGGTATAACTAACGGTTAGATTAAAATGTTTCGAATTTTTACAATTCAGGAAGAGATAAGCTAGCCTATAAGAAATTACAAAATATATAAACCTTTGTTTTCTATCCATAAACTTTTTGTTTTTCAACAAGATTCGAGAACCTGCTCCTCCGTTCTAGAAATGAAGACAGTCCGGATGTAGTCGATGCGGACACGGCGAACTCGAGGTTTAGAAGTTGCCGTGTTCCGGGACGTCAAATACAAACACTGCCATTCCTATGAATGTATGTATAAAAATTTTAATAAAATAAGCTTGTTAGTTGTTAATACTATTGTAAATGCTATCCTAGCACTCTCATGTCACATATTTCTACATAGAATGCCAGACTGATAGAAATGAGATGCTCGTAGCTCGGGGCCATACAGTCCGCAGTGCTCGTCAACTAAGTTTTGTTTCGCCACTCGAGTCAGTTCGGAAATCAGTGTGCACTGTGCACTCACCGCGTGGTGCACTGTGCACTCACCGCGTGATGCACTGTGCACTCACCGTGGTGCACTGTGCACTCACCGCGTGGTGCACATACTGACCGACGGCTTAGACGAAGCTGGGAGTGTGTCGTACTAACAGTCCCCGGACATTTCTCCCAAACTAACTATTTACATGTTATTTATACCTATTAGTACCATGTAGAGGCACAAAAAGTGTAAACTGATGCGAACACAAAGTCGGTAATTCTTACAAGGCAGCAAGTAAAGTAAGAAGGCAGGTGCAGAAGACTGTATAGTATATAGTAGAAAATAATGGGAGAACCTACAGGAGAGTTTCCCGATTAATGAAATTGAGAAATATTCACTGTAGCCGATAGAGAAGTCTGAAATGATTAACAAGTTTATTTTCTGACACCAGCCAGGAAATTTTTCTTACTGACATCGAAAAGTAGCCTACTACATACGTGAAAACTATAGTGTACTAAAGCAATGAATTTGGAGCCAATGGTAAACATGGAACAGGGTAATCCACAAGCGCCATGCAGGCACATTTCTTTGGCAGTCATGGGATGCATTTAATTGTCTTCCTAGTAACTGTAAATACGTCTGTGTTGTGATGTATGTGCTGAGTGTCGTCATCAGTGGCAGTGGCAGTGGCAGCCGAAGGGAGCATCTCCACGCGACAGCGCCGGCTCCGGAGATTACTTATTGTCGGAGAAAACCAAGAGCAAACAACGGCTGCGATACGTGACGTGGTTTTATTTCAGACAGCGACGCGGTCTGCGTGTGGGATGACCACGTATTCACCGCTGTAAATGGTGACTTTGGGCGTGGAAATAAATCACCTAGTGTGACAGGGTAGCAATGAGATGGTAGGAACCGTACTATAACACAAAACAAAAATACATTTGCAAATATGTGAATAGCTAAATGCATACTGATAAAAAATAGGCATTTGAAAACTTTTTTTTTTTTAGCGGTACGCTCAATATAGACGATTATAGTGGAAGTTAGGACGTATACCCCGGACATATTCCTGCTCATAATTTTTGGGTTTGAAGGCTAATTTTAGTTTCTATTTGTAACACATACTCTTGTCTACAAACTGACATACTTGTTTTTTTTTTCTCGTTGGTTTCTTGCGCGGTACGTTTTTCTTCCTTCGGTACAAAGTTAGTATTTGTACCAGCGGAAGAAAACATTCATACCGTGCAAGATGGGGCGGAAATTCAATTATGTCAGTTTGTAGACAAGAGTATGTGTTACAAAACAAAAGTGAGCATTCTAACCCAAAAATTAGGAGCAGGAATATGTCCGGGGAATATAATAAAATTCACTAGGCCTACAATGGTCTATATTGGGCGTACCGTTCAACCAAAAAATACAAAAAAATAGTTTCGTCAATGTCAAATAATAATAAATTGATTAACTATGTCTGTTTTTCTGATATTTGGATGAGCGAAGCGAAGACTTCAATTTCACTGACCCTTATTAATAATGAAACTTTTACTGCAGGTGAGGTTAATAATGTAATGAAATATTTAGACTATACACTGCACTTGTAAATAAAGAAAACAACTTTCTTGATTACTTGAATGTCCTTCTATTTGAACAATGTTTGTTCCCAAAGCCAGAGGTAGTCATCGCTTATAAAGATGTTATATTTTCATTTTATCTTAATTGTCAGTTGGCAACATAACTGATTTAATTTTATAAGATGGTAGGCATGTGTTATCTGGTGAAATTGAGATGGCAGTATGTACTTGTTTCAGAATGTTGGATTTTTGTTTTTTCTTACTGTTGTTATTTGATAAATGTCATTAAACCCGTTGAAGATGACAGAATAGTCGTCGAAATATTCTTAAAAAGCTGTTTACTTTTTTTACAAGTGCAGTGTACAGTCTAAATATTTCATAACATTATTCACTGACCCCTCAAAAAATTTAGCTCCAATGTTTTCTTTTTTCTTTCTGTTTGTTCGCACTCTACCGGGCAAACGGCATATGCGATCTCGATGAAAATTGGAGGGGACCTTCGAAATCTCTGAACTTAGACCTGCTGCCACGTTTTTGAGTACAATCGAAGAAATATTTCTCATGAATATCGTACTTTTACGATTTTTTTTTCGATTTTTAGAGCGTTATTTTCGTGACATTTGGGCTGATTCTGACCAAACGGGTGGGGCTACAACGTTCATATTTTACATGGACATTAAGGTAATGGTGATGTATTGCTTTTTGAAAGAAAAGGTTGAAAAAGTTAGCAAGAATCCATAGAATCAAGGTTTTAATATGATTTTTTTAGGTTTATTGAACGAGTGAGCGTAGCGAACGTAGTGATTTCCATTCGACTTAAACGGCCCTTATGGTTTTTCTGCGTGCGTGTGTGTGTGTGTGTGTGTACGCTGAAAATCAGCCGAATCGCTGAACAGATTGCGCTGAAATTTTAAACGGACATCCGGTACGAGTTTATTGAGAACTGCTAACAAAATCAGCAAGATTCATTGCGATTTAAACCTACAAGAAATAATAAACTGAAAAATAGACTTACAATGTTTGGAAATTATTTTAACGACAATGTTTTAGATTTTGAAAAGATATTTTTTGTTTGTTATTCGCCTGGCCGTGAAATGACTGTGCCCATGCAAGGTCTGTCGAATGTTGCACGTCAAGGTACTCCAAATTCCGCTCGTAGATTGAGAAACCTTGCAATATTTTCACGTATTTCGTACTGGCTATGTTTACCATAGTAGGCCCTATTGCCACAGATGATGGACTACACTGCGTTATATGCATTTCAAAACATGTTTAATTATTTTTTAAATACAATCTAGAACTTACAAAATCTTTCCCGACCAGGGGATCGAACCCACTTCTTTCACATTTCGGCTACAAGGGCGCCTTAGCCAACTTGACTAGGGAAACGCCAAAGTCGTAGTTAGACGAGTGAGCGAGTCATGTGGTGAGTACCCGGGATCATTTGCATTTAAGTTGATAATTATATTCGTATAAATAATAGTTTTTTTAAAGTTTAGTTGGCATACGGGGACGGGTGCGTCAACTGTAAGGTCATGATGCGCCTCTCTAGCCTATGATAGGCTAGGTAGGCCTAAGGTAGGGGGAAGAAAAGTAATGTAATCGGGTACTCAACACATGGCTCACTCACTCGTTTAACAACGACTTTGGCGTTTCCCTAGTAATATCAATTAACAAGTTAACAATAGAAACTTGACAACAAACACCTACAATGTATTCAAAAAGGACTTGCAAAGGAAAAGTGGTCCTACGCAAACTAAAAACTTACAAAGAAGCTCATCCATCAACGCGACTAAAAAAAGCGTTCGCGAAGCGGCCTAGTTTAAACTAATATTTAGGACAATTTTCATGAAAGACGGATTTCAATAAAACAGGAAAATAGTGTTTTAAAATCTCTTAGGCGGGAATAAGCATCGCTTCCAGCCATTATAAGAAAATATTTGAACGTAAGTGGACACAACGAACCAAATGCAAAATTAAATATTGACCAACTTTTTTGTTTATATTGTTTCAACAAACTTTGTCTTCCAATAAAGGTATACGGGAAATAAGTTTTCTGAAAAAAGTTTGGATAACAATGTCTTTGGACGCCGAAACAAAACTAGCATTTGTACCTCCTGGCAAAAGAAACCAATCGCCATTTCGCTTACGGTGGATGCAAAGAATAGTTGGATGAGCGTAGCGAGCGAAGCGAGTGAAGCGAAGACTTCAATTTCACTGACCCCCCAAAAAATTTAGCACGGGTGTTTTTTTTTTTTTTTTTTTTTTGTTTGTTTTTCTGTCTGTTTGTTCGCACGATTCCGGGCAAACGGCATAAGCGATCTTGATGAAAATTTGATAGGACCTTCGAAATCTCTGAACTTAGACTTGCCACGTTTTTGGGTAAAATCGAAGAAATATTTCTCATGAATATCGTACTTTTACGATTTTTTCGATTTTTTGTGCGATATTTTCGTGCCATTTGGGCCAATTCTGACCAAACGGGTGGGGCTACAACGTTCATATTATACATGGACATTAAGGTAATGGTGATGTATTGCTTTCTGAAAGAAAAATTTAAAAAAGTTAGCCAGAATCTATAGAAATAAAGCTTTTAATATAGTTTTTTTGTTTTTTTTGTACGATATTTTCGTGCCATTTGGGCCAATTTTGACCAAACGGGTGGGGCTACAACGTTTTTCATATTATACTTGGACATTAAGGTTATGGTGATGTAGTACCTTTTGTAAGAAAAAGTTACAAAAAAGTTAGCCATAATCCATAGAAATAAAGCTTTTAATATGAGTTTTTTACGATAAATATTACCAATTGACAAGAAACAATAGAAACTTGACAACAATCACCTACAATGCGTAGGCAACAAAACAAAGCACTTGCAAAAGTAAAGATATCCCACGCAAACTAAAAACTTTAAAAAGCTCATCCATCAACGCGGCGGGACTTTAGCGTTTTCCTAGTTAAAACAAATATAGGGCCTAAACAAAATCGCTGCTATAAATATTATTTTGAACTTTGGTCGTATTTTTTTAATATGGGGTTTATAAATGTTCAAATAACGTCCGAAAACTTTTTTGTTATGAACAAGTCCCTCTTTCATTCAGCCAACTTTAAGGCCATCTTTCTTGGACTTTTTTGATAATAACTAGGAAAACGCTAAAGTCCCGCCGCGTTAATGGATGAGCTTTTTTAAGGTTTTAGTTTGCGTGGGATATCATTACTTTTGCAAGTGCTTTGTTTTGCTGCCTACGCATTGTAGGTGAATGTTGTCAAGTTTCTTTTGTTTCTTGTCAATTGGTATTATTTTCCGTAAAAAACTTGTATTAAAAGCTTTATTTCTATGGATTCTGGCTAAATTTTTCCACTTTTTCTTTCAAAAGGTACTACATAACCATAACCTTAATGTCCATGTATAATATGAACGTTGTAGCCCCACCCGTTTGGTCAGAATTGGCCCAAATGGCACGAAAATATTCACAAAAAGTCAAAAAACGTATATTAAAAGCTTTATTTCTCTCGATTCTGGCTAACTTTTTCAACTTTTTCTTTCAGAAAGCAATACATCACCATTACCTTAATGTTCATGTGAAATATGAACGTTGTAGCTCCACCCGTTTGGTCAGAATTGGCCCAAATGGCACGAAAATATCGCACTAAAAATCGAAAAAAATCGTAAAAGTACGATATTCATGAGAAATATTTCTTCGATTGTACCCAAAAACGTGGCAAGTCTAAGTTCAGAGAAAACGAAGGTCGTGTCAAATTTTCATCAAGATCGCATATGCCGTTTGCCCGGTAGAGAGCGAACAAACAGACGGAAAAAAAAACAAAAAAACAAACAAACAAACAAAAAAAAAACAACGGAGCTAAATTTTTTGGGGGGTCGGTGAAATTGAAGTCTTCGCTTCGCTCATCCAATAAAATACATCTGAATCTTGTAACAGGAGTTTCGGATGAATATTAGTCTGAAAGTTTATTTAAAACGGGCATGGAATGATGGTTAAAGCCATGCGAAGTATGTATGCGTAAGGCCCAAGGGACGATCATGAGTGGAAAACGGTAAGAAAAACAAGATTTTCATCGACATGTTTTATTTTTTGTTGTTATTTATATTCAATTTCGTTTTGGTTGGAAAATATATGTAACGAAAAATTATAAAAATAAGTTAGTATTTACAGTCAACCCATTCCATCATCCGATTTTCGGCGGGGGACTCATATTTAAAACGGGCCGACCCACCCCTATTAGCAGAAGATAGGTCTACACCATCGACGGGATTAGTTCCGAATGTAACAAACAAAACGCAATGTGATAAGGTAGTAAAAGTGCTATAATAACCACTCATGTTACACTGGACATCGTACGTAGAAAGATCTTAGTGGTGGACTTCTGTACCTGTCGTTTGGACTAAGCCTATCCTAAGATTATATCGTAACAAATTACTGTCGGTAATCACCATCTGTGTTTAAATGAAACCCTTACTTTTTCAAGTACCAAATTATCTTTGTATCGAAAAATCTTTTCGTCCCTCATTTATCTTTTTCGTAGATGTCGTTTTTATTCTAAAAGAAATAATAAAAGAAACCAGAGAAGAAAGTAAAGAAAAAGTTATGATTGTACTTGGGTAACTCTAGCAATTAAATCTTGAGAAGAAAAATAATTCATGGCCCCAATTATTACGTCTTTCAACTTTCCTAACAACAACGCATCGAGCGTCTCGTGGAAGGAGTGCGTCATATTGGAGCGCCGGGCGAGTGGGCAACCTCAAGTAATAACACGGACAAGCAGCCTCAGAATAAAACAATTACAATCATTTACATCATGATTGATTTTCAGGTCATGAAAGATAGTGAAATGATGAAACAAATAAACATAAACACATCAATAACATTTATTTATAAATGAGTTGAACTTAACACTGTTCTTTGGTGGGAAATAAGTTTTTAATTATGTTGCAATATTTCGAAAAGTTTCACTTTTCTGTTTTCTTTCACCTTGTTAAATAACATAAAATATAACTTCTTTGCAATTAATTTTTCATCCACATAGCTGTGGTTATTGTTTGTTCAGATGTTTGTATTTTTGTAAATGTCTGCCTGTCGAAGAAAAGTGAAACTTTTCGAAATATTGCAACATAATTAAAAACTTATTTCCCACTTAAGAACAGTGTTAAGTTCAACTAATTTATAAATATCATGTACCTGTTCTACTAAAGTTTCTTTTGAAAAATCAATAACAATAAGTTGAATTAGAATAGAAATTAACGCAGCTTGGAAAAAATCAAATCACAGGCAAGATAGGCTCCACGTACAAAAAACGCGAGAAATAAAACTTAAATGAATCACCTCTGGTTGGTATTTTGTCAACTTGTCCAGTAAAGCATTTTTAAAGTCAGTAAACCACCATAGTATTTGTAACTCTCGAGTTGGCAAGAATCGTGAAAAAGTTCCACGTTACATCACGTGACGTATTAACGCCTAAGTCAATCACCCGTCAGGCTTAGATTCCATCATCATCCGTTGCTCGGAGGCAGACAAGTTGAGCCGAGACGCCCTGTTCACTTTACATGTTTTAAACTAGCGTTTTCCTTGAGCGCGACAGAAATGCGATGATGGATTTAGTTGGTATAAAAGTCTCGACATTGTAAGCGTTCGCTCGTACGCATGCACACCGCACCGACCCTGCGGCATTCAGTCGGCATGAACCTAACCCCCGTCATTGCCCGTTCATTTCAAGTAACTCTACGTTGGCCTGTACGGGTTTCCCCTGGTGATTGTGATTGTGATTACAAATTAATAGGCTAGTTACCTACTACTTGCATGCATGCATACATGCAGTGACCAAGGTGCATCGAATCTTGCACGCTCAAGGTTCAACTAAATTCCTGCTGAAAGATTGAGTAAACCTTGTAATCTTTACTTGTATTTCGTACTAGCTATGTTTTCCATAGTGTTGTATGCATTTTAATACGTTTTATAATTTTTTAAATACAATCCAGAAATTAAAACAATCTTGCCCGACCGGAGGGTTTGAACCTAGGTCTTCCACATTTCATGTATAAGGGCGCCTTAGCCAAGTATAGTAGGAAAACGACAAAGTCGTTGTTAGACGAGTGAGCGAGTCATGTGTTGAGTACCCGAAAACATTTGCATTTAAGTTTGATAATAGTTATATAAGTATAAATAATAAGGCTTTGAGTTTAGTTGGTATAAGGGCTAGTCAACTGTAAGGCTATAATGCGCCTATAATAGGCTAGAGAGGCCTTAGGTAGGGGGAAGAAAGGGAATCTTACCGGGTACTCAATACATGGCTCACTCACTCGTCTAACAACGACTTTGGCGTTTACCTACTAGTACTTTACATGAAAAGACGACAGTGCTAAAACTACACACATAGTTAAGCTCTCCATGTCTTGGCCTACGAGTTGTAGGTCTACATGTTTAAATACCTTCAATAACAATTTATAACACATGACACTATACAAATTGGTACATGTATATTTTACCAATTATCATGTAGGAATTCATCTACTGAATAGTATGCCTTATTCTTAAAGGCATTAAATCACAATGGATGAAGTATTTTTTTAATACAAGAAGGTGTACAAAAAATAAGAATGCCGGACATTTTGGCAACCTTGGATGAGGCCTATACCCTATACAACGGTTTGTTTTGACGCGCGCCTGGGGGCATGTGACGCGGGTGGATGGGGACCTGCTGCTGCTGAGCTGACCGAGCCGGCCCGGGCGAGGGTAGACACTCGGTTAGAACATGCGTTGTATTTAGTAAGGGGTTGACATTCTGTGTGAATGGAGTGTTCGCAGATTTGTGTTCTAGCACAGTGACAGCTCAACAAGTGTTTTATGTACACTAATTTAATTAATGTGATAGTGAATAGCATTACAAGGTTTGTCGAGATATGTGAAGAGTACGGATGGCTCAGTGACTTCAGTTAACAAACATGCCTATATAGTTGAAGTGTGGATTTTGTCTTCTTTTAGGTTCTAGTAGTTTTTAAAGTTAGTGATACGTGTGTCATACAAAGAGACGGCAAACATACCGAATAATTATTAGTTTTATAAATAATTACAGTGACTACAGTTAACAAACATAGTTGGAAGTGTGGATTTTGTCTACTTTTAGGTTCTAAGTTGTTTTTTAAGTTCGTGATAAATGAGTCATACAAAGAGACGGCAAACATACTGAATAATTCTTAGTTTTATAAATAATTAATGTGTGACGCGTGAGTGTTTAAATGTGGATGTATTGGACAACAAAATCAAAATCAGGTTTTTGATACAGAAATGTGGTTTTCATATAATTCCGTGGGTTAAAATCGTGTTACAAATGTATACACTGTTCTAATCCTTACAATGATAAAGAAATCATTAAAGTCGAATCACTTTTAGTCAAAGAGTCCACAGTACTCCCGTATGCGACTTGAAATCCTTTAGATATATCGTTGTTCTTTACACGTGGAGAGTAAACAAAAACTGTTGCCTAGCAGTGTTGAGAGAATGAATGTTAATAATATGCTCGAACCCATCATGGATAGTAATACAATCGAAATTAGCACGCAAATTTTTGATTTTTTTCCGATTCGTGACAATATAAGCACTCTGTGTCGGTATCCATTGATGTACATTCATTACAACTACACCATTTAAGATCACCTTTCCTGCCACTAAACTGTTTTATCCAGGCTTCTTTTTCTTTATTTTTCTTTAGATTTTTCCTCTGTTCACTTTCTGTGTATGAAGGCTCGAAAATGAAGGGAGCTAATCCTAACACCCTGTACATAGAACAAACACTTTTCAACTGACCCGTCCTGTGCCCGATGGTATTGAATGGGCGGGCAGTGAGCGGCCGCAT
Source organism: Sweltsa coloradensis (assembly GCA_024449915.1). Lineage (NCBI taxonomy): Eukaryota > Metazoa > Arthropoda > Insecta > Plecoptera > Chloroperlidae > Sweltsa > Sweltsa coloradensis. The sequence continues at coordinate 607,720 of JAMZAV010000391.1, forward strand.
TTACTCGAGTCGATCGGTAGCGAAGCTCTGTAGCCATCCAGCTACGTCACGGGTGGTGACGTCACGCACCATACAATTTCCACAATATTGGTCGTACCATGTTTAAATATTGACCGATTTAATTCATTTTTTTTTTCTAAATTCTTAAAATAAATTTAGGTTTAACATAAGTAAGCAACAAGTCAATGTGATAGTATGGCTTTAAGAGAGGACATGCGTTTTAGTCAAATTGCTGTTCGCTTGGCCGACTGGTGTCTTAAATCTTGAACATATGTCACGTATGTGGAAATATAGGGCGCTGCAGTAACACATTTCCAAATTTTGTTTTAAAATAATTTATAACAAATAAATTAGTTTTCACGAATTTTGATTTTGTTAAAATCTCTTAAATTGGCTTTATTCGTGATTTTTTTCTGGCTGATTAAGGCAAAATTTTGAAACTCTATGACCACAGGGCCGTCCATGTATGCTTCATTGACAACTTTGCAAAGTTTCATATACGTCGGATGCATCTTGGCCGAGCGAATAGCTATTTGCTAACTGCCAAATGTGTCCCATTCCCTCTTAAGAGTGATTTGAGTTTGTTTGAAAATGAATTTACATTGGAAATATTTTTGTAAGTTTGTTGGAAGTTTGTTAAATAATTTATCTAACAATAATTAATAACAACATAAAATAACTATTAGTGCATGAAAAGAGATGAAATGTAACTAAATGTCACTATATCATATCGCATATGAATTGAAATCAATGCCCGTAGCATTAGAAGTGTTTTTTTTTTTTTATACCATATAGACGTATTATATTTGAAATGATTGAAAGTATACCATAACATAACAAAAACTTGTAAAAATACAGCCAAACCTTACACACTCAAAAGAAATGAGATCTAAAAAAAGGGCCAATACTCATCTACCCTTCCACATTTGCGCATTCTTAATTCATAAACGTACAGTGTCCCGTAACAACATCATTGAAAAGCTTGGCAAAATAGAATTTTCCACTATAAATTTTAACGTAATAGTTCATCCAAATTATTTTTTTCTAATTAATTTTAATGTAATGGTCATGCAAATTCTATTTTGCCAAGCTTTTCAAGGATGTTGTTACGGGACACTGTACGTTTATGAATTAAGAATGCGCAAATGTTGAAGGGTAGATGAGCTTGGCCCTTTTTTTTTAGATCTCATTTCTTTGAGTGGTATGGTTTGGCTGTATTTTTACAAGTTTTTTTAGTGTGGGATCTCATTACTTTTTCAAGTTTCATTGCAAAATTATTTGTTAAAATATAATAATTTTATCAAAGTTGATTTAATTGCTACGGTATTACCAATTAACAATAGAATGAAAAAATATAGTGGTCCAAAGACTTGCTTTTTGTAAACAATGTAGGCGATTATTGTCACGTAACTATAGTTACTTGTTGATTGTATGCCTGTATAAGGCTTATTTTAAAACCATTATTTGGAAGCCTTCCAGCAATTTTTTTGAACTTTTTCTTTCAAAGGGAATTACATCACTATTACCTTAATGTCCATGTAAAATATGAACGTTGTAGCCCCACCCGTTGGGTCAGAATCGCTGGGCAATTAAAATTGACGAATTAGTAAGTAGTAGCAAGTAACTAACATCCTTAAGTGATTTTGAGCATGTTTCAAGTCATTTTTTTTACCAAGAAGGAATGCTCGTACCCCACCAAATTTGGCATGTGTAGTTGGACACCTAAATCCCCTCGATTTTGATAGTTTTCAAGTTCATATCACGTTTCATGACGGCTGGGTGACACCTCGAAATCACCCCAACTCTGCTTGCTGTATAAGGTGCCTGAGTGTGTAGCGCACCGCCCTAACGGGCACCTAGATCAAAGCAGTATTTTCTTCCTCGCTCCAAATAGTTTTCATACATTTGTATCCTAACAAAAAAACTATTTCAAATACAGAGAACGCATAAGAAAGCATTCATTGAGCAATTCAAACTCGGCCCGAAATTAATTTACTTGTTTAACGGTGTGTTAGAAACTGAATAATAATAATAATAATAATAATAATAATAATAATAATAATAATAATAATAATAATAATAATAATAATAATAATAATAATAATAATAATAATAATAATAATAATAATAATAATAATGTGGTATTTGTATGGTATTCTGTATTGTGGGTAGAAAAAAATCCAACCAAGTCGTACACCTTGGTATTTATAACATACTCACTTATAGACCGAGAGCTCGCAACATAAAGTCTCCCCTCATAGGGTACATATGGTTTGACCATTGGAATTGAAGCGGAATTCAAGTCATTTTCAAAATGCGCGTCTTACAAGTCAACTTTGGGGCGTTTCCCGTCAGACGCCCCCAAAGTGGGCCCCAAAAAGGTCAAATCTGCCCCTATTAAGTAAACATGATTAAAACAAAACAAAATTAGAAAAATTAGCCCAAAATGATACCTCGTCAGACGGCTCGATG